>QXEO01001637.1:1200000-1833518 GCA_007115705.1 Dactylis glomerata | reverse complement strand
TTATAGTGGACTCTTTGGAAGACTTGGTTTTTTGGTAATTGGATGCACGAGTAGAGCTCATACTCAGTACAAGTGAAGGCTAGCAAAAGACTGGGAAGCGACAATCGAGAGAGCAATAACTATCATAATCATGCTTGCGACAAAACAAAATTAATATAGGCATAAAAATGATACAAGAACTCTGAGGCAAATTAGATCATCGAGGCTTAATTGACTTTTTGTTCAGTCATATGCATGCTTGAGCATGTGCCAAGTCGATTCAAATGAAGCTTTCAGAGGTGGATACCATAATATCATACCATACTATGAATAAAACAATGCATGCAGGCGTCTACATGACATGCTACAGGCTAATAGTAAATTGAAACTAATCATATGAAAGCGAGAAATACAAAGCATCCATTAGATAACATATACCTTACATGAACCGACTAGGCATGTCCACATAGATGAGTATATGTACAAAAATGAAAACAAATAGAGTTCATACCAGCTTCTTACCACATCTCAGATTGTCATATGTCGTCATTATTGCTCTTCACTTGAGTGGCTTGAATAATATAAAGTGAATACCAAGCTCCAATGGAGTAACGGGAAACTGAACTCCGCAACAAACTTTACAAAACCGAAGAAGAACAACAAATATTTTTGTGGTTTTCGATTTTTGAAACTAAAGCAGAAAGAAATAGCAAACAAAGCAAAATATTTTTGGATTTTTCAAATAGAAAACCGAAAATAGCAGGTAAAGCAAACCAAAGGTGGAAAACCAAAGAACCAAATAGAGAGAAACAACGGAAATATTTTTGGTCTTTTTGTGTTTTGGAAAGCAGAAGTAAGAACTTAGAACAATAAAGAAAGTAAAACATGGATATACAAAGGTCCGACAAAATATGATATGTAGATGAGTGAATCGTCGGCGTACCTCCCCCCAAGCTTAGGCTTTTGGCCTAAGTGGAGATCAATTCCGGCTCTGGTAGCTGCTCCAAGCTGGTGGGTCATCATAGGTGTAATCGTACCCCGGTTCCCGTGAAGATGAAGCTGACGGTGCATAATCATAATAAGGCTGCTCATATGGAAAATTTGTAGTGTTGGAGGGTTGTCCCGATTCTTCGGCGCCCTCCTCATCGTGTACAGGCGGCGGGTGTTCCTCCACATATGCATCAAGCTCATCTTCTGTAAGCGACCATCCATTCCTGCGATCAAGGTTAAACAAAAGAGGTGCAGGCAAACGGATTGATCGTTCAGTTTTTACTACTCTCCAGGTAGCCTTCTTGAAAAAGGTTAGCTCAAATGTTAAATTAATCAAACTGGCAGGAGGAGAAATAAACTTATGTTGAACCATAGCATCAAGACCAAGTTTCTCCTTGGGGAACTGCAGATCTCGAAAATGAGGCAAAACACCATGCAAAGCTAACAGGCGTGAAGCTATGAGCCCCCCACAGATTCCCCCTTTCTCACGATTAATATTGAGACGGAAAGCTATTAAGGCACCCAAATTGTAAGTTCTATTGCGCCTTAAAGCAGCAGCAATGAAAGCTAGATCATGAAGAGACAATTTACTTGCAGATTTCCTAGCAAGAACACATTTGGTAATGAAGAAGGCGAAATATCGAATAGATGGGAAATGAATGTTTCGAATTTTACCACCCTCTCCTATGAAGCTTCTTCCTTGACAAATCTCCTCGTATAGTTCTAACAATTGCCTTGGTTGTCCCCTTATCTTCTCGAGCGATCCCCACTGTGGTACTCTAATAGCTGTACAGAAAACATCAAGAGGCAAGTCCACAGATTTGTTATAAATTTTATAATGAACCATGGGATTAGAAGCGGAACAACTAAATCTGAAATCCTGCACCACAGACATTGTTAGTTTAACATATTGGGGAGGTTCACCCTCAACAAAATATTCTAATCCTGCATTAGAAAGCAAGGCTTGAAAATCCTGTAGGAATCCAGCAGCACTCAAGAATGCTGAGCATGGATAGTGTGAGGGGAAAACCTTCTCTTCACGATGAACTTTCATGACATCTTGCACTTCTAGTTCATGTTGAGGGAGTTGATATGCATTCCTCTCCATTTCTGAAAATTTTGACACACCTCATAAAAAGTGACTTGAAGACAAGCAAGTGTAGGAAACTAATGTAGTGAGTTACTAGAGAGCTATCATGCATCAAAATAACCTTTCTAAACAATAGAACAAGCATGCATACTCATTTATACTGTCACCTACAATGCTAAAATACTCAAGAAATACTTCACCAAAAGAAAATCTACTTGGACAAGTAGAGGAGTCACATACCGGAGAGCAAATGATCCAAGTTTCAGCAGAAATGTTGGGCTGAACAAGGAGATCAAAAAATTGAGGTGAAGAACAGCAAGAACTCGGGCTTGAGCAAATGGGGCGGTGTTTTTTGGGAGAGAGAAAGAGCAGGGGAAGAAGAGATGAGTGAGGGGCCTGGTGGGGCCCCCTCACACCTGGGTGGCGCGGCCAGGGCTGGGCCGCGCCACCAGTGTGTGAGGTGGCGTGGCTGCCCCACCTGGTGCCTCCCAGGTGTCTCTCTGCCCCATTTTTGACATAAAAATTTATAAAGAATTTTATGGAATTTTTCGAGAAACTTTATTTTCGAGGATTTTTCAGAAATTGGCATATCGATAAAACTCAGAAAAACGAGGATGAAAAGATTTCAAGCAAATCAAAACTAAGCATGCAACAGCTCTGAGATACTCTTAATCATGCAACTAAACTGAAGGAATAAAATTTGATGAAAGTAAATACAAGTGAGGTGGAGTGGATGTAGTGAAAACGAAGTTTCTTTCATATAAAATCACTTTGCTAACAAGGTTGATCAAGTCTTGTTACCAAACTAACTTTTTATGAGGAGAAACTTTGCATATCACTTAATGCTTATGTTACCTGAACTTTGATAGGTATAGTCCCAACCATAACAATTTGACATTCTTCCTCGGGCTTTCGCTCTGAACAAATAATTTGACCAACTTTGATGGTCTCAACATGCTTGATTGTATTTAGAGCATTCTTCCTATCAATCTTCTTGGGAAAATATACTGTATACTCTTTGTCATTAACATTAAAAGTGACTTTTCCTTGATTGCAATTGATAACAGCACCTGCAGTGTTTAGAAAAGGTCTCCCAAGAATAATAGACATATTATCATCTTCAGGCATTTCCAACACAACAAAATTAGTTAAAATCAAACAGCTGTTAGCAACTTGAACAGGAACATTTTCACATATACCAATAGGAATAGTAGTAGACTTATCAGCCATCTGCAAGGATATATCAGTTGATACCAATTTTTCTAGATCAAGTCTCTTATAAAGAGAAAAAGGCATGACACTAACTCCAGCTCCCAAATCACATAAAGCGGTTCTAACATAGTTATTTTTAATGGAGCAAGGAATAGTAGGTATACCTGGATCTCCAAGCTTTTCTGGAACTTTACCATCAAAAGAATAGTTAGCAAGTAAAGTGGAAATTTCCTCACTAGGAATTTTCCTTTTGTTAGTAACAATATCTTTCATATACTTTGCATAAGGAGGCATTCTAATAGCATCAGTCAAAGGAATTTGCAAAAATAAAGGTCTCATCCATTCACAAAACCTGTTGTAGTGTTCTTCTTCCTTGGACTTGTGTTTCTTACTAGGAAAAGGCATTGGTTTCTGTACCCAAGGTTCCCTCTCTTTACCATGCTTGTTGGCAATGAAGTCTTCTTTGGTGTACTTTGCATTCTTATCAATCTTCTCTGGCTCTTCTTCAACTTCTTCTTTATCTTCTTTATCGGAAGCATCTCCTGGTTCAGTTTCAGCATCAGAAATAGAAATACTGTTAGGATCTTTACCTGCATCAGAGGATTCTATGGTTGTTTTATGCTTCTTCTTCTTCTTCTCAGAAGGGATATCATCATTTGCAACTCGTTGAGAATCTTGCTCGACCCTCTTAGGGTGTCCTTCAGGATATAATGGGTCTTGAGTAGCAGCACCACTTCTTGTGCGTATTTCACATGCTTGCTTCTCTCTTGCAGCATTAACTAGCAAGTCTTTTTGCACCTTGGTAAGCTGATCGATTTGTGTTTGAACCATTTGAAAATGTTTAGCAAGTATCTTCACATCATTGGCGGTTCTCTCCACAATATCCTGCAACTTGTTAATAGCTCTAGAATTTTCTAACAAATGATTATGCACCATTCTATTAAAATTTTCTTGCTTAACAATAAAGTTATCAAACTCATCTAAGCATTGATCAGGAGGTTTAGTATAAGGAATATCTCTTTCATCAAAGCGTTGGAGAGAGTGTACCTCAATAGTAGATGAACGAGGGATTGGCTTACATAATTCTTCGATAGGAGGTAAATTCTTCACATCTTTGGCCTTAATACCTTTCTCCTTAAGAGATTTCTTAGCTTCCTTCATAACTTCATCATTTAATTCAATCATCCCTCTCTTCTTCAGCGTAGGCTCTGTAGATGGCGCAGGAGTTGGTGCTGGTGTTGGCTCAACTAAAGTCCAATCATCATGATTCTGGCTTATTTTAGCCAATAACTCTTCTGCTTCAGCCGGAGTTCTTTCCCTGAAAACACAACCAGCACAACTATCCAAATATGACTTAGATTCATCCGTTAGTCCATTATAAAATATATCAAGGAGTTCATTTTTAGGCAATGGTTCTTTAGGCAAGGCTCTAATTAAAGAGCAAAACCTTGTCCAAGATTCGGGCAGTATCTCTCCTTTTCCCTGTTCAAAATCAAAGATTTTCTGCACAGCAGCATGTTGAGCACTAGCGGGAAAATATTTCTGAAAGAAAGCATTAACCAAAGCAATAGAACTAGTAAGAGATCCAGGAGACAAGCTATTAAACCAAATTTTAGCAGCATCTTTCAACGAGAAAGGAAAAATCTTAGCAACAAAGTAAGTGCGGAGCTTAATATCATCAGAAAACAAATTACTCAAAGTAGAAAGCTCATTCATGTGCTCCATAGCACTCTCATCTTTAGTACCACAGAAAGGAGTTTTCTCAACAATAGATATGTAAGATAAATCCAAAGAGAAATCATAATCCTTGTCTCTAATATTTATGGGAGAAGCAGCAAACTTAGGATCAGGAGACAAATTATATCTAACAGAGCGTCTGGCAAGAAGTTCTTTAACATTACCTGCATTACGAGCATCACGTGCTTCTGCAATAAAATCATCATTAAGCTCAATATAAGCATCATCATCATAATCATCACTAGGACATTCCCTAGACTCAGGTGAACTAACAGGTGTAACAATGGTGTTTCCCAACTTAGCTCTAGCAATAGTAGCATCTAAAAAGGAACCTAGTGAACCACTCTCATCAAGCACAGTAGAAGCATCATCTAAATTATCAGTGGCATTTTCAATCTCAGCAGAAGTAGTAGCAGTAACGTGTGGGTGTGGTGGTGTAAGCAACTTACTCATAAGAGAAGGTAAATCAAGAGCAACAGAGGTGTTGAGAGTCGTACCTCTTCTTGTAGTGGATGGCAATATAGGAACTTTTCCATCACGAGGTTTACCCATGATGAAAGGATTGCAGCGAACAATATGAATACCAAGTGAACTTACAGATAAAGCTATGCTCCCTGGCAACGGCGCCAGAAAATAGTCTTGATGACCCACAAGTATAGGGGATCGCAACAGTCTTCGAGGGAAGTATTACCCAAATTTATTGATTCGACACAAGGGGAGCCAAAGAATATATGTAAGCCTTAACAGATGAGTTGTCAATTCAGCTGCACCTGGAAACAGTCTCGCTCGCAGTGGTTTATCAGTAGCAACAGTTTTATAGTGGTGACAGTAGTGAAACAGTAACAGCAGTAGTAAAATAGCAGCGGTAAAAGTAGCAGTTGTAAACAGTAGGAATAAATACTGTAGGCATAGGGATGGATTACGGGCGTTGCACGGATAAGATAATTCATGAAATCAATGAGACATGGGCAATGCAGATAAATAATGATAAAGCATCCTAGTACAAACAATCATAGGCATGTGTTCCGTATATAGTCGTACGTGCTCGCAAGGAGAAACTTGCACGACATCTTTTGTCCTACCAGCCTGTTGCAGCAGGGCCTCAAGGGAAACTACTGGTAATTAAGGTACTCCTTTTAATAGAGTACCGGAGCAAAGCATTAGCACTCGGTGAACACATGTGATCCTCACATCATAGCCATCCCCTCCGGTTATCCCAATTTCTGTCACTTTGGGGCCTCGGGTTCCAGACAATATGTGTATACAACTTGTAGGTAAGACCATAAACAACAAGTATCATCATAGAAATAATAACATGTTCAGATCTGAAATCATGGCACTCGGGCCCAAAGTGACAAGCATTAAGCACAACAAGTTGCAACAATGTCATAGGCACTAAATAAAGATACTAGGCACTATGCCCTATCAATCTCATATCAAATTACATGAACAATCTCATCCAATCCCTACCATCCCCTCACCTACAGCGGGGGAATTACTCACACATGGATGGGGGAGTCATGGATGGTCGATGGAGGAGCGTCGGTGGTGATGGTGATGAAGATCTCCTCCGAATCCCCGTCCCGGCAGGGTGCCAGAACGGAGTTTCTGGTTCCGAATCGCGGTTTCTGATGGCGGCGGCGCAGCGGAAGTCTATCTGGGAAAAATGCCGTCTCTCTGATATTATGTCGCCAGGGGGTATATGTACGCGAGAGGGGAGGTCGAGAGGGGACCTGGGGCCCCCTCACGCATGGGTGGCGCGGCCAGGGCTGGGCCGCGCCACCAGTGCATGACGGCCCCTCGAGCCTCCTCTCCCTCCCGTCTTCTGGCTCCGTGGGTCTTCTGGTGAAATAGGATTTTTCATGATTTTTCCTGAATTTTTACTGGAAGTTGAATTTCTGCACAAAAACGAGACACCAGAGCAATTCTGCTGAAAACAACGTCAGTCCGTGTTAGTTGTATTCAAAACACACAAATTAGAGGAGAAACAATAGCAAAAGTGTTCGGGAAAGTGGATACGTTTTGGACGTATCAGGCCACCCTGAATGCAATTGAAGGCCAGCAGGACATCTTCTACGAGGAGCCAGATCTCTCTCGCGGCGTCGAAGGTGTGGACTACTTCATTCGCTACGGAGCATCCTCCGGAGAAGAGTCAGAGTGAAGAAATACTAACTAATAGGGTAGTATTGTAGCTGAGGAACCGAGCAACTGTAGCATATAAATAAGTTGTTGAGTTCTTCCCGTGTTTAATTATTTGAGCTTTCAGTTGTTGTAAATACTAAGCACTTGAAGTGTTCTCTTTATCGGGATCATTTCGGTATCATCACGCTTTGGTATGTAATAAAATGTGGATCAGTTTATATTTGGGCCCGCAATGTTTCTGTTGTACCATTCTGAGGGATGTAATATTTGTGGAGGCTTGTTCCGCAAGTGTTATATCAACGACCTGCATACTACAACATGCAGTGGTATGCTGGGTCACCGCACCTCCGGATCTTCGGGTCGATGGCGGTGGCGGATCGCGATGTATTCTGGAAAAGTGATCGGGTATTTAAGTTTTTCTCGTCGGGGGGTCTTTATAGGCGATGGGGCGGCGTCAGAGGTGGGCCAGGGTGGCCTCACCACCAGGGGGCGCGGGCCAGCCCTAGGCCGCCCCGCCCTGTGGTGTGGGCGCCCTGTGGCCCCTCTCCGTCTCCTCTTCGGCCTTCTGGAAGCTCCTGTGAATATCTGGACTTTTGGCTTTTGTTTCGTTCAATTCCGAGAATATTTTCTGTGTAACTTTTCTAAAACACAAAAAAACAGAAAACAGGGAACTGGCACTGTGGTATCTCGTTAATAGGTTAGTTCCGGAAAATGCATAAAAATGCCACGAAGTGTAATGAAACACTAAGCTAATGGTGTAAAAACAAGCATGGAGCATCAAAAATTATGGATACGTTGGAGACGTATCAGCTACCCATAGTCGGGATAGATGTTTTGCGATAGGAGATTGTTATGACAGTAGGGATGGTACGGATGGTCACCATACTGCAAGGGGTCGTAGGATTTTGGTTGCGATCTAATATCAATGGTTGTTGCGAGGGCGAACATGTTTTATTGGAGAGAAGACTCGAGAGGCACGAGAGAACTAATTAGATGGAAAATACTCCTTTCGACACAAATAGATTGTTGCATCCATCCACTATGTCTAGTACAAATGTACCCCCAAGTTGCGCCAATTAATTTGGACCGAAGGAAGTAGGAGTTTAATCAAATAGCCGGATAGTTTCTTGGAGGATGCTCAACGCTAACTTCAATCTTTTTTTGAAAGAACATTAAACTTTAATACCAAGAGTAGTACTCACGGATCTCCTAATATGACATGTTATTACAGCCAATTACAGGTTATAATTAGTTGTAATAACATTTTATATTACAAGACAAAGAGAGTAGTTTTGTTATATTAAAATATCCTTAAAATCCTCAATTGATTCCTGCAAAAATAATGAAATCCTCAATATATCAAATTTATCCATGGCATTATGTTATTGCTTTTCATGCTCTTGCATTTTTGGAGTTCAGCAAGAATAGAAAAACCTCAATAACACAGAAAACATTAACCAAAAAATCAGCTATACGAGCAAGTATATAAGTAGGCAGAAACACCCGCCTTGCTTTCGCGTCTTCTCCCTTCTTCTCTCGCCCCTCACACCTTTCTTCCCCACCTCTACTCCTGCCGGAACCCGTGATCCCGGCGAGAGCATCTCACGCGCACTTCACCTCAATCTTCCCGGATCCAACCTCGTCACACTCGCCGGAGTCCCAGAGCTAGAACCAGCCAAGCCGTGCCCGATTCGCCGACCGCGTCGGTGGCAAGGCCCAGATCTACGAGATCGCCGCCGACCACGCCCCGCCTTCTCCGAGGTACAGCGGCGAGGCCGTCTCCCTCAGATCCGCTCTTCTTTCCACCCATCTCCGATGCGCCGCTGCTGACTGGCTGAAACTAGTAATGTTTCTGGGATCCCTCGGGCTCGCCTGACGCCGCGGGTACTGAGCGAGCGGCATCTAGTCGGCGGCGTGCTCCTGTGGCGGCGACTCCGGCGAGATGCAGCGGAACGGGGTGGTGGAATGCGCCGCCTGCCGCTCCCGGCTGGTGGTGCCGAGCCCGCGGAGTGTGTCCAGGGCCTACGACAAGCACCACAACAAGATCACGTCCAAGTTCCGCGCTCTCAAATTTCTCCTCGTCGTCGGCGACTGCATGCTCGTCGGCCTCCAGGTGCGGTTCCACTTCTTTCCCTTTAACAATCATCGAGCTACCACGTTATCAGCTGTTCAATCCATCGCGCGCAAATACTTGTCTGATGTGTTGGTAAAATGGTCTGAGACATTGTCTGCATATCTCTGGTAACAACTAATAAGTAGTAGTAGTAGGTTACATTCTTATGATTAGCTTTCTGATAGAAGTAAGCTGGAGATCTGTGCTCATGTTCAGCGTCCGTGCACTAATTATTTACCTCTTGGCTGCAGCCCATCTTAGTGTTCATGTCAAAAGTCGATGGGAAGTTCCAGTTCAGCCCCATCAGTGTTAACTTTTTGACGGAGGTTGCAAAAGTTATCTTTGCTCTCGTGATGCTAATTATTCAGGTTTGTTTTTTCTCCAATGTGCTTTGTTCACGCACATGCCGTTTGTACACAATAGGTGTTTGGATAGTTCTGAGCTTTACTTTGTGCTTGTCAGGAATTTCCTGCTATTGACATGTCTTGCATAACATATGTATTTTGCTTGCAACAAAAGTTCTTTGCTTATTTATCACCAAAGCAAAATATGCCACAGAACGCTGTTTGGAATTTTTGTGCAGTACTCCTCAAAATGCCTGTTTTTATATGGTGCATAGTAGCTGTACGGCAACATATTTGTTTTGTTATAGCTTATGTTAAGTTTCGTACTTTCTTATTTACCTCTTTAACGTTGTTGTACTATGTGACAGTCTCGAAAACAAAAGGTTGGGGAAAAACCACTTCTGTCACGTTCAACCTTTATACAGGTGATTTATCTGGCCACATGATAACAGAGTTTACATTCCCTTCGTTGCTTGCGTTCCAACTTCCGTATTTTTCGTGTATGCTTTCACATTCAACAGTGAATCGCTGCTAAGCATTTTCATTCTATGATGTTTTATGTTATTTTATATCTTATTGCTTTGTTTTCCAATATTCTTTTTCTATTTTTTCCTATGCCCACACATAAACAATGCTGTTTTGTCACATTGTTTTGTTACCTAATAATTCAATCATTTATTTTGTAGGCAGCCCGTAATAACGTACTCCTAGCTGTCCCTGCACTTCTGTATGCCATCAACAATTACCTTAAATTTATCATGCAGGTAAGTTTCATTGATTTGGAGGCAGAGTCTTGCAGTTGCCATGACTATTTTTTGTATTGCCTTATGAGACGTATAGTTATCACCTGACATATTTTGCTGATATTTCAGTTGTACTTCAATCCTTCGACTGTGAAAATGCTAAGCAACCTAAAGGTACACTTTTCTCGTCGTACTCAAATGTCATGCTTTAGCTATTATTGTGTATGCACATATATCACACCTTTATGGTCAAAACTTTTCTAGGTACTGGTCATAGCTGTTCTTCTGAAATTTATAATGAAAAGGAGGTTCTCTATAATTCAGGTAAGGTTGAGGTTTGCATTGTGTGCAGTTATTTATGCAGTTTGGTTTTGATTTGAGGATGGAGTTTACCAAACTATTTTATGCTTTTTAGATATCTAATCGTCTACTAGTACTATTACCTAACTTAAGGATTGCTGGATTAGGCTTCACCTGCATAGTTTTTACGTCCAATCACATTAGGAATGTTAAATTACATGAATTAATGTAATCTAAACTTATTAGTAAATTGTTTAGAACCCTTATTATCATAGTTTGTAAGGCATTACCGAAGTGTACCAAACAAATACAGTATGAAAACATATTTCATGATAGATCTGCTGATATTAATTTGGTATTGTGGGTGTTGATATTTTTCTCCGTCAACTAAATAAAGTTTGACTAAAGACAAAATCTACCAGCCTTATATACCCAGCTGGAGGGTGTATTTTGAAGAAGGCATTTTCATCCCAAATGCCCTCAACAAAGTTAGCAACGGAAAACTCTTGATCTTCTTAGTGTTTTAGCTTCAGCCTCCTTTGGCAATTGTGGTCCATTCCAAATAAGTCAGCAGGATACTGACTAAGGTTACAAGCTGTACCTTGCTAGAATTGACATGTTCTCTCAGCCTAGCATGAAGTCATGGTGGTCAATGTGGACGATTTATTGGCTGAAATCATG
Source organism: Dactylis glomerata (assembly GCA_007115705.1). Lineage (NCBI taxonomy): Eukaryota > Viridiplantae > Streptophyta > Magnoliopsida > Poales > Poaceae > Dactylis > Dactylis glomerata. The sequence goes on along the minus strand of QXEO01001637.1, from coordinate 1,822,187 downwards.
AATTTCTTACAAATGGCTGAGAAATAAGAAGTGATAGTGTCATTTCCTTAAATTTTAGCATAATGACTGACGAGAAAAAGTACATTCAAAGTGCCATGAAAGGTCTGACTGTCAGCCTTATTAACTTATCTCCTCCACTCTTGTTTCAAATATTGCCAGTGGGAAGCTCTTGCGCTATTGCTTATTGGGATCAGCATCAATCAACTTCGGACCTCACCTGCGGGCAGTACAGCATTTGGTCTTCCTATCACTGCTATCGCATACATCTATACAGTCATTTTTGTAAGTTGCTGCCAGGCCATCTGGTCATTAATCTTGTTCTCTATTCCTTCACTTCTTTCTGTAAGCTCTCAACAGACAGTGAGTTTAAATTACTGTATATTCAGATGAATCTGTGAATTGTGTAGGTTACCGTTCCATCACTGGCTTCTGTCTACAATGAGTATGCCATGAAAAGCCAAGATACCAGTATTTATCTTCAGGTACTTATGAATTATGATGGAGTAATTGTCATTTTTTCATTCTTCTGTTCAACTATCTGGTAGATCCTTTTAGTTTCCCTATCCTGTATTCTAAGACATGGACTCATTTTTGTTTCATATCTGTGATTGCTTCTCTATTTGATGCTCTTTTGTTATAATTCACAGAATTTGTTTCTGTATGGATATGGTGCAATATTCAACTTCCTTGGCATTCTTGGGACAGCCTTATTTCAAGGTATGCACCTTTGGTATGCCCAGTATGTTTATGCTAGGTTGATACTTTAATATTACATGGACAAGTAATTTGCTTGATATCATCATCCTTAGTGCTTTCGTAGTAGTGCAAGCCTGTAGGGATGGGAGTCGGCTACCACTTATTCCTGTCAGCTGATAAAGCGAATGAGTGACTTCCTGGTTGGTTCTACATGGAATCTGATACATGATTATTTATCGTTAAACCTTGAAGCCAGATATGAGTATGCATCTTTATTCAGTCACCACCATTAGATTCCAGAACAAAAATGATAGCCATGTTCTATCTCATGTTGTCATGTTCAAAACATCTTTTATGACATGTCACAGTGCTTCTCATCATTTGGTTATTACAACACATGTTTCTGGTGTAATCATGCCCTATCTTCTTGCAGGGCCAGAGAATTTTAATATCCTGCAAGGGCATTCAAGGGCTACAATGTTTCTCATATGTAACAATGCTGCACAAGGCATTCTTTCTTCATTCTTCTTTAAGTATGCAGGTAAATGTTCTACCTTCCAATATTTCTTTCGCTTAAACAGTTTGTTTTTTTATTTTCTTTTATTGTTTTTGCTCATTAAATTACATGACTAATTGAAATTTCGCCACAGACACAATTTTGAAGAAATATTCGTCAACTGTTGCTACCATATTTACTGGTCTAGCTTCTGCTGCTTTTCTGGGACATACCTTGACCATTAACTTTCTCCTGGGCATATCAGTAGTATTTATTTCAATGCATCAGGTAACGTTACCTATTTGTGAACTTAATTTTATTGAGCCAACCATCTTCCTCTTACATTTGTGTAACTGTTTTTTGTTCTCAGTTCTTCTCACCACTAGCTAAAGTCAAAGACGATAAACCAGGTGAACCATTAGAGTTGGAAGTTACACAGAATCATTGGTAAGTTTTGATCCTTTCAAATGGTCAGGGTATGGATTTTGATCAGTTTGTCTGCCTTTTTTTTGGTACCGAATACTTGATTCCCTGATACATTTGATATGTGCAACTGAATGAATTTAAGCTATCATGTCAGGAAATTGGTTTCAAAAGTTTTTTCTTCACTTATATGATGCTTGTTATATTACAGGTCATCTGAATCTTCATTTGTAAATATGACTGCTGGTGCTGCCGATGATGTAAGATACTCTCTTATTTAATAAAGAATATAATAGAAGCAACATTTCATTTTGGACACTTAAGTTTTAAGTTACATATGTCATTTCAGGCTAGCCATCGGGTTGGAACTGATGAGAGGCAACCACTATTGCCGATCTGAATGTATACTTTCAAGGTATGCATGGCTTATTTTAGCCAGAATTTCTACAAACGTTGCTAATGTTTACATGGCTTGTTTGCTCTAGAAAGTAGAAAAGGGTACATGCCATATTTTTTCTGCCCATATGTGCATGCTTCTGATATTTGAGCATCTTACAAATGAAGTTCTAAACAAAATAAACATATCTCCATGTCTAAACCTGTGCGTATCTGGGATAACAGCTAATATTGATTTGAGGAAAATATCTGACAGATATCCTCATCATAAAATAATCCTGTTATGAAACAGGAGTCACATGATCTAAACATAAGCTCCCAGTGTTTTGGAGGTACGTTTGAAGATTAAAATAATCCATTGGCCATACTTGCTTTGATGCGATCTACATAATTTGATATTTTATTTCTAAGAGAGGAAATTGTAAAAGCAACTTAAGCTTGGGTAGCTTCTTAGCTCACTAATCCATAGCTAAGTTTGTGGATTTGCTGGTTTTCTAAGAATTCTCACTAGCTCCCTTGAACTCCTTTTCTTATGTCTCTGCAGGTAGGATAGAAGACTTACTATTTTTTGCGGTGTTTTGAACGGCCAGGGGGACAGCAGATTTTGTGTAGTGCTGCGAGTGAAATAAACTATTGTACACTGTAAAGGCAAAGAAAGAAGTTATGGACGTGTTTTCTCTTTCTATTTCATGATTCTTTGGAGGGGCAAGTGGCCAGGTGTGGCCTTGTGGGGGGTGGCAGTGGCAAAGCGAACTTTGGATTGACAAATATATATACCACAGAAGTCCCCAATATGAATACACATAGAGATCCTTTTTTCCTTTTTCCGAACTGTACACTCAACAGTATTAGCGGGATATTCTTTGTATGAAAATTTTGAGCTAAGTTACTGATCGTTATACAAAATTATTTAACTTTGTTGTGCCCACGTTTTCATTGACGAGTTGAGTTCTTTTTTTAATTGATACGACTCTTAAGGATGCAAGTGGCATCTACCTCCGGTGATTTCACTTCAACTTTTTGCCGAAAAGATCTACCTAGAAATTTTCTAATGGACTAGAAGTGGGATATATTGGGATCCCACTTGACAGAGTGTGAATTTGCAACTTTGTTAAATTTAGTGTTCGACAGATGTTACCCAGTTGCACAGGAAGAAGACTGGACTTGGCAGTATGGGAGCTCCAGTGCTTGGCTGTTAGCAAAAGATCATGGCTTCGAGCGTTTTGTATATCCTGGAGAATAACCATGATTGCTGATTGTTAAGAAAAAGCAAACATAAACTACATGACAAGCGAAAAAAGACTTTCATTACCAAACAGAGAATGTAAGAGCAAGCTTCTCATTCTATGGCCTCGTTTGATCATGTATTGTTGATCTTAGTAGTGCAATATTGTGGATGGGACAAAGCTCGTTCGTTATATCTACAACGCTTATACAGAAATGCACTATGTATGCTGGGCCAAACTGCACTCTTGATCACACTTTTCATTTCTTGTGGCATGCATGGAACTACTTGGATCTGATCGACCTAATGCAGCAACCATGGTAATAGCATCCTATAAAACCAGCTTTGAAGAGGAAGATGAAATCATGCCCGTGGTGCTAGTTTTCTGCATAAACAGCATCCTATTGTGGTTTGCAAAGCACAATAGGAGCTGACCATTTTTGTTAGTTACAACTTACGGGTGAATTCTCACTAGATGCCTAAATGGCGAGAGGGAAAAGCTGAAAGGGAAACATATGCGGGAAAACAATGGGATTTTGGAGAAAACCAGATATATTCATCAGATCAGAGTATTGGCTTAGCGATCCATGGTTGGAAAGCTTTGGCTTGGCCCTAGTAGTTGTAGCCATTAACCAGTATGGTCACCTCGTCGATGCTGTAATTCTCTTCAGGTTGTGATTCTGTAATCCTGATTTTCTGTCCAAGGAATCTGATATTGAACATGTCACAACTCTTGCATGCGGCACTTATAAATTTGAAAATACTGGAGAAGTACCTATGTTTTTTTTTTAACAGGGAAGGCCCCAAAGGGCCAAGAAGCTTCATTATATGGCGGTGGAGTTACATTTTACAGAAAGCCACTAAATATTAGCATGGAGCCCATGCTTTGCTACGGAAAACACCTAAAAAGAGGTTATGAGTTGAAGTGTCATCCCATAATTTTTATTTGTGTCACGAGTGTGGCCTTTTGTAGACCGAGCTACATGTAGCTCATTTTTTTGAAAAAACTGAAAATCGCATTTTAAAGTTTTAAAAAAATGCCGAAAAAACCCCAGATGTAGGTAATGATGTATTCTGTAAACGTGCAAAATTTAAACTCGAAATATCTTATATTCTAAGCAGTGCAAAAAAAAGTGAAAATCTATAGTAGTGTACAGTGCAAACTTTGAAACCTCGATTTTGTCATTTTTTGTGCGGCTGAAAATCTGAGTCAAGATTTTGCACGTTGTTAGAATGCATCATTACAACATCTATAATTTTATTTCTGATTTTTTGGACTTTAAAATGCCATTTTCAAATTTTTCAAAAAAAAAAAACCTACATGTAGCCCGAGCTACATTTGTAGTTTCCATTTGTCACTTGCAAAAAATGTTTGCCTTAGAAACAATAAGAGTGTGGGTGCGCTGTGCGCATGCCTATGTTTGTTGTGTTTTGTTGGGTTTAATCTGTGGTTTGCACAAGCTGAGTTGCATGGGACACTTGTAAGTTTCAAAAACATGTTTGTTTGGGTGCCACGCTGGACTAGGTTTAAACTTTCTGACTCAGACAGAGATGCACGTTTTAGGATCTGGCGTTTTGCATAAAATTGGATATTCATTCAGTAGGTTTTGACATTTTTTATGGCAACGAAGCACTAAGGAAGTACAAAACAAAAACCAAACCAAGAACTTCTGTAAAATAATCTCAGGAAGAGCTACTTAAAAACGATGTCTGAATTCCATACATTCACTCCAGGGGTAGCAGTGACTAGTTCCTACTAAATGTTAAAGACGGCAGAGCAGCAAGTTAATTCACAAGCTCCAGTACTCCTGAGCTTGTTAGTCCTTGCTGATGCCCTACAAAGGCTCATATTGCAGATACTGTTTCATCTTGACATTCATTCTACCATGGCGTCAGCCTTTTCCTTCGTTGGTGGCTTCGCATTTTTAGCTTTCTTTCTACCTGCGGAATGAAGCAATATAGCTTGAGTGAATCTTTCAACCAGGTAAACGAAATTAGAATTTAACCTCTCAGCCAATTCGAATATATAAAATGGAAGTTAACTTCTGAGCCAATTCAAAGATAGAAAATGGAATCAACACTTTTTTGTTTAATGTATCAAGTTACTTGAACATCATAATAACTAACCTTTGCCTTTTAATCTTTTGATCTGTATTCTTGAGTTTTTCTTCACATTAAACTTCATCTGAGACTTGTCCTTTGCAGTTTCCGAAGATGCTGTGTGTAAAAGTACAAAGGTAAGCAATAGAATCACAGTTCGCAGGGATGTCTAGATGTATTCTACAGAAGTGATGGCAGCACAAAGAGGAACATATTGACAAAACAAATATATCCAGAAATGTAATCAAACAACACACTGAGACACTGTGACGAAAAAAAGGACGGAACAAGCAGCAGATATATTTTGGTCCATCGGCACTCAAGCTTAGTCATGAATGTCCCAAGTACAAAACAACTACACCATTACTTTGCAAAAATTAGGACATAATATCAGACCTTACAAAATAAAAAAGAGCCACGAGTGGCACATAAAAGATAGGCCGACCAAAATAGTAAGAACATATGTGACAAGGTTATGCAGCCTACCATAACAAAACTATATCAGGATCACGAATGAAATACAATCTTCAGCAGATAAAAGGAACCTAGGTGCTAAAAGTAACAAAACTATATCAGGATCACGAATGAAATACAATCTTCAGCAGATAAAAGGAACCTACGTGCTAAAAGTACATGATGCATACTTTGCTTTGCTTATGGCTCAATTCAACTATAAATATAGCAGACATGCATAATTACCGATCATAATTCACGAAATCATAAATACAATTTTTGCACCATCAGTTTAATCACGTGAGGTGTGATGATATAGAGCACTAATCTTTTAGCAATAGAGAGTTAACACTTCATCATATTTAACAAAAAAGTAGCAAGTGGCACTTTGACAGCTGTACTACATCGTTGGTATAGATTGACACAAAGGCTTTAGCAGTCCAGAATGTTTTAGACCCTAGAAATTTTGATCTTTGTCTGCAGAGATTCTGATATGTCTTTTCTATGTTGGATTAATTGATACAAGTTGCCTGGAAACATATTTCATCATGACGAAGTAGAATGCATTGGTCACTGTGTAATCGACCAATCATACCACGAGCGGTCCAATTGAACCTAAAACAAATGCAGAGCTCATAGCTCACTGGCAGATACCAGACAACTTAAATAACAGACGACCATGGGCCAATCCTCAGGAGTCACTAGTAGTACACTGAATTCTTGTGCAAACTACATAAAAAGACTGCCTGATTTCCTCCATCCGGCTCGAAACAATCAAGCAAAGCAAACCAAGAGCCGTACCTTCAGCAGCCACCATGTCGACATCCATGTTGTTCTCCAGGGCCTTCACCAACGTAGCCTCCTTCTGGTCCTGCACCCCCACAGCCGTTCCCCCACAGAACAAGCATCAGAGATCCAGCAGGACAGCGATCGCTAGGAAGGGGAGGCTGGAGGAAAATCAAAGCCTACCCGGTTGAGGCGGCGCTGGAGCTTGCGCTTGCGCTTGCCCGAGATGACGTGGTGGTCCTTGCGCTGCTTGAGCTTGCCGGAGTTGGGGTCCCCATGGGCGCGGCGCTTGCGGTCCTGGCTGTGCTCCCGCTTGTTCTTGGTCACCACGTTGTACTTGGCCATGGCGGCGGGTGGGTCTCGGCCGCCGCGGAAGAGGGAGGGGAAAAGAGGAAAGCCAACGGAACCCTTCCGCTCCGGCCTTTAACCCTTCTCCGCTGCCTGGAGATTCGTGCGGGTACACGGTCCGCTCAGCGCGAACGTTTTATCTCACATTTTCTTGACCTATAGAGGGTATGCAAAGCAAAATAGGGTACGGATGCAACTAATTGCAAATATGATTCCCGAACTAACCACACCGCATCTAGTGGGTGCGTTAGCGTTACTAACTTGGGAGATGAAATGCCGTACTTTTTTTTTCCACTCGAAATAACTAGGTTTTGTCTATCCTCTAGCGGTGCTCCCTGCGTGGCCGTGAGTTGGCTCCGACGTCCGAGAAATCTTTGTGGAATTGGTGCCACGTAGGTCTCGCTCTGGGTAGAGGCGATTGGATGGAGGCCAAGGATGACACGAGTGGATCGGGAGTAGGGAAGGGAGATGATGTTGATGCACTTCTGGGGTGGCTCCATCTCCATGAAGATGAGATCGATGACTTCATCTAGGCAGAAGAAGCGGAGGAACCTAAGATCAGAGCAAAGTGGCTAGCGATCACTCGTGTCCACACGGCTACACTAGGGTTTAGCTAGAGTGTTTTGTTTGCCGATATGAGAGCTGCATGGAACCCTACAAAGGAAGTTGTCTTGTGGAGAGTAGATGATAATTTTTTAAAGGAGCAAGTTCTCAAAGGTATGTGTCATAATGTTGGGGAAGTGAAAGAAGTTCATATCAAGTTACTTGTTGGTTTTGTTGGGAGTTTTGTCAGGATCAAAGTGAAACTGGACGTAAACAAAAAACTTAGTAGGTTTGCGTCTATTACAAAAGATGGCAAGAAGGAATATTATCAAGTTAAATATGAAAAGCTCCCAGATTTTTGTGGCAATTGTGGGATGATTGGACACTAGTATGAAGAATGTGGGATAGGAGAACAAGATCATACAAAGCTAGAGTGGGGCGACTTCATTATGGCTGATGGAAGGCCCGGAAGAGGACGGGGCAGAGGTGCCGGTCGAGGTCGTGGAGGAAGAAGGAGAGAACAAGGCCTTTGGGCCCGTGGATGGGGCACGGGCCCAATGAATCCTGCAAGTGAGAGAGAATTTGATGAGAATGACAATCCTATTCAACCTACTGATATGAAGTATGAGGGTTCCATCTGCACAACCCTTTTTTTTATTCACAAGAGCTTAGCGTTGGATTCAGTACATGAGCGAGAGGTAGCCGCGAATGGAACGGTAGTGATCTCAAACTCATAAGAGAACACTTCTGTTGCTGTTAGGGTGGGACAGTTTGAGGGTAGAGGGCAGCCAACGGCCAGTACAAAGACTCTGCATAAGAGTTTAGAAAAAAGATGAAAACAAATGAGAATGGTACAAGCTTTGAGAATGTTTACTTGGGATCGGTGGCCTCCCTCGAGGAGGACCGTCAGGAGCAATGAAACTCCTAGGTCAAAATTGTCGTGACTTAGGAGGGGTTGCGGCAGTGAGATCGCTCCAGCGTCTTCAAAAACATGTGGGATCAGATGTGCATTTTCTTTCTGAAACTCACCTTGATGATTGGCTAGCTGAGTGTTTGAGGCGCCAGCTTCAGATGGACCATAAGATAGTTCTTAGAAGTGAGGGTAGAAGCGGTGGGATTTTGTAACTTTGGAAGACATAAACTGATGTTGAACTCCGTTACAAGACTGTGAACTATATTGATGTAACCATAGGAAGAGGTCTGGAAAAAAAATGGCACCTCACTCGAATGTATGGAGAACAAAAGTGGGAAAATAAGCATAAAACTTGGCAAAGATTGCGTGACCTAACTCGAATGTATGTGATATGCCTTGGCTAGTACTTGGCGATCTGAATGAGGGTAGACATAGAAGCTCGTATAATAGTATCCGATCCTTTGAAATTGTCCTTCTTTCAGTATTTTACCAAAATGTAAATGATCGGTGGGAGGTGTGCGTGAGTCTAAGCCATGCACTATTTCGGTGGGAGATGTGCAACTTTTTTCTTTTGTGATGTGGTTTCAGTTATATGGTACTCCCTCTGATCGGAAATAACTGTCGGGGACATAGTACAAACTTTGTACTAAGCTAGTACAAAATTGCTGACAATTATTTCCGATCAGAGGGAGTACACGTTTTATTTGCAGTGCAGGTCAGCTTTGTAAATGGAATTGCAAGCACAAGAGGAGGAACTCACGTTGACTCCTGGCCGTGAAACCTCACCCAGAAGGAGGAGGCAGTTCTAGCTGAGAACAACATTTTCGAGCCGTTGGACTAGCGCCTCCCTCATGGGTGCAACATCTCGGTGGTGGGGTACACCTAGTCCACTGCTGGACACATCCATTGCGCGCCGCCGGGCGAAGCTGCTGGCCAAGGAGCGCGATGACCCTAACTGGGCGGCCGACAGTCCGTTGTGGCTGCCGCTGTTCTAGCAGGAATAAAAGCAGGCGCTCATGCGGTTCTATGCCCGTACTTTGGCCGATTCAGCGTTATCGGCCGGAAGACATGGTGGCATGGGGCGCGAAGACGATGCCACCCTCGCCGCCGCTACCGTCCAGCGCTTCGTCCAACTCCATCCGCATCGACATTCTCTGCCAATGCACCGACGTACTCCACGTCGCGCTTCGGATCGTCGTCCAGCTGCTCCTCATCACAGTCGATGCCTTATCCGACGATGCCACCTCGTCGGTCAACGGGCATTGTCATTCGCGAACCTGCCGTGGGTTCTTCATCGGCACCAACGTTTCCTCGGGTGAAGAAGGAGGATGAGCCGCGACGCTCGAAGAAGGAGAAGTAGCCCGAGCCCCCACGTAGCTTCCTTCACTTCCGGTGCCCGAAGAAGGAGGAAGGCCGGTGTGCCTCGAAGAAGGAGGAAGGCCGGCGTGCCTCGAAGAAGGAGGAAGCTCCACTGGCGAAGAAGATGTGGTGGGAGCTCGAACTCAAACTTGAATGAAAATCGCCGTCATTTAGATTTCAATTTTTTTGGAGGCTGGTCTACTAGGAGCGGTGGTGTGGGAAAGGATCATGTGCCAACATTTCCAATAGGCGACTTGCTGGCGCTCTTACCGACTACTCCCTGCGTTTTTAAATATAAGATTTAGCTTTATGAAGCAAATATATTTTTACATCTATTATTGTGTAGGTTCACTCGAATACATACACTAAAAGATGTCTAAATATATTTGCTCCTAAAATATCTTATATTTTAAAATGAAGAAAATATTATTTAGATAGCACTGGTAGAGATGCTCTTAAAAGGCCTCAACAAAACTAAGATGCAATAGAGGATCATTATAGAGACATACGTGCGATGCGTGCTCATGTGTTATACTGTGCATATTCACCAAGGTTCAGAACATCCACACTCTGAAATTTGGGGTGGCGTGGGGGACATTGCCGCCCATTTGAAATTTTGAATACGCAGTACGCACAGATTGGAGTAAGTTTCGGCGCATTCAGCAATCCGCAGGTAAAAAATATATATTCAACAATCCGGCCGCTTCGCCTTAAACCCCGCAGCCATCTCCTCCTCCTCCTCCTCCTCTTTCGGTGAACCCACGCCCGAAACCCTAGAGCGCACACACAACCTCTGTGCCTGCCATGGCCGCCGCCACGGAGCCCAAGGCCAGATCCGTGTCCATCGAGGAGATGCAACACAGGAAGACGCGGCTGGAGCACATCTTGATTCGCCCGGAGACCTTCCTCGGCTCCATCGAAAAGCTAACGCAGAAGCTGTGGGTGTACGAGGGCGGCGCCATGGTGCTTCGCGACGTCGCCTTCGTCCCCGGCCTCTACAAGATCTTCGACGAGATCCTCGTCAACGCCGCCAATAACAAGCAGCGCGACCCGTCCATGGACTCCCTCCAGGTGGACATCGACGTCGAGGAGGGCCGCATCTCTGTCTACAACAACGGGGACGGTATACCCGTCGAGATCCACCAGGAGGAGGGCGCGTATGTGCCCGAGCTAGTCTTCAGCCACCTGCCAGGCAGGTACAACGACGAGCCGTGGAGAACTGGCGGAAGATACGGCTACGGCGTCATACTCGCCAACATCTTCTCGACGGAGTTGGTCATCGAGACAGCTGATGGGCGCCGCCAGAAGAAGTACATGCAGGTAAGATAATCACCGGTCCCTTTGACTTAGAAACGGAGACTCGTGGCATGTCGTTGATTGGGGAGGGAGCAGTAGTCTATTGATGCGTCATGTGATTGCAATTCGGTGCTTTCGATTGTGACCACTCTCTAGCTCGGACTCTAGTGACCTTTTACTGTCAGACAGAATAGTGGATTCGTAGTTTAATATTGTAGAAGGGTAAAGGGAGAGAGGTACGGCGTAATGTGATGGATGTTTTATTGAGCCTCGGGGGCGAGTATATATAGACGTACAGGTAGTAGACTTGGAGTAGAAGACAAGTAATATCTCTACCTAATCTATCCTTAAACCTAACCGACATATATCTCTAACACCCCCCCGCAGTCGTAGCGGGAGCGTCGTAAACAACATGAACGACGTGGACGATCAGACTGGAGATAAACCGAAGTAGACCCAGAAGGCTGACACCCCCCCGCAGTCGGAGCGGGAGCGTCGTGGTCGATGTCGCGGCGCGGATGCTTGGACTGGAGAGGAAGCTGACGAGTGCTCAGGCGAGGTGGTAGCCCTTGTGCCGATGTCGAGGGAGCCGAGAGCGGTGGGTGCTGCAACCTTGGTCGAGGTAGCCGTGCGAGGGGTCGCCGTGGTCGATGTCGTGGTCGGGTGCCGATGTTGAGGTAGCCGCAGATGAAGCCGCAGGCGCATAGAGCGCCGTAGAAGGACGGAGACGCGTCGAGGCAGTCGTCAAGAAGAGCGATGCCGAAGTCGATGCAGTCCGAGCCATAGAGGACGAGGTGCGGCCATGGCTTTGCCAGAACCAGGCGCACGTCGGGGACGAAGGCATACTCCGGTTGTGCCAAAACCGAGTACACGAAGACGAACACGAGGACGAGGCGCTGCGACCGAGCTTGCCAGACTCGGGAACGCGTCGGGGACGAAGGCAAGCGCCGGTGATGCCAGTACCGGGCGTGCGAAGAACGGGACCAGTAGAAACAACTTCACGCCATGTCGGAGAGGAGACTAGCAGAGAAGGACTCCACGACGGTTGCGAGGCGCAGAGCGGCGAAGAGAGGGTGCCGATGCAGTCCGCGGTTGTCGGAGTAGACGAGCAGGTGTGGTTATGAACAAGGCGATGACGCTGGCGATGAAGTCGTGCTGGACGTAGACGTAGAAGGCGGCGAACCAGCGACGACCAAGAGTGGTCATGCTAGATGCCTAGACAGCGAAGAGGTAGTCGGCGGGACCTGCGACGGCCAGGAGGGCCATGCAGGTTACCTGTGGAGATGCGGCAGCGGTACTCGAAGTAGGCGAGGAAGAACCCAGCGGCACGACGAAGACCATGCGCGGACGGCGACAACCCGCGCCGAGGGAGGTGGCGCGGTGGAAGCCAGCGACGTCCTTGCGAGGTGACGGCGATGACCGCGTGCAGCGACGCAACAGCCCGATGGGACGGCGCGGCTGCAGGGCGCGAGTCGGTGCAGCGGCGTGAGAACCACCAGCGACGTACATGCCGGAGAAGGCACGTTGGTAGCTGGCGGCGGGGACCAAAGGCGGCGACGCTACGGCCCGAAGGGGCGACGCAGCGGCAGCCCGATGCTCGAACGGTGGTAGGCGCGTGCTCGGGGACGTACTTGGCGGAGACGAGCGCCAGATCGGTTGATCAGACCGACGGCGGCGCTGTTTGCCAAGTCCTTGACGACGGCGCACAGATCGGAACCCGTGGCGTCGTTGTCGGTGAAGTCCTTGGCGATGACGGCGAAGACGGACCGGCGATGGAGTCCGCGGCGGCGGGGAGCCGGCAGTGACGCACCGAGGCGACCCTCGGACGACACGTCCGACGTTGCCGCGCGGTTGGTGAAGGCGACCCGGCTAGTGTCGGGGTGATGACCCCCGGTAGGGTCAAGAGACTAGAAAGACTCAAGGTCTATGATTGACTTATGCCGGGTTATCACGGAAAGGGCCTGGCCGGAATATAAGAGCATCGGCCAGGCCGGCATATAATGTGTATCCCGGCTGGTGTCTGGATATGCCGGCATAGCCGGAATACTGATATATATGTGCCGGCATATACTCAGATATGCCGGCCTAACCATCTTGGGTGTTGTGCAGGAGCAGGGGAGGCCAGATTACCCGACCCTCGTAGGTCGTTGGTCCGGCATATATGTCCTGGGTATGGCCAACGGTCATATCCGGGATACTTAAGTCAACCAAGGTGTCACGTCCCTACAATCAAGGAAGAAAACATCCAAGCATGGTAGAAGAGTAAGATGGCAGGGTGCACAGTGGAGGTTACCTACCCTCACTGTGCACAAGTACAAGCTTACCTCAGAGAGGTAAGGCCACAGTTCAAGAGGTACAAGGTACAGGGATATGGCGTCCCATCGAGAGCAATCAGGGGCGAAGTCAAGGGTCTCTGCCATCGCCACCAGCTCCTGTTTGGAGTGTAGCCCTTGTCTTGTGGTCTTGTATGACCGTTGTAACCCTGGCCACCACTATATAAGGTGGCACAGGGAGTCCTAGCAAAGGGTAGAGGAGGAGAAGGTTGGTCATTGGCTGATAGTTGAGCATTAGAAGGTTGATCGGTAGAAGGTTGCTTGGCTGATAGTTGAAGGTTTCGACACTTAGCTGTTCATCTTCCTTCTCTAGCAGAGAGCTTGGAAGCACCATTGTTGTGTACTACATCGATCCATATATACAATCAGTAGAGCAGGAGTAGGGGTGTTATCTCCTTACGAGAGCCCCGAACCTGGGTAGATCAGTGTCTCTTTCTGTCGTGCTTTTTAGTGCGTTCCCCTCTCCCGAATCCTCCAGCATCTAGTTCGGCCCCCATTTAAGCCATCCTATGGCATATGTTGTTTCACCACGACGACATTTGGCACCCACCGTGGGGCAGATCGATATGCTGGGCGGAGTGTTCATTCGGACGGGGTCTGTGATAGCAGCTTCGGGAGTGCGCGTGGTCTCTGGCCTCGTCCAGAGGCTAGGCTCGCTCAGTTTCGTCAGTGACAACGCTGGTTGTCTCGGTGGCCGGCCGTTCCCCAGGGATGGCCGGATTATGTCTTTCGGTTCCCACGAGGTGTACGTGGGGACTGAGAGAGTTTGCAGGAAAGAGGTGCTGGTGGCGTCGGATCCTCCGTCACATCGGCTGGCTCACGCTGGGCGTAGCGCTCGCTCAGTAGAGTCGGCTGAGGTGATGATGGCCGGCACATCCGTGCCGCCGGCGGAAGATGCCGGCAAAGCAGCAGCAGCGGCCGGAGCTTCTCCTCCGGAGCCGCCGAAGGTCAAGAGGTCGGCGCGTCCTCCATTGGAGCGTGTGGAGAACCTGGCCGGCACTTCTGGTGTGCCGGCTAGGGGCGATATTCTTCTTCCCATCATCGACCGGCTTCTCGAGCCGGTGCGATCCGGCGTTGATCTGGAGCAGACAAGGGAGGTCCTGGAGGGATCTCGACAGGCCCTCGTCGACGAGGCCCTGGCCATGAACCAGGAGCGCGAACGGTTTAACCGGCAACTCCGTGAGTATGAAGCAGCCCATGGTTTTACTCCTGTAGTAACCCGGCCTAGCCGGATAGAAGAGGTTAAAACTAGAGGCAGAAATCTTAATGCTGAGATAGGAAAAGGTGCTAGAGATAAGAGTCATACGGCAACTAGTACTGTGCCTAAGGTAGTCTATAGTTCGCCAGTAAAAAACCTTAGAGCAGCGGCCGAGGTAGCAAAGGATTTATCTTGTTTATCCGGCGAAGCACTGCGTGAGCAGCAAGCCCGGCTTAACCAACTTTTGTCTGAAGCTACTAAGCAGCAGGAGGCCTTTAAGAGGGCAAACCCAGGTGCCGGGACATCCCAGTACATTGTGTCGGCGGGAGGTGCCGGTGCGAGGTCGAGGGGCCAAGCCTCGTCCCCGCATCCCAGCGCCCGGCGTGCCGGAAGTGTGACCTCTGGCCGCCGGGACACGCAGATCCAGGTGTACGATCCGGCTGCCGCAGGAAAGCAGGCGGTGGTGCAGAAGAGTGTCGGCCAGGCTGACAAGTATGTCGGCCAGGCTGACAAATATGTCGGCAGCAAGAAGCCCGGCCAGAGTATGCCGGCCGGGCATGAAGCAGCAGCGGCCGTTGGTGGCCGGAGTAACAGTGCAGTCCGGCGTCAGCAACAGGGCGCCGGAGGTGCAGTGCAGCAGCAGGGTGCAGGCCATCCGGGACACCGAGAGGATGACGGCAATTCCGCCCTTGCCAGGGCGGGATATCAGCAGCAGAATCAGCAAGGCCGGCATAGTGAGCAGTATCAGCCGGAGCAGCAGCAGCAGATGATCGCAGGCCCAATAGCATCCCGGCTTGGACCTCGGTCCTTGGAAGCCAATGATGCACGTTTCAAGCTGGACAAGCTCCACCAATCAGAGTTGGTGGAGAGACAAGGAGCTCCGGGCCCTATGTGTTTCGGACCCCGGATTATGGGGGAGCCGGTGCCTTACTACTTCCAGCTCGCGCGTGGCGCGAGGACATATAATGGAAGTACGAAGCCGGAAGATTGGTTGGAGGATTACTCCACAGCGGTGAACATCGCCGGAGGCAACCTCAGATGGGCGGTACGATATGTGCCGCAGATGTTGGAAGGTCCAGCCAGGATATGGCTGAATAATTTGCCGGCCGGGAGTATCAACGGCTGGATTGATTTTGAAGAGCAGTTTGTGTCGAACTTTACCAGTACATACAAGAGGCCCAACCGTCCGCAGCAGCTGGCTAACTGCCGGCAAGGAGTGAATGAGACTGACCGTGACTATCTGACCAGGTGGTGCACGTTGCGCAATTCCTGCGAAGGAATCAATGAGCAGCAGGCCATCATGTGGTTCGCTCATGGTTGCCAACATGGCACCATGCTGTGGCAAAAGCTTCAGAGGCAAATGCCGGCCACGCTGGCCGAAACAATCAAGATCGCTGATAGTTATGCTCTGGGAGATCCCAAGCAGCCCAGTCTCGATTCACAAGGACAGGGGCAAACCCAGGGGAACACCAGCAATGCCGGGAGATCAGGGCAGTTCTATCGCCCGGATAACCGGAATAAGAGGAGAGATGAGCGGCCGGATTATCGGTATGGCTCAGCACAAGTTGCAGCTGTGGAGGAAGAGCAAGGGGGCGCCGGCAGTAGCCAGCGTCCGAGATATGAGAACTATCAGCAGCCTCAGCAGCAGCCGCTGCAGCAAGCACAGCCGTTCCAGAAGAAGAATGTCTGGACCAACAAGAATGCCGGCGGAGCCGCCGGCCAGAAGAAGCAGTGGCCGAAGTATACTGTGGGTCTTGCCATGGACAAGCCTTGTGTGTTTCACACATTCCAGCCGGGAAAGCCGGCAAACCATTTGACAAGGAATTGTTCGTGGCTGGACGACATATTGGCAGGTCGTGCAGGTCCCTGGGGACCGGCTAGACCCTCTGTCCCGGCAGCTCCATCGCCGTTGACAGGTGCCAATACAATTGCAGTCCCACCTAGGCCGGGTAATCCTGGGAATCAGAGCAACGCCGGAAATGCCGGCGTAAATCAAGTTGACCAGAGCTATAATCCGGAATATAACGCCGGAGGCCCAGGAGCGGGCCGGAATGAGTACAAGGAGTATGATCAGAGCTATATGGTCTTTGAGACCGAGAGAACAGACAAGCAGAGCTTGTACCGCCGGAGTCTGGAGGTGAATGCCGTTATGTCGGCTGTGCCAAAGCTGATGTACTGGTCTGACCAGGCTGTTGGTTGGGACAGGACAGATCATCCCCGGATCATGCCAAATCCCGGCGGATATGCTTTGGTGATGGATCCGACATTCGTCGGGCCGGCTAATAACGTAAGATTCAGCAAGGTCCTCATTGATAATGGAAGCAGCATCAACATCATGTATCGAGATACGATGGAGAAGCTGGGAATCAAGGAAAATATGCTGGAGCCAAGCAAGACCACGTTCCACGGCATTGTGCCGGGACTTTCGTGTGCGCCGATGGGCAAGATCCGGATGGATGTCATGTTTGGCAGCCGGGATAACTGCAGGGTGGAGAACCTCATGTTCGAGGTGGTTGATCTGGAGAGCCCCTACCATGCTTTGCTGGGTAGACCGGCACTGGCAAAATTCATGGCCTCTACGCATGTGGCGTATCTGAAGATGAAGATGCCGGGACCCAAAGGAGTGATCACCATCATTGGTGATTACAAGCGCTCGATGGCATGTGCCACCGCCGGATCCAATCTGGCCGAGACTCTGATCATCGCAGAGGAGAGGAAGAGGCTCAAACGAGCAGTAGAGATTGCTGAGACAGTCGTGGCCGGCAAATATATGCCGGGCATGGCAAATCCCGGTGGCAGTGCTGCTTTTCAAGCAGGCAAGGAGGTAAAAAAGGTGCCTCTGGATGAAGCTTTTCCGGAGCGTCATGCCCTGGTTGGGACAAGTCTGGATCCCAAATAGGAAAGCGAGCTCATCAGCTTCCTCCGTGAGAATCGGGATATCTTTGCATGGTCTACTTCAGACCTGCAAGGTGTGCCGAGGGAGCTGGCTGAGCACGCATTGCATGTGAGACCCGAGGCTAAGCCAGTGAAGCAGCCGCTCCGGCGGAATGCCGGCGATAGAAGGAAAGCCATATGGGAGGAAGTGGCCAGGCTCTTAGCCTCTGGCTTTATCAAGGAAGTACTTCATCCGGATTGGGTGTCTAATCCGGTTTTGGTGGAAAAGAAGAAAGATGAGCCCGTCATAGTGAAAGTATGGCGGATGTGTGTTGATTACACCAACTTGAACAAGGCATGTCCTAAAGATCCATTCCCGCTGCCTCGGATCGATCAAGTGATTGATTCCACAGCCGGATGTGAACTGTTATCATTTGTAGACGCCTATTCTGGTTTCCACCAGATCCCCTTGTTTGAGCCAGATCAAATAAAGACATCCTTTATTACCCCGTACGGGGCTTATTGCTATCTCACTATGCCGTTCGGTTTAAGAAATGCCGGCGCAACTTACCAAAGGTGTAATGCAAAAGTGTTTGCACGATCAGATAGATAAAAATGTGCAGGTATATGTCGATGATATCGTCATAAAAACCAAGGAGAGCAAGACTCTCATAGATGATCTCCGGGAAACCTTTGGGAACCTGAGGAGATTCCGGATGAAGTTGAATCCGGCTAAGTGCACCTTTGGTGTGCCGGCGGGCAAGTTGCTCGGCTTCCTTGTTTCCAGCCGGGGTATTGAGGTGAATCCTGGCAAGATTCGTGCCATAGAAAGGATGAAGCCGCCGACAGATTTGAGGGAAGTACAGAAGTTCACTGGGTGCCTCGCATCCCTGAGCCGCTTCATAAGCCGGCTGGGAGAGAAAGCTCTGCCGTTATATCAGTTGATGAAAAAGTCCGACACATTTGTCTGGACAACGCAAGCAGATGCAGCTTTCAAGGAATTGAAACAGTTGTTGTCAACAGCGCCGGTATTAGCGTCTCCGATGCCCCGGGAGCCAATGTTGCTCTATATAGCGGCAACCAACCGAGTTGTCAGTGCTGTGGTGGTAGTAGAGCGAGAGGAAGGAGGCAAAACCGTGCAGCGGCCGGTATATTATCTGAGTGAAGTCCTCTCCACCTCAAAGCAAAACTACCCCCACTATCAGAAGATGACCTATGGTGTCTATATGGCGGCCAAGAAGCTCAAGCATTACTTCCAAGAGCATCCGATCCGGGTAGTGGCCGAGGCCCCTATCTCGGAAATTATAGGCAACAAAGATGCCAGCGGCCGGATAGCAAAGTGGGCAATAGAGCTTTCACCATATACACCGCAGTATGATAAGAGGGATACAATCAAGTCACAGGTCTTGGCTGATTTCTTTATTGACTGGGCCGAGATACAGTATGAGCCACCATTGCCAGATGCCAATTATTGGAGGATGCATTTCGATGGGTCCAAGACAATCCATGGCTTGGGTGCCGGCATAGTTCTCAGTTCACCAAAGAATGACCAGCTGAGATATGTCCTGCAGATTCACTTTGCAGCATCAAACAATGTGGCGGAATATGAGGCACTTGTGCATGGCCTGAAGGTGTCTAAGGACATAGGAATCCGCCGGATTATGTGCTTCGGTGATTCTGAGTTGGTAATCCAGCAAGTTTCCGGCATATGGGACGCGCATGATGCTAACATGGCATCATACCGTTTCCTAGTGCAGCACTTAAGTGGCTACTTTGAAGGTTGTGAGTTCCGGCACGTTCTCCGGGCTCAGAACGATGCAGCCGATGCATTATCCAAGCTGGGGTCTTCCCGAGATTCAATCCCGCCCGGCATTTCGTTGGAGCATCTGAGGAAGCCATCAATCATTCCCTCGCCGGAGTCATCCTCCATTTATGTCCCGCCAGGTCCAGACGGAAGCAGTTCCGATGGAGATAGATGCCGGAGCCAAGCCGGATAACCCGGGGACTGTTTCCTCAGTCCCGGGGACTGGGCCGGCATATGCTGTTAGTACAGTATTCCGGAGCAAAGCTAAAGGCAAGGGTAAAATGTGCCAAGAGGTTGTGCCGGTATACCCGGGGACTGCTCCGGCATACCCGGGGACTGATTCTTCAGTCCCGGGGACTTCGCAGCCCATGGAGATCGATTATGTGTCGGTCGAAATAATGGAAATAGATCAGGCAGTGTTCACTGTCAGGGAAGTGCCATCATGGGCACGTCCTATCATGAACTTCATGGTGGATGGTCAAGTGCCAGGCGGATGAAACCGAGGCCCGCCGGGTTATAAGGAGATCCAAAGCGTATACCATCATCAACAAAGAAATATACAAGAGAAGTACCACCGGAGTATTGCAGAGATGTGTCGAATCTGCGGAGGGTCTGGAGATGCTCCGGGAAATTCACCAGGGGGAGTGTGGTCACCATGCTTCGTCCAGGGCATTGGTGGCAAAGGTATTCCGGCATGGCTTTTATTGGCCAACGGCACTGCAAGAGGCAGAAGACTTGGTCCGGAAATGTAATGGGTGTCAAAGATATGCCCATCAGATTCATCAGCCGGCATCTGCCCTGAAAACTATCCCAATAACCTGGCCCTTTGCTGTTTGGGGCCTGGATATGGTCGGGGCTTTTAAGCCGGCCAGAGGGAAAATGACCCATATCCTGGTCATGGTGGACAAGTTCACCAAGTGGATTGAAGTGAAGCCCATAAGCAAGTGTGATGGTCACACAGCAGTGAAATTCTTAAAGGATATAATCTTGAGATATGGTGTTCCTCATAGCATCATCACTGACAATGGGTCAAACTTTGCCCAGGGGCCATTTGCCAGATTTTGTGAGGAGGTGGGAATCCGGCTGGACGTTGCGTCGGTCGCCCACCCTTGTGCCAATGGCCAAGTAGAGAGATCGAATGGGCTAGTATTATCCGGCATAAAACCCCGGCTGATAGAACCCCTGGAGAAAACTCCGGGGTGTTGGCTAGATGAGCTGCCATCAGTGCTGTGGAGTTTAAGAACAACTCCGAATAGATCAACAGGATACACACCATTTTTCCTGGTGTATGGAGCAGAAGCTGTGCTTCCAACAGATGTAATACATGATGCACCAAGAATAGTGCTATATACTGAGGAAGAGGCTAAAGAAGCCAGAGAAAATGATGTTGATCTGCTAGAGGAAGCAAGGGAAATAACTCTGTCAAGAACAGCAGTATATCAGCAGAACCTCAGACGCTATCATGCGCAGAAGGTAAATCCAAGGAGATTTCAAGAGGGAGATCTAGTACTCCGGCTAAAGCAAGGAACAGAAGGCCGGCATAAGTTAACTCCTCCATGGGAGGGGCCATTCATTGTGAGCAGAGCTCTGCACAATGATGCCTATTATCTTATAGATGCGCAGGACCCCAAGAAGAATAAGGTGGACAGGTCCGGAGAAGAAACCAAGAGGCCATGGAACATAGCTCAACTGCGCCCCTTTTACTCCTGAGCAACACAATGTATGTATTTCCATATTTTACTTTGTATGCCGGCGTGTTGTGTCGGCACAAGACTAATGAAGGAAGTGCCGGCATCCCGAAAAGAGCGGGCACTGCCTCCGAGATATGCTGTTGTTTATCTACAGTTTTTTTGTTATATGCCGGCTGGCTTTATTTGAATGTTTCCTATGTCGGCCTAGTAATGTGTCGGCACCAAAGGCCACTCTTCGACTCAGCTGCTGTCCGAAACCCGGCTTCATGGCTAGCAAGAGTAGATGCCGGAGATTGTCTACACATGGAAAACGGCTAAGGAAATATAAAGCAAGCGATCCGACATTTTCGTTAAAGCTAAAGTTAAAATTCGAAGTGTCGGATGATTTGAAGTCTAAGTTTCAAAGTTTAAGTACTGTATGTTTAACAAAGCAACCTTGAGACTCATAAGTCAAAAGCCCAGAGAGGTAGACAAGTAGCCAAGGTTGTGAAGTTGAGGAAACAGGAAAACAAACTCGGTGACTTAGCCAAAAGATGATCCGGCATTAATAACAAGCAAACCGAGATAAAACTTGTTCAGGTAGCAAACCAAAGGAAATTAAAACGTGTATATTACATCTGCACCCGGCATACCGGGGATCTGATAAAACTTAAAGTTTTTATGCTCCAAAGTCAAGGAGCAGTGGCAGGCGCAGGGCCAGCAGGTGGAGCAGTAGCAGTGGAAGTGCCGGCCTCAGGTGTGCCGGACCCAGCAGAGGGAATGGAGCCATCACCTCCGCCCGGGGCAGATGCCTGTTCCGGAGCTTCAGTGTCGGCTTCCTCAGCTTCATCTTCATCTTGGCTAGAGTCGGAACCCTCAGCAGCGGCAGATGTCCCGGCACCGTCATTCTTCTCCGGCTCGCGGATGTCCCGGACGAATTTGTCGGTGTCGGCATAGTCCACATAGCTGTGGGCCAACTCCTTGCGGCGACGGATATGATCCGGATCCGTGGTCCAGATGGATCCTTCGCGCACGGTGC
Organism: Dactylis glomerata; assembly: GCA_007115705.1. Lineage (NCBI taxonomy): Eukaryota > Viridiplantae > Streptophyta > Magnoliopsida > Poales > Poaceae > Dactylis > Dactylis glomerata. The sequence goes on along the minus strand of QXEO01001637.1, from coordinate 1,800,235 downwards.
GCAAAGTCTCCAAGTCTGCCTTTTCGTACCAAGACAAGAAGTAGCTGAGGGCTTCGTCAGCTCCAACCCTCGCGCCGGAATCTCGCCACTCCTGGAGGCGAACCTTGGCAAGCTGCAGGTCGTTGCCGAGGTCAACCGGGTCAGTGGGAGTCCTTTGTCCCGGCCAGAGGGCAGAGAATGCCTCCTGGGCGCCGTAGAAGAGCTCTTCAGTGTAAAGGGTCATGGCCTCCTTCCGGGACTGCAGGGCCAGCAGCTGCTCCGACATGTCCCAGCTGGGCGAGTCAACCGGAACACCCCGGTTTTCTCGGTCCAACTGCAAAACCCTCTCAACGTCAGCGACGGAAGCGGGAAACATGCCTGCAGAATAGAAACAATGTTAGCAAAAGGAAAATATGTCGGCATAGATGCTATGCCGAAAAAGATTACACTATGTCGGAAAGGATAAAAGGGGAAAGGATTTGAAGCTTACGGGCAAGGTCGGCATTAAGCTGTGAAACTGTAACCTCCCATTTGGTGGCCTGCTCCTTCAGGCTATCCAGTTCAGCGTGGGCAGTGGAGGCATCAGTCTCGGATTCAACGAGCAAGTCCTGGGTGTTCTTCAGTTGGCCCTCCCTTTGCTCCTTCTCCTCCAGGAGCTCGGCAATCCGGCCCTTGAGCTGCTCAACCTCGGCCTTGTGACCGGTATCCCGGTCGTCCAGTAGCTTGGCCACATCCACCGAGGACACACAATCCTGGTGGCGTGCCTCCAGTGCAGCCTTCTCATCTGCAAAGATTTCAAGTTAAAAGGATTTGAAGAGAGAAAACAGTGACAAAGAGTACAGGATTTGAAGTACAAAGAAGTCATCCGGGTAACAGTAGGATCCGGCATACCAGTAAGCTCTTTCACCCTCGTAAGAAGCGCGGCGGCTTGTTTTTCAGTGCCAGCTGCAGAATGTCGGCACAAGGTTATGTGTCGGCAAGAAGAAGCATTGCAAAAAAAAAGAGATGAAAGATATCCGGCATATAGCAGTATGTCGGCAAAAGGTTACCTTTCTTGGACACCTCCAGCTGAAGCTTGCTGTGTGCGTCGGAAAGCTTCCGATGTTCGCACACCAAGTTATGGAACATGTCCGCCCGGGTGTTGTTCATGAGCTGCAAAAATGCCGGGATTTGAAGTGTTACCAGAGAAATTTGACATGATAAGTAGAGTGAAAATTTTATCAAGTGATCATTCTTTTGAAGACCCGGCATAGGTGCTGCGCACCTATCCCGGCCCTCGGTGACTAGGATTTGAAGCTCGAATCGAGCTTATATTCCGGTCAAGAGGATTTGAAAGATAATAGAAATGTGAAATTGTTGAAGACCCGGCATAGGTGCTGCGCACCTATCCCGGCCCTCGGTGACTAGGATTTGAAGCTCGAATCGAGCTTATATTCCGGTCAAGAGGATTTGAAAGATAATAGAAATGTGAAATTGTTGAAGACCCGGCATAGGTGCTGCGCACCTATCCCGGCCCTCGGTGACTAGGATTTGAAGCTCGGATCGAGCTCATATGTCGGCAGTTAATTCAAAAGAAGATAGCTAAAGGACTATGAGAAAATCCCGGATGTCCATATCCCGGACAGCCGACATTTTCGGGGACTGGGGATATGTGTGTAAATGTAAAGGAATTACGTTGGTGGCATCGGCCAGCTTGTGAAGTCTTTGCTGGATGCTGAGGAGCTCGCTGGCGATCGGTATGGGCTTCGCTGCCAGGAAGTCGCTTGGGTCGCCGCTGGTCTTGGCTTCGGCCAGCTTCTTGCTCCTTGAGTCTGCAGTGTCCATCTGGCTGGCGTCGTTCCACTTGTTGCACTGCTCCTTAAGCGAGCCGAGGCTCTGATCGCTTTTCGTCGCAAGAGGGACGAGGCCCTCAAGTTCTGGGGTGTCGTAGAAGCTTTTCCGGTACCTCGGCCGGGTTGCTGCCCTGCCAAGATGCAGGGACAGAGCAGAGCTGGTCCGGGACTTGGCCGGCTCAATCTTCAAGGTGCCGGTCTTGGCCGGGGCAGTGGACTCGGCCGGTGCAGTGGTCTTGGCCAGGGCAGTGGACTTGGCCGGTGCTGGAGTCTCGGGTGCAGGCTGTTCCGGCGCGGCCGGTGCATCTGGGCCAGCGGGAGCAGGATCCGGAGAAGTCCGGACTTCCGGCACTAAAGGGCCTTTGCCCTTGATGTCTGTGCCGGCGCTCTTGTCGCTTGCGCCGGCGTCTTCAGTTGTGCCGGCGTCGCCGGTGGGCGCGCCGGAGTCTGGTGCTTCTTGATGGGCTCCTGTGTCCATGTGGACATCAGGAGCCGAGGTTTCCTGTTGAGCCCCCGAGTCCATGTGGACGTCGGGGGCAGAGGTATCTTGTGCCGGCGAAGGGACGTCCTTCGCCGGGGAGGTGGTCTTCTCGGGCGCAGGCGAAGATGCCGGCGCCGGGGAGGTCGTGTTGCTAGCAGAGGGAATATCCGAGGTAGCAGGGGCAGCGGGCTTGGTAGCCTGCGGGTCGCCGCTCAAGCCAGAAGCTTGTTCCGGCTCAAGAGGAGCACTGAAAGAGAGAAAACACCAAGTCAGTAATACAAACAAGAGATATGTCGGAGGAAATGCAAAGAAAAGGAAATTTACCCCGAGGCAACAGGCCTCTGTTTCTTCTGTTTGGGCACGCCGACCTTCTGTCTTTTCGACCTCTGAGGTATGTCGGACGGGGGCTTCACACCTCGCTTCCGGCCGGCACGTCCGCCGGTGGAAGGAGGTCCCTGGTTCAGAGGGGCTGCGTCGATGACAATATCGTCCGGGATAGCTGAGGACGGCATTGGAAACGCGTGAGCAATAGGTGTTTCGGGAAAGGCGTACGCAAGTGGCATCGGGTCATGGTACATCAGGACTTCCTCGTCAGAATCTATCTCACTCCGGTCTTGAGGATAATGCCGGGAGGAAGAGCCCTTACCCATGGCAGCTGCAGCCCGGGTGTTCCTGGGAAGCTTATCCCAATGATCCGGATCTTCAACATCTGCAACGGTGCGGTCCGCCGCGATCTTGATCCGGGAGTTCTCCATGGTTTGGAAGCTGAACTTCTGTATAAACAGCAAAGTCAAATATTTAGACAAGGAAATATGCCGGTGGAAGAGGTATGTCGGATCAATATGATATGTGTCGGATCAATATGATATATGTCGGCTTAAGTATCTATGTGCCGGACATGGACTTTAAGTATCGGATAAGATGGTTTACCGTTGGGGCCGGCCTATCCCGGCTGTATGGTTCTAGCCCCCAGGCAAAAGTGGCCTGGGAGCACTTGCAGACATCCTTAATCCGGCGCAGAATGTCGGCCGGAGTCAGCTCGTGCGTGGAGTGCCGGGTGGGGTCCATTGGCCCGCTCATCTGGCAGATCTTGTGCGGCCGGCGCTGCAGAGGGGAGACGCGCCGGCTGATGAAGCATGCCACGAGATCGTTAGGAGTAAGGCCGGCATCCCGGAGCTCGCCCTTAACCCGGTGAAGTGCATTCACCGGCATCACCGAATTCTTCGGGTTGTAGGTCCAGTTAGTCATGGCCAAGGGTGGCTCGTCCACAAATGGCGGCAGGTTGATGAGATCCTCGTCGGTGGTGTTCTTGACGTAGAAGAAGCTCTTCTGCCACTTCTTACAAGACTCCAGGAGCTCCACCTTGGGGAAGTCCGAGCCCTTCCGGGACATGATGGTGGCCGCGCCGCAGAGGGTCATGGGGCGGTCCTTCTTTTCCTGGGCCGTCTCCGGCGGGTCGTCCTTGCTCCGGGGCGGCTCTTGGATGACTTGCTTCCGCAGCTGGAAGTACTTCGCCCAGCCTTGAGTAATGGCCTCTATGCCGGCATAGCCCTCGCAAAAGGCAGCGAAGGCGGAGAGGCTCATCACGGCGTTGGCCGGGATATGATGAGGTTGAAGCTCGTAAGTGTTGAGGAAGTCCCGGAAGAAGTCCGACACCGGCAAACCGAAGCCCCGCTCGAAGTGGGCGATGAAGACGACGTGTTCGCCGGGTTCAGGTGCCGGCACAACTTCTCCTACTGGCAGCCGGCATGCTACCCCCTCCGGGACTCTCCTGGTGGAGGTGACCCAGGATATCTCGGCCGGAGTAACCTCCGACCCCTCCCAGCCGGAGCGTCCTTGAGCTCTGGCCGAGGTATCTTCCTCAGAGGCCGAGGTAGTCGTCATGCTTGATGATGCCATCTTTGTGGCCGGGATAAGGCGTGAGAGCCGGAGTCCCGTGATGTTGTTTCTGTCAAGGCCGGAGAAAAGAGGGAGGTTAGTCTCTCCGGCATACCGCCCTCACCAATGTTAGCAGAGATAAAAGGATCTACCGAGGCAGTTAAATTAGGAAACAAATAAGGATAAAAACTCCTAAGGATGAACACCTGCGAGCTTTGCCTAGCAATGCTAATCGAATCCGAAGAGTAACAAGCAGAGGAACTGAAGCGGATCTATGCAAGCGTGGCTACCAATGAGAAGCAATGAAGAAGCGTGAAGGAGGAAGAACAGAGGAAGGTCTCACCGGAGCTTGGCCGGCGACGATGGAGCGGCGGCGAGCGCGCAGGAAGATCCAATCTCCCTGCAAGGCTGCGGGGAGAAGAGGCGGCGGTGGCGTCGTCGACGATGAAGCCGGACGTCGGCAAGCGGAGGCGCCGGCGTGCAGGTGGACGACGGCGGCAGCTTCCTTCTCGGTTTCTTGGTCCGGCGGCGAAGTGCAAGGGGCAAAGGAGCAGAGGAGGAAGACGATGGTGGTGGGGGGTAAAAAGATGAGTTTACCCCCGCCGCCCTACTTATAGGTGTGCAGGCAAGGGTCGTGGGGGTCGTGGGATCGTGGGAGTGTTCCACTCCCCCGACAGTTGCTGCGGCGAGGCGCCACGTGGCGACACGGAGTGGGGCGGCGGTTCCTGTAACCGTGCCATGACGCCATGATGGTGAGAAGTAACTGCTGCACTGTGAACCGTCACATCGTGGGTGACTGTTCGAGGAGGCAGGGCAGTTACAAGTTTCGATGCAAAGCTGTCGGACATGGCTTCTCGAGGAAGGCTCGTCTGTATGCCGGATTAATTGCCGAAGTATATGTTCCGTCCGGAATACCATCGGGACCGGCCGGAATAAGTTTTGGAACAGGACAGAGGCCGGGATATGTGCAGATGTGCCGGCATGTAATCTGATCGCCGGGACATAAGGAAGAAAGGTATGTTGAACCTGTCAAGGCTCCACAGTTATGACTGGGGAACCTCGGCAGCTTCGGGGACTAGTGTCGGGGTGATGACCCCCGGTAGGGTCAAGAGACTAGAAAGACTCAAGGTCTATGATTGACTTATGCCGGGTTATCACGGAAAGGGCCTGGCCGGAATATGAGAGCATCGGCCAGGCCGGCATATAATGTATATCCCGGCTGATACTGGGATATGCCGGCATAGCCGGAATACTGATATATATGTGCCGGCATATACTCAGATATGCCGGCCTAACCATCTTGGGTGTTGTGCAGGAGCAGGGGAGGCCAGATTACCCGACCCTCGTAGGTCGTTGGTCCGGCATATATGTCCTGGGTATGGCCAACGGTCATATCCGGGATACTTAAGTCAACCAAGGTGTCACGTCCCTACAATCAAGGAAGAAAACATCCAAGCATGGTAGAAGAGTAAGATGGCAGGGTGCACAGTGGAGGTTACCTACCCTCACTGTGCACAAGTACAAGCTTACCTCAGAGAGGTAAGGCCACAGTTCAAGAGGTACAAGGTACAGGGATATGGCGTCCCATCGAGAGCAATCAGGGGCGAAGTCAAGGGTCTCTGCCATCGCCACCAGCTCCTGTTTGGAGTGTAGCCCTTGTCTTGTGGTCTTGTATGACCGTTGTAACCCTGGCCACCACTATATAAGGTGGCACAGGGAGTCCTAGCAAAGGGTAGAGGAGGAGAAGGTTGGTCATTGGCTGATAGTTGAGCATTAGAAGGTTGATCGGTAGAAGGTTGCTTGGCTGATAGTTGAAGGTTTCGACACTTAGCTGTTCATCTTCCTTCTCTAGCAGAGAGCTTGGAAGCACCATTGTTGTGTACTACATCGATCCATATATACAATCAGTAGAGCAGGAGTAGGGGTGTTATCTCCTTACGAGAGCCCCGAACCTGGGTAGATCAGTGTCTCTTTCTGTCGTGCTTTTTAGTGCGTTCCCCTCTCCCGAATCCTCCAGCATCTAGTTCGGCCCCCATTTAAGCCATCCTATGGCATATGTTGTTTCACCACGACGACAGATCAAGGACTACATTATTTAACATCCAAACAACATTTACCCAGACTAATGAGTGGTGATGCAATGAACAAAAAATCTTACATACATTGAAATACAAAAGTATTTCCAGAGTCTTGTATGCGAACCATTCACTGATCTCTAAAGAATTAATGATGAATGGTTAGAATTTATCGAAAGTCTGTTACTGGCTCACTGCACACGTTTTGTCAGAGATTAAACCGAAATAATAATATGTTAATGAGTGTGGATTTTGTACTTACACGCATGGGTGTGGGTGTTCATTTGTTTGCTACTCGTGGTAAGAGAACCAGATAAAACGGTAGCTACGCTGCAACTGAAAACTCTAAATTAATTCAAATATAACCTACACCATTACTCATTACTATCAAAATTTTGAGAATAGGACGGTCTTTCAACTTTGCTATTGCAGACTTCTTTTCCTAGGATTTGCATGATAAAGGCTGAGGATGGCTTCCTATTAAGGATAATCTTCTGATAAAGGCTGAGCATGATAAAAGCTTGGTAAGTAGATGAGGATGCAACTGCCAGTACATTGACCTCTTATGAAAGTCTGAAGCTCCAACTCATAGATCGAGAAAATAGCAAGTGAACCACTTTCTCATCTCTAGCATGCCTGTATACATCTAAAACGGAACATGCATAATGTCAGGTCTAACTATTAGTTTCAGTAAAAGTAATGATCAACACGGGACCTTCTTTGAACCAGACATTGCCAGCTGAAGATTATAGAAGGGGAACAAATAATGCCTGCATTGAGATTTTAAGTCAGCAACGGAGGCGGCAGCAGCTGCCATCTTTCTTCCTGGTTTCCAGGACAGAACCTAGGATGATCATGGCTGTTCACAGAGAATGGCGTCAGGGGGCAGGGAGACGCCATCACTGGTAGAAAAAGGGGCTTTATTCCCGGTTTGTAAGGGGCTTTAGTCCCGGATGTCCAACCGGGACTAGCAAAGCGGGACTAAAGCCCCTCCTCTTTAGTCCCGGTTGTTCACAAACCGGGAGTAAAGGTCCTCCACGTGGTCCAGGTCGTGTGCAGAAGGCTGGAGGACCCTTTAGTCCCGATTGGTGGCTCCAACCGGGACTAAAGGGATCCGATATAATTTTTGATAGAATTATTGAAAAAAGCCCAAAAAAATTTCGGATTTTTTTAAATTTCCATATTTTTGAATATTTGAATTGTTTAACAGTCTCCACTCTCCACTTAATCTCTAATCACCTCTATTCTCATGTCAAATTACATACTTATGGTTCTCACTTCCCGGTCGGTCACCCATCCTCACACTACTCCACCCTTAGCACGCTTAACTTCTCCATTCCTTCCCTACTACCTTCCAACACTGCGCTTGCGACTTCTTGATAATGCTATGCTATCAATTCTATTAACCCATACACTTTGGTAACATATGATTTTAATTTTTTGAATTCCAAATAATTCACAAAATAAGCAACAATGATTAAGTAATAGTAAGCATCGATGAATTCCAAATAATCTTTATGCATAATTTAATTATTAATTTTTAAACTCAAAATATCCAAAAAATAATAAAAAAACTTAAAAAATTCCAAAATTCTAAAATTAATAAAAAACTTCAAAATAACCAAAAAGTAGAAGAAACAACAAAAGAAATGAAAAAATCCAAAAAAAAAATCATTTTTTCTCATTATTTCTGACAAAATCTAAAATCTTCCTGCTTTCATATTTCCCTTTGGAATTTTGAGAAACAAGAAATTGTGCAAACGGCTGTAGGCAGTTGAAATCGGATGTAAAATTTTGTGTAGATAGTTTTTCATATATTATACGTTTTTTTTCGAGTCCGTATGCAAAAGTTATAGCCGTTTTAATTTGGAACAACTTTTTTTTGCAAAAAATATCAAAATTCAAAATTTCAAATTTTCCATAAAAGTTGGTTGCGTGAGGTACATGCATGTCAAAGGATTTTGAAATTTGAAGTTTTTATCATTTTCGTTTATTTGTTTTAGACGTTTTTTCTGCGCGGGGGGGGGGGGGGGGGGGGTAGGAATGAGAGGAAAAATGGGCGTCGGACCTTTAGTCCCGGTTTGAGCCACAAACCGGGACTAAAGGGTAGGCTTTAGTCCCGGTTTGAACCACCAACCGGGACTAAAGGGTAGGGACCTTTAGTCCCGGTTGGTGGCTCAAACCGGGACTAAAGCCTCCATTTGAACCGGGACTAATGCTTCCTGGCCCACATTTTCATTTGAACCGGGACTAATGCTCATATTAGTCGTGGACCAAATTGTTTGGGGACTAAAGGGGTCGAACGGAAGCCCTTTTTTCTACTAGTGCATGGTCGCGCCTGCGAGCGGGAGGCGCATGGAGAGGCTGCGTCATGCGCGACGACAGTGCCATCCTAGTCTCCTAGAAGGATTCGCGTGGGGGGAAGGGGCGGGGCATCTCGGCGTCGGCCCCAGCGGCATCGTCTGCGCATCCCGATGGAGGCGTCGTCTGCACATACCGACGGAGGCGTCTTGGCATCCCGGTGACGGAGTAGCAGTATGATTTGGATGGAATTTAATCCACGAAATCAAGGTGTTACGGATGATACACGGGTACGCAGAGCGCCAGCAGAGCCTTGTCCGCTCGGCAGAACATTGGACACGAACCGTCGATCTCTTTGGCAGATAATTGATGTAACATGGTCTGTTAGATCTATTTAAGTTAATTAGATTAGATGGTTCTGGTTATTCTGTGTATAATTGGTGGTGTGGCTTTAGAAAAATTTCAGTTTGCTCTTTTATTAGTAGTTTAGACTAGCGCTCGTTGTAGTGCCTGGATATATGATACTGGTTCAGTTGCTAATATTTGTAACTCGAAACAGGAGCTACGGAATAGATGGCGGCTAGCAAGGGATGAGGTGACGATGCGCGTTGGCAATGGATCAAAAGTTGATGTGATGACCGTCGGCACGCTCTCCTTAGTTTTACCTTCGGGATTAGTTTTAAACCTTAATAAGTGTTATTATGTGCCTGCGTTGAGCATGAACATTATATCTGGATCGTGTTTATTGCAAGACGGTTATTCATTTAAATATGAGAATAATGGTTGTTCTATTTATATGAATAACATCTTTTATGGTCATGCACCTGTTGTGAATGGTTTATTTCTTCTGAATCTCGAAAGCAATGAAACACACATCCATAACATTGAGGCTAAAAGATGCAAAGTAGATAGTGATAATCCAACTTATTTGTGGCACTGCCGTCTAGGTCATATTGGTGTAAAACGCATGAAGAAACTCCATTCTGATGGACTTTTGGAGTCTCTTGATTTTGAATCATTTGACACGTGCGAGCCGTGCCTCATGGGCAAGATGATCAAAACCCCGTTCTCCGGAATAATGGAGCGAGCAACGGACTTATTGGAAATCATACATACCGATATGTGCGGACCAATGAGTATTTCGACGCGCGGTGGATATCGCTATTTTCTCACTTTTACTGATGACTTAAGTAGATATGGGTATATCTATTTAATGAAACATAAATCTGAAACGTTTGAAAAGTTCAAAGAATTTCAGAATGAAGTGGAAAATCATCATACCAGGAAAATTAAATTTCTGCGATCCGATCGTGGAGGTGAGTATTTGAGTTATGATTTTCTCACGCATCTTAAAGCAAGAGGAATCGTTTCGCAACTCACGCCATCCAGAACACCACAGCGCAATGGTGTGTCTGAATGCCGGAATCGAACTCTATTAGATATGGTGCGATCGATGATGTCTCTTACAGATTTGCCGTTATCATTTTGGGGTTATGCATTAGAAACCGCTGCATTCACTTTAAATAGGGCACCATCTAAATCCGTTGAGACGACACCGTATGAACTATGGTTTGGTGCTAAACCTAAGTTGTCGTTTCTTAAAGTTTGGGGATGCGAAGCTTACGTCAAGAAGTTGATGACGGACAAGCTCGAACCCAAAGCGGAGAAATGCGTCTTCATAGGATACCCTAAGGAAACGATTGGGTATACCTTCTACCACAGATCCGAAGGCAATGTGTTTGTTGCAAAGAACGGATCCTTTCTTGAGAAGGAGTTTCTCTCGAAAGAAGTGAGTGGGAGGAAGGTAGAGCTAGACAAGGTTATTGAACCTTCTCTCGAGTTGGAGAGTAGCGCAGCACCTGAAGTTGTTTCGGTGCCATCTGCACCAACAAGAGAGGAAGCTAATGACGAGGATCATGAAACTTCGAACGATGCTACTACTGAACTTTGCAGGTCGACAAGGTCACGTGCCACTCCTGAATGGTACGGCAACCCTGTCTTAACCGTCTTGTTGTTAGACAACAGTGAACCTGCAAACTATGAGGAAGCGATGATGAGCCCAGACTCTGAGAAATGGCTAGAGGCCATGAAATTCGAATTGGGATCCATGAGCGAAAACCAAGTATGGACTTTGGTGGACCCTCCTAGCGACCGTAAGGCCGTTGAGTGCAAATGGATTTTCAAGAAGAAAACGGACGCGGATGGTAATGTTACTGTCTATAAAGCTCAGCTTGTCGCAAAAGGTTTTTGGCAAGTTCAAGGTGTTGACTACGATGAGACTTTCTCTCCCGTAGCGATGTTTAAGTCCATTCGGATTTTATTAGCAATTGCTGCGTTTCATGATTATGAAATATGGCAGATAGATGTCAAGACTGCGTTCCTCAATGGCAATATTGATGAAGAGTTGTATATGATGCAGCCCGAAGGTTTTGTCGATCCTAAGGATGCTAATAAGGTGTGCAAACTTCAGCGTTCCATTTATGGACTGAAGCAAGCATCTCGGAGTTGGAACCTTCATTTTGATCAAGTGATCAAGAGTTTTGGATTTGTTCCAAATTGCTACGAAGCTTGTATCTACAAGAAAGTGAGTGGGAGCTCGGTGACATTTTTAGTACTATATGTGGATGACATATTGATTATTGGAAATGACATCGGCATGCTTAACGATGTGAAGAGTTATTTGAATAAATGTTTTTCAATGAAAGACCTAGGAGAAGCTGCTAATATATTAGGCATCAAAATCTATAGAGATAGATAAAGACACCTAATAGCATTAAGCCAAAGTACATACCTGGACAAAGTTCTGAAAAGGTTCAGAATGGATAAAGCAAAGAAAGGTTCATTGCCCATGTTGTCAGGTAAGATATTGAGCAAGGCTCAGTGTCCAGCTACGGTAAAATATAGAGATACTATGAGCAAAATGCCATATGCCTCAGCCATAGGTTCTATCATGTATGCGATGCTGTGTACTAGACCGGATGTGTCCAATGCTCTTAATTTGACGAGCAGATACCAAAGTGATCCAGGAGTGGAACACTGGACAGCCGTAAAGAATATCCTAAAGTATTTAAACAGGACTAAAGAAATGTTCTTGGTCTATGGAGGTGATGAGGAGCTCGTCGTAAAAGGTCACGTCGATGCTAGTTTCGACACCGACCCGGATGATTCTAAATCTCAGATAGGATACGTTTATATTTTGAATGGTGGAGCTGTGAGCTGGAGAAGCTGCAAGCAAAGCGTGATCGCGGGATCTACAATCGAAGCGGAATACATGGCTGCTTCGGAAGCGTCAAGTGAAGGAGTTTGGATCAGGAACTTCATCACTGAGCTTGGTGTGGTTCCAAATGCCTTGGACCCACTGGAGATATTGTGCGACAACACTGGCGCCATAGCACTGGCTAAGGAACCAAGATATCATCCAAAGACCAAGCACATCAACCGCCGTTTCCATATAATTAGAGATTATATATCAGATGGAGATCTAAAGATTAGCAAAGTACATACGGATCTGAATGTCGCAGATCCGTTGACTAAACCTCTTCCACGAGCAAAACATGATCAGCACCTTAATGCCATGGGTGTTAGATTGTTGCCAGATGTAAACTAGATTATTGACTCTAGTGCAAGTGGGAGACTGTTGGAATTATGCCCTAGAGGCAATAATAAAGATGTTATTATTATAATTCTTGTTCATGATAATGTTTATATTCCATGCTAGAATTGTATTAAGCGGAAACTTTAATACTTGTGTGGTTTATGAACAACATCGTGTCCCTAGTACGCCTCTATGGACTAGCTCATTGATTAATGATGGTTAAGGTTTCCTAACCATAGACATGAGTTGTCAATTAATAATGAGATCATATCATTAGGAGAATGATATGATGGACAGACCCAAATAAAGCAGAGCAATTAGATCGTGTCATCGTGTTCATCTTTGCGAAGCTTTTTCCTATGTCAAGTATTGTATTCCTTAGACCATGAGATAATACAACTCCCTGGTATCGGAAGAAAGCTTTGAGGTCATCAAACGTCATCCTATGAGAGGGTGATCATAAAGGTGTCTCTCAGGTGATCGGAAAGTACTTGTTGGGTTGTATGTATCGAGATGGAATTTGTCCCTCCCGAGTCGGAGAGATATACTTCGGGCCCACTCGGTAATCAATATCAACACCGCTTGCAAGCACGTGGTTAAGGAGTTAATCACAAAGTGATATCGGATTACGGAACGAGTAAAGTACTTGCTGTGAACAAGATTGAACTAGGTATGGCGATACCGACGATCGAATCTCGGGCAAGTAAAATATCGCGTGACGAAGGGAATACATATACGGGATTAATTGAATCCTGGCATCATGGTTCATCTGATATGATCATCGATGAATATGTGGGAGTCAATATGGGTTTCTAGATCCCACTGTTGATTATTGATAGAAGATCATGTCTGCATATTCTCAAACCCGTAGGGTCACACACTTAACGTGCATCGACGCTAGGATAGAATAGATAATTGGTTTATGAGTTTTTGGTCGGAGTCTCGGATGAGATCCAGGACATCACGAGAGGTTCCGGAATGGTCCGGAGAATAAGATTCATATAAAGGAAAGTAGTTTTTGGATTCCGGAATCGTTTCGGAGTTTATCGGTATTGTACCGGAAGATTCTAGAAGGTTCCAGAGTTGGACCAACGTGGGCCCACTTGTCGGAGGCCTGCATGGGCCTAAGGGGAAGTGTCCTGGCCACTTTGGGCCAGGCGCACAAGGCCCCTAAGGCCCAGCCGGCCAGCCCTTAGGGGAAACCCTAAGGGAACCTTCCAGAAGGAGGGGGGGGGGGAACTTGCCCCCCACTCTTCCCCCTTGGGCCGCCGCCCTAGGGCTTGGAGGAGGGGTCAAGCGGGCCGGCCAGCCCCCTATATAAGGAGGGCAGGGTGATACGTCTCCAACGTATCTATAATTTTTGATGCTCCATGCTTGTTTTTACACCATTTGCCTATTGTTTCGTTACACTTAGTGGCACTTTTATGCATTTTCCAGAACTAACCTATTAACGAGTTGCCACAGTGCCAGTTTCCTGTTTTTTGCTGTTTTTGTGTTTCAGAAGTGATACACAGGAAATATTCTCGGAATTGGACGAAACAAGTTCCTGAAGTCTTATTTTACCCAGAAGCTTCCAGAGATCCGAAGGAGAGTAGGAGGGGGGCCACCAGGGCCCCACACGCAGGGGTGGCGCGGCCAGCCCCCTGGCCACGCGGGCCCCACGTGAGGGCACCTGGCTCCTCCTCTGACATCGCCCCTTCGCCTATAAAGACCCCCCGATGGAAAAAACCTAAGTACCCGATCAGTTTTCCAGAACACATCGCGATCCGCCACCGCCGTCGACCCGAAGATCGGGAGGGTCCAGAAGCTCTTCCCGGCACCCTGCCGGAGAGGGGAATCGCCACCGGAGGTCTTCTTCATCGCCATGCTTGCCTCCAGAGCGATGAGTGAGTAGTCTACCTTGGACTATGGGTCCATAGCAGTAGCTAGATGGTTGTCTTCTCCACCATGTGCTTCATGTTTAGATCTCATGAGCTGCCCTACATGATTGAGATCACCGTTATGTAATTCTACATGTTTGGTTTGTTGGGATCCGATGAATATTGGTGTTTATGATTAAGTTTCTGTACTGAATATTATCTTTTGTTATATCTATGTTGTTTATGATCTTGCATGCTCTCCGTTGTTAGTAGCTATCTTGGCCGAGTAGTTGCTAGTGACTCCAAGAGGGGGTATTTATGCTCGATAGTGGGTTCATGCCTCTATTTCACCTGGGGGAGTGACAGAAACCTCTAAGGTGGTAGATGTGCTGTTGCTACTAGGGAGAAAACAACATTCATATGCTCAAGGGCATATGCTTTGTTTACATTACACACTTTGCTTAATGCAATTATCTGTTGTTCGCAACTTAATACTACTGGGGTGTTCGGATTGATATCCCCGGGAGTGGATTATTAGTCATAGATGCAGTTGGATGGCGGTCTATGTATTTTGTTGTAATGCCTAGAGTAAATCTCATAGTGATCTTCTTGACATATCACGTTTATCTTTATTCTATCAATTGCCCAACTGTAATTTGTTTACCCAGCATGTGTTATTTATTCTATGGAGAGACACCACTAGTGAACTGTGGACCCCGGTCCTATTTCCATCATATTGCTATCACCTGTTTACTTTACTCGTACTGTTTACTTTACTCGCATACTTTTACTGTTTTCCACTCGATACACTCATAATCTTTGTTTCAAGCAAACCGGTGAGATTGACAACCTCATCGCAAGTTGGGAACAAAGTACTTGGTTGTGTGTGTGCAGGTTCCGCGTTGCTACTGGTCGAAGACGAGTAAACAAGTATCGTTAACGGCGCCATTGTTGGAGTGTTATTAAGCCAGTCTGCATCACCTTCAGTCGTTTGTCTATCCTCTCCTGATCGATATTAAACCTTGGTTTCTTAACTGAGGGAAGACTAGCTGCTATACTCATCATACCTTCCTCTTGGGGTTCCCAACGGGCTGGTTATCCACCACGCACAAGGACATTCTGCTCCCACGTCAACTTGGCACTAGCAGCTAATTTTCTGGCGCCATCAACCAGTAGCAGCTAATTTTTTGGCGCCGTTGCCAGGGAGGAAGAGAAGACTTCTGCAAGGTTAGTTTTCGCACACACATCCTTTACTTTGTTATTGTTTTGCTTTACTTTATTTATTTTACCTACATCGTTTTATATCAAAAACCTAAAAAAAAATTAGAATCCTTGGTAGTTGTTATTTCTTTACTTTAGTTTATTATGTCTAGTTCAGTTGCTACTACTATGTCGCCCGAGGACATGATTTTTACTTTTAAGTAGAAAGATGAGGAAAGCTTTAAAGAAGCTTGGTCTAGAATTTATGATTGGCATGGAAAAACTGAACCTAAAATGACTTTGAGTTTGCTTCTTAGTAGCTTTTACTTTGGACTTTCTCTTCGTTATAGATATGCTTTGGATGCTACTGCTGAAGGATATTTCCTTCATTGTGATGGAGATCAAGCTTTCAATATTATAAAAAAGTTGATTACAATTTATAGCATGCCAACCTATTTTGATTCCTCTCTTGTGTGCATTTTTAATAGACTTGATACTCTTGAGACCCGCACTGCTAGTTTGAATTCTTGCTACAATACTTTGCGCCAGCATTTTGATTATGTGCCAACAAATACTGAACCTTCGAGTTGGTATCCTACGATAAAAGTCACCATTAGTGGTGAAACTTTTCATGCTCGTTGTGATATTATGTCTGAATTTTGTCTCATGCCAAAGGATGTTTATGAATCTTTGAGCCTTTGGAAGCTTTCTGAGGGGGGAGAAGGAATTTCTCTTACTAACAATGCCACTATATTTCCCCTTGGAATTGCTGAAGGAGTCTTTACAAAAGTCCTAGGAAGAATGATATCTACTGATTATCTTGTTATTGAATGTGTAGGGAAAGGACAAATCACACTTGGAAGATCCCTCTTGAAGCTCCTGGGCGCCGTTATTGATGTGGGAAAAGGCAATATAAGATTTATCTCTCCACCTTGCAATAACCATGTCTTTCCTAGAGTCAAGAGCAAAGGAAAGAAAGGAAGACGTAAGGCACGCGCTGATCCTAGCACTTCATCGCTTGATATTACTTGATTCGCAATTTTCTGCGCCTAGCTCAAAGGCGTTAAAGAAAAGCACTCTTGGGAGATAACCCAATGTATTCTTTTCAGTACTTTTTCTTTTGTTTGAGTCTTGGAAGTCATTACTACTGTAATGACCGCTCCTTATCTTGTTTATTTCATTTTTGTACCAAGAGAAGCCTCTAATTTGAGTGAGGTAAAGATTTGGGGATGTTGCTGTCCTGAAACTGTTTTCGGTGCTGCACCGTAAAAATTCGTATAAATTCTCTGTTTATCTTTTGGACCTGCGATTTCTTGTGCATATGCCCCAGGTTATATCCAAACTTTTGTTAGTTGAACACTTTTTGATTTGAGCAACAGAAAATCCCTCAAAAATTCGACCTTTGTCAGCTGTTCAGTTTTGACAGATTTCTGCCAATATTTGTGTTTGCCACTTTATCGCTTTCTTTTGAGTTCTTTTGATCATGGAACTCTTGGAGAATTTGCTACAGTAGTATTTGCTATATATGTGGTGGTTTTGAGTTGAAACCTGAAGCAAAAAGAGGATTGATTATATGTTATGCTTGCACTAATGTTGCTAATAGAATTGTGTTTAGTTTTGTATGAAGGAAGTTTTCAAGTGTAGGGATTGGAGAATGATGAGATGAGTTGAAGAATGGACAAAAGCTCAAGCTTGGGGATGCCCATGCATCACCCCAAGAAATATCCAAGAAGTACAAGCGTCAAAGCTTGGGGATGCCCCCGAGGCACCCCTTCTTCATCGGCAAAAATCAGGTCACCTTTCAAGACACTATATTTTTATTGCTTCATGCACTATGTGTTTTTCTTGAAGCGTCAGTTGTTTTAGTTTTCTTAGTTGGTTTAGTTTGTTTGTTTTCTGCAATAAATGGTTGGACCCCAACAAATTTCCTTTGGAGGATATGTACTCGTTTTCATTTGCAAAGAACGCTCTAGTTTTCACTCTTACTTAAAATCGAGCGTTCTTCTTTTTCTGCTACTGCTTTTGGTTTTTGTTTTCGCCTTGATTTGCGTTCAGACCTTGTCATATCTTTTCATCAAGGTGTATTTTTGCCTCTGATCTTTATTGGTTTTCATCAAAAGAGGTGTTTATAAAAACTTCAAATGGTGTTGGAAAAGAGAAAAAAGCTTTGTGCAAAATAGTGGTACAAGAAGGAGCTTGTGTAGACTGCGGCTTAGGCTTTTTCATGTCATGCTTGATGTCTTTTTGATAGTATGCCTAGTGGTTTTGCTGTAGCATGACTTGTCTCAAATAACTGAGATTGCTTAATGAGCCTTTGAAAAAAAATTATGCGTTGTTTTTATTGTATGGAAGCATTATTTTGGTTTTCTCCTTGATGCTTTATTTGGGTTGACTTGGCGCATGCTTACACATGTTAGACTCTTACAAAGTCGCCAATAGCCTTCATGATCATTTAGTTTTTGACTTTTGATGCCATTTTATGCTTCTTTTAATGTCGCTTTGCATGATTATGGCCATTATTGCTCTATTAGTTGGTCGCTCCCAGTCTTTTGCTAGCCCTCGCCTTGTACTGAGTATGAGCTCTACTCGTGCATCCAACTCCTAAAAGGCAAAGTTTTCCAAAGTGTCCACCATACATACCTACTAGCAATTTGCTATTCCAAGTAAATTTGACTTGCCTTTATTTTCTCTTCAAATTAAACTCTTACCAGTGTTATGCGAAATTCGGTCAGTAAAGCTCTCACGAACCGGAAGGCACACTTTACTTTTTCCTGTTCTTAAAAATTTGACATTGTGGTCTGTTATGTTGAGTTGTTATGCTTGCAAGTTGTAAGTTGGATTCTAGCCCAGCCATGCTGTCATGGGGCAAGCTTTCAACATTGCACTTCTTATTTGAGTTGATATCGTGATCTTTTGTTTATGGATGCCCGCGGTGTGAAATGAATTGGGAATCTTGTGGGGATCATGGAGTTTTTATATGTGTTAGGGAAACGCCGGGCCGCCAATCTAAGCCATGCATAATTCATGGTGGAAATTTGCAGCATACCCATGGTGAACATACGACGCATCTCACAATAAAAAGCTAAAGCAAATAAAAGAGATGTCGAGGTGTTCATTGTCTGCTTGTCCTGTCATTTTGGTGTGGGCTTGTTCCATGTCATCGGGCACGGAGGTACCCCATTGGTGGTTCTCAATGATATGCATATACTTACAATGACAAGAGCCTTGCTTGGGACTCTAAGTAAAGTAGCATGAGGTTTGGGTACTCGTATTCACGGGGCACGAGGTTTTCAACTTATGATTTGTCAAGCATATGCTTCATAATTGTTCTCGCATTAACTTTAACCATGCAAGATGCTTATGATGGGGGCAATGAGAGCTCAAAGCCGGTAAGTACCATAATTTTTGAAGGTTATAAAACTTGCAATCACTGCTTCCCTCTGCGAAGGGCCTTTCTTCTACTTTTATGTTGAGTCACCACCTTCTTTCTTTATGCACCATTAAGAGAGCATAGTTGTCATTCTTAGTGTGATATGCATTGTCCCAAAGTTCATTGATTGATTCATATTGTTGGTTTCACTTGTTCTTAAATTATTTGTATCTAGTCGCCCTCTTAAACTTGAAGGTGTCCTATGCATTTATGTTTTGCTCTCTTTGAAGGACAAGCTGAAAACCATTTGTATGTTTTTCCTTATGATTTGAACACACGTTTGACTTTCATTGTTTCATTTTCATGATCTTTTGTTTGTGTTCATTTACATGTTTACAACATGGTTGGTAAGTTTCTTATTGTCATGATTATATCTTCATGCCCATGTTTTAAGTTCTTATGATCCCAGCTCACAAATGCTTACATATATGATCAAGATTGTGTAGGTGCATGTCACCTCAAAAATTATTTCTTTGTTATCACTTACCTACTCGAGGACGAGCAGGAGTTAAGCTTGGGGATGCTTGATACGTCTCCAACGTATCTATAATTTTTGATGCTCCATGCTTGTTTTTAAACCATTTGCCTATTGTTTCGTTACACTTAGTGGCACTTTTATGCATTTTCCGGAACTAACCTATTAACGAGTTGCCACAGTGCCAGTTTCCTATTTTCTGCTGTTTTTGTGTTTCAGAAGTGATACACAGGAAATATTCTCGGAATTGTACGAAACAAGTTCCTGAAGTCTTATTTTACCCGGAAGCTTCCAGAGATCCGAAGGAGAGTAGGAGGGGGGCCACCAGGGCCCCACACGCAGGGGTGGCGCGGCCAGCCCCCTGGCCGCGTGGGCCCCGCGTGAGGGCGCCTGGCTCCTCCTCTAACATCGCCCCTTCGCCTATAAAGACCCCCCGACGGAAAAAACCTAAGTACCCGATCAGTTTTCCAGAACACATCGCGATCCGCCACCGCCGTCGACCCGAAAATCGGGAGGGTCCAGAAGCTCTTCTCGGCACCCTGCCGGAGAGGGGAATCGCCACCGGAGGTCTTCTTCATCGCCATGCTTGCCTCCGGAGCGATGAGTGAGTAGTCTACCTTGGACTATGGGTCCATAGCAGTAGCTAGATGGTTGTCTTCTCCACCATGTGCTTCATGTTTAGATCTCATGAGCTGCCCTACATGATTGAGATCACCGTTATGTAATTCTACATGTTTGGTTTGTTGGGATCCGATAAATATTGGTGTTTATGATTAAGTTGCTGTACTGGATATTATCTTTTGTTATCTCTATGTTGTTTATGATCTTGCATGCTCTCCGTTGTTAGTAGCTATCTTGGCCGAGTAGTTGCTAGTGACTCCAAGAGGGGGTATTTATGCTCGATAGTGGGTTCATGCCTCTATTTCACCTGGGGGAGTGACAGAAACCTCTAAGGTGGTAGATGTGCTATTGCTACTAGGGAGAAAACAACATTCATATGCTCAAGGGCATATGCTTTGTTTACATTACACACTTTGCTTAATACAGTTATCTGTTGTTCGCAACTTAATACTACTGGGGTGTTCGGATTGATATCCCCGGGAGTGGATTATTAGTCATAGATGCAGTTGGATGGCGGTCTATGTATTTTGTTGTAATGCCCAGAGTAAATCTCATAGTGATCTTCTTGACATATCACGTTTATCTTTATTCTATCAATTGCCCAACTGTAATTTGTTTACCCAGCATGTGTTATTTATTCTATGGAGAGACACCACTAGTGAACTGTGGACCCCGGTCCTATTTCCATCATATTGCTATCACCTGTTTACTTTACTCGTACTGTTTACTTTACTCGCATACTTTTACTGTTTTCCACTCGATACACTCATAATCTTTGTTTCAAGCAAACCGGTGAGATTGACAACCTCATCGCAAGTTGGGAACAAAGTACTTGGTTGTGTGTGTGCAGGTTCCGCGTTGCTACTGGCCGAAGACGAGTCAACAAGTATCGTTAATGGCGCCCTTGTTGGAGTGTTATTAAGCCAGTCTGCATCACCTTCAGTCGTTTGTCTTTCCTCTCCTGATTGATATTAAACCTTGGTTTCTTAACTGAGGGAAGACTAGCTTCTATACTCATCATACCTTCCTCTTGGGGTTCCCAACGGGCTGGCTATCCACCACGCACAAGGACAGTCTGCTCCCATGTCAACTTGGCACCAGCAGCTAATTTTCTGGCGCCATCAACCAGTAGCACAGGGGCGCAGCCTCCCCCCCACTCCAACCCTAGCCGCCTTCCAACTGCTGCCCCTCCACCTCTCTCTCTCTCTCGCGACTGTGCGTAGGCGAAGCCCTGCCGCAGAAACTCTCCACTATAAGCACCACGCCGTCATGCTGTAGATCCAATCTATCTCTCCACCATACTTGCTGGACCAAGGAAGGAGGAGACGTCGCTGCACCGTACGTGTGCATCTCTCGGAGGTGCCGCCACTTGCGGCGTTGGATCGGATCGGATCACGGGGAGGAGACGGCTAGTACGACTACATCATCCACGTTCTGTTGAACATTTCCGCTGTGCGATTTCTTCAAGGGTATGAAGATCTCATCTACCTCTCTCGTTGATTACATCTCCTAGATTAGATCTTGGCTTTCTTGTTCGCATCCGTAAGAATTTTTTTTGATTTACTATGCTGCGAAACCCTTCAATATAGAACAAGGTGAGAAATATATTGCTTATTTTGCCGCCCACGAGATAGACACTCTTATTGATAAATATGTTACAATTAGTCAGGAAGCTCATGTAATGAAAGGACATAGTTCTATTATTCTCCAAATTTGCAAAAAAGAATTTAGTGATAATGTTTATGTTAAAGAAATAATTCTTGCTCCCATGGAAGGTACTCATTTTTTGCAGGAAGAGTATGTTGAAAACGTGATCTTGAAAGAAAAGATTGCTAGGTACAACCAGTAGTCTATGATACCACCAAAGCTTGGGGAAGAGTTGGATCTTCCAACTTCACCTCCAACATATGATAGTAACACTCAAACTCAAAACACATTCGTTATCTATGATAACCCATGCTATGATAATTTTCCGACTAAAAATCCATGCACTTTTTGTGAGGGAAATGAAACTCAAATGGTTATTTATGAGAACCCTTCCTATTATGAAATCAATGATGCACCTTTGCTTGCTAGCAATGCTACTAGTGAAATTACTGATGATAATGAGAACTGTGTTTTAGATATGCTTTATGATAATGCTTTGGATGATGGCCCTATGCTTATTGATAATCCTCCATGTTTAGAAGTTGTTACTAAATTATGTGAGGATAAAGATGATATACTTGCTATTTCTAATGGTACTCTTACTCATGAGAGTCGTACTTTGGTCTTCAATTCTCCTAATTACACTTTAGAGGAGAAATTTTCTTATGTTGAGAAATACCTATGTGATTTGCAATTATTTGTAGTTCCAAATCCTCGTTACAACCATAATATTAAAATTGATATTGATCTTAATAACTATTTTAAAAGGGGAAAGCATCCGAATGAATTTCATAATAAATTTAATGATCCACTTTATGTTCTTAAGTTACCTAAGATTGATGATTCTAATGGTTATATGGTTGGATCTTCTTATACTACTTGCAACTACTATGAAAGAGGAGGTGACAAGAGCCCTCATATTGCTACTAATAATTATAAGTTGCAAGGAGCTGCTATTAATATACATTGGGAAACTTCTATTCATTGTTATTTTTTCATATACAAAATGCCTATACATAGAAAGGAAGTTAGACTTCGTTGTTATTACTTTTGTGTTTAGCTTTTCTCTCTACCAGGTTTTCACTTCTCAATTATTATAATTGGTTTGAGAGCATCATGGGACCCTGTTATTATGCATGGAACACTTCCCAAGGAAGAGGAACACGCCAAAGTATAAGTTCCTTCATGAGCTTCACCCATCTTAATTATAAAGTAAGTAAGCCTAGCTATATGCCTATAAAGAAAGCGCTTTACGGGAGGCAACCCGGTTGTTGTTTTTTATTTTCTTTGTGTCCTATTGCTGTAACAAGAGACTTTTTTTTGGTTTTGCTACTAGAGATTTTAATAAAGTGCCAAGTTTTACTCATTTTGGATTGATAAAGTTGCCGAAAATTTACTGGAGTAGAAATTCCTGTGCAAACTCTTTTCAGTAAAAAAATTCTCGAAAATTCTCTGTAGCTCCGATTGAGCTCTCCTTTTAACTAAAGTTGCAACTTTTCATCCTCTGTATGCGTGATTTGTTACAAAAAAATTCTACATGTTTAAGTTAGGTAATTAATTACGTTTTGCTAGTGCAATATTTTTAGATAGATTCTGTCCTATTTTGTTCTATGCATTCTTTGAGCTTTTAAGCTAAATATTTTTGATTGGTTTGAGTTCATGAGAAAGAATACAACATTATATACCTATTGGAAACTTTTCATGCAATTTGTTTTGGGAATTACATGCAGCAAGCATCATGCTTTTTATGCCTACTAATGTCACCCCACAGAAAAAAGAGATGGGAGATATCTTTGTGTTGAAGTTGTTTCATAGGAATTAGAGGAGCTGCACCAAGAGACATTCAAGAATGGTGAAAACCATAAGATTGGGGATGTCAAGACCCCACTGGACTACACACTCTCGGTTTGCGCACATCTACCTTTTGTTTTTCTATCAACGCAGTTTTATTGCATAAACTTGTAGCGTCTTTTATAGTCTTGTTATAGTTTGTTTTTGTTTTGTTTTCTTTTTATTTTGGTGAGACCACCATGTACATTTACTTCAAGAGAAAGCTACTGGAGGTTTGTCTTGATTTGATATGGATGCATTGAAAGATTTGGGATTGAGATATAGGGGTTGATTATTAAGATACATATATTTGCATGCTTCATATACTTTGAATAAGTTTTGATCTGCATGTAGTTTATTAGGAGCTATCTTGTATTCATTATTTTGATGCTTAATACTTGTTTACATTGTTTAACATGGATTGTTTAGCTCTATGGACACTTATGCATGCATGTAGTTGGTCAACTTTCTCCCTCTTGCTAGCCCAAAAATAAAAATCCAACAAGTCAAAAACTTATTTTTCCAACACCTTCAAACCAAGTTATTCCAGTGAGTCCACCATATCTACTTACTAGTTTTTATGCTATTCCAAGTATGTTTCTCATGTTTCATTGTTTTACTTAGTTTCTGAATGTTAAAAATGCTTATGAGTATGTTTGTTATGAGAAAAGTGGTCTAAAGGCTCCCACGAACTTGAATGCACACTTTACTTTTCTTGCACTTGATAAACATGAACCATTGTGATTAAGATTATGATGTTGTGAGCTTGACAAAGTCTGAGTTGGGAGTTGGCTCATCTATGCTGTCATAGGGAACGCTTTCAACATTGCACTTGTTTATATTCTAGTTGATGTCATGTTTCTTTTGGTTTTGGATGCTTATCACTTGTGAACAGAGAGAGGAAACATTGTTTATTCATGGAGTTTGTATAAATGGTTAGAGAGAACTCTTGGGCCGCTAATCTAAACCATGCATCTTTCATGGTGGAAATTTACAACATCCCATAGTAAACATTCGACGACACATCTCATAATAAAAAGCTATACCCAATGGTAAATAAAAGAGATATCGAGGTGTTCATTATCTGTTTGTCTTGTCATTTTGGTATGGGAAAGCTTCCATATCATCGGGAAAGAGGTACCCTGGTTGAGAGTCTCTATGATACTATTATACTTACAATGACAAGAATTTGCTTTGTATCCCGAGTTAATTAACATTTGGTGTAGGCACTTATTTCCAAGGGGCATGAGACATTCGACTTATATTTTGTCAAGGGCACTACTCATATTTGCTTTCAGTTTAACCTTTAACCATTTCAAGATGCTAATGATAGGGGCAATGGGAGCCTGAAACCAATGAATACCATTTCTCAAACATAAACTTAAGTTGAAGAATTTGGAAGCTAGATATTACTTTACTTATGTTTTAACTCTACTTATCATCTGTTTATCTTTAGTGTCCACCTTTACATTCAGTTTCAAGAAGAATACTCTATGACCATTATAGGATGTCTTTACTTTGTTTTATTTCATTTTGCATATATTTGGTCCATAGTGCTTTCTTCTATGTTTTACTTTGTGAATCATTATTAGACATCCTTACATTGAAATATTGATATCTTTTGATAATCTATCTTCCATATTGCTACTTATTTATAGAATTAATCATTTACTTATGTGTAGCAGCAATAATCTTCTTTGATATCTTAGATAGTAGTAAAGTACAAATCTCATGTCAGTTTTATCTCCTTTATACTCGAGAACGAGTATAGGTTAAGCTTGGGGATGCTGATGCATGTAAAATGCATACATGATCTGTGCACTTTACCACTTGATATTCCACCTTATTTGCATCATATATTGGTTATATTCATGCTTTTTGATGATTATTGGGAATAATTCACATGTTCCCTAATATTATCGGATTACCCTAGGAAAACCAGAACACCTCTTTTTATATGTTTTTAACTTTCAGGGACCCAAACGGAGTCCAAATTACCTGAAACTTTGGGGGAATGAGTTTTTCCACGGAACAAGACTTAGGAGCGAAGGAGATGCAATAGGGGAGCCACGAGGGCCAAACGAGCATGGTCAACGCGGCCAGATTCCTTGGCCGCGTGGGGCCAGCCTGTTCCCCCCCTCGTTGCTCTGATGCCACCGATCTTTGTCTCGTTGGATGCGTCTTGACCTAAAACCATCTATAAAAAGGGTCCCTCTGTGGGTCACGAAAGGGAGCACCGCCGAAACATAGAAACACGAAACAGAATCCTGCGAGATCAAAGATTAGAAGGAAAAACTCCGGTGGGGCGCTGTGGGTGTGATCTCCATCCCCTCCAACGACTCTACCTTTATCGCCATGATGAAGGGGGAGTAGTCCACGTCTGTACTACGGGTTTGTGGCAGTAGTTATATGTATCTCTCTCTTGTTCTTCATTGTTTTAGCGCCATATGAGCTGCATAACATGATTATGGCCATCTTTCTATCACTTTTGTGGTGGAACTTTCTATGAGTAATATATGAGATTGCAATTGTTCTTTAATTTCAGTGTATGAGTAGATGCATATTATGTACCCCATTCTTGTTTACTTGTTATGATCAAGCATGTTTATGACAACGTGTGTGGGGGAACATGTGCATTAGCTGGAGTAACGGGGGTGATTTATCTAGGGAGGACAGTCCTTGGGTGTCACTTGGGTGTTTACCTTACTTGAGTTACCTCACTAGGGATAAAGAAAATACCATGCTATAGGGTATCTCTAGCGCGACCTTGCTGAGTATCCGCGACTAGATCTAGCATATTCTTATTTTAACTTCATGTCATTGTGCTGAATGCTATTCTCTGAATTTATCTTAATAACAAGGTGATTAGATTAAATTCCCCTCTTGGTGGAGTATGAGAGAGATGAATAACCAAAACATCTCGATATAGGACGTGATGCCCATATGAATTCATCTGAATGTGAACCTTTGTTGCAATCTTTTATGTTCTTTTATGAGAGGGTGCATTAGTGAACCCATGAACCCCGGTCCACTTTTTATTATAAGAAACACCTTTTTGTTCACTTCACCGCTGTTTTCATTTTCATTCATAATTAATTTCGAAAATACAAAAACATTTCCTTTATTGCATTTCACAAACCAAACCACTGCAACCATATCTTTTACTGTTTATCATTGCATTGCATATTACTTTAGTTTGCATATTCCCGTCGTGCCAAAAGCATATTTTTTAGCATCGTTGCATTTGCATATTTACTTTCAATTTTGTATACTTACACACACCTTGTGTCTCACAACCACTTGGTGAGGTTGAGGACACAAAGCAATTTCTTTTTACTTTGCAGGTTGTTTGAAGAGGGACAGGAAGAGTCCTTGTACACACAGTTCCCCGAGAGTTTGATATAAACCCTCGAGTCACCTTTGTGGGGAAAATTGCGCTTCCCTGTGCTCAAGACTGTACTCTTGGAGTCTCAACCTAGCGGAAGCATTAAGGAGAAAACAAAAAATTTCCTACAAACCTTTCCCATGATCTATTCTATGTAGTTGTAAGGCAACGGAGTAGCGATGATATTCATACCTTTGAAGACCGAGAGCGTGGGAAACGTTCCCACACGAACATTGTCGAAGAAGAAAACTGAAGCCAACCTCAAGGTCGTGTAGTCAAACAGTACGATGAAGACAATTACCACAAATGGTGGCACCTCCGTAGTTCTACACATGTATGGTGTATAGACGTCATCCGGGCTCCGGTCCAGCAAAGCAAGAGAAGAAGAGGGACTCCGACCTGAAATCCAGCAGCGATAGTGTCCGACACGTGGAGTTTTCTCTAACTCGCGAGCACGACTCCAAACATGGGGAAACCCTAGGGCGCCTAGGCGTCTCCCTTGGCCGGCCGCCGCCCTCATGGGCTGCCATATGATGGCCCATTAGGGGTTGGCCTTTTCCTTTTTTATTTATTATTAATTAATTCCTTTTTAATATTTAATTGCATTAGTTAAATACTAAACACATTAATTAACAATACCTTGACATATTTCTTCCATCGGAACATTTCCGATAATACCTGGAACCTTTCTGGTGTCTCCCAGAAAGCTTTCGAAATTACTAGGAACATTTTCGATTAACTCCTTATCATTTCCAATAATTCTGAATCAATCCCTAAGCATCGTATACCCTTAAGTGTGACACCCTATGCTACCCGTGTGATGATGATGCCAGAAAAGAGCTGGTGGCGTGTAGTTGACGTGGGAGCAGTAAGTCCTTGTGCGTGGTGATGACCAGCCCGTTGGGAACCCCAAGAGGAAGGTATGATGAGTGTAGCGGCAAGTTTTCCCTCAGTTAAGTAACCAAGGTATATCGAACAGGAGAAGAGAGACGATGACGACTGAAGGTGTTGTGGAACCTGCACACACACAAACAAATACTTTGTTCCCAACTTGCGATGAGGTTGTCAATCTCACCGGTTTGCTTGAAACAAAGGTTATGAGTGTATCGAGTGGAAAACAGTAGAGTATATGCGAGTAAAGTAAACAATGCGGGAAAAGTAAACAGGTGATTGCAATATGATTAAAATAGGACCGGGGTCCACAGTTCACTAGTGGTGTCTCTCCATAGATAAAATAACATGCTGGGTAAACAAATTACAGTTGGGCAATTGATAGAATAAAGATAACGTGATATGTCAAGAAGATCACTATGAGATTTACTCTGGGCATTACAACAAAATACATAGACCGCCATCCAACTGCATCTATGACTAATAATCCACCCCCGGGGATATCATCCGAACACCCTAGAAGTATTAAGTTGCGAACAACAGATAATTGCATTAAGCAAAGTGTGTAATGTAAACAAAGCATGTGCCCTTGAGCATATGAATGTTGTTTTCTCCCTAGTACCAACAGCACATCTACCACCTTAGAGGTTTCTGTCACTCCCCCAGGTGAAATAGAGACATGAACCCACTATCGAGCATAAATACTCCCTCTTGGAGTCACTAGCAACTACTCGGCCAAGATAGCTACTAACAACGGAGAGCATGCAAGATCATAAACAACATAGAGATAACAAAAGATATAATTCAGTACAACAACTTAATCATAAACACCAATATTCATCGGATCCCAACGAACCAACATCATAGAATTACATAACGGTGATCTCAATCATGTAGGGCAGCTTATGAGATCTAAACATGAAGCACATGGTGGAGAAGACAACCATCTAGCTACTGCTATGGACCCATAGTCCAAGGTAGACTACTCACTCATCGCTCCGGAGGCAAGCATGGCGATGAAGAAGACCTCCGGTGGCGATTCCCCTCTCCGGCAGGGTGCCGGGAAGAGCTTCTAGACCCTCCCGATCTTCGGGTCGACGGCGGCGGCGGATCGCGATGTATTCTGGAAAACTGATCGGGCCCTTAGGTTTTTCTCGTCGGGGGGTACTTATAGGCGAAGGGGCGATGTCAGAGGTGGAGCCAGGGGCTCTCACACAGGGGTGGCGCGGCCAGGGGCCAGGCCGCGCCGCCCCCTTGTGTGGGGCGCTGGTGGCCCCCCTCCGACACTTCTTCAGATCGCTGGAAGCTTCCGGGTAAAATATGACTTCAGGAACTTGTTTCGTCCAATTCCGAGAATATTTCCTGTGTATCACTTCTGAAACACAAAAACAGCAGAAAACAGGAAACTGGCACTGTGGCACTTCGTTAATAGGTTAGTTCCGGAAAATGTATAAAAATGCCACTAAGTGTAACGAAACAATAGGCAAATGGTGTAAAAACAAGCATGGAGCATAAAAAATTATAGATACGTTTGAGACGTATCAAGCATCCCCAAGCTTAACTCCTGCTCGTCCTCGAGTAGGTAAGTGATAACAAAGAATAATTTTTGAGGTGACATGCACCTACACAATCTTGATCATATATGTAAGCATTGGTGAGCTGGGATCAATAGAACTTAAAACATGGGCATGAAAGATATAATCATGACAATAAGAAACTTAGCAACCATGTTGTAAACATGTAAATGAACACAAACAAAAGATCATGATAATGAAACAATGAAAGTCAAACGTGTGTTCAAATCATAAGGAAAAACATACAAATGGTTTTCAGCTTGTCCTTCAAAGAGAGCAAAACATAAATGCATAGGACACCTCAAAGTTTAAGAGGGCGACTAGATACAAATAATTTAAGAACAAGTGAAACCAACAATATGAGTCAATCAATGAACTTTGGGACAATGCATATCACACTAAGAATGACAACTATGCTCTCTTAATGGTGCATAAAGAAAGAAGGTGGTGACTCAACATAAAAGTAAAAGAAAGGCCCTTCGCAGAGGGAAGCAGTGATTTAAACATGTGCTAGAGCTTTTCATTTGTAAAACAGAGAGATAAAACTTGATTTTGAGAGGTGGTTGTCTTTGTCAACGACTGGCAATGGGGTTCTTACTATCTTCCATACAAAAATAAAGCAAGTTTTTGAGAGAGAGATTGGCACTCTTGTGCTCTTTTTATAAAACTTGGCACTCCTCCCCACCTTTTCCTTTCACATACCATGGCTAACCGATTCCATCGGGTGCCCACCAACATTCACATTCTTTGGAGGAGTGCCTTTTTTCTTTCTTTTTCTCTTTTTTTTTCTTTTTGGAATAAGCAATATGGAAGATAGCAAATCCGACCACTACGTCCCCATGAGCTGAAAACAGTGTCACAAAACGAGAAGTATTTTGAAGGTTTTTGAAAGGTAGCACACGAAAATTTTACTTTGGAATGGCTTAAAAATACCATGCATAGGAATTTATAGTGGACACAATGGCAAACTTGGCTTTTAGGAGTTGGATGCACGAGTAGAGCTCATACTCAGTACAAGGCGAGGGCTAGCAAAAGACTGGGAGCGACCAACTAAGAGAGCAATAATGGCCATAATCATGCAAAGCGACAAAGCGACATTAAAAGAAGCATACGATGGCACCAAAAGTCAAAAACTAAATGATCATGAAGGCTAATGGCGACTTTGTAAGAGTCTAACATGTGTGAGCATGCGCCAAGTCAACCCAAATAAAGCATCAAGGAGAAAACCAAAATAATGCTTCCATACAATAAAAACAACGCATGATTTTTTCAAAGGCTCATTAAGCAATCTCAGTTATTTGAGACAAGTCATGCTACAGCAAAACCACTAAGCATACTATCAAAAAGACATCAAGCATGACATGAAAAAGCCTAAGCCGCAGTCTACACAAGCTCCTTCTTGTACCACTATTTTGCACAAAGCTTTTTCTCTTTTCCAACACCATTTGAGATTTTTATAAACACCTCTTTTGATGAAAACCAATGAAGATCAGAGGCAAAAATACACCTTGATGAAAAGATATGACAAGATCTGAACGCAAATCAAGGCAAAAACGAAAACCAAAAGCAGTAGCAGAAAAAGTAGAACGCACGATTTTTAATAAGAGTGAAAACTAGAGCGTTCTTTGCAAATGAAAACGAGTACATCTCCTCCAAAGGAAATTTGTTGGGGTCCAACCATTTATTGCAGCAAACAAACAAACTAAACCAACTAAGAAAACTAAAACAACTGACACTCCAAGAAAAACACATAGTGCATGAAGCAATAAAAATATAGTGTTTTGAAAGGTGACCTGATTTTTGCCGATGAAGAAGGGGTGCCTCGGGGGCATCCCCAAACTTTGACGCTTGTACTTCTTGGATATTTCTTGGGGTGATGCATGGGCATCCCCAAGCTTGAGCTTTTTTCCATTCTTCAACTCATCTCATCATTCTCCAATCCCTACACTTGAAAACTTCCTTCATACAAAACTAAACACAATTCTATTAGCAACATTAGTGTAAGCATAAAGTATATTCAACCTCTTTTAGCTTCAGGTTTCAACCCAAAACCACCACATATAAAGTATATACTACTGTAGCAACTTCCACAAGAGTTCCATGATAAAAAAGAACTCAAAAGAAAGCGATAAAGTGGCAAAAACAAATATTGGCAGAAATCTGTCAAAACTGGACAGCTGACAAAGGACGAATTTTTGAGGGATTTTCCGTTGCTCAAATCAAAAAGTGTTCAACTAAGAAAAGTTTGGATATAACCTGGGGCATATGCACAAGAAATCGCAGGTCCAAAAGATAAACAGAGAATTTTCACGAATTTTTACGGTGCAGCACCGAAAACAGTTTCAGGACAGCAACATCCCCAAATCTTTACCTCACTCAAATTAGAGGCTTTTCTTGGCACAAAAACGAAATAAACAAGATAAGGAGCGGTCATTACAGTAGTAATGACTTCCAAGACTCAAATAAAAGAAAAAGTACTGAAAAGTAAACATTGGGTTATCTCCCAAGTGTGCTTTTCTTTAACGCCTTTGAGCTAGGCGCAGAAAATTGCGAATCAAGTACCTTCAGAAGAAGCATTAAGATCAACAGAAGAGGTCTTGTCAATAAGGCATTGTATTTCATCCACATAAGTTTTTGAAGACCCTTGGTGGTCATGCTTTGGTACACTATTCTCATCAAAAAGATTTTCAGGGCAAATCCAGGCAAAATTGTTTTCAAAAGCATCATTCAATCCCAAAAGCTTGCAAGGTATAGGTATCTCGGTCCCCTCATCATTAGTATCAATAACCTTTATAGGTGAACCGAGTTTATTAAAACGTTTAAGAACTTTTCTAGCTTCAATAACTACATCCTTAAATTCTAGGCGCATGGTTTCCAAGATAAAAGCCTTCTTTTCGGGATCCTCAATTTCATGAAGCTTAAGGAACATATATTGCATAAAAGGATTAAGACTAGCAAACCTAGTTTCCAACATGTCAATTAAATAAATAGAAGCAACTTCAATACTAGGAGCAAGCTCAACCCAAGACTTTTCCTCAACTTCCTTATGCATACTAATGTGATTAAAGAACTCCTCAATGTTACTTTTGCCAATAATCGAACCACTCCCTACAGAGAGGTCCTCCAGAACGAACTCAGGGAACAACATGATAAACTAAAGTAAAGAAATAACAACTACCAAGGATTCTAATTTTTTTGGGTTTTTGATATAAAGCAGTGCAGGTAAAATAAAATAAAGTAAAGCAAAACAAATAACAAAGTAAAGAATGTGTGTGCGAAGAACTCCCCTCGCAGAAGTCTTCTCTCTTCCCCGGCAACGGCGCCAGAAAAAGTGCTGCTACCCATGTGATGATGATGCCAGAAAAGAGCTGGTGGCGTGTAGTTGACGTGGGAGCAGTAAGTCCTTGTGCGTGGTGATGACCAGCCCGTTGGGAACCCCAAGAGGAAGGTATGATGAGTGTAGCGGCAAGTTTTCCCTCAGTTAAGAAACCAAGGTATATCGAACAGGAGAAGAGAGACGATGACGACTGAAGGTGTTGTGGAACCTGCACACACACAAACAAATACTTTGTTCCCAACTTGCGATGAGTTTGTCAATCTCACCGGTTTGCTCGAAACAAAGGTTATGAGTGTATCGAGTGGAAAACAGTAGAGTATATGCGAGTAAAGTAAACAATGCGGGAAAAGTAAACAGGTGATTGCAATATGATTAAAATAGGACCGGGGTCCACAGTTCACTAGTGGTGTCTCTCCATAGATAAAATAACATGCTGGGTAAACAAATTACAGTTGGGCAATTGATAGAATAAAGATAACGTGATATGTCAAGAAGATCACTATGAGATTTACTCTGGGCATTACAACAAAATACATAGACCGCCATCCAACTGCATCTATGACTAATAATCCACCCCCGGGGATATCATCCGAACACCCTAGAAGTATTAAGTTGCGAACAACAGATAATTGCATTAAGCAAAGTGTGTAATGTAAACAAAGCATATGCCCTTGAGCATATGAATGTTGTTTTCTCCCTAGTAGCAACAGCACATCTATCACCTTAGAGGTTTCTGTCACTCCCCCAGGTGAAATAGAGACATGAACCCACTATCGAGCATAAATACCCCCTCTTGGAGTCACTAGCAACTACTCGGCCAAGATAGCTACTAACAACGGAGAGCATGCAAGATCATAAACAACATAGAGATAACAAAAGATATAATTCAGTACAGCAACTTAATCATAAACACCAATATTCATCGGATCCCAACGAACCAACATCATAGAATTACATAACGGTGATCTCAATCATGTAGGGCAGCTCATGAGATCTAAACTTGAAGCACATGGTGGAGAAGACAACCATCTAGCTACAGCTATGGACCCATAGTCCAAGGTAGACTACTCACTCATCGCTCCGGAGGCAAGCATGGCGATGAAGAAGACCTCCGGTGGCGATTCCCCTCTCTGGCAGGGTGCCGGGAAGAGCTTCTGGACCCTCCCGATCTTCGGGTCGACGGCGGCGGCGGATCGCGATGTATTCTGGAAAACTGATCGGGCCCTTAGGTTTTTCTCGTCGGGGGGTACTTATAGGCGAAGGGGCGATGTCAGAGGTGGAGCCAGGGGCTCTCACACAGGGGTGGCGCGGCCAGGGGCCAGGCCGCGCCGCCCCCTTGTGTGGGGCCCTGGTGGCCCCCCTCCTACTCCTTTTCGGATCTCTGGAAGCTTCCGGGTAAAATATGACTTCAGGAACTTGTTTCGTCCAATTCAAAGAATATTTCCTGTGTATCACTTCTGAAACACAAAAACAGCAGAAAACAGGAAACTGGCACTGTGGCACTTCGTTAATAGGTTAGTTCCGGAAAATGTATAAAAATGCCACTAAGTGTAACGAAACAATAGGCAAATGGTGTAAAAACAAGCATGGAGCATCAAAAATTATAGATACGTTTGAGACGTATCACCCTACGGGTCAAGAAATACTCCAGACATGATCGAGATATCTCTCCAATCAATGATCAATAGTGGACTCTAGATACCCGTGCTGACCCTTGTGCATTCTATGATTAAATCATTGTTGATCCACAAACATCATATCCTACTCCCTTTGTCTTGTGATACTAGATCTTGTCCGAGGTTCGATCAGCGATATCTCTATATCGTGTTCAACCTTGGTACTAACAAGTCTATTTACTCATTCTCATGACATTGCATCCTCCGTGACCTAGTTACACGCTTGCAAGCTTCATAGATGCAACTGTCACCGAGTGGGCCAAGAGTATCAATCCATCATGCGGATGGAAAAATCCCTCTCTTGGTGCACACGCCTCAACCTACGCCATTAGCATACACGAAGACACCTTTTTAGTAACCTGGTTAAGGAACTTACAGTTGATGCAATCAGAGCAGCCACAGGATGTAGTGATTAGATATGACCTCACGGTCTAAGGATTAGGTTACTTTGTTTCTTAGTTAATTGCAATGTTGAAACTTAATGACTGATCTCATCGCAATACTAGTGTTGGGTGTGTGTCCTTCCTGTCCACACATGACCTCATTGTCAGATGACATAAATGTTGATGATGAGGAAACCTTGATCATCACATGAAACATGAGCTAGTCAAATAGAGGCTACTAGGGACCTGTTTCTTATATGCCACACGTGTACTAAAGTTTCCGTTTAATATAGTTATAGCATGACATATAATATATTATGAACAAATGAGATATGATAATGAAAACACACTTTATTATTTGCCTCTAGGGAATATCTCCTTCAATGGAAACTGGGCCTTAAATGGCCAAGCCAATAACTAGATTCAGCAGGCTGCAAATGGAGACCAAAACAATGCTATGGACGACCTACTTAATGCCATTGAAAATGTAGAGAATAACCAAGCAGTTCAGCCAGCTGCAAATGACCATCACAGTAGCATTACCTTAGCAATTTCTCTGTGAGAGAGAGCAAATTCTCACAATACACTAATGGATATAAATGATGAAGTTAACCAGTAGCCTCATGTCCAAGCTCCAGGTATTGAGAATGCAAATATTATTATACCTGAGTTGGACAACATTGAACAAGAGCTATTAAATATAGCTATAGTCATGCTAGAGATTGGGCCTGTCAGAGTTCTTGGGGATGCCCCTGCTTTGAACAATGATGATTTCCAACTTTTGGGGTATGGAGTGCAGAACCTGATGTTGGCTTACCATGAAGTGAATGCTGATATTGAGAATGAGAGCTTTGATCAAGAAATAGTATTGAATATTGATGCTCAGTATGCTGCTACAGATATGAATCCTCAAGAGCAGAATTTGGATTACTTTCACTTCCATGAGTTTGTCCATCCTGAATTGGCCTATCTCCAGCTTTGGTTGGCTCAAACTTACTTCTTCCCAGTTGAGGAAGAGCCCCTGCAGACCTTCTCCAAAGAAGGCCTTGAACTTTGGGAAAATTTCTTTTCTCCTCATATGAAGAAACTTGTCGATGGAAAGGTAATACAAATTCCCAAGAACTTGTTCAATTTCATTACCCTAATGCTATTGACTCCAGAAAAATTTGACTTGACAAAAAAGTTCTTTCTTCACCTCTATGGGAGATAATGATTGAGTCTGAAGCAAAAAAAGGATTCTTTCTCTTTTATCATACCTGATCAGACCCCTCATGCAAAATCACTGAGCTTGAGGAGCCAGCTTCTAAGAAGTTGGATATTCCATCTGCCCCAAAAAGGAAAAGAAAGGGAAAGGTTCCTCTAGTTGAATTTGAGGTAAGGAGGAGCCCAATAGTAATTGAATTAAATTATGGATTTAGGCAACACAATTCTTGTTCAGATAAAAATTGCCTCTCTTGTCATGCCACTACTCCAATAGTAAATCCTAAAGTTGTAAAAAATCTAGCCGCTTCTTTTTGCAAGATGGATGAGGAAGGACTGGAAGCAAAACTCAAGAGGAGTAAAAGGCAAGACCAGGACAAGAAGAATGCTCGGTGTTGGTGACAACAGCTAGAAGGAAAGGAAGAACAATAACAAACAATTCCCCAATGATAGGAAGAAGTAATATTTTGATTGGAAACATATTTCCAATGGTCTGTAATAATTTAGTGACTGTTAGAAGATTCTGCTAGCTACTTTGCTTTCAATTATGTCTCTTGCCCTTATTGACGTGTGTGAAGGACATATCTGTCCTAGACTAATTTCATATATTATGTTCATATGTATGTGGTTGTTTCTCCCTGTTTATGAGTGGTCTGGTTGACATCACACCAATTTATCCCCATTTTCCCAATGGATAACAGCAGATAGTGGAAAATAATGAACTGGAATATTAGGGGCATAAATTCAGAAAATAAATGGAATGCCATTTCTAGTAAAATTGATGAATGTGAATGTGATATCATATGCTTATAGGAAACCAAAAGAGAGTTCTTTGATAGTAAATACATCAAAAACTTTTGCCCAAAGAAATTTAGCAAAAAAAATTCCTCCCTTTGGTTGGAGCATCCGGTGGATTGATTGTTATTTAGAATGAAACTTTGTTCAAGGGAGAACTGGCATTCCAAAAATGAATTTTCAATATCTATCAAAGTCACTTCATGCTTAACTAATGATTTTTGGATTCTGACTAATATCTATGGCTAAGTCAAGCTGAGAGGAAAGGAATTTTTATTGACTTGTTCACAAATATTGATATGCCTGATGATATGGACTGGATAATCATGGGGGATTTCAACTTCATCAAAAATCCTTCAGATAGAAACAAGCCTGGAGGTGATGTAAATGATATGTTCTTATTTAATGAGGCAATTAGTAATCTAGGTTTGGTAGAGTTACCTCTAAAAGGAAGAAAATACACCTTGATTAATATGCAAGAAGATCCTCTATCGGAAAAGCTAGACTGGTTCTTCACATCAGCTTCATGGACAATCTCATACCCTTCCACTTTGGTCTATCCTATAAGCAAACCAACATCTGATCATGTCCCTTGTGTGATCAATATTGGAACAAAAATCCCTATGGCAAAAAATTTCATGTTTGCAAATTACTAGATGGAGCACAACTCTTTCAAGGATATTGTCAAGAATGCTTGGGAAGCCCCCATTACATGTCCTAATCCTATAAAAAAATAAGTGCTAAACTAAATTGCTCATGAGAAGTCTGAAAAATTGGGCAAAGAATCTTCCTTGTTAAAAAAATGTGATAGCTAAGATAAATGACACAATTGAGCTCTTGGATATCTTTGAAGAAATGAGGCCTCTATCAATAGAGGAATGGAATTTGAGAGATTTACTCAAATCTCATGTGCTCACTCTTCTGCATAATCAGAAATTCTACTTGAAATAGAGAGGGAAATAAAGTGGGTGAAACTCAAAAAAGAGAATACAAGGTTTTCTCATACAAAGGCTACAATAAATTATAGACACATTTATATTGCCATGCTAAAAAATGAAGCTCATATAGAGATATTAGATCATGAAGGCAAA
The DNA here is from genome assembly GCA_007115705.1 of Dactylis glomerata. NCBI lineage: Eukaryota > Viridiplantae > Streptophyta > Magnoliopsida > Poales > Poaceae > Dactylis > Dactylis glomerata. The sequence goes on along the minus strand of QXEO01001637.1, from coordinate 1,762,700 downwards.
GCTCCTATTCTTTGGAAATCCTTCAAAGATAGGATGGGAACTACTGATAACCCTGAAATGTTATTCAACTTGTCTAAAATTTATGGCGTGACTGATAATCAGGACTTACTACTCTCTCTGGAAGAACCTTTCTCAGATAAGGAAATTGAAGATGTGATAAAAGAGCTTCCTAATGAGAAACCCCCAGGATCAGATGGGTTTGACAATTAGTTCATCAAATGCTACAGGCCAATTATTGGGGCTAATATCAAAGAACTGGTCAATGCTTTCTTTCAAGAAAAAATTTCTTTTGAGGTATCAATTCATCACTTATTACTCTTATTCCAAAAATTGAAAACCTGGTTAATACAAATGATTTTAGACCTATTTCTCTCCTAAATATTGTTCTCAAAACCATCACATAAAATATCATTCTAAAACTAGCTCATAAGAATCAACATGGATTTTTGAAGGAAAGATCAATGCAGGACTGCTTGGGATGGGCTTTTGAATATTGCTTACAGTGCCACAAATCCAAATAAGAAATATTAATTTTAAAGCTGGATTTTGAAAAGGCTTTTGATAGAATTGAGCATTCCACCATCTTAGAATTGTTAAAGGCAAGAGGATTTGGGAGGAAATGGATGAGATGGATTGCAATGATTCTTGAATCTGGAACATCCTCTGTATTGCTCAATGGAGTGCCTAGGAAGAAATTTTACTGCAGAAGAGGAGTGAGACAAGGATACCCACTACGTCCATTAATCTTTGTGCTAGCTGCAGATTTTCTCCAACCAATTCTCAACAAGGCAATGTCCCAGCGAATCTTAAAACCTCCCCTTCATTGCCCGGCATGTCCAGACTTTCCGGTCATCTAGTATGCTGATGATACTTTAATTGTGCTTCAAGTAGATGCCTCTCAACTTGTGTGCTTAAATAGAATTCTAAACACTTTTGCTGATTCAACTAGCCTGAAAGTGAATTACAACAAATCTTGCATGATGCCAATCAATATGGATGAAGAAAGGTTATCTCATTTCTACAATACTCTTCAATGTAGAAAAGGAACTCTCCCCTTCACATACCTTGGTCTATCACTTGGAATCACAAAACCAATGCTAGACTTTTTTCCGCCAATGGTTCAAAGAGTGGAAAGAAGACTTTGTGGGATTGCTGACTTCCTAGACTATGGATGGAAATTGTTAATGGTCAAATCAGTGCTTGCCTCACTGCCTATTTACTACATGAGCTGCCTTGACATTCCAATCACTATTAACAATCATGTGGCACATATATGAGACATTATTTATGGAGGAAGAAAAACAATGATGTTCAAACAAATGGTCCAGCTTTAGTTTCCCGGGAAAACACTTGTTGAACAAAGCAACAAGGAGAACTTGGACTCTTGGATCTTAGGACTCAAAACATGGCACTGCTTCTTAAGAATCTTCACAAATTTTTTAACCAAAAAGATATCCCATGGGCCAACTTGATATGGGAGTCTTACTACAAAGATTGTTCACTTCCAGGGAATCATCTAGAAGGCTCTTTCTGGTGGAAAGCACACCATAAGCTTATTGATCATTTTAAATCCATGGGGAGATGCAAAATTGTAGATGGCAAGTCTGCCTATTTCTGGACAGACATGTGGATACAAAATAAATGTATGTATCAAAATTCAGTAATTTGGTCTCCTATGCAAAAACACACATTTAATAGTCCACAATGTGGTTTCCTCCAAATATTTAGAAGGCCTTTTTCACCTTCCACTTTCCCAACAGGCATTCTCAGAGTTTGACGAACTGGAAGTCATTTGTGGTAAGACTTTATAGAAGATTCAAGAAGGTAATAAATATTCTTTGAGCTATATTTGGGGAAATCCAAATTTTACATCCAAAAAGGCATACAAAGTCCTCATTGGGTATCATCCAGCCCCTCCCATTTTAAATGGATTGGGAACTCTTCATGTCAGGAAAGACACAAGTTTTTCTTCTAGCTTCTAATGCTTGACTGGCTGAACAACAAAAACCATCTTGGAAGGAAAAACTATCAATTATAGTCCTACAGCTGCACAACGCCAAGGTGTTCTGAAGAGGAAACTTTGAGTCATCTATTTTGGACTTGTCCCTTTGCTTTTCAATGCTAGGAATTTGTTTGCCAACAAAGATCAACTGGACTTTCCGTTCATGAAGCCATTTTTGATGTGACAGGCAAAATCCAACGCCCATTTGCTATGGATATTATCATTATAGCTTCCTGGAGTATCTCGATCATAAGAACAACAAAATCATCAATAACAAGATCCCAAGACTTTCCAGCTGGAAGGAAGTTTTCTTCCAAGAACTTAGATTGCTCAGGCACAAAATAAAAAACAAACACAAAAGTGCCTTCAGTACCTGGCTAGACAATCAATAAGATAGACGGTTTCTTAGTTTTTTGTGACTCTCTTGTAAATACTTGTACATATTTTTTAATAATAGAAATTACAGTGAGATTCTCTCCCACTGTTTATCCTCAAATAAATCATGTGGCTTCAATCATGAAGTGTCAAAAACACTTGAATCTTGTTTCATCCTCTTCCACGTGGCAAGAACCTTTCTCATTGTTTCCGAAATGAACTTCATTCAATAGTTCATCTATGTACTTCAGCACAACCATTTTAGCAACTCGATCTATCTATATAGATATCAATTCCCAATATTCTCATTTTGCCTAAGTCTTTCATTAAATCTAATTTTAATGAAATTCTTAATGGTGTCAATAAAAGATACATTATTTCCAATTAACTATATGTCTTCTACATAATGTATTATAAATATATCTCTGCACTCCCACTTAATTTCTTGTAAATGCAAGCAAATTCATTGTCTCTGATGAAACTAAACCTTTTAATAATTTCATCACGGTGAATATTCCAACTCCGCAATGCTTACTTCAACCATTAAAGTTTGCATGCCTTTTAAGCATTCTTTGAATTTACAAAACCATTTGGACCATGTCATATACATGTCCTAGGTAACCATTCTATTATAATAATATTGTTTTGTTTATTCAACTACCATATACCAAAATTGGCATATGCAATGGTTGCTACAATAATCCGTTCAGACTAAATATCACTACGAAAGATCAAATCTTGTCATAGTCAACTCCTTGAACATAATCGTAAACTTTTTTAATGATATGTCGACTATTTCATAGATGTGAAACATCTATGTCTGTTTCTTTATTGATCCAAATACGGTCAGAAGGCTTCACGCCTTTTAGAGGGTCTTCCATATTCAAAAACTGGGTTTTGTCGTGTATGGAACTATCACGGATTTTATGGCGTCTAGAAATTTGACAGAGTCAGGGCCCATCATCGCTTGTAGTCAGTTCATCATTTTCAAACAATATTGAATCATTCTCAAACCTTACTATTTGATTGTTACCCGGTCCACGCGGTTCAATATGAACTTAGATCTCTGTGACCACATCTTTTGAGGCACGGGAGCCATGAGCATTGTGGCCACCTCTGGGACCCTTGCAGGCGCTGCGCAAGTCCGCACATATAGCTCAGCTTCAACAACCTAATCAAAGTTCTATTGTTCTCCCATTTATCTTTTCACGAAAAAATCCTTCTTAAGAAATTTGACATTTTCAGCGACAAACACTTTTGTCTTCGGATTTATGGAGGAATACCCAACGGTTACTTTGGGATAACCTACAAAGACATATTTATCCGACTTTGGTTGTAAACATTTTACATATGCCTTGAATACTAATATTTTAGAAAAGACAACTTTGGTTTTATCCCATGCCATAACTCGCTGCCGGCTATGGTAGCTGGAATGCTGGGTGCGGTGGTTTCCACCACACTTGCTAGGAGCTCGGTTGCTCCGTATGTGCTCTGCTCGGCCTTGGTTGGGCGATGAAGCTTGTTGCGCCTGAGGCTTGTTTTGGCCAGCTACGACAAGGCAGTTGTCGTGCCGCGTGCCACTGGCCTCCCCGTCCGGCTCCATCACTTGTTGTTGCAGATCAGCGGTGTTCAGGAGTTCCTGAAGCCAAGCCTGCTTCTACCGCAACTCCTCGCCTTGCAAGCCGACTAGCTCGGACATTATGTAGCGGGCGGCGTGGAGATTCTTGGTAGGCGTGCTGTAAGTTGGCTTGGCAATGACCGGAGGCGACCTTGCGGAGGGCGCTGCTCGGTTTAACTCCGCGCCCAGATCTCGGCCCCGCTGGCGTACTTGTCTGGCCCGGCTAGGTCCATCCCCAGCAGGCGTGTAGCCTTGCACGGTGTTGTACTCGCAGAGCGTGGAGTTCACGCGCCGATGGGTGTCGTCGATGTCGACCGCTTTTCCGAGGAGGGCGAGGCGAGCTTGCTCCTGGTTCTCGGCAACAGCGGTGAGGTCGAGGGGTGTGCGCAGATCCATGATGGCGGAGTCCAAGATGTCCCGCTCTAGAGGCGGAGCGTCTTGCTCCGGTAGAGGTGGGCGTTCAAGCCGCGGGCGTGCAGTGCGCAGTAGGCTAGCTCCATCCCCTTCCTCCAGGGCCAACGCCTCGACCATGGCGCCAAAATCGCTGCTTTCACTGCAGCTCGAGCCTGAATCAGATAGAGGGTCAGACACATCGGTTACCTCCTCTGGGAATGGTTTGGCAATGTAGAAGCGGTGGCCGCCGATGTCGAGGAAGGAGCTGCTGTCACCGAAGCCGTCCTCGAAGCAGTCGAGGTTGTTGCTGACACAGTCAAAGGTGCCAAACCTCCAGACAAGGCCGGAGGCGACCTTCTCGCCGAGAGTCAATGGGGATCCCGGCCGGAACTTCACTCCGGTCACTGCCGCACGTTGCCCCATGGTGGGCGCCAACTGTCATGGTATTTTGATGACAGTAGCCATAGGGATGGCTTATCGGAGGGGCTCATCGGAGAACAGCGATGGATCCGGCTCGAGATTGGGAAAGTGATGACACAGCACTTACCCAGGTTTAGGGCCCTCCTCGCTGGAGGTAAAACCCCTACGTCCTGCCTTAGTCTTTATTATCTGCACACGGTGGCTTACAGTGCTCCTTGAGCTGTGTTGTCTAGAGGAAGAAGAAGAAGTGTTTGATCCCCCTACTCTAAGGGTCCAGGCCCCCTTATATAGGCAGGGGCTGGTTACAAGGCGTTGTCTGGCTGCCGGCTTCCCTGTGGCCACGGCACTAGCGCGGGTCCCGCTTCCCTCTGCTCCTCTGCCTGGGCGAAGGCTACTTTATAAAGTGCCTCTGTCCCCTGGACCGACATATCCGGGGTATATGCCCCCGGCTCGCCTCAGATCCTTTCGTGGGGAGGGGGTTAGCTTGGTGCGGTTGGTGGAGGCCGTGCGTGGCTGGCGTCACTCCGGTCTCCAGCCTCTGCCGCTCCTGTCGGGCTCCTGCAAGCTTTAATAAAGCGACGGTTAGAGGCTTCGTCGTCTTTGCCGGCTTGGGCCTTCAGTGGAGATGATCTTGGCCGGCTGCTGGCGCAGCGGGCTCCTCGGTCAAAGCCGGCCTCCTCAGCCGGGTGTTGCGGAGATCCCTGGGACGCCAGCCGGCAGGTTGCTCTGCCCTTGGCCTACCCAGATAGTCATCCCCATGACAGTAAGCATACTGGCCAAAAAAATATCACTCATCTCAACTCAATACAAGTAGTACATGAAAAATTATAATGATTTAGAAATCACTCTGTCTCTCATACTCATAACATAAGTCAACAAGAGTTGACGATTCATATGATGAAAACTTCACATAGATTCACATGTAACTATAAATAGATAGGGTATGGGTATACCCACGGGTATAAGGCTATACCCGTACCCTATCCATGACTTAACTTGTAGGGTATTGGTATTACCCATGGGTACGAAAGTGTGCATATATCCTGCCCATGCGGGTACAGTACCGTGGGTACGGTACCGCGGGTACCCGTACCCATGGGTAAAATTGTCTTCCTTAATGTATTCATTGGAAAAATTAAAACTTAAGAGACTCCCACAATGGATTGTTTCTTAAGGGTTATATCTTGATTTAACGATTTTGGTCTATTGCATGCATATGATTCATCTAGCAATTGTTTTTATATGATCGCGTACAACAGTTGTATGTTAGTTAATACAACACCAATCTCCTGTATCTACACAAGAAGATACAATGTTAGGTGTCACAAAAGTTCAGTAACAAAACATGAGAATAATAACAGAACAAGAAAAATGAACCACAGGGAAGTAAGATATTATGGAGAGGTGCCTCATTTGACCCAAGAAGGACATGTAAAAAATACATTTACACCTGCAACTTAGACATATATTGTTAAGCGACGTCGGGTTATCCCATTGATCGATGGATCGAGGCTATTTACGTCAGATCAGTCGTAGTGGGAATGGGGCTCGAGGGGTCGGTCTCATGATCGTGGGAAGAAGTCGTTGGCATGCTACCCATCACCGGACTTCTTGGCTGATCAATATGTGAAGTCGTGCTTGTTAGCATGGCGACAATCACAGACATGGCCGGCCTGTCGCCTGGCATTTCCTGGACACAGAGAAGCCCAATATTGATGCACCGTTTCAGCTCGGACAGGAGCTCAGGCTCACTGTTAGGAAGGGCCAACGTTTTGTCGAGAAGTTCCATTATCTTGTTCTGCTCCCACAATCCCCAGACCTGCAAAAATAGGTTGTTGGAAAATTTAAGATTCTTGTATAATAATGTTTTCACCCAACATGTCAACATAGCTCACCAAGCGCAAACCAGAAGGACTTACATGGGAAAGGAGCATTTGGGTGCCACCGTTCCTTTGCCCACTCAGAGTCTCCTGTTGAAGTGTATAAGTAGATTGTACTAGCCCTTTCCATCAGTTCGGACTTTTGGTTCAAGTGGCTAGTGCATGAACCTTAACATGGTATCAGAGCCCCAGGTCTCGAGTTCAAATCCTGGCTTTCACAATTTATTCTAAAATTCTCCGCAGCCTCGCAGCCGCCGCCGCCGCCCGCCTCGGTCTCCTGCCGACGCGCCCGGCCGCCGCCGCTGCCTCTTCCTCGCCTCTGGCGAGCTCCTGCCGCGTCCGGCCTCCCGCTGCCTCTTTGCCTCTCTACACGTGTTGACTTGTCTTCTCGTCTCCCGTCACACGTGAGAGGGGGTGTTGAAGTGTATAAGTAGATTGTACTAGCCCTTTCCATCAGTTCGGACTTTTGGTTCAAGTGGCTAGTGCATGAACCTTAACATCTCCAACAGGATAACACCAAAGCTATATACGTCACATTTCAGTGTCATCTCTCCTCTCCGTTCATACTCCGGAGCCGCATATCCCCTTTATGAAAACCAACAATGTCATGCATATATTGATTAGTTGAGTCCACTCAATGTCTTTTGTTAAGGATATAGTTATTGATATGGTTAATTACTTACGGTGACACTACAATTGTCTGATCAGGCCCTGTTTGATCAATGGCGAATAACTTTGCAGTGCCAAAGTCTGCGATCTTAGCCTTCCATTCATCATCTAGAAGAATGTTCGCCGGTTTGAGATCCCTGTGGATTACACTGTCGCCAGATCCTCCATGGAGGTACGCAACACCATGCGCGATTCCCTGGATTATTTCCATTCTTCTTGCCCAGTTCAGTGAAACACGGAGGCTAGTTGTTCCTGTCAATATCAGATATATATGGTTTTTTTCATTATTGTTTTTTTTTGTGTTCAGTGAACCACGGAGGCTAGTTGTTCCTACAACGACACTCGAATTTTTTCTTTCCATGGTCTTAAAAGCACGAAAAATATGCATGGTATTAAGCACCCGCCCGGAATACAGGAATTTCTGACGAGGCGATCAGTTATTTGAAATGGAGAATAATATTGAGTTCTAGGAACTAGGTGGTACCGAATATGTAGATGTTCAGGCTCTTGTTCTGCATATATTCGTAGACAAGTATCCGCTCCTTTCCTTGATTGCAATAAGCAAGGAGACGAACTAGACTTCCATGTCGGAGCCCGGCCATCACTTCCACTTCTCTTGCGAAATCTTTTTTGCCTTTCCTGGTGAGAGCTGACTGCTTTAGTCTCTTGACTGCAACCATTTTTCCGTCAGCCAGTTGCGCCTGGTGATGTTTGAGATGTTAGTTAGAAAATTAGTATATGTGTCAATGGCATGACCTTTTTTTTTGTTAAGGTACGTCTGAACACAGGCTTTGAGAACAAATTTAGAATCACTTGTTTATTAATATATACTCTTTATAAAAAAAATCAATTATCATGTATGTCTTCGAAAACATGGGTGAAAATCCACAGGAGGGATAGAATCCACATATGTGGGAGGGGTTTTTAAAGTATCTGTAAAAGACGGACTAACCTTATAAACCACCCCGAATCCACCTTGACCGATAATATTACTTTCAGAGAAATTTTCAGTGACATGTTTCATAGTTGCTAGATTAACCGAATGAACAGCAATGGATGGATTTTGAGGAAGTGCACCTGAAATAAGAACATGATGATTATTCAGTTGTATGTGAGTGAAGATATGATTGATTGTTAATGTTTTTTCAACGGTATGATTTATTGATTTCAATGGTCTCAACGATGGACTGAAAATATCTTAAAAGGTATATATTGGGAATTTACCTAGGATTCTCCGTCTCATTCTCCACCAAATCAAGAAGACGACCAAAAGTATAGTAATAGCAAAAGCTACAGGTGCCACGACAAGTACTACAGGAAACTTTTTACTGTCTTCGCCATCTGGATCATCTGTTGCGGAAGCAAAAAAAAAATTTGAATGCAATTTTGTACCTATTCATGCAGGAATTTTCTTAATTCGTGGGATTGTGAAGCATGATATTCTTTCAGATCAATATGCGGCTCTGTGTAAATGTAGTAAATTTCATGCATAGCAAGAGTGCGCGGACATACCAAATTCTGATTCTGACAACCTCAGGTAGAGATTTTGCCCTCTGTCAACAAGACGAACATCAACGATGGTATCCGCCCACATGATGCAGCCGGTACCATCGTGGCCTTCTTGTATATAGGCGGCGGCGTAGGCCAAGCACGAGCAGTTGGCTTTGCACCTCGCCTTGCAATCCTCCAGCGTTATGCCGGGTTCCATGGACGCATTCTGCGTGTCGGGAAGCTTCACCCCTGGCACCACTTTGAAGCGGTCCGTCCCGCCGCCGCAGTCCGTGACCGCGTCACGCCGGCACCCGCCTGCGTACACCTTGGAATTCCATGCCGACGACGAGTTAGGGCTGAACCCCTGTAGGCAGAGACATACCGACGCCGCGGTGTTGTTGCAGAGACTAAACGGTCCGCACATGGCGTAGGCGTCGCAGTCTTCCCTCGGTCTCCTGAAGAAGGAGATCCAAGCCTGGCTACTCGCGTACCACACCAGCCGCTCCGCCGCGCCGGTGTGGTTCACCACAACGCGAGTCAGCCGCGCCCCAGGCAACGCGGTATACCCGTAGGTTATCTCCATCGTGCTGATCGTCACGTTCAGCTGGTACTCGTTCAAGTACGTCGTCGCCTCAGGAACGCCGTTGAAGTAGAGTCCGTTCCAGGGCCCCGTGCGGTACGTCTTGACCTTGCCGTGCCATACCACGAGCTCAGGTAGCGTTCTCGTTTCGAGCGTACGGCGGTACTCCCCCGGATACGGGTCGTCCGCCGATCGCCAGGATGTGAGTTCCCACTTGGCTCCGTTCCAGAAGGTCTTGCCCAGCTTCATGCCGGGCAGCAAGGTGTCCGACGGGTTGTCGAACGATTGCCATAGGGAGGCGTCGCTGCTGCCGTTGCGGATGACCAGGTTACCGGACTCCAGAAGATGAGCTGCTACATCGGAGGCGCTGCGGGAGAATTCTGCAGACCACACTTCCGTCCGGCGGGAGCCGTCGAGCAGGATGAGGCTGCCGGCGTCGTTGAACACCAGCATGCCGGACCTGTCGCCTAGAGGCTTGTCGCGGTTGGCTACCCAGTAGACGGTGTCATTCGACACCGAGAACCATATGCCGAGGTACCTCTTGGTGGACACCCCGGGAGAGAAGAAGCCCAGGGTGAAGGAGCCGGAGCCGGGCGAGACGAGCGTCTCGCCGTCGGTGAGATTTTGGCCTTTCTCTAGCTTGTGAGCAGCGAAGGTTTGGATGCAGAGAAGGAAGAGCAGCAGGAGCCTCATCGCGGATGTTTCTTTGCAGATCAAAAATGGAATGTTTGTCAGGAACTGAAGTTGTAGCATAGCTTGAACAGGGAACACGATTTTTTCTTCTTCTAATAACACAAGATAATCTATCGTAGGTCAACATCTGGTTAACGTCGTGCGTACTTGAAAACAGCTCTTTTACGCTGCCCTTAATTTCGAAGTGCTTGCACATAACTATAAATTGATTTCAATTATCAATATGACCAGTGGTGTTGCCATCTAGAGGCCGGCTACATTGCAGTTGTCAACGCGGCATTTGACAATGAAGAATATAATCTTCTATAAAATACATTAAGACGTAAACTTTGCCATTCTGTAATGCCAGGGCCAGTTCTAGTGGATTTAGGTAGTGTTCATTCTAGATCTAAGCACAAAATTCCATCTTGATGATAAAGAATATATAGCTTCTTGACGGATTATGCGTGTGTTATATATTAGGTACAACTATTTATTTCTTCTGAATCAAATTCGGCGTTAGGGATTCAAGAACCATACGTACAGCGTACAACTGCCATATGGGTGTAGTTTTAATTTGCCAATATTTTCTAAAAAATATATTTTTTTGTTTGCGCTATGCGCATCTTTGTTATGCTATAACATCATTAGTGAACTATTGGGTTAATAAAAATTCCTTCATCGAGAAAAGGTCCCATCTCAATCTGCCATTATTTATAGAAATCATCGTTCTTGTAGCTTAGAGCATTTGGATCACAAGTATTAAGAAAACATTTCAGCGAGTTGACTCAAGTTTAAATAGCTGGAAGTATGATTTAGAGCATCTGTTGGCGATATGGTTATCCATAAGGCTAAAGAAAAGTTCTTTTCTTTTTTAAAAAAATAGCATGGTGATGCTCGCAAATGCAAGGGCATCATCTTTAGTATGCCGAATATATCATGTATTGTTTTCATCTGTTACAGAAATATTTTCCTTCTTAATTAACTACTTTTGTAAAATACATGATATTTTAAACATGGAAATATACTTACAGTTGTTACTCAGATAATTTTTCATATAATTATGTTTGAAGTTTTATAATGATTGATTTTTTTTAGTAACTGTCCATCCACCCTGATTCGATGATGGTAAAATAGACGCTACCAAACTTATGGTACCGGATAGTACCATCGCAATATGGAACCGGTACCAAAATAATATGGGACCGATACCTCTAGTTTATTTAACGAAAATTGTAAAAAAAACGAGCGCTCTTTTGAGTTGCTGAACCGCCGGATGAGTTTGCAAAAATCATAAAGCACCTTGACCATCGCATCGAATCTTTCGTTCTCTCTCTCTCACCATCATAAAGCACCAAAGTCTCTCTCTGGGCGATCCCCGCTCTCTCCCTACCGATCCTAATCGTGGTTGTCGGGGCGGCATGACGGATCCGAACGCCACCACTAGGCGAGGGAGGAGGAGGTGCCTGAGGGAACATGGAGTGGCCGCTGGCGGTAGGCGAGAAAGAAGGGGGCATCGGCATTGGGGGCATCGGCGGCTTGGTAGCTCTAGGGTGGCACGGCAGAGCCATCCACCGATGCTAGAAGAGGAAAGAGGAGGGGCATCTGCGATTGGGCGCATCGGTGGCGGGGAACCTTGGTGACTATCGGTGGCACAATGGAGGCCACCGCCGGAGGTAGGCGAGGAAGGAGCAGGAGGCGGCGGCGACGCTTTACATCCACGGGCTCTTCTCCTTTGTCGTGCATCCTACAGAATAGTCCAACTACCATATTCAACCGCACGGGTGCAAAAATGATGCCTTCACATCAATTTGTTCAATTTCCAAGTCCATGGTGTCAGAAATACCAAGCACCCTTCAAATTAGAAACATCTTGACCACTAGAGAGAATATCTCATCAAAGTCAATACCCTTATTTTGACTGAAACATTTCACAACCAATCTAGCCTTGTACCTTGGATTTGAGATGTACTCTTCAGTATTTAGTTTGTACACCCACTTTTTTATTGAGTGATTTCTTGTCATTTGGAAAATACCTAAACTCAAAGGTGTCATTATCCTATAGGGATTTGATCTCATTCTACTTTCTTCCAACCATTCATTCTTGTGCACAACATACACTGCCTCCTCATCGCATAAGGGCTCGCATGCATCATTCATCAACATATATTGATGTGGTGGGTACTTGCTAGAATGTATTGGATCTCTTTAACTTCTCCTCAATTGTTGCACGGGTGTGAATCAGGTGGGTTACCATCACCTTCCCTCTCATCATCATCTAGCAGTCTTGTTTAGGGAGTCTCCTTCTTTACTGGGTAAGGTACACTACCTATCGAGAAGTGGCAAAATAAGGTACGCCATTTGAGACAATTTCTTAGAGGGTGGGATCGCGATTTAAGTGGAAAATACAAAAAATATAAAGAGAGACTTCTGTTTTAACTATCGATCAACTAGATAAGCGGAATCCACTCCCCTTTGTAATGCCAAAATAATACTATTGGTTATTTTATCCACAAGTCTGGAAATTACCATGAGACTGTAACATGATCGATTGTCTCTAAAATACGGCAATGATAGAGGGAGGGAGAGAGGGAAAAATTAGAGAGATTTACTGTACATCCTACTACAGATTTTGGTGTAGTATTAAGCACATCCAACACCACAAAATTGGCATTTACTTATAGATGAATTTAGATCACAATATAACTGTTGTGATACATCCTCATTGTTATTTCAATGACAATTGAAACACTTACGTGATATAAATATAGAATAGCAGATTGACCTCATGTACCAAACAAACATTGTTTCTATAACTGACAAATTTATCGTTTACCAAGAAATTAAAGATGATTAAAGACTTCACCGCATATATGATATTTTATTTACCATAACATTTGTGATAGTTGTATAGAAATACTATTTCATCACATAAATGTGATATCCATTGATCTACAATTTACCTCGGACACTTTTAACATACATAGACGATGTGCGAGGGCTCACACTCTAGTTTTTCAAATCATAAAAATACATAAGGTAAGTTAAGACCTGCTGGTTAAGGTGAAGTAACATTTGAACAAATGGGCGGGTTGCCTCTACTTAAACAGAATTTTATCCAAGTAAATGTGAGCCATGGCAATCACTCCGTATTGTTGACTACAGTACATGGTCAACAGTCCAGTGGCATGCTACCATAGCACGTCGGCCCAAGCTGCTGCGTGGGACTTTTGGGCTGCTCGAGCAGCGAGTCTTTGCTCCCAAGCATGGCAAGCACTGCGGACATGGCTGGCCTATCTCCCGGCGAGTGCTGCATACAGAGGAGGCCGATCTGGATGCACCGGCGCAGCTCCGACGAGAGGTCGTGGGAGCTCGAGCCACGCCGCTCCGGCGCTGCCACCGCCGCGTCCAGAAGGTCCATCACCCTGTGTTCCTCCCATAGTTTCCATGCCTGCATAAATTGTTTAAATGCAACAACTATCTTGACGAATTCATCGTGTCCTAGCTGCTAGGTGACTTATCTAGTCCGGCGCCGGCGTGTTGATCATGTGTGCTCACCTGAGAAATGACACTCGGTGCAGCGTTGTTCCTACGGCCACTGATTATCTCCAGCAGAACAACACCGAAGCTGAACACATCGCACTTGGGCGTCATCTCGCCGTCCTTGGCATACTCCGGCGAAGCGTATCCCCTGCACATTAAAACTATCTGTCATATAAATACGTTGTCATATAAAAATACTCTCACCGATCTCATATTGGTTCTCGTTGTTTCCCGTGTATCTGAACACATTTCAACGACAATTAATATGAAACGGAGGAAGTAACGTATATTGACTAAAGTGAGTGTGTGAGGTATTTCTCACGGTGAAATCACTACTGTCTGTGTTCCTGTCTGGTCCTCGTGGAACAGCTTCAAGGTTCCGAAATCTGCTATCTTGAGCACGTTGTTCTGATCGAGGAGTACGTTGGACGGCTTGAGATCTCTATGAACTATGTTCTCGCCTGACCCGTCGTGAAGGTACCAGACGCCCTGGCAAATTCCACGGATAATTTCCAATCTCTTTGCCTAATTCAACGAAGCACGGACGCTGGGTTTGCCTGTCAATGCAACAAACTCCCAAACATTTCAGTAATCATTATATTTGCAAATACTTATTTATATCGTAGGTGCTTACCAAATATGTACAGGTTCAGGCTCCTTTTCTGGACATGCTCATACACTAGGATCCGTTCGTCGCCGTCGTTGCAGTAGGCAAGGAGACGGACAAGGTTGTCGTGCCGGAGGTTGCAGACGATCTCCACTTCCCTCGTGTAATCGCTCAGGACTCTGTTTGGCACCGACGATGACAGTTTCAGCCTCTTCACCGCGACCTTCCTCCCGGGTAACCCTTCTACCAGCGGATGATCTTTTGGCAGTTGGCCCTGCAAAAAAATTGAATTGTATCAGTATTTAACTTCTGATGTTTTTCATTAGTTGAGTTGCGTTGTGACCTCGTAGACGATCCCGAAAGCGCCTTCGCCGATCATGTTCATCGTGGAGAAATTTCTTGTGGCCTTCACTAAGGTTGCAAGATCAACGGAGGCGATGGCCGTGGTGCCGTTGGGAGGCTTGCCTGCTTCCACGGGAACATCGTCCTTGTTAATATGAACTGCCCGTGCATCATGCAAGATTTTCCTTCTGATGTTTCTCCAAATTATGAATCCAAGACAGAGAAATACGATCGCGGCCGCGCACACGGTGCAAATGGTCGCGATGATTGCCACGCTGATCCTGCCGTCCCTGGCATCTTCAGCTAATTTCATGTGGGCAAAAAACTGTGTCAAATTTGAAATATATATACTTGTGGTGGAATCTAAAATTTATTTACTGTTACCTAATTCAGATTTCGCAAGCCTAAGGTACAAATCATGCCCTTTGTCCATGTACCGGATGTCGACGATGGCATGTGACCAGATGATGCATCCATGGCCGGCAGAACCTCCTCGGATGTCCGAGGCGGCGTAGGCGACGCACGAGCAGTTGGCGAGGCACCTCTCCCGGCACTCCCCTAGCCCGATCCCCCCGTCCACCGTCACATTGTGCGTGTCCGGGAGCTTCACGGCGCGCACCACAGCGAAACCGTCCGTTGTGCTCGCGCTCGTGTGGTTGCCGGCGGTGCAGTCCAGCGCCACTCTCCGCCGGCACCCGCCGGAAGTCTCCCGCATGTACCAAGCCGACCGTGACACCGGCTTGAAGCCATTGACGCAGCTGCAGAAGGACGTGGCTGCTGCGCCCGCATCGCACAGACCGAACGCCCCGCACCGGGTATGTGTCACACACATCCCTCGGCGCGCTGTAGAAGGTCTTCCACGACCGGCTACTCCGGTCCCAGGCCAAGCGCTGGAGCAAGCCGGTGTCCGTAACGATGATTCGCGACAGTGGCGCGCCGGCCTTGGCCTGGTACCCGTAGGTGACCTCGCCCGGGCTGACTGTGACCTGGATGGTTTTGAATTTGGTTTCAGAAATGTTTATGTCATCCCAAATGACTTGAATTCAATCCAAATCTAACACAAAAACTAAGAATATATTCATCAGAATTTAAATTTAATGGATGGAATGACTTGATTTTGTTGGCATCTACAAAATGTCTGAAATTTTGCAACCATTGAACGGGACAACCCACCTGGTATGTGAACATATTGGCGTAGGACACCATCTCCGGGACGCCGTTGAAGTAGAGGCCGTTCCACGGTCCCGTCCGGTACGTCTTGACGCCCCCACGCCACACTGCGTTCTCCGGCAACGCCTCCGTCTGTGTGCCGCGCCGGTACGGCCCCGGAGACGGGTCGGTGGGCGAGCGCCACGACGTGATGTACCACTCAGCACCGGTCCACAGGTTCTTGCCGGTCTTCATGCCTGGCAGCAATGTGTTCGAAGGGTGGTCGAACGACTGCCACAGGAGGAGGCCGTCCTCGCTGCTGGCCACCTCGCGGACGACCAGGTTGCCCGAGTCGAGCAGATGTGCCACGGCGGAGGAAGAGGCGCCAGTGGAGTTGGAGGTCCACGCGATCTGGCCGCCGCCGTCGAGCAGGAGTAGCCTCCCGCCGTCGCCGAGCAACAGGACGCCGGTGGTGCCATTGATCGGCCGGTCGCGGTTGGCCACCCAGCACACGGCGTCCTCCGACACGGAGAACCATATCCCGAGGTACCTCCTGGCTGGCACCCCGAGGGAGAAGAAGCCCATGGTGAAGGTCCCGCCGTCAGAGACGAGCGTCTCGCCGTCGGTGATGTTGCGGCCGCTGTTGAACGTGTCCGCAGCATTAGTGCCTGGTGTCCCGAGATGAAGCAGCAATGGCAGGCAGAGTAGAATCAGGAGGTAGTCCATGACATGGCTGGCTACCGAGCTCATTACTCACCAGTGGTGGATACTTCTTCCTGGTCAAGGTCACGAAAAAACTCTCGTGACTGCACTGATCGACTATCCATGCATCCGTTGCTGCCTTTTAAGTGGCGGCAAAGTCAAACGGTGAGAAGTAACCTGTCATTGCCTCTCAATTGCTCAAAGTCTCGATACCTTCTCCTAGATTTCATTCTACTCATTATATACGTACGTAGTAGACCAAAGCTTAATTCCTCCCAGCCGTCTCCTAATACGTTCGCAAAACCACTTGACTGAATTGACAAATGTGGTTACCGCGTAACGAGTGTACATTATATCAATATGTGTATTATGTATTAGGGTATTATGGGTGTTCCTTGCAATGCAAGTTATGAACCATTCCTTTTGCAGGCACCAATGTTTGACTTTGGAGGATGGACTTCTGCGCAGGGGTAGGTTGCTCGGCAACATCGCGCCATCCGTTGTCCACCTAGATAGCTGGCACGTTAAGCCGTGACTTCTTTTAATTGATAAAAAAACTTTTTATAGTGATGAGTAATATGATAACATGAATTCTTGACATGCATATGACAGCGACCTATGTTACTACCTTTGTAGTGGACATTAACATCAACTAATATCATGTAAATGATAGCGACCTAAGCTACTACCGTCTAGGCGGAGCTATGTGTAAGTCACCGCAGGGGGGGAGCACTACTAGGAAAACCCTTATCCATGGGCCCATTATCTGTGGAGCACTAAGTTTCGGTGCTCCACGGATAAGTATCCGTGGCGCACCAAATACAGGTGCTCCACAGATATCATCTTACGCGTGGCGCACCGTGGAAAGGATGCGCCATGGATAAGTGGGCCCCACCGAGCACCAGGGCCTGGGGTGCCAGGCCCCCATATCCGTGGCGCATGCATTTAGGGTGCGCCACACATAATGTGCATACCCGTGAAGCACCACATATGCATGCGCCACGGATATGTGTGGGCCCACCCTCTGGAAAGGTGGCAGACATATCCGTGGAGCACCACTTTGAGGTGCGCCACGGATATAAATGATTTTTGGTTTTTTGTAACAATGATCATATATAAAACGGACTTTTGGCTCTCGGGTGCTACACACCCTCATACTTGGAAAAAATTAAAAAAAAATTCAAAAAAGTTTAAAAAAATCAAACTTTTTTTTGAAATCAAAGATGATCAGGTATTGTACTTATATATTATATTTTCCAAGGAAATTACTTGTTATTGTAACCTAAGCAAATAAAATAAAATTATGATGAATATAAAGTGAATAGTACTTGGTCATGGGGTGTTTTGAGTTTGTTTTTTTATCCAGGATAAAATAAAAGTAATTTCCTAGGGAAATATTTTTATAAGTACAATACCGGTATTCATCTTTGATTTCAATTTTTTTATTTTTTTAAACCTGTTTAATTATTATTTTCAAGTATGGGGTGTGTAAGTACCCGGGAGCTCCTATGCATTTCTCTGATCATATATATGATATAACTGGTACTATTTAAAAATTATTATTTTTAGAATAAGCAAATATTATTTATTGCAATATAGTAATTTTAAACTTTGTGAAATACAGTTTCTGTAAAATGATCATATATATGATATAACTGGTACTATTTAAAAATTATTATTTTTAGAATAAGCAAATATTATTTATTACAATATAGTAATTTTAAACTTTGTGAAATACAGTTTTTGTAAAAACAAAAAAGGGTGGGAGGTCCAGTGTTCGAACCTGGCACCTCCGCCCAAACAGCCAGCGCGCGAACCGGCGGCCAGAACCACTAGGCTAGGTGGAGGTTATTGTTTAGATGGGAGTTCGGCTCCTTTTGAAGTATACGCTGACTTGCGTGGCGCACCTCGCTGTGGTGCGCCACGCATAATTTAACCGTAGCGCACCTCTGAGTGGTGCGCCACGCAAATATTACACTTAGGGTAAAACGTTTCGCCCCGGCCTTTTTCTCTCCCACACGCGCCTCACTCTTCGATCCCCCCGGCCGAAAACCTAGCTAGACGAAGCCGACGACGACGACAGCGCCGCCGCCCCTCTTCTTCCCCGTCGACGACGACAGCCGCCGCCCCTCTTCTTCTCCCCGGAGCCGCCGCCCCTGTTCTTCCCCGACGACGACCGGCCGCGCCCCGCTTATTCCCCGACGACGGCCGCGCTCCTCTTCTTCCCCGCGTCCTCTCTCCTGCTCGCGGGCAGGGCCGACGGCCGCGCCCCGCTTCTTCCCCGACACCTCGGCGTCAAGCAGGAGGTACGCCCCACTTCTTCCCCGCTTCTTCTTCGCCTCACGCTTCGTGCTCGCCTCCTCCTACGACGGCCGCCAACCGCAGTAGGCATGCTGCAGCTTGGCGATTTGGGTATTTGGGTAGCTGCAGGAAATTTCTGATTAAGCCAACATTTTTAGAAATTCTTGGTCGATTTCCTGGTTTCAACTGTCCCTGCCATTTGTATTGTTCTTGGCACAACCATCAGATTGGTCTATTGCCAAATCCAAATAAGCAGGAGGTAGCATGGGGATCATTAAGGTCTTGCTGATTGGATTGTTCTTGGAGTCAAATGATGAACTAGGGTGATACATGGAGTGTAATCCTAGGCCTATTTAGAAATTTGCTCATGATGTTCATCTCTGTCTTGCCTTTGAGCATGTCGCCCTTCCGGATCAATTTCAGTAGTTCTCGAGGTAGAAGAAAAAAGAAAGAGTTTTGTGCAGCGCAACTTACTTGCTGACCTGCTCACGACGCACATAACGCACAGAGCCTAACGGCTTGCTAACAGAAAAGAAAACGGCTAAGTGTTTTTAACTGATGAAACTGAACCTAGCACTAACAGTAACTAGTTTATTTCAATAGAGCAAGCTATGCATGTGTGTTTTGTAGCTTCTATTTCTATGCACAAGTTAAGAGAATATATTATCTATGTTTAAACTACTTCTATTTCTATGCCCAAGTTTCTGTAGTATGCAATTTGTTATTCTGCATTTCTAAGTGCATTCAGAAAATGCTACTGTTCTTGATAGAGGACAAATAATATCATAATGTGCATTCAGAAAATGCTACTGTTCTTGAGCTATTTTTATTTTAGCAGATAATTAAGAGAAAAACATTATCTAATGGATGTTTGTGAACACTAAATACAGGGCTAGAACAAATTATAGTTCTATAACTAATGTAAGTAGCAGCCAGGTGATAATGATACTTAAGTCCGCACTCCCGTTTTACAAGACCTCACATTAGAATTGCTGTTCTACTGTTAGCTATTTACTGTGAACTTTTTACTGGCTATGACATGCTTACTGTGAACTTTTTACTGGCTACTTACTGTGAACTTGCATATGCTTTACTGTTATGACATGCTTATACATGGTTATTGTGAACTTTCTACTGTTAGCTATTTACTGTGAACTTGCACAACTTACTGTGAACTTTCTACTGTGAACTTTTTATACATGTAAGTATATGTTGCTGGCTACTTACTGTGATGATGTTTACTGTGATGATGAATCTTTGATGATGAATCTATGAGCATGTTGTCGACATGTTGTCGACAACTGTGTGTTGGAAAGGCACATTTTGTGCTTTTTTTGTGTGAATTGTTTATAGGTTTTTGAAAATGAGTGCCTATTACTCCCGAAATGTTGATTGATTTCTGTTTTGGTGAGAAATAGGCACTCCTAGGTAGCCATTTATAGGGGAGGTGCTGTCGAACTTTCCGATCGATTTTTTGTTGTACTAAACATTTTTCTCCTTTTGTTTAGTGCAAACATGTCAACCGGACACGTCAACGATGGCGCTGGCCCTTCTAACCAAATGAGTGTCGAAGAACAAGCCCGGGCGGACAACTTGCCGTTTTGGATGCAATCCCAGAGGGCGGCCGAGGAGAAGGAAATAGACGTCATGGACGGAGACGGAGGTGGAGATGATCAGGGTGGAGACGAAGACTCTGAGGGTGGAGACGGAGACTCCGAGGGTGGAGAAGAAGACGGAGACTCCGATGCCACCACCGATGCTGGCGACGAGCGCACCGATGGCGCCGAGGATGACACCACCGATGGTGGATCTGCCCCGGCTGCTAAGAAGAAGAAGGCCATCAGGAAGGATCGGAACCCGCCGACGCTTGGCACAAAACGCGAGGATTTCACCGCCGTGAATGAAAACGGCGTACCCGTGGAGCCTAAAGCCCTTGCCGCGGGATACGGGACGCAGATCGGTTGCATCGTGCGGGAGACCGTGACGATCAACACGAGGAACCTCCGAGATCCTGGCAATGCGCATCTTGTGCAGCTCCTACTACAGAAGCTTCACGAGCGATACGATTTCCCGGTGGAGTACAAGAACCTAAACCTCAAAGACAACAAGGTGAACCAGCAGGCCCTTACGAAGATGAGCACGGCCTTGGCTAGCTGGAGAACCCGGGTGAAGAAGCGGATTGACAAGGACGAAAGCTGGGAAGAGATCAAGAAGCATGAGCCACTTCTAAATCACGACGACTATCTTCTTTTCAAGGAGGAGTTGGAGACCGATACCTTCAAAGCTCTGTCGGCGTTGGGGAGGAAGATGTATGAACATAACTTAGGTCACCACCATCTTGGGAGTGGCGGTTACAGAGGAATCCAGAAAGTGTGGGACAAGGAGGACGCCGAGCTTATTCGTCTTGGCAAGCCCAACATGTTCGATAAATTCACGGACCCGCAGGTCCGGAACTTTGTGCGGGCCCGCTACTACCTGTGCCCCAAGACAAAGGAATTCAAAACCTCAGCGAATGCTGTGCAAGAGTTTGAGAAACTTGTGGTAAGCAACTTACCGCGGATCTCAAGTCGATTTGCAATCAATAATGAACCGATGATTCTAATTGGGTTCATGAATCCTTTTGCAGGAAGCTGAAATAGCCGCCGAGGCAGCTTGCTCCACCCAAGGGCAATCGGAGCCTTGGGACACTCCTTTCAATAGGGCGGCGAATATTATGAAGAAGAGGCCCAAGCACAAGAAGATGACGTCCGCTGGGCGTGTTTCCGGCTTTGGGCTGACCACGAAAGTCGGCGTCCACTTCAAAGAGGAATCAAAGGCTAGAAAGGAGAGAAGAAGCAAGGTGGAGGAGGTGCAGAGGCTAGAGATTGCAGATCTCAAGGCGCAAGTAGCCGCGCTGCCGGCGCAGATGGAGGAGAAGTTCGAAGCAAGGTTGCGCCAGGTCATTCCTCCTCAACTGTGGGAGGGTCTAGCGGCGTGGAATGCCGCTGGTGGAGTTGGGCCGATACCGGTGCCTAGCATGTCCGGCAGCAACTCGGCGCAACACGTGTCGCCGAACGTGGTGACCCCGCCCTCCTACCCATCGGCAGACCCCTTCGCGGGGCTGAGCCCGTTGGCCGCCAACAACAACAACGCGCAGCCGGCACCGGTGCCCAACACCAACACGCGGCCGCCGCCTCCGCCGCAGCCCAACACCAACGTGCAGCCGCCGCCTCCACCGCAGCCCACGCAGCCTCGCGTGTCCACCTTAGCCGACCTCGATGCCCTTACCAAGGTAACTAATCGTAGGCTCGACTTCATACTCTGCCGTCTTTTTTGATGAGTACCATCTGATAATGATGCCCAACATGTTCTCCCGCAGGACACTAGTTGCACCTTGCTGCACTATGTGAACGGCGTGCTGAAGGATGTAGGCAAGGGTACCATATGCCAACCGAAGAACCCCCTGATGCACAACTTGCTCATCCCTACTGGCATGTTCAGGGTCGCCCTGGTGCGTCCTTTGAAGGGTTGCGAAGGCATTGATCCTCCCATGCAACCTCATGGAGCCGATGAGCATTACTCTCTCGGAGGTTGCGTCGGCTGGCCCTTGCTATGGCCGAAGTCACAGATTCGCCTTGCAAAGGATGATCAGCGCCCCGCGGCTGCCCCCGCTAAAAAGACACGGCCACCGGTGTTCGTCCCCGCCACCAAGAGGCATCAGCAGCTAGCCGCGCACACGCCGTCGCCTCCACCCGAGCACGTGGACGACGCTCCACCCAACCATGGCGATGATCCCCGCGATGAAATTGACGGCTTCCTCGACATCGGGGCCAACGAAGAAATCTACATGCCTCCTCTTGGAGATCCAGCCTCCCGTGGTCAACAAGCCGGTCGTCCCCTGTCATGCACGCAGCGTCTGCGGTTCAGCGACGGTTCTCAGGAGACGCCTCCGGAAGCCGCAGCCACACAACCCAATCCGGCCAATGTTATCAGCCCCACCACACTCCACAAGGCGGTCGATGAGCAGCTGAAATCCGCTGCTCCCGTGCCGGATAAGTTGCAGTCCACAGCTCCTGTCGAGGAGAAGAAGAAGGGTCGGAAGCATAGCCGGAGCAAGAAGGCTTCGAGCCAGCCGTCTCCGAGGAAGATACTCCGGGCTGAGGACCGCGTGCAAGAAGAGCCCAGTGATTTCCCCAGGCACATAGCGGGTCGGCCGATGATGACAAAGGAGATGCTCGCCAACGCGGGTGGAGCGATCGTGAATTTGCACGACAACATCCAGTATCTCGAGGAGCGCCTTCTCCAAGAAAAGAATCCCGGGTACCCGGTCTACACAATCAAGGTGCTGGAGGACCATGGCTTCGTCGATACATCACCCGCTGAAATCTTCTTCGTGCGGTACAAGGACATCTATAATCTGCTGCACTCCAACCGCCTGGACTATAACTTGGTCCGTCTATACACGCTTCATATGGCGTTGAAGGCAAAGAGGGAGAAGACCAAGGGCATCGTGATAGTAGACCCCTACTTCATGCGTGACATTGCCTTGGTGAACGAGGCGGACCGGGCAACGTTGAAGGAGTACCTTGGGAATATCTTTGTGGAGAACCCGACCATCGACTCCATTCTTCTGCCTTGCTTTCCCGAGTAAGTGAACACCGCCGTAAAAACTTCTTTCTTAGATTCTCCGGTTGGTCCTCTTACAACAATTTATTTTTCAATTGTGCTGCGCAGAGGCATATACTGCTCACTCATATCCATTTGCCGAAGGTGATCGCAAGCGACGTACTTTGACTCATCGAGTGAAACGAAGCCGATGAAGAACTATGGCCGAATCAAGAGTGTGCTCGATGAAGCTCTACAATTCTATGCCGACAAGGGGGGCAAATTCACCAAGGGTGGCGAGAGAGTCAAGAATGGCAAGCATATCTTCATGCACCAGACAAAGTTTCCATGCGTCAAGCAGCCGCCTGGCAGTGTGAAGGAGGCCTTCTACGCCCTCCATCACCTAAAGGGGATCGTCCGGGATTCGCGGATCAGGGCGCTACCATCTAATCTTCGACCATGGGCCGAAAAGTTTGCGGCGGTCGATGATGCGGACCCTATGGAAGATTTCTGGCGCATCCAGACTCAGATCGCGCAAGTCCTTCATGAAGACGTCGACTCAACCGGCGGGATCATGCATTGTGGCGTAGCGTTGACTAACCGCGAGATCGAAGGACGCCTCGACAGGCAGCGTGACACAAGGACGTTCATGACGAGAGAGGGCGTGCGCCCGTTCCCGGCGAGGACTACATGATGTCTGTGGCTAGCTAGCGGTGTTGGGTCGATGTATCATAAACTTTACTATCCTAGTGTTGTTTCCGAACTATTGTTGGACATGTGTGTGTAAACCTTAACTTGCCGAGGCTCGTAATGCCTTGACGATCGATGTTGGACTTGCTTACATATGATCGATCGTCATCCATGCTATGTTTTATTCTAGGCTTATGAATCCTTGCCATAGTATTTGTGATCATGCAAGCATGTTTTTGCACTTTGTCATTCCTTTCGTTGCATAACATATATACTACATGTCTATAGAGAGATGGCGAAGTGGTACGTGGTGTACAGTGGTCGGGTTCCAGGAGTCTACGAGGAGTGGGAGGACTACCAGGCACAGGTGACCAACTTCAGCGGCAACTGCTACAAAGGGTACAAGACAAGAGAGCTCGCGGTCTCCAAGTGGAGGAGACACGTGTGGAAGAAGAATCGGATGAAGTTCTTAATTATGGTCTCGATCTTGCTCATCGTCGTCGCCGGTGTGATCTATTCGTTCATATAGTAGTCTAAGTGATATGTAACTCCATATATAATATGTAATGATCAAAGTTGTACTTGTGTAATGATTCGACACTTGACCATGTATTTTGACACTTGACTTTATATTGATGTCTTTCGACACTTGACTTCATATTGATGTATTTTGGTGAATTCCAGTGTTACTGATGTGTATATCTTTGCATTTCTGCTGTATACTGTATATTTTTGTGTTGTATACTGTGTATTTCTGCTGTATTCTTGAAAAAATTACAAATAGAAAACATACCAGTGGAGCACCAATTGGGTGCGCCGCAGATATTATGCGTGGCGCACCCCTTCTAGGTGCTCCACGGATAGGACACTTAACCGTGGCGCACGTGGGCGTGCGCCACGGGTAATAAATACCAGTGGCTTGATATGCGTGGCGCACCACAGGTGCGCCACTAAAGCCCAAATAGGTGCGCCACAGATAAGGGTTTTCCTAGTAGTGGAGGGGGGGGGGGGCTCGCTCAGCGTTGACTTCCTCATAATGAGGAATGTGTCTTTTGCAATGTGACCGGAGAACTCGTAAAACATATTAGTGACTCCACATTGTTTGGAACTCGGTGTTGAAGTCGGATGGTTTTTCTCATGTCGTACATCTCAACAATTTAAACCACAAAGGCATGGTGGCAAAAGGCATTGAAGAATGCTCATAGTAAAGATAAAAAGAAACTGAACATAATAGTATGTTGGTCAAATGGTCAATCTGGTGAGAAAGAAATAATAGGGTTTTTGAAATATGAAGAAAAGAACACCTTAACTCATAGGCTAAATCCATTCTGAAGCAAAACTGGAGTTTTGTCGATCGGGTTGTGTTCTTTGTAAGATGTGTAATCTGGGTTGTTAACCTTCATTGGCTAGTAATAATACACACAACTCTCTCTCGCATGGTTCAAAAAAAGATAGATCTAGCCGCCTTCGAGGTCTGGGTGTAATTGGTATCTTCGCCATATTACTATACTCCTTATCAGAAAAAAATTGAATACATGTTACTACCTATATCACTCTCACTTTGGGACGTCTAAACATGTATTAGGTGCCATGTAGGGATTCCACGTGAAATATTCCATTAACGTGTATAGAGAGGTTAGTGGGAAGGGGCACTCGGTACCAAACCAGAGTCCTTTCCTTTGTTTGCTGCATGTTGGGAAATTAGTACACTTAAACATGATGTAAAAATATGTAACGGAATCAAAGCAAAACTTCATCACCACTCATGTACTTAGTCCAAGGACCGTTGCTCCTCATGAAAAAAAACATATGCATCAGCATATGGACGAAATATGTTTGCACTTGGTTGGACGTTCATAGAGCAAATGTCTGATGTGGTGCTTATGTTTTTTGGATTGAAAACTACACTATAAAAATAACACATTGGAACACCAATTTTTTTTATATGGATACCCTCTCAACACGAGGCTACCAATTAGCATGTCATCGACATATGGCAATAGTATAATAAGCCAATCTCGATGTATAACTCTTCATGTAGACACAATGATTAGGTTGTAATTGATGGTATCCAAGATCAATCATAAACAACTCGAACTTTTTCGTGCCGTTGCCAAAGAGCTTTCTTCAATACATAAAAACTTTTTCTTCAATTTTCATGCTTGGTGATCCTTACCTGCAGCCATGAATCCTTCTAGTCGATCCATGTATATCTCTCCTCTGGGTCACCATGCAAGAATGATACATTCACATCAATTTGTTCAATTTTCAAGTCCATGGTGTCGGCAATTGAAAGAACATTTCCTGGTCCTTTGTGGTTTTGTGTGTTAGGAAGCAACACTAGTGACCTAATCATCTATTTAGTGTTGCATATAAATTCTTATATATTATATGGCAACATCAACACCAAAAAAAATGAAGATGAGAAGAGCAAACGCAAACTTGCAAAACCGGATATTTGGCCGGATTATCCGAGCTCCAGAGAAATGGCCAAGGACCTAAGAAGACCAGCATGTGTGAGCCCCGGAAGGGAGACGGATATTTGGCCAGTGATTTGGTCTTCGGACCGGATTACCCCCCTCCCCCCCCCAAATTTCCACCTAAGTGTGCGAGCCCTAGTATAGTGGGTGGATTATTAGGGATTATTGGTCTGAAGGATAGATTATCCGGGGGGCAAATAATCCACCCTAGTTTGGCCAGATTATCCACCCCCTCTTAGCAGCAATGGCTAATTCGACCTTCCATTGAAGAACACCTATATCTGAGCAATTAAAATCACATGATCTCCTCCCTCAACCCAGAAAACCTCTTCATCTTTGGAGAATCTAAGGAGAAGGCCTTGATCTACATCCTCACCAAAGCGATTTGATTTTCCCTCTCATTCACTTGAGAGATTTATGCTTAGAGTTTTTTTGGAAACCATAGGTCTTGATTTGCTTGATAAACTTGTTCCTTATCTTTGTGACATCTTTGTGGTGATCTTGGGAGCCTCCAATTAAGTTGTGGATGCATGCCCCAAGCTTTGTGTAAATGCCCAGGTTCTGCCTCGAGGAACCCCTTAGTGGAATCATGAGCTAGTCCTTTGTGGCGGAATCTCACTCCAGAGAATAGGGTGAGGCCTTTGTGGAGTTAGTTAGGCCTTTGTGGAGTTAGTTAGGACTTCGTGGAAACCATATCCCTCCAACATAGACGTACTTTCCCTCAAAAGAAATGAACTATGGGAATCACATCATGTGTCTCCGTGTGCTCCATTCTCGGCCTCTATCCTTTAGCACCTTTGTACTTGTATCTTGTGTGTCTTGTATCTTGTCATATAGGTAAATTCACCTTAGTTGTATCTAGAGAATTTACCTTTTGTATCAAATCTAAATCAAAAAAGAACTAAAATTTGAGTAGCACCTATTCACCCCCCCCTCCTACTTCTAGGTGCCTACAATCCTTATAGCAATACCAAGCACCACTCAAATTATAGACATCTTGACCACTAGAGAGAATATCTCATAGAAAGTCAATACCCTTGTATCTTGGTTTTCAGTCTGTCGCTCTGTACACCCCCCCCCCCCCCCGCCCCTTGTTATTGTGTGATTTCTTGTCCTTTGTCAAATACACCAACTCAAAGGTGTTATTCTCATACAGGGATTTCATCTCATGCTACATTGCTTACAACTATTCATTCTTGTGCACATCATACATTGTCTCCTCGTAGCATAAGGGCTCGCCTGCATCAGTCATCAACACATATTGCTTCCTAGAATGTATTGGATCTATTTCACTTCTCCTTAGTTGTTGCACGGGTGTGAATCAGGTGGATTATCATCATCATTAGATGTGTGTTCATGTCCATGACTTGTACTACCTTGGTTAGTTGCATTATCACTATCTTCAGCATCATCAGCTCCCCCATGATTGACATGCACTATGACAGGGTTGGATCCAAGTCAACTCGATGTGTGGTGGCCTTCGGATTCTTCGGTATCCCAGTTTTTTTTGGAAAAGTGGTTTGTATTAAATATTAATTATGAAACATAATTTAGATAGAAATCTTCCTAACACGATCATGAGGCGTAGGCTAGTTAATATGATTAATATATCAACTTCAATGAAAACACATTATATCTTTTCATGGTCTTCTTCTTGATTGGACCAATTGTACATGATATATTATTGTTGATAGGCTCTTCAACCCCTGTTGTGATAGGCTATTTGTTTGCCAGAGCTAGTTGACTAAGGTCTTGGTGGGGGTAGGCGAGAGAGGATGTCCCTAACATATACTTCGTCAAAGCCTATTAGTAGGAGTCAAAGACTCTACATCATTTCTAGACCTTTCTAACATTTCTTATAGAAGCCAAAAGATGATCCTGAATTATGTATAGAATACGAATGAATATTCAAAAGTAGATTTTGGGTACACCTAAAAGAATGATGTGGTGATAGGTATGTCAAGACTAGGATTTGCTCCTTCAATTCTGGGTAATACAGTCACTCTATTATGGTGTCCATCATCACATGGTCAGGTACTGTGAGCTCACGGTGTTACCGGAATAAGGAAACGAGAAAATATTACAACGCAAAGAGAATTACTAGGTATAGCGATCAGAGAGTTGATCACGGCTGTACCACAAAAGTTTCACCTTGATTGTGCAATGTATAACATAGTAAAAGGAGTTGTATGCGTGAATTCAAGGTTTGCACAGTAAGTTCTTTGTTGATATGTTTGGAATCGATATGGATGTCCAGATCCTGCTAACAATTATTAACCGGAAGTGCTGCGGACATGTCCATATATGGTCGAACATGTAGGTTCACATACTTAACAATTTAGCGATATCTAATAATGCTACAGTGAAATGAGGAATGATAGAAGCATTCCCAAAAAAAACCGGAAGATCTTAGAAATGTTCCAAGAGGTTTCGGATGATTCTGGTGATATGCGGAAGTGTTTTGGAAGGTACAAGATACAAATGATTTACAATATTCCAGAAGGAACCCCAATGGGCATCTCTGCTCTGTTTACGTTATCGTCATGATCGCCAAGGGTACAATCTTGTTGCTTGCGCCTCAAGAGTGGATCTTGGTTTTATTGTGCGCCATAATTTTTTGTTTTGTGTAGCATGTTCTCGAACAAAAATTGTTGAGATTGTCTATTAAAAAATATTGCTTGAGATCTTACACTTTTGTATCCCGCGTCATTGCCATACAGTTCTCATTTCATATAGACATGTATAACCTACCAACTAAGATTAGTGGTGTGAACATATTCGGATACACAAATTAAAGAGATCTATAAATTAATAAAATTGATGCGAGCCACCAGGAACAGACACCGCAGTACATAGAAGAACACATTTTAGATATCAACACAATTCGTCAATTCCTACCAATAACTTAAACTCATCGCTAGGAAACAATAGTTGAACTGAATCTAGCAGTTTACGGATCTGATTTACATCAAATCAGTTGTAGTGGGGCTCAAGAGGTCAGTTGCACGACCACGGGACGAGTTTGAAAGCATGGTTCCGCCGCTATCGACCGGACTTCTTGGCCAATCAATTTGTGATGTCGTGCTTGTTAGCATGACCACAACTTTAGACATGTGTGGCCTATTGTCAGGCATGTCTTGGACGCAGAGGAGCCCAATTTGGATGCACCGTTTTAGCTCGGACAATAACATTGGATCGGACTCGGGTAGTGGCACCATTGTTGTGTCTAGAAGGTCCAGTATCTTGTTCTGTTCCCATAGTCCCCAAGCCTGCCAAAAATATTACCAGCTAATTTTAGTAGAGTACAAGGGAAATGTTAATTTTAGTGTTCTTGCTCCATCTCAAGAGAAAAAGCATGAAATGGGGATCAAGTTCCGAAACACCAATATCAATATAAAGTTATAAACTGCAACTTTATCGGAATAAATCAACATAAAGTGCATGTACTCATACATGGATGCATTATGTTTGGTTGCAATGATATATACATTGCTGAGATATTCGGACTTACATGTGAAAGCAGTCTTTGCAAGCCGCCGTTCCTTTCCCCACTGAGCGTCTCAAGGAGGATAACTCCGAAGCTATAGACGTCGCACTTCAGCGTCATTTCCCCTCCACGCGCATACTCCGGAGCCGCGTATCCTCTACATTGAACTCAACAATGTTAGGCATTCATCGGATCTACTCAATACCTTGCAACGAAGAACTGAAGATTCATATTTAAGTACTTACGGAGAAATGACAATTGTCTGATCAGGCGGCCCTGCCTGATCGACGGCGAACAGCTTTGCAGTGCCAAAGTCGGCAATCTTTGGCTTCCACTCGTCATCAAGCAGAATGTTTCCGGGCTTGAGGTCACGGTGGATCACACTTTCGCCCGATCCTCCGTGTAGGTACGCAACACCATGCGCTATACCATGTAGTAGTTCTAGTCTTCTTGTCCAGTTCAGGGAAGCACGAATACTAGCTGCGCCTGTTAGTGCCAAATATATGTTCATTAGTTATGTACTAACAGCCAGCCATTGAGCATTCATAAATAAAAAGGTTCATTTTATTCAATTCAATTATTGGCTTCACTCATTTTATCCCTCTTACCAAAATGCTTCACCAAACTCGGGAAAATAAAACATCAGGTTGTGTCATAAATTACATACATGTGTTTTTCCTGAAAAAACTGTGGCCATGAATGTCTTGAGTAATGAGAAGTTAGGTATCTCATTTAGTTTTCGCAAAGTAAGCATAGTCGTATTGCAACCAAAATGTACATGTGCATACTTCACCCTAAGACCTAGAATTCTATGCGCTATTGTGTCTTCTAGAAATTGTTCCTCCATTCCAAATTCATTGTTGCAGCTTTTTTCTAAAATAAGCGAACATACACACTGAAACATGTTTAGATATATGTGTATCTAGAGCAAATTTAACCAAAGTTGTGACAACTAATTTGAAACAGAGGGAGTAATAGTTTACGTGGTTATGTCCAAAAGTGTGGTTGTAAATGTGAGTCAAACCAATAGGGTAAGATGGGGGATAAATGGTCTCCTTAGGAAAACCATGGCCTCCTTGAAGAGACATTTCAGTTTTTATGTAGAAACTTTAGAAGTATTGTGTTTGAGGAACTAGGGAGTACCAAATATGTAGGCGTTCAGGCTCTTGTTCCGCATGTATTCGTAGATGAGTATCCGCTCCTTGCCTTCATTGCAGTAAGCAAGGAGACGAACAAGACTACCATGTCGTAGCCCAGCCATCACCTCCACTTCTCTCGCGAAATCTTTCTTGCCTTTCGTGGTGAGTGCCGACTGTTTAAGCCTCTTGACAGCAATCGTTCTTCCTTCAGGCAGCTGCCCCTATTGATTTTGAAAATTGAGATGTTAAAAGTTGAGCTTGGCAATAGCTAGTTTCTATAGGTTAGTGCCTTAACTAATACTTCCTCCAACCAGAAAAGATCGTCGCATCCAACAACCATTTCTGATCAGAGGGAGTACTATTTTTTGTGAAGGATATGATCATCCCTATGCATTTGAAAGAGTACAATATAGGCACGCACACGCACAAACCTTGTAGACGACACTAAATCCACCCTGGCCGATCATATTGCCATTAGAGAAGTTTCTAGTGACGTTCTTTATAATAGCTAGACTAACTGAAGGAACCGCCATGGCAGGATTCTGAGGAATGGCACCTACAAAAACAGCTCGTGAGCTTACAACATTGCATTTTACCGTGTATTTACATTTCTCTCCTTCATGCAAAATAACAAAGAAATTGAGCCGTCAAAGAGTAATATACCTACGATTCGGTGTTTCCTTCTCCACCAAATCGCAAAGCTGACCAGAAGAATCATAACAACAGAAGCTAGTGGTGTGGCAACTAGTAGAGTAGGAAACCTTTTATTGTCCTCTGTTATGGCACAAAGAAAATCAGTTTAGCATTATATGTACTCATTGTCATTCAAATTATTTGATTAAATTATATTTCTTCCTCCTCACTTGTACCGAAGTATCAAAATTTAGCCAATTCAAACAAATTTGTTCTCACTTTCACCCCCTAATTGTGTATTGGCACTCATTTACACCATTTAACTAATGTTCTCCATCCAAACACCTCAGGCTTACTTGTCTATGGAAAATAATTAGGTAGCCACGAGTCAACTGTTGGACTGTTAAATTGTATCGTGATTTGTGCTAGCCATGAGTTACAGCATGAGTTTCAACCGAGTTTATTTTTTCAGTTTTACATAGGCTTGTTGCTAAAAATTTAATGCCTGCAGGTGGGTTGCAATTTAGAAAAATCCCATCTGATGTTAGATTATTTTGTGATTTGTGCTGGTCATGAGTTGCAACATGCAACCGTGATTTTTTCATAATGGGGTTGTTGCAATTTTAATACTTGCATCTGGGTTGCAACTCAGAAAAATATCCTTGGACCGTTAGATTACTTCGTAATTCATACTAATCATGCGTTGTAATATGTGCTACACCTGAGGTTTGATACCTAACTAAAATTAAATTAATTCTTGACTAAGAATTAGTCAGTCGCTCCGTTTTTGTATGGAGGTAGTTAGATTTTTGTTATTGTGGCATAGTTGAAGCAAGAATATGTTTTGTCCAATATATATGTTCTAATCTTGTACAGTAACAAAATTCAAGAAAAAAATGAGAAAGGAATCATAGCAGTACTGGAAGAGTACGTGGATAAAATTCTGTACGTACCAAATTCCGATTTTGACAGCCTGAGGTAGAGATTCTGCCCTCCGGCGACGAAACGAACATCAAGGATGGCACCGCCCCAAATGACGCAGCCGGTACCGTCGCCGCCTCCCCGCATATCAGCGGCGGCGTAGGCCACGCACGAGCAGTCGGCGAAGCACCTCTCCCTGCACTCTTCAAGTTGGACGCCCATGTCGACCGTCGCATTCTGCGTGTCGGGAAGCTTCACCCCCGGTACCATCTTAAAGCCGTCCGTCGTCCTCCCGCCGGCACAGTCCAGCGGCGAGTCTCGCCGGCACCCTCCCTTGGTATCCTTCATCTGCCAAGCGGACATCGATACTGGGCTGAACCCGTCGACGCAGGTGCAGAACGACTGCGCCGCCGCGTTGGCGGCGTTGCAGAGACCGAACACCCCGCAAGTGGCATAGGGGTCGCAGGGGTCCCTCGGCCCCTTGAAGAAGGAGGTCCACACGCCGGTGTTCGCGTCCCACACCAGCCGCTCCGCCACGCCGGTGTGGTTCACCATCACGCGTGTCAGCGGCGCGCCTGGCGACGCGGTGTACCCGTAGGTTCTCTCCGACGAGCTGTTCGTCACCCGCAGCGCGTACTTGTTCGCGTAGCCCGACGCCGACGCCTCCGGGACGCCGTTGAAGTAGAGCCCATTCCACGGGCCGGTTCGATACGTCTTGACGTTGCCCTGCCATACCACGAGCTCCGGCAGTCCGCTGGTTTCCAGGGTGCGGCGGTAGGCCCCCGGCGACGGATCGTCGGGGGAGCGCCACGCCGTGAGCTGCCACTCGCCTCCGGTCCAGAGGTTCTTGCCCAGCTTCATGCCGGGCAACAAGGTGTCCGTCGGCTGGTCGAACGACTGCCACAGCGAGATGTCGCTGCTGCCGTTGCGCACCACCAGGTTGCCTGACTCGAGAAGCCGAACCACCGGGGCGGAGGCGGCCGGGAAGTTTGAAGACCACGCCGTCCGGCGAGAGCCGTCGAGCAGGACGAGGCTGTCGACGTCGTTGAACACCAGCATGCCGGACTTGTCAGGCAGAGGCTGGTCGCGGTTGGCGACCCAGTAGACCGTGCTGTTGGAGACGGAGAACCATATGCCCAGGTACCTCTTGGTGGACGCCCCGGGAGAGAAGAACCCCAGAGTGTAGGAGCCGCCGGCCGAGACGAGCGTCTCGCCGTCGGTGAGGTTCTGCCCCCTCTCGAGCTTGTCAGTGACGCCGGCGGCGGCAGAGGTTTGGATGGAGAGGAGGAAGATGCAGGTCAGGAGGAGCAGGCGTACCATCAGTTGGCTGGTTGCCATCATGACGAATGCTGCTTAATTTGCACTCTTCTTGCACACCATAGATAGAGCTCATGGAACTGATAGTGAATTAGCGGCCGGCCTTTTCAAAGGTGGGTCACTGTTCTAAGTTTTTTCTTTGTTTGACTGTATCAACGTACTGAAGTTGTTATGCAGGTTGGAACATGAACGTAACATTCTACTACTTCGAGATCTGGTATTCCGGTTTCTTTCGATGAAATTTGTCAAGAGGGCAGAGCACTGCAATTCTATTAGAGGAAAAGAAAATTCTTGTCAGTTGAACAAAACTAGACCGGAACCAGTAAAATAAGAAGAGTTCCACTTCGCCCTTCAAGAGTAAGCCAAATTTCCAGGAAGTTGCTGTCAGAGTTGATTTATTTCAACTGAGATGTGAGCGAGAGAGTGACAGAGCAATCATGGAGTTAATTAAGAAATAGGTTCAAATAAGTGTGGTTCCTTGACGAACAGTACAAGTGGTTCTAGGTTGAGTAGACTGGATCAAAGTGATAACCATGGCCAGCCCATGTCATGTGGTTGCTATATATGTCAGTGGTTGCTTTAATCAATAATTTTGTGTCTGGAGGTAGTGTAGCCATCAGAGTTAATGATGACACTGGCCGCTACTTTCAGACTAGAAAGGGGCTACGGCAAGGTGATCCTCTATCACCAATGTTATTTAATATTGTAGCCGATATGCTTGCTATATTGATTGAACGTGCTAAGGCGGACGGTCAAATTGAAGGAGTGATTCCTCATCTTGTGGATGGTGGATTATCGATCCTTCAATATGCCGACGACACAATTCTTTTTATGGAACATGACCTGGAGAAAGCTCGGAACCTCAAATTAATTTTGGCGGCTTTTGAACAGCTCTCTGGTCTAAAGATAAACTTCCATAAGAGTGAATTGTTTTGTTTTGGAGAGGCTCAGGACGCAGCTAGCAGTTATGCAGAGCTGTTCGGCTGTGGCCAAGGGCAGTTCCCTATTCGGTATTTAGGCATTCCGATTCATTATCGGAGATTAACTATTGCTGAATGGAAAGCTGTCGAGAAGAGACTCCAAAAATGCCTAAGTAGTTGGAAAGGTAAATTACTATCTCTGGGTGGAAGATTGGTCCTCATTAATTCAGTACTATCTAATATGGTACTGTATATGATATCATTCTTTCTTCTGCCTAAAGGAGTCTTGCAGAAACTCGATTATTATCGATCTAGATTCTTTTGGCAAGGGGATAGTGAGAAAAAGAAGTATCGACTGGTTAAATGGAGTGTGGTCTGCAAACCAAAGGACCAAGGTGGGCTAGGAATTCATGACCTTCAAGTCAAAAATTCCGCCTTACTAGGTAAGTGGCTCTTCAAGCTGCTTACCGAAGATGGTGTGTGGCAGACCCTTCTTAAGAGGAAGTATATTGGCTCGAAACCGCTGTCCCA
Source organism: Dactylis glomerata (assembly GCA_007115705.1). Classification (NCBI taxonomy): domain Eukaryota; kingdom Viridiplantae; phylum Streptophyta; class Magnoliopsida; order Poales; family Poaceae; genus Dactylis; species Dactylis glomerata. The sequence continues at coordinate 1,727,255 of QXEO01001637.1, read as the reverse complement.
AGTTTTCTGGAAACCTGGAGACTCGCATTTTTGGGCTGGCCTTATGGCATCGAAGAAATTTTTCTTCCCTTATGGTACTTTCTCTATTAACGACGGATCGCAGATACGATTTTGGGAGGACACCTGGTTGGATAATGTCCCGTTACGAGACCTGTATCCTGCTTTGTATAGTATAGTTCGGTTTAAAAGTGATACCATTGCTACGGTAATGGCAACCTCACCGCCGGCTGTATCGTTTAGAAGAGTCCTATTGGGTAATAGGTTAGCTGATTGGACTACCTTACAACAGCGTTTGGAGTCCATTCAGTTGTCCCCAGGTCCAGATGAATTCCGGTGGAATCTCCACTCAAACGGGACCTTCTCGGTAGACTCTCTCTACAAAGCAATTATGCAATCCGATATACCAGTTGATAATAACAAGAAGATTTGGAAGATGAAGATACCGCTAAAAAATAAAAAAATTGCCTGGTATCTACGTCGGGGAGTGATCCTAACCAAAGACAACCTTGCTAGGCGTAATTGGCATGGAAACAAAATGTGTGTGTTCTGTCAGCAAGACGAGACTATAAAACACCTTTTCTTCCAATGCCGCTTTGCCAGATCTATATGGTCAGTCATCCAAGCTGCTTCCAGCCTATACCCTCCGACTAGTGTTGCCAATGTTTTCGGGAATTGGCTTCATGGTATCGATATCAGGTTTAGAACGCTACTTAGGGTGGGAGCGATAGCCGTTATCTGGTCGCTTTGGCTATGTAGAAATGACAAAGTTTTTTATGATAAAAATTGTTCTCTTCTGCAGGTTATTTACAGATGTACCGCTACGCTCCGTTTGTGGTCACCTCTTCAGCGGCTGGAGAACAGAGACCTGTTTACGGAGGTCTGTACACGACTAGAGGCTACGGCGAGGGATATTTTTTCCCCACATGGGTGGCCGCATAATCTGAGGATTGGTCCTGCTCCAGTTACTTTGGCGATTTACAATTGCTCGCAACGATATGTATTTTGCCTTTATTTTTGAACCTTGAACTCTTGGACGGTTGTGTGCATCTTGTTATGCAGAGGCCGGGTTGTAATTGCTGAACAAGTAATAAAAGCCCTTTATCGAAAAAAATGTCAGTGAAATACAGAGCATGTCATCAATCGATACCACCACCAGGATGCCAAGAATGCAGGGAATGTACTCCCTCTATTCCTCCTTGCAATGTGATTTCTTTTCAAAAGTCAAACTTTTTACTACCTTTGACCAAGTTTTGAGAAAATTATCAACATATCTAATAGCAAATAAATAAAATATGATAATACATTACATGGTAAATCTAATCGATACCGATATTTATTGAAAATGATAATATTATTTTATTAAAACTTGGTCAGACATAGTCACGCTTGACTTTCAATAAACTCATACTGAGTACACATTATATCAAGGAATAGAGAGAGTAGTTTTCAAAGTGACACGTATGCATCAGAAGATGCTCTCCAACGAAACCTTATAAGATGTTGATTTTCAACCTACAAGCCTAGACCAGTTCAAGCGGAGTTGAAAGAATCCTTGTCAATCAAAGCACAGATTATTGCAGAAAAGATCATGTTCTGTTTTTTTTTCCCTTGGCAGAAGTGGCTTTTGATAGAATGTGTTTTGTTTATTTTGAAAAACAGGGAAGAATATCTATCCCAATGCGAAAAAATATTACAGTAGATTTTCAATGGCTTCTCTTGCTTAACTAGAATGAGTGGTTTTGCCACAGAATTAGTACTCGTTTTTAGCCTGATTACTATTAGTGCAAAATTTCTGTTAATACCGTCCAAATGTTATTGCGGGATCGATTGATTGTTCTCCTCTATAGTAAGTAAAGAACTTAATTGTTTCTAGACTATTTTTTGTTGTAATATTTTTATAGACATCATGGTTGCTGCAACCTGCAGAAATTGGATCAAAGTGATAAACAAAGGCTCTAATGGAGCTGAGGATTGATAGCCAGAAATTTAGCCTAACCAATCTGTTGGTCAGAGTTATCCATTGGTCAAAGACAAGTTTAATTCTATTATACAACTGTCGTACTAGTTGTCAAAAAAAACTATTGTACTAGCCCAGCTAAATTAGTTGTGTATTATATTTATATTTTCATGTATTTCTCATAGTAACTTGACCTAAAAAAAAGTGACTATCCTACTAGTACAGTTAGATTAGTTAATATAATACGCGAGTAGGTATATGCTTATTGGAGTGCACTCTTTTATTGCAACATCACTGGTTTTACCATTCCCATGGTGAGAAAAGGCAACGCTAACGATAATCTGGTATGAGTGGCAGTTGAACTGTCGTGCCACGTTATAGATATGTGGGACCCAAAAGGCCAGAAGCCTGGCCTTGGAATATAATAGTGGTGCCGCAATCCATGGCCACGCCACTAGCATTTTTTAGTGGTGGCATTGAGAACTAAAGTGGCCACTGGATACCCCTTTTCCCGGCCTAGACGACCCCAAATTTGATCCCACATAACTCACTATATATATCCCACTCTTTAGTTCCACTGCGTTGAAACCTTATCTACCGCAAGGCATCCTTCACACCTCCTCGTCCGTAGCCTCCATGCCGAAGTAATCGAGTTCGTGCAACCCTAATCGACATCAATCGCCATTCCCGGCTTCGTAACTGTTGTTCCAGCCTCCGTCCGACCTCCTGATGCCTTACAGACCTTCTCATTGACTTGCTGGTGAGCTCTCCACTCTCTCTTGTGTCTTCCCATCGCATCGTCATCATTCACCTTCGAGTGTCGTCGCGATTATCTGTCGCCGGTGATGAATAGGTCCCCCAGCTGCCACAATGTAGCAATATGATAGTTGTAGATGTGATTTTATAGGTTCCAGTGTTTCCACGTTATGGTAATTTAGTTGTATATTTTAATTTATTTAATTTGAAAATGTTATGGTCGATTTGGATGATTTAGTGGTTTCATCGAGTGTGTAAATTGCTAGTGTGTAGCTCAAATTTTGCAGGTTCTTCATAATGAGTGCCAACATTTTTTAGAATAAACATTCATTTTTTGTCAAATTTCCCATATATCCAACATTTAGTAAAAGTCATATATTTTTATCAACCCGATATAGGTAGATTTATTTATTTATTGATGGTTTGACAGGAGATATGACGCCATGCAGAGAATAAATGATTGCAGATTGTGAATCTAGCATATCGAGTGGCCCTCTATTTAGTGCCTATATGCGAGAGGAGTTTGAAGATTCTGTACTGGTAACAAACATTTATTTTTCACATTACCCTTGTACCTTTTTTGGTTTCCTTTTAGTGCTTTAACTATTCACTACGTGTTTCGTTTGTTATTGGTGCATAGGTTGTTGTTTGCAACGTAAGGCTTTGGTTCAATGAAATAGTACATTATGAAAGGAGTGTGCAGCTTAAGGCGCTTGGACACACATATGACATTAAACTGAAGAAAGGAAGAACAAGTACCCCGAATGGGACGTGAATGATGGAGGCGTTAGACATGGCGACCTCACCGACTCTCGGGCAGAATTGATATATTTTTTTATGGGGAGAACATGTGCGGAGGCAAGACGCCTAGAGCTTATCTGCGCTAAAGTGTGCGCTTAATTGCGCTTAGAACTTAAATCCTTCAGAGAACGGAAAAGCGGAGAGAAAACGCTCGCTCAGTGCTTAGCGCTTAATAGAACCTTGGTGGAGGAGAGTATTGTTGCCTAGAGATGCATGCTTAGCGACAAAGAGGAAGATCACCTCCTTGACATCCTACCTCTAGCAGGTACTGGGGTGTCATTTGTAACCTGTTTGACAAAGAGAAAACTTGTCAAACATAAAATGGTACTTTCTTGAAAGTTACTACATTATTCATTTTTTCTTTCGTTTGTGTCCATAACTTGTGTTGGTATTTCGACATAATTGCTCTTTTTATTCATCAACGACGGCATCCAGAAATTACCTAATTAGGGTGGCTTCCTCCATTACCATCGCTGATGATGGATTGGCATGACTAAGCCTTGAAGCAATTGTCCTCGTCAGCACCGTTGCATACAAGATAGATGTTGATGACCGCATATCCTTCACCAAAGATGCATTGAAGGTCTTCCACAATGCTAAAGAACAAGAGGATTGGAAAGCTGACCTAATCACTGTCAAGACCACCACGTGCACCATGCACCCTCAACATGATGTTTGTGTTTCTCGTTGACACTATTTGAACTAGTCTTTGCTATGTGTAATATTAAGTTTTATGTGTAATACTCCCTCCTTCCAATGAATAAGGCTTATTTAAAAAAAAAATCAAGCAAATTAAAGTTTAACCAAAGTTTTACAAAAAAACTATTGACAACTATAGATTTTGTAATATACATGTATTGGTTTACATATTATTGGATTACTATAATAATGTGGTCAAACTTTACATGGTTTAACTTTTCAGAAAAATATAGGACTTATTCATTGGAATGGAGGTACTATAGATACATGACCCAAGTCTGAACTAGTTCCTTTAATGCATGTCTATATAAGGCTTTGGTGTATCTATGTTTGCTGAAATGTGAGAAACTATTCTTTTGTATATGTTCCTACTATTTTTGCCAAGTAGACAATACAACAGTTGTGTAAACCTGTATACATCGATGGTGTAGACCGCGTGTGAAAATACGAACACCAAGCCTGTAAAAACAGTAGTGGTATGGCACTATTCTAGCACACCAGTATTGTGCTTGTTCCGGTGGCATGCCGTGCGCACGCCACTACTACATGCGTTAGGTGGTGTGGAGTCCCATGCTACTACCAGTGGCAGTTACCAGTGGCATGTCAGCAGACTATAAGCAAGCTCCTATGCGCTCCTCCCTTCATATATACTCAGTGGGCATTGACTACCATTTGAAACCCTCTCTGATTCTATAGCTTGCTATGAGAGGTGATGAATCCCATGTTGGTTGTGGACACTAGGTCCAAGTGAGATAGGGTTACCCACAATCGCATTGTCCAATCGAGCAAGGGTTTGCCGATTTTGCTAGGTCCAACTGAGCCATGGTTCCTTGGCCCCTTCTTGGGTTGTTTCCCAACAACCAAGGGTTCAGCAAAATAGAATTGTGTGAAGGCAGAAAGGTAATCCCAAGAGAGAGATAGAGAGCATACACGACACGAAATTCTATGTCAAATCAATGGATAATTAGGTGGCCACTATTGTGGGACATATTAGATTTCAGCAAGGAATGCCTATTATGGTTATTTACTGTTGATGTTTACCCCCCAAAGGAAAATGGTGAGCAAAGTCTAAACTATAGCAGCAGTTTACCCCTAAAGATGATAACATGATAAATAGAATTCATAGAGTGTATTCTCTAATTGTTCATCTGTAAGATCAATATCTCTACGCAAAGTCCAACGACTCTAGATATAACCACTAGTTGTCATTAGAATTCCTCCTAAAAGTTTACTTTAAATGAACACAATCTCATACATCACATATTGTAATGTTCTGCTCATTGCATACTACATAAACCTCCAAAATTTGACATCTGGTAGGGAGGTACCAAACAAGGATCCTCCCAAAATCTAACATTCTCCCAGTTGCCAGCAATGTTTATCAACTATGAGCCCACCTTGGAATTTTGAAGAAGGAAATAAGGTAAACTGAAATGCTAGCTAAACAAGTTTTAATAAGAATCGATCACCATGCATAGGGTAGAAGTTTCCTCTTCCAGCCAGATATCCTCTTAAGGATTTTATCAATTATAGGTGGGATATCTTCTTTCCTTATTTTTTCATAATGTAGGGGAATGCCCATGGATTTTAAAGGAAACCAACCAATATTATACTCATAGATATAAGAAACTGGTGTAACCTCATATATTTCCATTCCTAACGGGATGAGTTCACTTTTGAGTAACTATTTTTTTCATCCTTGAAACATTCTCAAAACAAGAAAGAACTCCTTTGAGGTTTGTAGAAATCATCAAAACAAAGTCAAGCAGATCTTTTTATGATGTTCCAAAAGTGATAGTAGAAAATAAAAGAGAGCATGTCTAGTCTGGGAGCCCCATCTGAATATGATAAAAACGACTAGAGAATATCATTTTCAGTAGTAGTCACATTAGGAAAATAGTCATAACTGGAGTACAGCTATGTCTATCTTAATTTTAAACAACGGTTTTGCTAGTTCTCAGGCGCCTGAGATTTAACAAAATCTCAGTCACCTTGTTTACCGTTAAATTAGCTACGTCAAGATTAGTGTATTTGCTGTCGCACGAGGCTTAGCGTTGGCGTGCATGCGGATCGCTAGTTTGTGATGGGCTTCTGCTTTGTAATGGGCCTGTATCCCGTGAGCTCAGGCATGTCGCCTTCTTTTTGTTTTTGTTTTTTCTTTGTTTGTGTAGTACAACTGTTGTTCTTCACCGAGTATCGGCTATACTTAATGTGCGAACTTTGAATCGAGATTTAGTCATGCTAGGTTGCAACTCAATCTAGATATTTGCAGTTACATATAGGTCGCAACTAAGATATTTCGAGTTGCAACTAGGTCGCAGCTAAGATTTTTTCAGTTGCAACCGGGTCGCAACTGAGGTTTTCAAGTTGCAACCGGGTCACAACTGAGGTTTTTCAAGTTGCAACCGGGTCGCAACTGAGGTTTTTCAAGTTGCAACTAGGTTGGAACTGAGATTTTTTGAGTCGCAACTGAGGTTTTTTCAGTTGCAACTGGGTCGCAACTGAGGTTTTTCGAGTAACAACTAAGTCGCAACTGAAATTTTCAGAGTTGCAACTGAGATTTTTCGAGTTGCAACTGGGTCGCAACTGAGATTTTTCGAGTTGCAACTGAGTCGCAACTGATATTTTCTGAGCTACAACTGAGATTTTTTGAGTTGCAACTTGTGTTGCAACTGAGGTTTTTCAAATTGCAACTGAGATATTCTGAATTGCAGCTAGATCATAACTGACATTTTCCGAGTTGCAACTGAGATATTCTTAGTTACAACTGAATCGTAACTAAGCTTTTCCGAGTTGCACATTGGTTGCACACCCTATTTCTCATAGCGCATACAACATAAAGACAAGGCAACCGGAAAGATACTATATGTATAAACTAGTGGTACTATGTAAGAGGCTTAACTTTTGATTTTTCCTGTTAGCTTTAGCCCAAATATAATATCAACAGTTTGAGTCTCAAACAACACGCATGCAGCTGGCAGGCTAACTTGCTCGCAGTCGGCCCAAGTAAAAAGCTCATACAAGTTTCGCTCGGAAAAAGAAAATATCGTACCAGTAATGCATGAAACAGAATCGATCACGGATCTATTTCAAAAAAAAATCACGGCTAGGTCATCAAGCGTCGACTGAGATTTAATTAAATCTCAGTCGACTGAGATCTAGATGCCCCCTTTAAACAACTCTCTATACAAGTTAGTAGCTACTTCTAACATGTCTTGAGTTTCTTTCATCCCCTGCATGCCTTCAAGAGAGTGAATAAGTGTTTTCCTCCTCAGAAATATGGAGTAGTCCTCGCTATCTCACTCTTTAATATCTCTATCCCTAACAAGACCTTTGATTAGCCTTTATTTCATCTTTTAGCCATTACTTTTACAAATTTCCTTATTTCTCTTAAGCATTTTTTCTATTTTTATCTTCAAAAGAAAACTCTTTTGTTTCACATTTTGCATCTAAATTATTCACATATGATATACCTTTTAAGCTTTCTAAATTTAGCTTCAATGTTCCTACTCCAACCTTTAGAAACTCTTCTAAATTTCCTAGATTTGTTCATCCGCATGTCAAGAGGAAGCACCTTGGACATGCCTAGACCGGTTTTCTCAACTAGGGCTCTAAAATCATCTCCAAGCAACAACCATTTCTCAAATTTATGACTATGAGATTTGATATTGATGGATATGCCTCAAAGGTGTGAGTGTGATCACTACCAATTCTAGGTAGCGCTCTACTAAAATAGGGGCTAATTTGTCAAGCTAAGTGTGAAATCTCAACCTAGGATTATCATACTACAAACAAAAGCATACATCCGAAGCTTTTATACACAGTTTGATATGTGAAACTGATAGTTTTGGTTGTTCATTTCGAATTAGAGAATGGACGAAGAAAAAAATCAGCTGAAGAAAGATGATTCGGATGCAGCCAAGAGAGAATTATAACCCATTGAATCACCTCTTTGCTTTATGATGTACTTCTTCAGGTGTCGAACTATGCAGAAAATCATGATGTCAATTGGAAAGTTAGCACCCTACACTGAATCAATTTTGGTTCTTATACACTAGTGGAAAAAGAGGCTTCTATCCGCCACCTTTAGTCCCCAAACTAATTGGGCCGGGACTAAAGGGGGCATTAGTCCCGGTTCGTTCCGCCGGGGCACGACAAGCACCTAGTCCCGGTTCGTAATGGACATGGACCGGGACTAAAGGGGTGGCGGGCGGGAACTCAACGGGCGGCGGCCTTTAGTCCCGGCCCGTGTTAACGACCGGGACTAAAGGGCGACCTTTAATCCCGGCCTTTAACACGGACCGGGACTAAAGGCCGTCGCCTACAAAATCGAGCTTCTCTTCCCCCGAGCCTGCCAGTACACTAATGGTGGTCGGAAGCTTGGATTGAGTGGAGAGGTCATGCCCGATTTTTTAATCAAAATTATCCAAGATTTTGAGTTATTTTATCTATCTAATTGGTTCAAAAGGTTAGCAACTTTACTCTCTCATCTTTAATTGCTAATTTAGCTCATATAATGCTCTAGATGTGGTGAGATTTGTGGCTATAATTTGGGAGTAATTATGGTAGTTTATTTGATTTATATAGCATTTGAGCTTAAATTAATTCCTTAGTTTGCACATGTGTAGAGGTGGTGTTGACCAAAATGAGTATGAAGTAGAAATTTGGCATGCACATATATAGCTCTTTTTATGCTCAAAAAAATAGAGGGATTTGTGGAGTAATTAATGTTAGAAAGTAATGTGGGAGTAATTGTGAGCTTATATGATTTACAATAATAATTTTTGAGTAGGATTTATTTGCAATAATTTTTGTAACGTTAGAGAGTAATATGGGAGTATATATGATTTATATGGAATGTGAGTTTATTCCTTGTATTAATTTGGTTTATTATATACTTATATAATAATGCAGATGAACCGGCAATGGATGTACGGTAGCCGAGTCTCAAGCGAGTTCATTAAGGGCTTGCAGGATTTCCTCCGTGTGGCTGATGCGAACAAGCGGAATGGTTTTGTTGTCTGTCCATGTAGTGTGTGTAAGAATCTGAAGAATTACTCTTCATCAAGAACCCTTCACGTGCACCTGCTTCAGCACGGTTTTATGCCCAGCTACAATTATTGGACCAAGCACGGAGAAAGAGGTATTACAATAGAAGACAATGAAGAAGAGGATGATGACAACTATCCTGGGTTCCCTGAATATGGTGATACTTTCATGGGAGAAGCTGAAGGGGAAGTTGAAGGAGAGACACATGATGAGGCCCCTGATGATCTTGGTCGGACCATTGCTGATGCACGGAGAGAATGCGAAACTAATAAGGAGAGGGAGAAGTTGGATCGCATGTTAGAGGATCACAAAAAGTCCTTATACCCAAACTGCCAAAATGGTCTGAAAAAGCTGGGCAGCACACTTGAATTGCTGAAATGGAAGGCAGAGGAAGGTCTATCTGACTCCGGATTTGAAAAGTTGCTAAAAATGATGAGGAATATGCTTCCAAAGGATAACGAATTGCCCACCAGTACGTACGAAGCCAGGAAGATTGTCTGCCCTCTAGGTTTAGAGGTTCAGAAGATACATGCATGTCCTAATGACTGCATCATCTATCGTGGTGACTATGAGAATTTGACTGAATGCCCGATATGCACTGCATTGCGGTATAAGATCTGAGGAGATGACTCTGGTGATGTTGAGGGCGAGCCCCCCAGAAAGAGGGTTCCTGCCAAGGTGATGTGGTATGCTCCTATAGTACCACGGTTGAAACATTTGTTTTGGTGCAAAGAGCATGCCAACTTATTGCGATGGCACAAAGAGGACCGTTTGTCAGACGGGATGTTGAGACACCCCGCTGATGGGTCTCAATGGAGAAAGATCGACAATAAGTTTAAAGATTTTGCAGGTGACGCAAGGAACATACGGTTTGGTCTAAGTACATATGGCTTCAATCCTTTTGGGGAGCAGAGCTCCAGTCATAGCACCTGGCCCGTGACTCTATGCATCTATAACCTTCCTCCTTGGTTGTGCATGAAGCGGAAGTTTATTATGATGTCAGTGCTCATCCAAGGTCCAAAGCAACCCGGCAACGATATTGATGTGTACCTAAGGCCATTAGTTGATGAACTTTTACTGCTGTGGGCCAAACCAGGCGTACGTATGTGGGATGAGCACAAACAAGAGGAATTTAACTTACGAGCGTTGCTGTTCGTTACCATCAATGATTGGCCTGCTCTTAGTAACATTTCAGGACAGACAAACAAGGGATACAAGGCATGCACACACTGTTTACAAGAGACTGAAAGTATATATTTAGGTAATTGTAAGAAGAATGTGTACATATCGCACCGTCGATTTCTTAGCAAAATTCATGCCGTAAGAAAAAAAGGCAAGCATTTCAACGGTAAGGCAGATCATCGGGAGCCACCTAAGGAAAATACGGGTGATGATGTATTCGATATGGTCAAAGATATAGAAGTAATCTTTGGAAAGGGTCCTGGCGGACAATCTGTTCCGCATGACGCAGACGGACACGCACCCATGTAGAAGAAGAAATCTATATTTTGGGAGCTTGAGTACTGGAAATTCCTAGAAGTTCGCTCTGCAATCGACGTGATGCATGTGACGAAGAATCTTTGCGTGAACCTGCTAGGCTTCTTGGGTGTGTATGGGAAGACAAAAGATACAAAGGAAGCTCGACAGGACCTGCAACGTGTGAAAGACCCAGAAGACCGACATCCGGAACTATTTCAAGGTCGCGCTAGCTACGCTCTTACTAAAGAAGAGAAGATCACCTTTTTTGAATGCCTGAACAGTATCAAGGTCCCGGCTGGATTCTCATCGAATATAAAGGGAATAATAAATATGGCAGAGAAAAAGTTCCAGAACCTAAAGTCTCATGACTGCCACGTGATTATGACGCAATTGCTTCCAGTTGCATTGAGGGGGCTTCTACCGGAAAATGTTTGACTAGCAATTGTGAAGCTATGTGCATTCCTCAATGTAATATCTCAGAAGGTAATCAATCCAGAAGATCTACCACGGTTACAAAATGATGTGGCCCAATGTCTTGTCAGCTTCGAGCTGGTGTTCCCACCATCGTTCTTCAATATTATGACGCACCTCCTGGTTCACCTAGTCAAAGAGATTTCCATTCTCGGCCCTGTATTTCTACACAATATGTTCCCCTTTGAGAGGTTCATGGAAGTCTTAAAGAAATATGTTCGTAACCGTGCTAGGCCAGAAGGAAGCATCGTCAAGGGATATGGAACAGAGGAGGTCATTGAGTTTTGTGCTGACTTTGTTCCCGACCTTAAGCCGATTGGTCTTCCTCAATCGCGTCATGAGGGGAGACTTAGTGGAAAAGGCACGATCAGAAAGAAACCAATGATATGTAGGGATGGTCATTCGTTGACTCAAGCACACTACACAGTTCTACAAAATTCCCTCTTGTTGGCTCCGTACAGTGAGGAATACAAGAATATTGTACGCCAAGCAAACCCAGGGCAGCCTAAGTCCTTTGTTTTACAGCTCCACATGGTGACTTTCGGCGTTTGGTTGCAAACACGTCTCATGAATGACACTGTTGTTGAAGAGCAGCTGTACTTGCTGGCCAAATTACCATCTTCGACTATATTGACTTTCCAAGGGTACGAGATAAATGCGAATACATTTTACACGGTCGCCCAAGATAAAAAAAAGAACCAACCAAAACAGTGGTGTCCGCTTTGATGCAGTAACCGGCAAAGGGCGTACGGACACATATTATGGTTACATAGAGGAGATATGGGAGCTTGATTATGGACCTAACTTTAAGGTTCCTTTGTTTCGGTGCAAATGGGTGAAGATGACAGGAGGCGGGGTAAAGTTGGACGAGCAGTACGGAATGACAACGGTGGATCTCAACAATCTAAGTTACCTTGATGAACCATTCGTCATAGCCAAAGATGTGGCTCAGGTTTTCTATGTGAAGGACATGAGTAGCAAACCAAGAAAAAGAACCAAAGCGAATACATCATGTGATGAACCAAAGCGCCACATAGTTCTTTCAGGGAAAAGAACCATCGTGGGAGTGGAGGACAAGACAGACATGTCACAAGATTATAATCAGTTTGGTAAAATTCCGCCCTTCAGAGTGAACACTGACACAAGCCTCAAGTTAAATAATGAAGATTCTCCATGGTTACGCCACAATCGTAAGCAAGGGACACTAGCGAAGAAATGATGTGTAATCATGTATTGTTCTAATCATGTATTGTTCTAATCATGTATTAAACATTTTATGTAATGTATTGTTCTAATCATGTATCACAATAACACTCACGAGAGGCGGGGAAACGATTGAACTGGAATTAAAGTACATGGGCAGATTAAGTCACAATCGGCCGAACTTGTTTTCGAATGTTGGAGTGATTCAGTCATAGTCGTGCCTAGCCCTATAAACGTCGCCACTATAGTCGTCGTAGTCGCCGACGTCGTCGTCGCTGGCATCGGGGTCGCGGTAGTCAAACCTCGGCGGGTGAGCACGCGTGGGCTGAGACTGAGGGTAGCGCAGGCGGGGGCCACGGTAGGCCATGACGCTCTGGAGAGTCCGGCCGCGCCACCACAGCCGACGGCCGGCCTCGTTGAAGTTAGAACGAGGCGGGCCGTCCTCCTCGTGCCTGGCAAGCGCACTCTCACGCCGATTGATGAAGAAGGCATCCCAAGTCGGGCTGTAGTCGGGATGCCACTGGGGATTCCTCCGCTGCTCTGGCGTGAGCTCGAAGTAGTAGTGGTTCGTGATGGCCATCTGGCGCGCCACACCTAGAGGGACAGGAGGGACCTGTACGCCTCCGACGCTCAGCATCCAGTCGGTGGGGACGCGGTAGCCCGGCGGGCAGGGGTAGTTTGAGGCGCAAAGCGCCTCCGCCTCCTGGGGGGTTAGAGATACGATGGAAGCCATGGAAGAGAGTGATGAGGTTTGCAGATATGAGTCTAGATGTGATATGTAAATGGAGGCCAAGCCTACATATATATAGTGAAAAATGGCGGGAAGACGGAGGCGGGAAGCGGTGGAAAGCGCGGAAAGAAAATAAGCGGGAACGCAGTGGCGTGGGAAACCATCTAACCTTTAGTCCCGGCTGGTGGGTACAACCGGGACTAAAGGTGGTTTTTGTGTCATCTAACAAAACTGTCGGTGGGATAAGGACGTGTGGGTAACCTTTAGTCCCGGCTGGTGGGTACAACCGGGACTAAAGGTGGTTTTTGTGTCATCTAATAAAACTGTCGGTGGGATAAGGACGTGTGGGTAACCTTTAGTCCCGGCTGGTGGGTGCAACCGAGACTAAAGCTGTTGGCAGGATAAGGATGCGTGGGTGGATGCACTGCTCGATGAGATAAAGCATGTAGCGCACGACGCCCCTGTCGGAGGAACAAGACAAAAGTAGAAGCGGCGCCGTGCCTATAAAAGGAGCATCGATACGCCATGGTAAGCACAGCTCGAAGGCAGGGAGAGTTTCATCCCCATGGATGGAGGAAAGGGTTGGGAAATCTCCCGTGGCAGAGCTTTTCGAAGATGTCGTTGGTGCTCACGCCCTATGGCATCTTCGAAAGCTCTGCCTCGAAAAAATTTCCCTGCAAGCCCGTGAAAGACTCCATCTCCTCTAACAGTTATGGAGGAAAGGGTTGGGAAATCTCCCGTGGCGGAGTTTCTCGAAGATGTCGTTGGTGCCCACGCCCTACGGCATCTTCGGAAGCTTCGCGTCGGAAAAATTTCCCTGCAAGCCCGTAAAAGACTCCATATCCTCTAACAGTGTTGGGTAAAGGGTTGGGAAATCTACCTTGGCGGAGCTTCTCGAAGATGTCGTTGGTGCTCACGCCCTACGGCATCTTCGGAAGCTCCGCCTCGGAATTTTTTTCCTGCAAGCCCGTGAAAGACTCCATATCCTCTAACAGTGTTGGGTAATCTCAAACTTATTTTAATCTTCTGGTTTTGAAAATAGAAAAAATCTATATAGTTAGATGAATTAGTTAATTGTCAGATTTAGAAGTATGTAACAAGAATATTAATCAATATAGTTTTAATTGAGAATGGCAAAATAGTTTTGAATTAGTTATTCAATTTCAAACACTTTTCATATTCAAAGTTTTGTCAGATTCTAAAATATGCAAAAAGAATATTAATTAATATAGTTTTAATTGAAAATGGCAAAATAGTTAATTGTTTGAATAGTTAGAATAATTGATATTGAAAATAGAAAATAGTTTTGAATTAGTTATTCAATTTCAAACACTTTTCATATTCAAAGTTTTGTCAGATTCTAAAATATTCAAAAAGAATATTAATCAATATTGTTTTAATTGAAAATGGCAAAATAGTTAATTGTTTAAATAGTTAGATTAATTTATTTTGAAAATAGAAAATAGTTTTGAATTAGTTATTAAATTTCAAACACTTTTCAGATTCAAAGTTTTATCAAATTCTAAAATATTCAAAAAGAATATTAATCAATATAGTTTTAATTGAAAATGGCAAAATAGTTAATTGTTTAAATAGTTAGATTAATTGATTTTGAAAATAGAAAATATTTTTGAATTAGTTATTAAATTTCAAACACTTTTCATGTTCAAAGTTTTGTCAGATTCTAAAATATATAGAAGTTATTCAAATTGAAATTCAAATTTCATATTCAAATGAAATCTGAAAAAATATAAGGCCTTGGCGCGCATTTATTATCCCTTTAATCCCGGTTGGTTTCACCAACCGGGACTAAAGGTCTGGGGCATGGGCGCGAACCGCCCAAATGTCTTTAGTTCCGGTTGAAGCCACCAACCGGGACTAAAGATCCTTTAGTCCCGGTTGGTGGCTTCAACCGGGACTAAAGACCCCCCTTTAGTCCCGGTTGGAGCCACCAACCGGGACTAAAGGGGGGGTATATATATCCCGCCGCCCTCGTCTTCCTCCCTCTCACTCACTTAGCAGTTTCAGATCGAGAAGGAGGCGACGCGCGCAGAGGAGCAACTCCGCCGATCGTTGCGGCACGGCCACCGAACGCCGCCGTCTCCCAGAGCGCCGCCGTACTCCGTCGTCTCCCCGACCGCCCCCAAACGCCACCGTCTCCGCGAACGCCGCCGTCTCCCGGAGCGCCGCCGTCGTCTCCCGAACGTCGCCGTCTCCCGGACGCCGCCATCTCTCGAACGCCGCCGTCTCCCGAATGCCGCCGTACTCCGTCGTCTCCCCGACCGCCACCAAACGCCACCGTCTACGCGAACGCCGCCGTCTCCCAGAGCGCCGCCGTCGTCTCCCGAACGCCGCCGTCTCCTGAACGCCGCCGTCTCCCGGAGCGCCGCCGAACTCCCCCGAACGCCGTCGTCGCGCCGACGACCGTACGGTCGCGTCGGCCCACCACCCGAGCCCAACCGGCCGCCGCCGTTCTTCTCTGCGTAGAGGTATAGTCTCTTCTTCCCTGTAAGTTTTTTTTAGTTGTTCCCTGCAAGTGTTAGATAGTTAGTTAATTAGTGTTAATTAGAATTAGTGTAGTTAGATATTTAGTAATAGAATTTACTAATAGAATTTTTAGTTATAGAATTTATTAGTAATAGAAATGCTAATAGAATTTAGTAATAGAAATGGAAATAGAATTTAGTAATAGAAATGCTAATATTTATGTTAGATTTTATTTAGGTTAGATTTTATTAGTTAGAAAAATAGTTAAAAAAATATGTATACTAAAAGGGGGCGTTGGCCGAGCGCCGACGCGGTGAGGGTGTCTTCCCCCCACCGCGTCGGCGCTCGGCCAACGCCCCCTTTTTTACCAAAAAAAGGGGGCGTTGGCCGAGCGCCGACGCGGTGAGGGGGTCTTCCCCCCACCGCGTCGGCGCTCGGCCAACGCCCCCCTTTTTTTGGTTATTGATCAAATATGTGTACTAAAAGGGGGCGTTGGCCGAGCGCCGACGCGGTGAGGGGGTCTTCCCCCCACCGCGTCGGCCACTAGTGGGAAAAGGCTTATAGATAGATGTTTTATTAGTGGAGCATATTATTAAATATGCGCCACTAGTATTTATTAGTGGCGCATTTGCAAATATGCTCCACTAATAATTTTCTTACTAATGGCGCATATTGTTCAAAATGCGCCACGCATAACTGGCGGGACCCACCAAAAAGGTCGTCGACAAAATATCCTGTATTATGCGTGGCGCATTTGCCATATGCGCCACGCATATTTGGCCTATTAGTGGCGCATATTGCAATATGCGCCACGCATAGGCAAATTATGCGTGGCGCATATAGCAAATGCGCCACGCATAACGGGAGGAAATTTTTTTCACGCCCCACCCCCCCCCCGTGGGTCGTCTTTCTAGTCTTTTAAAAAATAAAAGAAAATGATAAAAGGTTTGAAAAAAATTCAAAAAATCAGATTTAGTTATGTTATGTGATCTAGTAAGTAAGAAAAATAATAAAAAAGAATTTTGATATTTTTTTCAAAAAAACTTTATGTCTCAGTAAAACGGCCATAACTTTTGCATACGGTCGTTTCGACAAATTTTAGAATCTCAAAATTCAAAAGGGAAAATAGACTTTTTCGCACTTTTATATTTTCAATTTTTTTTTATTTTTTTTATATCATAATTTCTATTGGATTAAACTTTTGGATTAGTTATATACACACATATAGCACACATGCAGATATACACCCACATATATACGCACACATACACACACATATACACACATATACACGTACGTACATACATATATACACACATATACGCACATATACACGAACGTACAAACACATATACACACATATACACGAACGTACAAACACATATACACATATATACACGGACGTACATACACATATACACGAACATATGCACATATACGCACATATACGCACACATATACACATATATACGCAGATATACACACATATACGCACATATATACGGATGTACATACACATATACGCACATGTACGCACATATATACACACATATACACGAACATACATACACATATACGCACATATACGCACATATACACACATATGCGCACATATACACCGACGTACATACACATATACACACATATACACATATATACACACATATACGCACATATACACGGACGTACATACACATATACACATATATATGCACATATACGCACATATACGCACACATATACGCATATATACGCACTTATATGCACTTATACGCACACATATACGCATATATACACACATATACACGGACATACATACATATATACACACACATATACATAATACATATACACATATACAAACATATACACAAATACACACACATATATGCACATACACATATATATACACAAGCCACATAGGCCTTAAGAGAATTGATATGATAGTAATATCAATAAGAACTTGGATAGGTTAGGGACAGCTCATGCAAATAGAACAGAGAAGTTAAGCGTGCTCACCCCGGAGTAGTCTAAGGATGGGTGACTTACCGGGAAGTCAAGAAATTCGGTGTGATTTGAAAATGTTCCTCATGTGATAAAATCCTCAAAAAATTCAAATACAATAGTTTTTTCACATTATTTCGATTTTTATGATTTTCAAAAAAAAATTGGTTTTTTTCGATTTTTAAATTATTTTTTGAAATTTTTGAATTTTCAAAGGCTACTAGTGGCGCATATAGCTATATGCGCCACGCATAAGCAAATTATGCGTGGCGCATATGGCAAATGCGCCACCAATAAACTGTTACTAGTGGCGTGCCATTGGTGGCGCATTCCATATGCGCCACGCATAAGAAAAAAAATGCGCCACCTATAGCCCTTTTTCCACTAGTGGGCGCTCGGCCAACGCCCCCTTTTTTTTGGTTATTGATCAAATATGTGTCACTAACTTGTTTTACCTGTCTTTAGAAGAGACATGGACGGTGAAAATGACCCACGCCACCCTGAAGAATTCTAATTTGGCATGATACGTGAGAATGTATATGTGCATCAAGAAGGTGCCGATCGAGAAGACCCCAGAGTAGCCGGCCGAGAAGGAGTCGGCCGAGAAGGTGCCGGAGAAGCTAAACTTGAAGATGATGTTTCGTCGTTTCTTAACCCTTCCGGTGACGGAATGGAGATAGAAACGTTTGACGACGAAGGGCAAACAAACACCGATGCCGAACGACAATTGCAAACAAACGCCGATGGCGAGGTATATAGATTTAGCTTTTGGTGATAAGAAGGGAATATGCATATTTGTATTAACGACTTTTTCTTTTTTCAGCCCTTCGGATCGAGCAAATCGTATTCTAAACGAGGTCCGAGCCAAAAGTTGAGTGCGAATCAGAAGCTGACCATCGATGTAGTATCTCCAGATGGCAAACCGTTGGAGCCAAAACAGCACGCAACAAAATTTATAAATCAATGCGGAGTGATTGTTAGGGACATGATCCCGATCACGGTTCAAGAATGGCACGAGCCAAAGAAGGCACGTCTTGGAGCTACTTTTGTGAACAAAAGATCCAAGAAAGACCTTTGGAGGAAGCTCATGGAAAATTTCATTCTACCTCCGGAGTACTCCAAGAAGGATGATGATGGTAATGAAATTCTGGGTGGACGTGAAAGGAGAAGGAGAGTTAAATAGTACGCTCTCAAGAAGATGGCTGAAGCATTCCGGGGCTTCAAGAAAATGTTATACGCGAAGTTTATCGTGAAAAAGAAAACTCCAGTGTTCGAAGGAGCATACGAGAATTTGAGACAACAGTGGCCTGAATTTGTGGCATTCAAGACATCTGAGAGAGCCAAGGAAATGTCAGAAAAATAAGAAAAATGCTGATAAGAAGGAACATCACCATATTTTGGGGCCAGGCGGCTGCGTGAGAGCAGTGCCCAAGTGGGAATCTATGGAGAATGAATTGAGGAATAGAGGAATCACTCCTGGTACAGAGGGGTGGCCCGAAAGGGCCAAGCACTGGTGGTACGGACATGGAGGATCGTTAGACCCGGCAACAGGGGAGTGTGTTCATCGGAAACAGACCTTTACTCCCACAGTAAAACTTGTTAAGGCAATGGAGGATGCTCAAGCGGGATTGATCCGTGTTGACCGAGAGAACGACGAGCTGACACACGCCCTCGGGAATCCAGAACACACAGGACGAATGAGAGGCAAAGGCGCCGGTGTTCCATGGAAGGAAGGGTTTTCTCAGCACGAAGATCCGTACGGTTACAAAAGCCGTAAGAGAAAGAAGGATTAGGAAGCAGATCGGATCGGCAAGGTAGAATGTGAATTAGCCGACATGAAGAGTATGATACATCAACTTAGCCAGGGAGGCGGATCTCGGCTGCAGGAAGATCCAGCATTGGATCTTAATAGTCAGCGGAGAAGCAGCGTGGCTTCTACGGTGGTCCCAGCTGATGAGCATGAAGCACCGAGGTCTCGCTACCCCGTGGATGATGTTAGGGAGATGACAAATTGTGAGCTACATCATCCAGTGAAGAACATGACCTTGAAGGTGGCGAGCGGCGATGCTTTACCTTGTCTACCTGAAGCACTCCACCATGGGAACCCGATACCGGCTGGCTATGCTCGTGTCTCGGTGCTTGACATAGTCAGCTCGTTCGAGGACCTAGAGCTTGATTTTCCTACACCTGAAGGGGATCGGAGACTTGGAGATGTCAAGCGCCAAACCGTTTTATGGCAAAAGAAATACATCAAGTTTCCAGGCTCAGCGCCAAGGCCACCGACTTCGAGGAATCCAAGTCCACCCTCCCCCGATGAACGTCGTCCACCTACGCCGCCCCCGAGTCCACCTCGGGCGCCGCATCAGCCGACTCCACCCCTGAGTCTACCTCCAACGCCGTGTCAGCCGACGCCACCCTCGAGTCCACCTCGGGCGACGCATCAGCCGATGCCGCCCCCTAGTGCACCTCCCGCGCGTCAGCCAACGCCGTCCCCCAGTGCACCTCCAGCGCGTCAGGCGAAGCCGCCCCCCAATACTACTCAGACGGGGAAAAAGCAGAGCAGGTCCGCTACGATTAGTACTACTGATAAGGTAGTACATAAGACCACGAAGATACCAGAGCCATCGCTAAAGCCTCTTCCCAAGAGAGCTTATGACCGGACTCCCGAGGAAAACGAGGCGATAGTACGCGCCGAAGTGAAGGCATTTTTTGCACCGAAAGTGCCTGAGCCCAAGCCGACATACACGGAGAAACAAAAGGACTGGGCTTATGGTATGCTTACTGCAGAGCCCCAATATAAGATGAATCAGCCATCAGACTATAAACGCGAAATTGAAAGGCAAAGTGACTTGGCCAAGGCAAAAAGAAGCGGGAAAAAATTCCCCAGCTTGGAGAACAGAAGAATCAATCGGTCGCCCCGCTCATAGTCGGCCCCCCGATATCGATACGTCCTTCAGAGCCAATTTGGAAGAGGACCGATTGTTATTGGACCCCAGAGTAGTATCAGCTGCACAACTATTGGGTTTAACTGTAAGGGAGGCAAAAGAGAACGCGGACGTCTTGAATGTGCCTCTTCTAGTTATGTTAGGCCTTGAAGAAGCGCCAGTGGGAGAGGTAGTAGAGCAATATGTACTGTGGGGGGGGGGGGGGCTCTGATCAAGCCTGAGGAGGAACGCGGTCTATCAACACATATGTGAAATCTGCTCGGCTGGTACAAGGTGCATATACAAAAAAAGGACTTCAAACGTTTTATCCTCTTGGACGTTAGAGAGGAGCATTACTTCAAAAGATACATGTTACATATTCCAATGGACGAATTGTTTTACATATTCAATCAGCGCGATCTCGACAAGTCTACCATCAGTTGCTATTGTCTGTAAGTGATTTATATTCAAGTATCTAGCTAAGCTCGTTCATTGCCTATATATCTTAATTAACTATATGATTTTTGTATGCTATTATGCAGATTTAAGATGTTTGAATGCAAAAAAATTGGAATCCATGACGTTGGGTTCATTGACCCATATATCATTAATGAAAGGATGTTAAAAGATCACCCCAGAGACGTGGAGAAGGACCTCTTCAGATTTTTTTGTCAAGCAAAGTCTTAAAAGAGAACTTCTATTTCCTTGCAACTTCAAGTGAGTGTTTCTATCTTCTAGACATTCTTTTTTGCTTACTCGATGTTAAGTGTAATTGATTAGTTATGCATGTGTGTCTGCAGTTACCACTGGATTCTGCTAAAGATTCAATTGGACACATCAACTGTTCATATCTTAGACTCATTGGATAAGCCCGACGTCCTGTTTAGCGACATGAAAGAAATGCTGCAAAAGTAATTTCAATCATTACCCGACTATATCAGCTCCTTTCATTAATTTCCTGATATCAAGTATTTAATAGCTCATTTTCTTTGCCCTGTAGCGTTTGGACACGTTTCAGAAAGTCGGTAATAGGTGAATTCAAAGAACAGCTAACTTTTAAAAAGATAAAGGGTTTGAAGCAACCACCGGGGACCAATCTCTGTGGATTCTATGTCTGCGAGTTCATCCGGTGGTACACCAGTGAGCGGAGAGCACGTACCACGGACTTTGATGTACGTAAATAATATTCACAGTTTTCTTTTATTATAATCAATTGTGTTAAGTTTCATCCAACTTATATATATCCATATCGATCTTCTTAAAGTTGTATATGATGCGGGAGAAGCTCGTACCAACCCAGCGCCTAAAAGCAATTCAAGAGGAGCTGGCAGGATTCATCATGAGGGAGGTCCTCTGTGAGAAAGGAGAACACTATGTGGAGGACGAAGAACACTATCTGTAATTTAGTGATCTCCATGTAACTTAGTTTGTTTTGAAACTTGTTTGAAAAATAGTTGTACATACACTTGTTTGAAATTGTAGTATATACAGGCGCAAGACATCATATAATATTATATATGCATGCACCAACGTGTAATGTGTATGTACTAGTCGTAGAATATAGGTACGGAAACTCGTTTGAAATTAAAATGAACCCTAATTAAGCATAAACCCTAAACCTATAATCTGAAACAGCAACAAAAATAAAAATAAAAACAGAACACTTTAGTCCCGGTTCTCATTACTAACCGGGACTAAAGGTCCCCGAGACGGCGCTCCGAGCCGTGCCCACGTGGACGGCCATTAGTCCCGGTTCGTTTGCAACCGAGACTAAAGGCTGAGGGCCTTTAATCGCGCTTTGCTAGTCCCGGTTACAGACCGGGATTAATGGCCCTTTTTCCATCAGTGATACTTAGCAGGCACAAAAACAATAAGTCAAAAATAAATTTTACATGCTAAGCCTCGCCGTCGCGTTCGTCTAAGTCATAAGTCGAGAATATTCACGCGAGCGCATGCGCAATATATGTATACCTTATGTGGTGTGTACTTAGCATAGCTCCCTCTTCCTACATCATTCAAGTGTATCTAGAGAGGCCACCTTATAAAGAGGTCAAAATATTTACCCACTAGCAAGGTGGGACTAAACCCCCACATGCAACCACCGCTGGTCACTCCTTTCAGCTATGCAAAATTACTTTGGGCCAATTGTGGGCACATGCAACCACCGCTGGTCACTCCTTTCAGCTATGCAAAATTACTTTGGGCCAATTGTGGGCTTGGTTGGCAAGGCCTGTGTGTGGTTGTGGTTGGAAGTACCCGGGCTGAAGTCCAAAAAAGTTACTGCAGGAAATGCTTCTGTACCGCGACGTGTTAGTGTGGTAGCTATCATCATCATTGGTACATGCGACCATACACTTTTATTATCCACCCTATGTGTTGCTCTGATGGAACATGAAAGGTCTACTGTGGGTGAGGCAATTATTATTATTTTTTGCAAATCGACGCAATATTGTACTGATGCAACATAAATTTGTGCATAAGTCCTACCAATCCGGCAGCCCATCATTTCATTTCATTTCTTTTCTTTTCTTTTCTTTTATTTCCTCCATAGCATCGATATATGTCTTGGTCCCCTCAAAAAAGAATAGATAGAGAAGATTAGCTCAGAGTCTTTTTTTGACCCCCACAATTGCTAGAGTTTAGTCCTTAGTAATGCAAAAGGCATCAGCCAACAATGAAATGCCTACGTGCCTAATTAGTTCATTATACAAGTTCAAAATCAAATCAGTTTTTTTTCTTTTTGATAAAGGGCTTTTATTACTTAGTTTAAGCAATTACACCCGGCCTCTGCATAACAAGATGCACACAGCCGTCCAAAAGTTTAGGTTCAAGATAAAAGGCAAAATACATATCGTTGCAAGCAATTGTAATTCGCCTAAGCAACTGAAGGGGGACCAATCCTAAGATTATGCGGCCACCCATGTGGGGGAAAAATATCCCTCGCCGTATCCTCCAGTCGTGTACAAACCTCCGTAAATAGGTCTCTGTTCTCCAGCCGCTGAAGAGGTGACCACAAACGGAGCGTAGCTGTACATCTGTAAATAACCTGCAAGAGAGAACAATTTTTATCATCAAAAACTTTGTCATTTCTACATAGCCAAAGCGACCAGATAACGTCTATCGCTCCCACCCTAATTAGCGTTCTAAACCTGAGATCGATACCATGAAGCTAATTTCCGAAAACATTGGCAACATTAGTCGGAGGGTACAGGCTGGAAGCAGCTTGGATGATTGACCATATAGATCTGGCAAAGCGGCATTGGAAGAAAAGGTGTTTGATAGTCTCGTCTTGATGACAGAACACACATCTTTTGCTTCCCTGCCAATTACGATCAAATCAGTTAATACAGGAAAAATTATACTTGTACAGTACAAGAACAAATCAATCAACGTGCGAGGGCGGGACCCTTAATCAAATGGAGACCAGCTGGGTCGTGCTGAACACTGGCTTGTCCTTCACAACGACGGACCGAATCCACCAGCACCAAGCTTGTCACTGAAATTGTTTGTTGCTGAAAGAACCGTGCTAAAGTAAATTAAAGGTGAACTCAGAAGTTCCCCTTCCAATGAATTATCTTCAATTATGTTTTCATCTGCGTATGGTCTAGCTTCTTCAATGACCCTTCGTGGTCCTTGTTTTCTCCTTGTGCCTACAGTTCAGCAAAAACATTGAAGCAAAAACTAACCAGACATTTATGGAAATTGTGTTGTTTGTTGCTGATCAGATACTACTAACCAATCGACGCAATATTGTACTGATGCAACATAAATTTGTGCATAAGTCCTACCAATCCGGCAGCCCATAATTTCTTTTCTTTTCTTTTATTTCCTCCATAGCATCGATATATGTCTTGGTCCCCTAAAAAAAATAGATAGAGAAGATTAGCTCAGAGTCTTTTTTCGACCCCCACAATTGCTAGAGTATAGTCCTTTGTAATGCAAAAGGCATCAGCCAACAGTGAAATGCCAACGTGCCTAATTAATTCATTATACAAGTTCAAAATCAAATCAATTAATACAGGAAAAATTATACTTGTACAGTACAAGAACAAATCAATCAACGTGCGAGGGAGGGACCCTTAATCAAATGCCTTCACAACGACGGACGCCGTACGTCACGGCGACAGCGGAGCCATTTGCCGGTAGTTGTGTCAGAGCTCCCGCTCTTTGGCTATGGCTTGGTGTTAGACTCTGTCGTTGTACCTATCCATGCAAAGCATGGATAGCCCATGCGCTCCACTCTCTCCTCCCGCATCGCATAGCTAGGATCTCAACTTGCTCAACAGCACTCCCTCTCTATATATTGTAATCTCTCTCTGTAATGTGACGATCAATCAAATACAAGTGCTCCTGTTTCCCTCTAGCTTTCACTTGGCCTCGATCGTCGAGCATGCATGGTGAGCACATTGCGCACGGACGGCCTGTCCCTAAGCAGCAGCATCTCCTTCCTGCAACCGCCTCGGATAAGAGCAGGTCGAGTTGCTCCTCGCCATCATGTTGCTCGCGATTTTCTCCCTGCAGACCCAGCCCACCATGTACTGACCTTCCCCGAGCGCCACCTCCACAGCCCTCCTCTCCGTTGTCAGCTCCATCAGCACCACCCCATATGTGTAGATGTCTCTCTTCTAGTCTGAATATAATGGACTCGCCTGAGCAGGTCAGGGCGCTGTCAAGCTCAAAGTCGACGACATGGGCTTGCATGTCGGCATCCAGAAGGATGTTGTTGGACTTGGTGGTGGGGCACTGTTGGGTGGCAGTCATGGTGGAGATATCCAATGCCTGTTCCATGTTGGCGGCCACATCGAATCCAGTACATCCTCTTCACCAGCGGCATCCTCGCCTCCGGTGGTCCGCCATGCGCATCACCTCCCACAGGCTGCCAATGGGCGAACTCGTACAAAACCATGACGTCCAAGTCGTCGTGCATACATGTACCTGAGGAGCCAAACGATGTTCTAGTGTCGAATCACGGCATCCTTTAGGACGTTGACGGTGAGGTCGACGGTGGCGTCAAAGCCATAGGATGCCAGAACTTCTTGATGGAGATCATGGCGCGGGCGGGCATGCTGGAGCTCGCTCTTGCACACCTCGCCGGTTGCACCCATGCATGCCGACCACATTCTTTTTTTTTTAAACTAGCAAGGTGGCCCTCGCAAATGCGAGGGCATTGTCTTTGGGTTTTGAATTTAATGACTGAGAAATAAAGGTTTAATCGAAGAAATTCATCTTCCAATATTTGATCTTTATGAAAAAATATATAATACTACAAATAAAAACCTTATAAGAAATATCCAAGAACTTAAATTATTGAATTGTTTCTATATAATTTTGAATATAAAAGGTTTTATCTCTATATTTTTTATAGGTAACATTAAATCTTAAGGGTAGGTTATCCTAAGCTTATTGTGACATCTTTTCCACATTTCACCCTACCGCACTTGTAAGGCAACTTACATTAATTTAGATTAACAAAGTAAGCAATAAAATCTGATCTAATCAATCACATGTTTGGCTTCAAGCTTTCAGTTCTCAACTATTTTTCCTCCTGTACACCTCAAATAATGCTCATCTGAGTAGCTTTCCGCTCGACTACATGCTATATCAATCATTTAGGGCGAATTATATAGGGTTAACATGTGTATTCATCAAAAGAGCCTAGTTTGGACTGCCGTGTCTATTGCTAGACACAATTTGTGTTTTCATCCGATCTAACATGCATTTATATGTTGCTTTTTATCGATGTAATAATTATGATCCACGAATTACTTGATGATGGTTTTCTGCAATTACTATAATTCATTTTGAGTATGTGGCCATATGAAACACCTAATATAAAAGATGGCCATTCTGATCTTATTCGAGAACATTAGAATTTGAAGGACCGATTTATTTATCTTTTGGTGCCAAACATTCAATATTTCCATAAAAAATCATGTCTGAGAATCGAATGTTATTATCTCCACATTTTCTTTCAAAATTAGCATCTGATAAAACTATATGAGGTGAATTTACAGACTTCTCGTAAAAGTTTTCCAACATGTTTTCTTATGTTTTTATCTAATTAATAAGTAAACTAATTATCTCTTGATTATTTGCGTATACTCATTTTGTATGCATGCATAAATTAGTTTACACTTTATAGTTCATTTTCCACATATAATTGTATTTCAAAATGTAGTACCATTTGTACATGCCACGTTCGAAATAGTCTAGCACGATTGCCTTTTATTTCTGATCAAATACGATCACACTTTATTACACATCTATAAAACTGATTTAATTAGATATTACCCATATAATTACCAACAGGTACGCTCCTAGTTAGAGTCCGTCATGTACACGTTGGCTCTTTTTTATTTTGAATTTTGAGATTATTTTTTATTTTATTTATCAACGACCAGCATACGTTTGTAGTTAGAGTCCCTTCTGTACACGTTTAATCTTTTTATTTTAAATTATTGTATTGCTTTTTATTTTTTTGAATACACGGATGGCTAAGTATTGTACATGACACGCTAGACATGAATCGGACTATGTATTTGTATATACGTAACATTTTTATATTTCAATCGTATCCATTAATTACAGATCTAACTGTCTAAATAATTCAGGTGATGTGGATTAACACGGTATCTTTATTTTAGATTTCCGTATTGTGATTTTAGTATATAACTAGCAAGGTGACCCTCGCAAATGCGAGGGCATTGTCTTTGGGTTTTGAATTTAATGACTGAGAAATAAAGGTTTAATCGAAGAAATTCATCTTCCAATATTTGATCTTTATGAAAAAATATATAATACTACAAATAAAAACCTTATAAGAAATATCCAAGAACTTAAATTATTTAATTGTTTCTATATAATTTTGAATATAAAAGGTTTTATCTCTATATTTTTTATAGGTAACATTAAATCTTAAGGGTAGGTTATCCTAAGCTTATTGTGACATCTTTTCCACATTTCACCCTACCGCACTTGTAAGGCAACTTACATTAATTTAGATTAACAAAGTAAGCAATAAAATCTGATCTAATCAATCACATGTTTGGCTTCAAGCTTTCAGTTCTCAACTATTTTTCCTCCTGTACACCTCAAATAATGCTCATCTGAGTAGCTTTCCGCTCGACTACATGCTATATCAATCATTTAGGGCGAATTATATAGGGTTAACATGTGTATTCATCAAAAGAGCCTAGTTTGGACTGCCGTGTCTAGCTAGACACAATTTGTGTTTTCATCCGATCTAACATGCATTTATATGTTGCTTTTTATCGATGTAATAATCATGATCCACGAATTACTTGATGATGGTTTTCTGCAATTACTATAATTCATTTTGAGTATGTGGCCATATGAAACACCTAATATAAAAGATGGCCATTCTGATCTTATTCGAGAACATTAGAATTTGAAGGACCGCTTTATTTATCTTTTGGTGCCAAACATTCAATATTTCCATAAAAAATCATGTCTGAGAATCGAATGTTATTATCTCCACATTTTCTTTCAAAATTAGCATCTGATAAAACTATATGAGGTGAATTTACAGACTTCTCGTAAAAGTTTTCCAACATGTTTTCTTATGTTTTTATCTAATTAATAAGTAAACTAATTATCTCTTGATTATTTGCGTATACTCATTTTGTATGCATGCATAAATTAGTTTACACTTTATAGTTCATTTTCCACATATAATTGTATTTCAAAATGTAGTACCATTTGTACATGCCACGTTCGAAATAGTCTAGCATGATTGCCTTTTATTTCTGATCAAATACGATCACACTTTATTACACATCTATAAAACTGATTTAATTAGATATTACCCATATAATTACCAACAGGATCAGCCGGCGAGCGTGCACTAACCAGTCGTACGTACGCTCCTAGTTAGAGTCCGTTCTGTACAAGTTGGCTCTTTTTTATTTTGAATTTCGAGATTATTTTTTATTTTATTTATCAACGACTAGCATACGTTTGTAGTTAGAATCCCTTTTGTACACGTTTAATCTTTTTATTTTAAATTCTTGTATTGCTTTTTATTTTTTTGAATACACGGATGGCTAAGTATTGCACATGACACGCTAGACATGAATCGGACTATGTATTTGTATATACGTAACATTTTTATATTTCAATCGTATCCATTAATTACAGATCTAACTGTCTAAATAATTCAGGTGATGTGGATTAACACGGTATCTTTATTTTAGATTTCCGTATTGTGCTTTTAGTATATAATAGATAGATAGACATGATGCCGACCACATTTGCCTTCTTCATGCACATGAGCATGACCGTGCCGCTGGAACACTGTCATTTGCGCTGCCGATGACGTACCACCGATGGTACTCCAACCGCGCCTAAAAGGGCCGTGCACACGGTGACCACGACAACCGTCCCGACGACCACGAGCCACCTCAACGCAGCATGCCTGAGACATGCATCGCTACAATCGCCTGGTGTTCATTAGGGGTTTCGGCCGGTGTTGCGGGCGCAATTTTGTGATGGAGGTATCCCCACGGTACAACTGCTTGTCGCCGATATGGGTGGGGAGCATGAAGTGGGAATCGATGGATTGGGCATGGATGAAAACGATGGGTAAAGAGACGGGATGGCAAAGATAGTTGCCTATTTTTTCGATAATGGGCTTTTATTACTTAGGCTTTGTTTGGCTTCAAAGTAATTTTGAAGTATTCTGTGAATACTTTGGTTTTTAGAAATAATGAAGTATCAAATACTTTAAGGCATTTGGATCTAGCAAATACTTCAGTTTTAAAAACTGAAGTATCCTCCAAAACTTCATTTTTTTGCCTTATTGGAGACTTTAGTCCTGACCTCTTTTTTCCTAAAATAAAGTATTCTTCAAAACTGAAGTATTCGTTGCCCAGGCATGTAAATACTATGGTTTTAGAATACTTCAATTTTACATAAACATTGGTGCCAAACTAGGCCTTAGTAATTAAGTATTACACCCGGCCTCTGCATAGCAAAGATGCACACAGCCAAAACACACAAGGTTCTCATAGTGCTAATGAAATAAAAACTAGGCGAATTACATATCAGACTGAGATTTACATATCAGACTGAAATAAAGATAGTTACATATATAAACAGTGTCCTATTACTATCATCTTACCCAAAAATTGAAACCTCGGTGGGATAACTCGTGTACCCATATGTGTAGGTACAAAATCCACTCTCGGTGCACTTAAATGATTTCATTTTTCGTGTAGCATCAGTATCATATAGTCTAGGTTAAGTTAATTTTGGATAGTTCTGTTGCACTAGAAAATATGTACTAGGAGGCAGGCGAACACGTTCAAGATCTTTGCGAAACGCATGGGCTATCGCCAAATAGAAAATAATATTTTATTTGTGAGGCTAGCCGCAAAATCTTTAAGTCTTTCACGTATATCCGCATGAGTGCACGCTTATTGATGTATGCTCATTGTGATTATGTTATTTTTGAAAAAAAAAGACAATGGCACTTATAAGCTGGTCCAAATCACCCTTATCTAATAAGGTGGAACTAAAGATTTTATAAAAAAAACACACGTTTCTAATTTCTAGTACTATTAAAACTTGAAGAACGAATGTTAGTATTTAAGCTTGAACCGGATTCATCATATTCTTATTCTATTTAGGTTTCTTTCATATAAAAAAGAGTAAAAGTTTCTTCATGGTTAATTTTATAGCCAACCATTTAGATACTACTCCCTCCGTCCTAAAATGTTAGGCGTCTAAGCTTTAGTCAAAAGTCAATAAATTTTAAGTTGACCAAATTTATACGTAAAAATATAAATACTCACACTACCTAATCTATATCAATAGATTCACCAGAAAGTATAGTTTCTGGAAATATCCATTTGATATTTTTGGTATCCATATTTATTTATATAAACTTGGTCAAATTTAGAAGATGTTGACTTTTGGCTAGAGCTTAGACGCCTTACATTTTGGGACGGAGGGAGTATATATCTAAATAACAAATATGTGAGAAATTTGGGTACTTAGCTGATAGACACTAGTGGAAAAACGGGCTTCCATTCGGAGCATTTGTCTCGGACCAAATTCGATCCGCGGCTAAAGGGTCGATCAGTCCCGGTTCATTTGAAAATGTGGGCCAGGGGGCATTAGTCCCGGTTCAAAAGGGACCTTCAGTCCCGGTTTCATCTAACAGCCGGGACTAATGCCCCATGGCCCTTTAGTCCCGGCTCGTAGCACAAACCGGGTCTAAAGGTAACCTTTAGTCCCGGTTGGTGCCACGAGCCGGGACCAATCACCCGTTCAAACAAACCGCCCACTTCGCGCCAGTTATCGATCGACGACGCTTCGATACCGATCGACATTACGCGCTGATCGGGAACCGGCGCCGGCGGCCTTGGAACTCGCCTGCATTCACACGCCAGCGTGCCCTCTCATCTTCTCCCTCTTTCACTATATAAATCACTCACATTTGATCATCTTCTTCCCCAAAACATCTAGCCTCTCTTCTTCCCCAAAACCACTCCCACACATCACCATACCGCCGGCGCCCGCGAGCTCTCCCTCGGCGACAATGGAGGAGCAACATTGGCCCCGGTCTCGGATCTACTACGTGGTCATCGAAGAGATGAACTTCACCATCACGGAGACCCTCCGTGCTTCGAGGGTGGAGAAGTGGATCCGCGCCGTCAAGCGCCGGTTCCTCGACGACGCACCGGTCAAGTGCGTGGGCTTGGACTGTGAGTTCACCACTCACGCGCACCCTCAACGTGCCGCCGTCCTTCAACTCTCGGTGGAGTCCGAGATATTGGTCTTTCAAATTTGCAAGGCCAATGCCGTGCCGCAACTACTCAAGGACTTCTTGAAGGACACCACCATCAAGTTTTGTGGCGCGGCTATCAACAACGATCTACGCATGCTATGGCCATACAGAATTGTTATTCCGTCCGCGTATGATCTTCAACAAGTTGTCCCAAACCCCACTAGCAAGCCAACGCCGAGTCTCTATGATTTGGCCAATGCTATTATTGGGACACATCTTGTGAAGAAGAAGAGGGACAACAAGAAGAAGAAGGACAAGAAGAAGAAGGAGAAGAAGTACAAGAAGAAGGGAGAAGAAGAAGAAGAAGAAGAAGAAAAAAAAAGATGATGAAGAAGATGAACTAATTTTTGGTTGGGAAAAAGTTCCATTGAGCATGAACCAACTAAAATATACCGCTTTAGACGCTCGCCTAGGCTTTGAGATAGCTAGGAGATTCTGGAAGCTAAAGGGCTACAATAGCAATGTTGATCGTCTTAACCTTAATAATTAGGTGGATGATTATGTATGGAAAAATGTTGGATGAGCAATTGGAAAATGTACTTCATTTGAGCCATATTGGATGAGTATGTTTGGAAAAATGTACTCCCTTTGTTTCGGTTAACAAAGTCTATTAATTTTCGAATTTGTGATTTTCAAGTATTTTGGCTTTTTTGAATATTTTAATCTAAAAATTAATAATTAAATTATATATAAAGAATATTTGAAATTCATTGGTGCTTATTATTCGTAATCATTGTTTCTTATTTTGTGAATTTATTTGAAATTTAAAAAAGTAATATTATATATTACCAAAATGTATAGGTTAATAGAATTGGTAGCATACTTCTATCAACAAGTCGCGAGCGCAGTCTTGGAAGCTAGTAGGGAAGGAATGGAGAAGTTAAGCGTGCTAAGGGTGGAGCAGTGTGAGGATGGGTGACCGACCGGGAAGTGAGGACCACAAGTACTTGTAATTGATTTGAGATATAGAATGAGAGCTATAAGTATCTAATTTGATATGAGATATGAGAATAGAGAAGATTAGATAATAGAGAAATAAAGATAATACAGAAATTCCAAAACAGAAAATACAATTTTATTCCGAATGGACCTTTAGTCCCGGTCCCTGTTACGAACCGGGACCAAAGGTCCTCCAGCCGCTGCACATGCCCCGGGCCACGTGGAGGACCATTGGTCCCGGCTCGTAAGCAACCGGGACTAAAGGCTGGAGCCTTTAGTCCCGCATGGTTAGTCCCGGTTGCGGAAACCGGGATTAATGGGCTTTACAAACCGGGATTGAAGGCCTTTTTTTCACCAGTGAGAACATGTCCATGTTATTTGATGCAAAGGCATGGCGAGCACATGAAATAATAGAACACATTTTTAAAACAATTTTTAGGACTAAATAATAAATAAGATAAAACAATTTTAGTAAACAAGGACATCGTTGTTAACTCCAACTGCTACTATAGAAGTGACAAGCCCGACTTATGTTCTACTTGATGTGGTGGGATCGTCTGCGTATCTGTTGTCAATATCGTGTTAATGTCAACTTCCAACTAGCATTACTATAATAGCCACTTCCTTGGGACTCACGCCTCACCTCTAAAGTTACCCTCGCTACCGCTGACATCAACTTCCGACTTGCGTTCGTTGCTTCCTTGAGACTCTCGCGTCATCTATACATTTATCGCTGCTATCGTGCCAACTTGCACTTTTGACTTGTGTTCACACAAACATCTTCCTTGAGACACACGCCTCATCTATACATTTATAGTCGCTATCGTGCCAACTTGCACTTCCGACTTCCCTTAACACAAATGTTGATTACTTGAAATGCCTGGCTCGTCTATGACTCATCAACCCCAGGTGTTTCTTTCACTCCCATGGTGGGCTCGTCTCCATCTTTTTAACATACCCAAGGTGATAAACACTTCTGAATCGTGTGACCCTAGTTTTTTGTTCTTTGAGATGCACGGCTCGTCTATGACTCACTAACCCTAGATGTTGCTTTCCATGAAGTGGTAGGCACATCTCCGTGTTCATCCACAATATTTTAGGGCCAAGGTATTCTTCTGAATGGCGTTAAGATAATTGTTGCTTCCTTGAAAGGCACGGTGTCACGCCGCGAGACCGGGACTAGTCGAGACAATCCTCGCACACATCTAGACCAAAAGACTTATAAATGCATTTGGAAAAAAATGCATAAACCGCTAGTGGATCTCGAGAAGCTCATATACATCAATTTAATAAGTTTCTTTATATCTACAAAGAAATATAAATTATCTAAGTCACTTCCTACCCGCTGGTCCAATCTAATCCTCGACCGGCGACATTTGGGCTCGGCCTCATGCTCATACATTTTCTCCACGTCCTTACACTAACAGTGTATGTGTCTACAAAACATGGGGGAGATGGGGTGAGTATGACAAGTCATACTCATCAAAC
This sequence comes from Dactylis glomerata, assembly GCA_007115705.1. NCBI lineage: Eukaryota > Viridiplantae > Streptophyta > Magnoliopsida > Poales > Poaceae > Dactylis > Dactylis glomerata. The sequence continues at coordinate 1,693,458 of QXEO01001637.1, read as the reverse complement.
TGATTATACGCAGTCATATAAGTCGTTAGATGAACTTGATTTTCAAAAAAAAAACTATGTGGTTGGAGTTATTTAGCATTTTATAGTCATCGTGCCACACATAAGCTTCCCAAACTCGAGAGTAACGTTATAGAACAAGACCATCGCTCGCAGAGAATTCACGCAGTCCAATACCTGAACTCACACAGTTTTCAAGTTTTCTTTTTTTTAAAAAATATTTTATTTCTTAAAACATGTATTTCTCATCTTCAATATTCATGTGGAATGCCTGGTTTATAGTGGAAGGCTCTGGGGATGCATCACTGTATACCGAGTCTGGCACATTAGCCCACAAATATTTCGATGGTATAATCACAAATCTCATATCAAATAATATATCATGATGTTAACAACAATCATATTCTAGAAGATAAACATAGGAGAGCATAAAATAGCTTGTCCATTATAGCCGTAACTATGAAATAATTTATACTCCCGATCGACTCGATCTACTCATAAAATGACATATGCATGTACTTATGCCAGCTGATCGCCTATATCGTACGATGGCTCAGCAACGATATCTACTCTCCTGCACCACCTACGCACACTCTCTCACTCGTTCTGGCTCCGGCGCTCACTCGTTCTGGCTCCGGTGCTCTCTCTCAAGGATTTTTCTGTCTATTTTTTCTCTCGTTCTGATGTTCTGGAGCAGCACCAATGCTTGCTATTTGTAGCAGGTAGCACCGTCTAACAATAGCTAAAAAACTTAAATATATTAGCCCTTGTTGACCTGATATACTAGCGTGTCTCTTAGGACAACACGACCCCGAGCAGCTAAGCATTTCAAGACTCCACGGGGAATCTTTGCCGACTAACCTGGCAGGAGATCCTAACACCCCATGGTGTGAATCCACTTTGCAACCTCACGATTAAATACTCCAATATAAACTGGTTTGACACTAGCACTCCTCATACATGCATAGCTCCTGTTTATAACAAATCGAGGGCTCCTAGCCATGCATATATAAGCTAGCTCTGGTGCAACAGTCTTAATTTTTTGAATAAAACATGTTTTACATACATGCATCGAATTTAATCATTTTCCCCTAATGCAATGGATATTAGCAAAATCAACTAATTAGAAGGCAATTAATGTTAAACTTATAATTTATTAATATCCTGAAATCTGGGTTATCTATCACATATGGATCGCTAACCTTAGCATCTGATTTCCTTAATGTGGTGGACACGACTTTGCATCCATCATCACTATCGGGGCAACGCCCACTTTCGCCTTTCTTTAACCTAATTTTTGCTATCTTGAGATGCGAGGCTTGTGTACGACTTCCTAGCCCAAACTACTAATTAATTTTGTGTGGTGGGCTCGGCCACATGCTCATCGTTGCTACCGCATGGACATCCACTTCTAGCTTGTGTTTCCCTAACTGTTGCTTCCTTGAGATGATTTGCTCATCTATGACTCGCTAACCCTAACTCGAAGATTCAAATGCGAGGTGGGCTTCGAATTTGTGGTATCCTAATAGTCGCTTTGTTGAAATTCAAGGCTCGTCTACGACTCATTTGCCCTATCAAACTTTTTTTGACGTGCTGGTCTTGTCTCTGTGTTCGACTTGTATGCCACGCTCAAGTCCACTTCTGACTAGCCTTAATTACCCAAACCGCCACTATCTTGTGATGCATATCTCGTCTACGACCTTAATATCTACTTTCCTTGACTTGGTGAGCTCGTCTTAGTGTCCATCCTCGCCATTACATCGGCATAAATTTTTTACTCGTGTTACACTAAGTGTTACTTCCTTGACATGCATTAACCTAGCAACTGTTTTCATTAGCGTGGTACCCTCATCTACATGTTTTTGTCGCTACCGCTCTGACTTCCACTTCCGACTCCCTCTACACATTAATAGTGGCTCTCGACTACGACACATATTAACATAACCACTAATTTTCTTAACCACATGTGCTAGAATCCATGCATGTTGTCTCTACGGTGCAACATCCACCTATGACTTTGTTTACTCTAATCGATGTTTCCTTGAGAAGAACGGCTCATCTACGTCTCACTTTAACATAGCAATTTCTTTCATTTGTCTGGTGGGCCCGTCTCCATGTTCTTCGTCCCTACCATGTGGTACGTCCACTTCCGACTTCATTTGCTTCCTTGAGAAGCATGCGTAGTATATGACTCATGTAAACCTAATTGCTACTTAGTTGACATGGTGGGCTCATCTCCATGTTCATCACTGCTATTGCACCGACATCAAGTTCCAACTCATGTTGCCCTAACCATTGCTTCATTTACACACACACAACGCACCTATGACTAGCTAGCGTCTCCCCAATCATTACTTTCCTTGACGTGGTAATCACATGCATAAGCATGAGCATCTAGGCTATCTGTTTAGAGTGAAATGCTATAATGTTTTAGCTGCATTTCAGAAGATGATAAAGAGCTTATAAGTTGGTATCTACCCTCTTGTCTTAACCACGTGGAACTAAACAATAGCTCCAGAATGGCGATATTACACATAAAATAATAACGTGTGACGATGAGAGTTTACTTACGATCATAGGAAATAGAAATTTTATAATATAAAGTAAACTTTATTTCAAGTGTTAACATGGGACAAAGATCTAAATAAGGGCCCGACAGGCTTCTGCCCTGCTATATTAATATAGCAACCACACGATAGAACCACGAGAGTCTTGAAATAAAAAATGTGGGCCAGCAGCAAACACACACCCAAAAAAGAGAAAGGAAGAAAACAAAATGGAGATAGAGGCGGATCAACTAAAAAGAGGTGATCCGCAACCGCTGCGCCCTATGGGGAAGTACCACCATGCTACTTACAATGAATCATCAAGCACCAAGCAACACCTTAAAGAAGGAAAGCGACAAAGCTGCTGTCCGAACCGAAGACTGGTCCTTGGGTTTCCCACGACACAGGAAGGGAAGTGGATAAAGTGTAGCCACGACGCCCTCCAGAAAAGAATGGTGCCACCCGAGAGCGGCACCGTGTCAATGTCGTTCAAGCCGGCAAGGATTTTGCCCGAAAAAATATCCAAAACCCTTGGGCGATCTGTTGCACCGGAGCCCTGCAAGGTCGAGATATCGACACCACCAAACTCGTTGTCCATGACCATGCGCCACTACGGTCATGAAGTCGCCATCATCGTCTCACCAAGGTTACCGTTGCAAGGCATGCAAGATAGCGGTGGAAAGTAGCTTGAATCGGGGCCAGCAACACTACAACCGTGCGGAAGGGAACTGCCTCCACCACCAAATGCGGTAGTCGACCGGGTGCGGCCTGAGGCACACTAGTCCTAGTTGGGTCTGACTAGGCTAAGAGCGCCCGTAAAGCCCCACGGAGGCACACTAGTCCCAACTACCACACCGCAACAGGCCAATCGCAGTCACCGCTAGTCCCAGCACAAAGCTACCTCACCGCTATCTACGTAACACGGAGCATAGGGCATGCCCAGTTTCCCCCAACCCAGATGAGACCCAAAGGGCCTAGATTTAGGCCGATCAGGCTTGGCCAGAGCCACACCGCCTGTCTCATGCCGCTTGCCATCGGCCGCCTGCCCGCAGCGCCACACAGCGGCTCCGCATCATCACTGCTCGGCCATAGACGGGCCTCCGTCGCCCTGGGAGGACCGCTGCTGGGTGGATCGAGACTCCGACCCCGCCAAGGGGCGGGTCGGTGGAAGAGGTGTCTTTCAATCGATCTCTCTCAAGGAGGTAATCGACATGTCAAGGTTCCAATAACATGTGGACATGGAAAGACGCATAAAATATCAGGCAAATGTTGTATTTTCATGCATCAATACAATATGCGAGACAACCAAGCAACACATGAAATCATAGGTATGAAGATAGGCGCGAATTTTACTATTCACTGGGTGCATGCACACCCCCGACTAACATATGGTTGACGCCGAGATGCCAGAAAAGCTGGCCGCAATGTTGACCGAGCATTTTAAGCTTTTAGCTAACCTGTGGCTAAGTGGGACCTTGCATGGGCCAGACCATCGTTAAGTACTGCGACGGTTGTTGGTTGAGTATCAAAATATAGCGAAGTCGTACACTTTGGCGGGCAACAATGATATTTTCCTGCCAAATTACTTGTTCTCACTGAATGCACCGGTGTCCGTGTTGTTAGAAAAGAGCTCGTGGAGTGGTATGCATGCAGATTTGTCCACGCGTCCAATGGAGTCACGGTGGGGTCTTTAAAATGAGTTTTAAAATGAGTATAGTACTAATCAAGAAAGGACAAAGGCAGAGAACAAAGGGAAGAGAGTACACCATTTCTACTTTTGCATTGGGCAGAGATGGGTGGAGTGAAGCACATGCTATATATCGTAAAGAAGTGCATGCGGGTGGGTGGGGCCTTATTTGAAATTCAAAAGGTGTCAGATAGTTCGCGGAGAGTGGGCGCTCGGTTCAGATTAACGAATTTTTGACATATGAGACCACCTGCGCGAGTCAAATGCTAGAAAAGACCACCTACCAAAAATTTTGTCAAAAAAGACCCCCTACGAGTGGCGGCACCCCTGGCTAGGCAACACGTGGCACGTGCCGCCTGGGCCAGTGCCGGCAGGCCCCTGCCGTCGTTGGGGTGCCATGCGTGACGTGGCAGCACCATGCCGCCACCACCATTGGCGGCACCCTGGCAGTTGACTGTATAGCATAGTACTGACGTCACCTTGCCGACAACGAGGATGGCGGCAGGGCCCACCCGGCCGACCGGAGACTACGTGCCGGCAACGGCAACGGCGGCAGGGGCCTGCCGGCACTGGCCCAGGCGGCACGTGCCACGTGTCGCTTGCCAGGGGGTGCCGCCACTCGTAGGGGGTCTTTTTTGACAAAAATTTTCGCAGGTGGTCTTTTCTGGCATTTCACTCGCGCAGGTGGTCTCATGTGTCAAAAATTCCAAATTAACGACGTTTGACTAGGATTGGCTTTTCCATGTCTTGAGCATTCAATCTTGTAAACTAATCGAGACTGAAATTGAATGGCAGGTGTCAAGCAAAGAGAGGGGTCATAAAGAAGTGTTTTCCAAACCAACGATGTCACCCACATGCGTTTGTACAACATAATTGAACCATTATTGATCAAAATTTTGGTCAAGCGTTTATTGAATTATATATGTGCCTTATTCATGGAATCAAGGGAGCAAAGTAATAATGGGCGCAACATTAAAATTCCACATGAAATAAGGGAAACGGTTTTCAGTTCCACTAGGGGATATCACGCCTCACATCCTCCATTCTTTCCCACCATCAGATCGTCCTTTTCTCCCTAAGGTCCGAACCTTATCTCTTTTCATATTCTTGGACGCGAGAGACCCCTAAACTTTTACCCATGATTATATCCTCCCCCTATGTTTCTAGAGGGCCTCGCACCGCTGCTCGACGCTCCAGCCGAATCTCTAGCCGCTGCCTCTAGCTATTCCATGATCACATGTTGCCACACTGCCATGTGTGCCGCTCAAATCATCTCTCCCCTTAATTTTTTGTCGTGTCTCCTCGCAGGGCGAGTTTCTTCTCTACCTCTTTCTATCCATGACGTGGTTGCCTTTGGTACTTCGAACTGCCATGTACCAAGCAACATCTTCAAGAAGAAAAGCGACGATGACGACGTTGCTGCTCGGACAAGCCCTGGGGTTTCCCTTGGCATGCTGAGGTAAGTGAGGAAAGGGTACCCCGACACTCTTCATGAAATGGATGGCGGCACCCACATGCTGAGACGAGACGACGATGGGATTCGCGCCGGCCCCCAAAAAGCCACTACACCACCGCAGAAGGCAGCTTGTCGATGAGGATGAGCACGTCGACCACTACCGCAGGAGTACCCCAGGTCGCCAACATCTTCAGTAGTTGTAAGTGTAACTGAAAAGGCATTGAGCTAGCACGTGGTATGGGCCTTCCCGTACGCAACGTTTTTTTTCTCGTCCGAGATTTCCGAAATCTCGCCGGAAACCGGTTTTTTCGGGCACCACCGAAAGTACATGGTATGGGCATTGAGCTAGCACGTGGTATGGGCTTCCCGTACATAATTAAGAAAGAAAAGATGCATGATGAAGTGTTGGAGCAAGAGGTAGCTAATATATATGGTTTCGTACGTGTGGACATGCAAAGTACATGGATGTAGTACGTAGGTGGCGCTTATAGCTAGCTAGCTGGATCGGTAGGTTCATCAGAATTCAGAACGAACAGAGGGGTTGTTATAGAGTAATGAAAAGAAGTAGTAGAAAAAGGCGTGACGGAGCGATCGATTTGGTCTCGTCGCCGTCACGGCACGCGTGCGTCCGGGCGTACGTGCACCGCGCGGTCAGTTCCGATTCCGCGCGCAGTGTCGCACGTTAATTCGCGCTGCTATGCATTAATTCGACAGGATGCAGAAAGAGAGAAAAAAAGTCGATCGTACAGTAGAGTAGGGGAGAGTACGTACGTAGCCTTGTAGGTGCACTAGTGGAAAAAGAGGCTTCTATCCGCCACCTTTAGTCCCCAAACAAAATGGGCCGGGACTAAAGGGGGCATTAGTCCCGGTTCGTGCCGCTGGGGCACGGCCAGCACCTAGTCCCGGTTCGTAATGGACCTTTAGTCCCGGTCGTTAACACGGACCGGGACTAAAGGGTTGGCGGGCGGGAACCCCACGGGCGGCGGCCTTTAGTCCCGGCCCGTGTTAACGACCGGGACTAAAGGGTGACCTTAAATCCCGGCCTTTAACATGGACCGGGACTAAAGACCGTCGCCTACAAAATCCAGCTTCTCTTCCCCCGAGCCTGCCAGTACACCAATGGTGGTCGGAAGCTTGGATTGAGTGGAGAGGTCATGCCCGATTTTTTTATCAAAATAATCCAAGATTTTGAGTTATTTCATCTATCTAATTGGTTCAAAAGGTTAGCAACTTTACTCTCTCATCTTTAATTGCTAATTTAGCTCATATAATGCTCTAGATGTGGTGAGATTTGTGGCTATAATTTGGGAGTAATTATGGGAGTTGATTTGATTTATATAGCATTTGAGCTTAAATTAATTACTTAGTTTGCACATGTGTAGAGGTGGTGTACTTGTATGTTGACCAAAATGAGTATGAAGTAAAAATTTGTCGTGCACATATATATAGCTCTTTTTATGCTCAATAAAATAGAGGGATTTGTGGAGTAATTAATGTTAGAAAGTAATGTGGTAGTAATTATGAGCTTATGTGATTACAATAATAATTTTTGAGTAGGATTTATTTGCAATAATTTTTGTAACGTTAGAGAGTAATGTGGGAGTATATATGATTTATATGCAATGTGAGTTTATTACTTGTATTAATTTGGTTTATTATATACTTATATAATAATGCAGATGAACCGGCAATGGATGTACGGTAGCCGAGTCTCAAGCGAGTTCATTAAGGGCTTGCAGGATTTCCTCCGTGTGGCTGATGCGAACAAGCGGAATGGTTTTGTTGTCTGTCCATGTAGTGCGTGTAAGAATCTGAAGAATTACTCTTCATCAAGAACCCTTCACGTGCACCTGCTTCAGCATGGTTTCATGCCCAGCTACAATTATTGGACCAAGCATGGAAAAAGAGGTGTTACAATGGAAAACAATGAAGAAGAGGATGATGACAACTATCCTGGATTCCCTGAATATGGTGATACTTTCATGGGAGAAGCTGAAGGGGGAGCTGAAGGGGAAGCTGAAGGAGAGACACATGATGAGGCCCCTGATGATCTCGGTCGGACCATTGCTGATACACGGAGAGAATGCGAAACTAATAAGGAGAGGGAGAAGTTGGATCGCATGTTAGAGGATCACAAAAAGTCCTTATACCCAAACTGCCAAAATGGTCTGAAAAAGCTGGGCAGCACACTGGAATTGCTGAAATGGAAGGCAGAGGAAGGTCTATCTGACTCTGGATTTAAAAAGTTGCTGAAAATGATGAGGAATATGCTTCCAAAGGATAATGAATTGCCCACCAGTACGTACGAAGCCAAGAAGATTGTCTGCCCTCTAGGTTTAGAGGTTCAGAAGATACATGCATGTCCTAATGACTGCATCCTCTATCGTGGTGACTATGAGAATTTGACTGAATGCCCGATATGCACTGCATTGTGGTATAAGATCAGAGGAGATGACTCTGGTGATGTTGAGGGCGAGCCCCCCAGAAAGAGGGTTCCTTCCAAGGTGATGTGGTATGCTCCTATAGTACCACGGCTGAAACGTTTGTTTCGGTGCAAAGAGCATGCCAAGTTATTACGATGGCACAAAGAGGACCGTTTGTCAGACGGGATGTTGAGACACCCTGCTGATGGGTCACAATGGAGAAAGATCGACAATAAGTTTAAAGATTTTGCAGGTGACGCAAGGAACATACGGTTTGGTCTAAGTACAGATGGCTTCAATCCTTTTGGGGAGCAGAGCTCCAGTCATAGCACCTGGCCCGTGACTCTATGCATCTATAACCTTCCTCCTTGGTTGTGCATGAAGCGGAAGTTCATTATGATGCCAGTGCTCATCCAAGGTCCGAAGCAACCCGGCAACGATATTGATGTGTACCTAAGGCCATTAGTTGATGAACTTTTACAGCTGTGGGCCAAACCAGGCGTACGTGTGTGGGATGAGCACAAACAAGAGGAATTTGACTTACGAGCGTTGCTGTTCGTTACAATCAATGATTGGCCTGCTCTTAGTAACATTTCAGGACAGACAAACAAGGGATACAAGGCATGCACACACTGTTTACAAGAGACTGAAAGTATATATTTAGCTAATTGTAAGAAGAATGTGTACATATCGCACCGTCGATTTCTTAGCAAAATTCATGCCGTAAGAAAAAAAGGCAAGCATTTCAACGGTAAGGCAGATCACCGGGACCCACCTAAGGAAAATACTGGTGATGATGTATTCGATATGGTCAAAGATATAGAAGTAATCTTTGGAAAGGGTCCTGGCGGACAATCTGTTCCGCATGACGCAGACGGACACGCACCCATGTGGAAGAAGAAATCTATATTTTGGGAGCTTGAGTATTGGAAATTCCTAGAAGTTCGCTCTGCAATCGACGTGATGCATGTGACAAAGAATCTTTGCGTGAACCTGCTAGGCTTCTTGGCTGTGTATGGGAAGACAAAAGATACAAAGGAAGCTCGACAGGACCTGCATCGTGTGAAAGACCCAAAAGACCGACATATATTATGGTTACATAGAGGAGATATGGGAGCTTGATTATGGACCTAACTTTAAGGTTCCTTTGTTTCGGTGCAAATGGGTGAAGATGACAGGAGGCGGGGTAAAGTTGGACGAGCAGTACGGAATGACAACGGTGGATCTCAACAATCTAGGGTACCTTGATGAACCATTCGTCCTAGCCAAAGATGTGGCTCAGGTTTTCTATGTGAAGGACATGAGTAGCAAACCAAGAAAAAGAACCAAATCGAATACATCATGTGATGAACCAAAGCGCCACATAGTTCTTTCAGGGAAAAGAACCATCGTGGGAGTGGAGGACAAGACAGACATGTCACAAGATTATAATCAGTTTGGTGAAATTCCGCCCTTCAGAGTGAACACTGACACAAGCCTCAAGTTAAATAATGAAGATTCTCCATGGTTACGCCACAATCGTAAGCAAGGGACACTAGCGAAGAAATGATGTGTAATCATGTGTAATCATGTATTGTTGTAATCATGTATTGTTCTAATCATGTATTAAACATTTTGAAGGAAATATGCCCTAGAGGCAATAATGAAGATGTTATTATCATATTTCTTGTTCATGATAATGTTTATACTCCATGCTATAATTGTATTAAGCGGAAACATTAATACTTGTGTGGTTTATGAACAACACCGTGTCCCTAGTACGCCTCTATGGACTAGCTCATTGATTAATGATGGTTAAGGTTTCCTAACCATAGACATGAGTTGTCAATTAATAATGAGATCATATCATTAAGAGAATGATATGATGGACAGACCCAAATAAAGCAGAGCAATTAGATCGTGTCATCGTGTTCATCTTTGCGAAGCTTTTCCTATGTCATGTATTGTATTCCTTAGACCATGAGATAATACAACTCCCTAGTATCGGAAGAAAACTTTGAAGTCATCAAACGTCATCCTATGTGAGGGTGATAATAAAGGTGTCTCTCAGGTGATCGGAAAGTACTTGTTGGGTTGTATGTATCGAGATGGAATTTGTCCCTCCCAAGTCAGAGAGATATACTTCGGGCGCACTCGGTAATCGATATCAACACCGCTTGCAAGCATGTGGTTAATGAGTTAATCACAAAGTGATATCGGATTACGGAACGAGTAAAGTACTTGCTGTGAACGAGATTGAACTAGGTATGGCGATACCGACGATCAAATCTCGGGCGAGTAAAATATCGTGTGACGAAGGGAATACATATACGGGATTAATTGAATCCTGACATCGTGGTTCATTCGATATGATCATCGATGAATATGTGGGAGTCAATATGGGTTTCCAGATCCCGCTGTTGATTATTGATAGAAGATCATGTCTACATATTCTCGAACCCGTAGGGTCACACACTTAACGTGTATCGATGCTAGGATAGAATGGATAATTGGTTTATGAGTTTTAGTTCGGAGTCTCGGATGAGATCCAGGACGTCACGAGAGGTTCCGGAATGGTCCGGAGAATAAGATTCATATAAAGGAAAGCAGTTTTTGGATTCCGGAAAGGTTTCGGAGTTTATCGGTATTGTACCGGAAGGTTCTAGAAGGTTCCGGAGTGGGACCAACGTGGGCCCACTTGACGGAGGCCTGCGTGGGCCTAAGGGGAAGTGCCCTGGCCGCCCTGGGCCAGGCGCACAAGGCCCCTAAGGCCCAGCCGGCCAGCCCAAGGGGAAACCCTAAGGGAGTCTTCAAAGAAGGAAGGGGGGAAACTTGCCCCCCACTCTTCCTACTCCAAGTCGGCGCCCTAGGATTTGGGGAGAGGCCAAGCTGGCCGGCCACCCCTCTATATATAGGGGGCAAGGGCGCAGCCCTCTCTACCCCTTAACCCAAACCCTAGCCGCCAACTGCTGCCCTCCCTCTCTCTCTCTCGCGACTGCGCGTAGGCGAAGCCCTGCTGCAGAAACTCTCCACCATAAGCACCACGCCGTCGTGCTGCTGATCCAATCTATCTCTCCACCATACTTGCTGGACCAAGGAAGGAGGAGACGTCGCTGCACCGCACGTGTGCAACTCTCGGAGGCGCCGCCACTTGCGGTGTAGGATCGGATCGGATCGCGAGGAGGAGACGGCAAGTACGACTACGTCAACCACGTTCTATTGAACGTTTCCGCTGTGCGAATCTTCAAGGGTATGAAGATCTCATCTACCTCTCTCGTTGATTACATCTCCTAGATTAGATCTTGGCTTTCTTGTTCGCATCCGTAGGAAATTTTTTGATTTACTATGCTGCGAAACCCTTCAGTGGTATCAGAGCTAGATCTATGCGTAGATGTGTTTCACGAGTAGAACGCAACATGCTTGTTGCGGGCGTTGATGTTTTCTGTTGCAAACCTCTTGTTGTGTATTTCTTATGGCGCGGTATAGTGAGATCGAAGCGGTCCAGGCCAACTTTACGCGACCGCGTTCGCGAGACCGGCTCCGCACTTGACGTGTGGCTTGTTCCATACATGCGGCTGGTGGATGCCAGTTTCTCTCACTATAGTAGTCATGGGACTTACATCGGATGTTAGCAACCATAATATCACCGTTGTGGCTTTCCGTAGGTAAGAATCGTTCTTAGCTTGCTACTCCCATAAGCCACGTAAAACATGCAACAACAAAGTAGAGGCGTCTAACTTGTTTTTGCAGGGAGTGTTTTGTGATATGGTATGGCCCAAGACATGATGAGTATGAATTGAGTTGTATGCAATGATCATGTTTTGTAATCTTTCACGACTTGCAAGTCGATGAGTTCACAACCGGCAGGAGCCATATGGTTGTCTTTATTATTATGTATGACCTGCGTGTCAACTTCTTATACGCCATGTAATAGCTTTACTTTATCGCTAAGTAGTTAGCAATAGTTGTAGTTGCTATTCGTGGTGGAGGCAATCATGGTGGAGTGATGGAGATCATGCCGGCGCGCACAAGATGGAGATCATGGCGCGGAGACTGGCTATACCATGTCACATAAAATTATATGCATGTGATGTTTATCTTTTTATGTATCTTATTATGCTTAGATCGCGACGGTAGCATTATAAGATGATTCCTCACTTAAAGATCAAGATAAAATTGTGTTCTCCCCTCGTATGCGCCGTTGCGAAAGTTCGTCGTGTTCAAGCATCTCGTGATGATCGGGTGCTATAAACTCTACGTTCACATACAACGGGTGCAAGACAGTTTTGCACACGCGGAAAATACTTGGGTTTGACTTGACGAGCCTAGCATGTACAGACATGGCCTCGGAACACATGGACCGAAAGGTCAAGCATGAGTCATATGGATGATATGATCAACATGTTGATGTTCACCATTAAAGCTACATCATTCACGTGATGATCGGTCTCGGTGTAGTGAATTTGGATCATGCTTCACTAAACAACTTTGAGGAATGTTGAATTTAGTGGGAGTTCATTAATAATTTGATTAACTTGAACTAATTATCTTGAACTAAATCTTAGTGTATTTGCATAAGTCGTTGTAGTCTTTGGCAACCGTTTTCCACCGACACTTAGTTTTAATTGAGTTAAAAGAACTATAGAATTCTGGATAATCACTTTTCGGTCTAGTGCCGTTTATTTAGAATATCAAGACTAAAGATTAAGTCCTATTGCAAACTTTAGCAAACCTTGCTTGCTCCATACGATTTAATAAATTGTATTAATCTAAGAGCAACGATTCAAGTTTAGTATCTAAAGATCATATGTTTGCCTTCATGATAAATTGATCTTCAAAATTGTTTGAGAATCAAAGTGATCATCGAGCTGAAAGAATTGTTTCAGAAACAATCAAGAAGTGAAAGATATTTGATATCTAAAACTTTGATTGTTTGCAAAAATGATGAAGTATAATTTAGTAAAAGAACATATGCTCATATTGTATGACTATATGTGAAGATTGAAGATGCTAGGCATCCCGATCACCCAAAAGTTTGGGAAACTAATATTATACTTGCATTTGTCCTTAAGAGCTATAGTAGTTTCATCATGAAAGATGTCATGATAGGATGAATGAAAAGGTATCGGCTAAATTGTTTTGCTATACCAAAAGAATACTAAAGAATGGAATCGGGAAGAATACCAATCATATGATGATGGCGATCCACTTCAAAGTGCAAAATCCAAGGCTATTAGTATTTGACTAACATCCTTTGGACTATGTGTCAAATGATTGATGCCACTATTGATGTCGATAGATTCTTATAAAAGGAGAGGAAATGCTAAATAGGATCTGCAAAATTATTTGGTAGAAAAAGGAAAAGACTGGAATTGTCCAGCTCAGGTATATAAATGATATACATGTTATAGATGTATTCTTTGCTAAGTACATAATGTAATTCTTGGGTATTGGATACTAGATTGTTGGTATGAAATGTCATACAAAGCAACAATACAAGAACTACGATGGCCTAAGTAACTAGCAAAAGAATGTGGTAACAATGCGCATCGAGAAACAAATAAATGTGTTATTGTGTTTTTCGTCGGCATAAAACCTAGCCTTCAAGATATTTCATGAACTTAATAATTGTTATCTTGTTCTGGTATTATGAGAACAATTGTTGTTCATGTCATTACCATCTTGCATAATCGATGGATAGATTATTATAAAATCTTGTTGGTGAAATAGACATTTATAACACTGATGCTAAAGGTCGCAAGACAAAACAAATTTCACTTATATGTGACACCGCCATTTAAGTCATATTGGAAACAAAACATGAAAGAAATTCTATATTGATAGATTTTTGAGTCATTTGATTTTGAATTGATTGACGCTTGTGAGACTTTTCCTAAAAGATGCTTAAACTCTGTTCATGGGCCATGGACAGAACAAGCGACTAACTAAATGGAGATCGTACATGTTGATGTATGTAGTCCATGGTGTGAAGTCGATCATGGTGTATTTTCTATTTCATCAATGACTCGAATGGATGTATGGTATATCTACTCGATAAGATAGAAGTATGAAACAATTGAAATTGTTCAATTTATGAAGTGGAAATTATTGTAACAAGAAAAATTCAAGTTTTTATGATTGGATCATAAAGAAGAATATTTGAGTTACAAGTTTAGCAAGCATCTAAGAGTTAGAGGAATTGTTCCACAAACTTGCATCATGATAAACACCATAAGAGTATGGAGTTTTCGATGGATGTAATCAAACCTTGTTTGACATGGTTAGATCAATGATGAAATAAAACTACCAATATAATTTGTGGATTATGCTTTAGAGACTACCGCTTTTCACTGAATAGAGCACCTTCATAATCCGCTGAAATGACACCATACAAGTTATAGTTGTCTTTTCTTGAATTTTGGTATGCAAGGCATATGTGTAAAATGTTTACAACCAAAATCGGATTAGTAAGTCTTTGTAGGTTATCCCAAAGAATGTCGATGGGTATTCCTTCTATTATGAACCCAAACACATAGTGATTGTCACTAAAAGAAGTGAATTTCTTATGAAGGAGTTTTTTGCGAAAGGTTTAAGTGGGAGGAAGATAGAACTTGATGAGGTTATTGAATCTGAGCAAGATGATCAGAGTAGCGCAGCACCAGAATATGTTCTGGAAGCGGCAACTGCATTCATAGCTCACACGTCTACAATATGTTGTAGTCACGGCATCGAAGTTCCTATCTAACCAAGTTGGTCGTAATCAAATAGCAAGATTTGAGGACGAGATATTATTAGATAATAGTAACCAACAATATACAAAGAAGCGGTGATGGGCCCTGACTTCGTCATATGAATTATTCTAGCAACAATTACATATAGAGATATGTTAGTTGAATAAATGAAACAACGTTCCTCTACCGGAATGCACACCAAGGACGTGTAACTGACACGACCCAATGGGTTTTGTTGATTCAAAGGTTGCTAGATATGTATGCAAACTTCTATGGTAGAAGAAAGCATAGCGAAGTTGGAATCTTCAATGATGAAAATGTTAAAGTGTTAATTTCATCAAGATATTTGAAGATGCTTGTATTACAAGAAAGTAAGTGGGAGCGCTCAGACATATTTCTAATACTTTATGTGGATGACATATCGTTTATTGGAAATAATGTGTTTTTCTTGATATTGTTAAGTTTTCATTAAAATTAGTTTTTGATGAAAGACTTAGGTAAAACCAGAATATTAAGTATCAATGTCTATGCAGATAGATTGAGGCACTAATATAGTTTTACCAGAGTACATAGATGAAATATTGAATTTGTTCAATATGGAAACAATAAGAACGGTTCTTGTTGCATGGAAGAGGTTGGAGCAAGAATCAATTGTTTTGACACTTGATGAGTGAAACCACAAGAATGATTTTATCAATCTTGTATACCATGATATGTAGATCCAGATGTGTCCAATGCTCTAAAGGTTATAGCATTCATATGATGATTGTTGGACAATAGTAAAGATATTCTTATGCACTTTCGAAGAAGTAAGAATATATTCTGTATGCAGAAGTGACAAATGGTTCATTGTAATGAGTTACATTGGCTTTGTCACACATACAAGTAAAATTTTATCCCAATTTTAAGCTATTTGTTTTGAGTTAGAAGGTGGCATAATAAGATGGAAGAAAGTTCCATGATGACTTGGATGAGTTCCAATATTAATATTGTGGCGGACACTGCAACGAGGGCTAAGTATATAATTGCTTTAGAAGCGGCATAAAAGATGCGAAGTAGATAGTGATAATCCAACTTATTTGTGGCACTATCGTCTAGGTCATATTGGCATAAAATGCATAAAGAAACTCCATTCTGATGGACTTTTTGGAGTCTTTTGATTTTGAATCATTTGACAAGTGCAAGCCATGCCTCATGGGCAAGATGATCAAAAACCCGTTCTCCGGAATAATGGAGCGAGCAACGGACTTATTGGAAATCATACATGCCGATGTGTGCGGACCAATAAGTATTTTGACGCACGGTGGATATCGCTATTTTTAAAAGTGTGCTAGTACTATGTAGTTCTATTGTATGACAATAGTGACAACATAGTCTCGGCCAAGAAACAAAGGTCTCACCAGAAGACCAAGTTTATACGATGCTATCTCATACAAGATGAGTAATGCGTGCTGACGCAAAAGAATATGCAAATACAAACGGATCTGAAAGTGTCAGACCCGTAGATAAGGTTTACCACGTGCAACGCGTATGAAGAACACCGGATTGCCATAGGTGTTAAAGGCGCAAGTATGACTAGATTATTGACTCTAGTGCAAGTGGGAGACTGAAGGAAATATGCCCTAGAGGCAATAATGAAGATGTTATTATCATATTTCTTGTTCATGATAATGTTTATACTCCATGCTATAATTGTATTAAGCGGAAACATTAATACTTGTGTGGTTTATGAACAACACCGTGTCCCTAGTACGCCTCTATGGACTAGCTCATTGATTAATGATGGTTAAGGTTTCCTAACCATAGACATGAGTTGTCAATTAATAATGAGATCATATCATTAAGAGAATGATATGATGGACAGACCCAAATAAAGCAGAGCAATTAGATCGTGTCATCGTGTTCATCTTTGCGAAGCTTTTCCTATGTCATGTATTGTATTCCTTAGACCATGAGATAATACAACTCCCTAGTATCGGAAGAAAACTTTGAAGTCATCAAACGTCATCCTATGTGAGGGTGATAATAAAGGTGTCTCTCAGGTGATCGGAAAGTACTTGTTGGGTTGTATGTATCGAGATGGAATTTGTCCCTCCCAAGTCGGAGAGATATACTTCGGGCCCACTCGGTAATCGATATCAACACCGCTTGCAAGCATGTGGTTAATGAGTTAATCACAAAGTGATATCGGATTACGGAACGAGTAAAGTACTTGCTGTGAACGAGATTGAACTAGGTATGGCGATACCGACGATCAAATCTCGGGCGAGTAAAATATCGTGTGACGAAGGGAATACATATACGGGATTAATTGAATCCTGACATCGTGGTTCATTCGATATGATCATCGATGAATATGTGGTAGTCAATATGGGTTTCCAGATCCCGCTGTTGATTATTGATAGAAGATCATGTCTACATATTCTCGAACCCGTAGGGTCACACACTTAACGTGTATCGATGCTAGGATAGAATGGATAATTGGTTTATGAGTTTTAGTTCGGAGTCTCGGATGAGATCCAGGACGTCACGAGAGGTTCCGGAATGGTCCGGAGAATAAGATTCATATAAAGGAAAGCAGTTTTTGGATTCCGGAAAGGTTTCGGAGTTTATCGGTATTGTACCGGAAGGTTCTAGAAGGTTCCGGAGTGGGACCAACGTGGGCCCACTTGACGGAGGCCTGCGTGGGCCTAAGGGGAAGTGCCCTGGCCGCCCTGGGCCAGGCGCACAAGGCCCCTAAGGCCCAGCCGGCCAGCCCAAGGGGAAACCCTAAGGGAGTCTTCAAAGAAGGAAGGGGGGAAACTTGCCCCCCACTCTTCCTACTCCAAGTCGGCGCCCTAGGATTTGGGGAGAGGCCAAGCTGGCCGGCCACCCCTCTATATATAGGGGGCAAGGGCGCAGCCCTCTCTACCCCTTAACCCAAACCCTAGCCGCCAACTGCTGCCCTCCCTCTCTCTCTCTCTCGCGACTGCGCGTAGGCGAAGCCCTGCTGCAGAAACTCTCCACCATAAGCACCACGCCGTCGTGCTGCTGATCCAATCTATCTCTCCACCATACTTGCTGGACCAAGGAAGGAGGAGACGTCGCTGCACCGCACGTGTGCAACTCTCGGAGGCGCCGCCACTTGCGGCGTAGGATCGGATCGGATCGCGAGGAGGAGACGGCAAGTACGACTACGTCAACCACGTTCTATTGAACGTTTCCGCTGTGCGAATCTTCAAGGGTATGAAGATCTCATCTACCTCTCTCGTTGATTACATCTCCTAGATTAGATCTTGGCTTTCTTGTTCGCATCCGTAGGATTTTTTTTGATTTACTATGCTGCGAAACCCTTCACATTTTATGTAATGTATTGTTCTAATCATGCATGTATCACAATAACACTCACGAGAGGCGGGGAAACGATTGAACTGGAATTAAAGTACATGGTCAGATTAAGTCACAATCGACCGAACTTGTTTTTGAATGTTGGAGTGATTCAGTCATAGTCGTGCCTAGCCCTATAAACGTCGCCACTGTAGTCGTTGTAGTCGCCGACGTCGTCGTCGCTGGCATCGGGGTCGCGGTAGTCGAACCTTGGCGGGTGAGCACGCGTGGGCTGAGACTGAGGGTAGCGCAGGCGGGGGCCACGGTAGGCCATGATGCTCTGGAGAGTCCGGCCGCGCCACCACAGCCGACGGCCGGCCTCGTTGAAGTTCGAACGAGGCGGGCCGTCCTCCTCGTGCCTGGCAAGCGCACTCTCACGCCGATTGATGAAGAAGGCGTCCCAAGTCGGGCTGTAGTCCGGATGCCACTGGGGATTCCTCCGTTGCTCTGGTGTGAGCTCGAAGTAGTAGTGGTTCGTGATGGCCATCTGGCGCGCCACACCTAGAGGGACAGGAGGGACCGGTACGCCTCCGACGCTCAGCATCCAGCCGGTGGGGACGCGGTAGCCCGGCGGGCAGGGGTAGTTTGAGGCGCAAAGCGCCTCCGCCTCCTGGGGGGTTAGAGATACGATGGAAGCCATGGAAGAGAGTGATGAGGTTTGTAGATATGAGTCTAGATGTGATATGTAAATGGAGGCCAAGCCTACATATATATAGTGAAAAATGGCGGGAAGACGAAGGCGGGAAGCGGTGGAAAGCGCGGGAAGAAAATAGGCGGGAACGCAGTGGCGCGGGAATCCATCTAACCTTTAGTCCCGGCTGGTGGGTGCAACCGAGACTAAAGCTGTCGGTGGGATAAGGACGTGTGGGTAACCTTTAGTCCCGGCTGGTGGGTGCAACCGATACTAAAGCTGTTGGTAGGATAAGGATGCGTGGGTGGATGCACTGCTCGATGAGATAAAGCATGTAGCGCACGATGCCCCTGTAGGATAAGTTTTGTCAGATTCTAAAATATTCAAAAAGAATATTAATCAATATAGTTTTAATTGAAAATGGCAAAATAGTTAATTGTTTAAATAGTTAGATTAATTGATATTGAAAATACAAAATATTTTTGAATTAGTTATTAAATTTCAAACACTTTTCATATTCAAAGTTTTGTCAGATTCTAAAATATTCAAAAAGAATATTAATCAATATAGTTTTAATTGAAAATGGCAAAATAGTTAATTGTTTAAATAGTTATATTAATTGATTTTGAAAATACAAAATAGCTTTGAATTAGTTATTAAATTTCAAACACTTTTCATATTCAAAGTTTTGTCAGATTCTAAAATATTCAAAAAGAATATTAATCAATATAGTTTTAATTGAAAATGGCAAAATAGTTAATTGTTTAAATAGTTAGATTAATTGATTTTGAAAATACAAAATAGCTTTGAATTAGTTATTAAATTTCAAACACTTTTCATATTCAAAGTTTTGTCAGATTCTAAAATATATAGAAGTTATTCAAATTGAAATTCAAATTTCATATTCAAATGAAATCTGAAAAAATATAAGGCCTTGGCGCGCATTTATTATACCTTTAGTCCCGGTTGTTTCCACCAACCGGGACTAAAGGTCTGGGAATCGGGCGCGAACCGCCGAAAAGTCTTTAGTCCCGGTTGAAGCCACCAACCGGGATTAAAGACCCTTTAGTCCCGGTTGGTGGCTTCAACCGGGACTAAAGACTCACCTTTAGTCCCGGTTGAGGCCACCAACCGGGACTAAAGGTGTGGGGGTATATATAGCGCCGCGCCGCCCCCTTCTTCCCCAACACTTAGCAGTTTCCAGCGCGCGAGGAGTCGAATCGCCGAGCGTTGCGGTCGCCCAAATTCTCGAGCGCCGCCGCCGCCGGAGCCACTGCCGCCACCCCTGCAGCGCCGCCGCCACCGGAGCCACTGCCGCCACCCCTGCAGCGCCACCGCCGGAGCCGCTGCTGCCACCCCTGCAGTGCCGCCGCCGGAGCCACTGCCGCCACCCCTGCAGCGCCGCCGCCGGAGCCGCTGCCGCCACCCCTGCAGCGCCACTGCCGGAGCCGTTGCCGCCACCCCTGCAGCGCCGCGGTCGCACTGGACCCCCTGCAGCGCCGCCGCCCGACCACCCCCGGCCTGCAACGCCGCCGCCCGACCACCCCTGGCCTGTAACGCCGCCGCCCGACCACACCCGGCCAGTAGCGCCGCCGCCCGACCACCCCCGGCCTGTAACGCCGCCCGGCCACGCCCGGCCTGCAACGCCGACGCCCGGCCACCCCTGCAGGTAATTTCTAAGTTTTTTTTGTTAAATTTTTGTTAGGGTTAGAATTAGTTAGGAAATAGTTAGAAATAGTTAGAAATTTATTTGTTAGGGTTAGAAATAGTTAATAGTTAGGAAATAATTAGAAATAGTTAATAGTTAGAAATGTTAGAAATAGTTAATAGTTAGAAATGTTAGAAATGTTAGAAATAGTTAATAGTTAGAAATGTTAGAAATCGAAATAATTAGAAATAGTTAATAGTTAGAAATGTTAGAAATAGGAATATTGTTAGTAATAGACTTACAAAATAGAGTTAATAATGGAAATGAAATATGTGTACTAAAAGGGGGCGTTGGCCGGGCGCCGACGCGGTGAGGGGGTCTTCCCCCCACCGCGTCGGCGATCGGCCAACGCCCCCTTTTTTTTTGGTTATTGCTCAAATATGTGTACTAAAAGGGGGCGTTGGCCGGGCGCCGACGCGGTGAGGGGGTCTTCCCCCCATCGCGTCGGCGCTCGGCCAACGCCCCTTTTTTTTTGGTTATTGCTCAAATATGTGTACTAAAAGGGGGCGTTGGCCGGGCGCCGACGCGGTGAGGGGGTCTTCCCCCCACCGCGTCGGCGCTCGGCCAACGCCCCCTTTTTTTTGGTTATTGCTCAAATATGTGTCACTAACTTGTTTTACCTGTCTTTAGAAGAGACATGGACGGTGAAAATGACCCACGCCACCCCGAAGAATTCTTATTTGGCATGATACGTGAGAATGTATATGTGCCTCAAGAAGGTGCCGATCGAGAAGACCCCAGAGTAGCCGGCCGAGAAGGAGCCGGCCAAGAAGGAGTCGGCCGAGAAGGTGCCGGAGAAGCTGAATTTGAAGATGATGTTTCATCGTTTCTTAACCCTTCCGGTGACGGAATGGAGATAGAAATGTTTGACGACGAAGGGCAAACAAACACCGATGCCGAACGACAATTGCAAACAAACGCCGATGGCGAGGTATATAGATTTAGCTTTTGGTGATACGAAGGGAATATGCATATTTGTATTAACGACTTTTTCTTTTTTCAGCCCTCCGGATCGAGCAAATCGTATTCTAAACGAGGTCCGAGCCAAAAGTTGAGTGCGAATCAGAAGCTGACCATCGATGTAGTAGCTCCAGATGGCAAACCGTTGGAGCCAACACAACACGCAACAAAATTTATAAATCAATGCGGAGTGATTGTTAGGGACATGATCCCGATCACGGTTCAAGAATGGCACGAGCCAAAGAAGGCACGTCTTGGAGCTACTTTTGTGAACAAAAGATCCAAGAAAGACCTTTGGAGGAAGCTCATGGAAAATTTCATTCTACCTCTGGAGTAATCCAAGAAGGATGATGATGGAAATGAAATTCCGGGTGGACGTGAAAGGAGAAGGAGAGTTAAACATTACGCTCTCAAGAAGATGGCTGAAGCATTCCGGGGCTTCAAGAAAATGTTATACGCGAAGTATATCGCGAAAAATAAAACTCCAGTGTTCGAAGGAGCATACGAGAAGTTGAGACAACAGTGGCCTGAATTTGTGGCATTCAAGGCATCTGAGAGAGCCAAGGAAATGTCGGAAAAAAATAAGAAAAATGTTGAAAAGAAGGAACATCACCATGTTTTGGGGCCAGGCGGCTACGTGAGAGCAGTGCCCAAGTGGGAATCTATGGAGAATGAATTGAGGAATAAAGGAATCACTCCAGGTACAGAGGGATGGCCCGAAAGGGCCAAGCACTGGTGGTACGGACATGGAGGATCGTTAGACCCGGCAACAGGGGAGTGTGTTCATCGGAAACAGACCTTTACTCCCACAGTAAAACTTGTTAAGGCAATGGAGGATGCTCAAGCGGGATTGATCCGTGTCGACCGAGAGAACGACGAGCTGACACACGCCCTCGGGAATCCAGAACACACCGGACGAACAAGAGGCAAAGGCGCCGGTGTTCCATGGAAGGAAGGGTTTTATCAGCATGAAGATCCGTACGGTTACAAAAGCCGTAAGAGAAAGAAGGATCGGGAAGCAGATCGGATCGGCAAGGTAGAACGTGAATTAGCCGACATGAAGAGTATGATACATCAACTTAGCCAGGGAGGTGGATCTCGGCTGCAGGAAGATCCAGCATTGGATCTTAATAGTCAGCGGGGAAGCAGCGTGGCTTCCACGGAGGTCCCAGCTGATGAGCATGAAGCACCGGGGTCTCGCTACCCCGTGGATGATGTTAGGGAGATGACAAATTGTGAGCTACATCAGCCAATGAAGAACATGACCATCAAGGTGGCGAGCGGCGACGCTTTACCTTGTCTACCTGAAGCACTCCACCATGGGAACCCGATACCGGCTGGCTATGCTCGTGTCTCGGTGCTTGACATAGTCAGCTCGTTCGAGGACCTAGAGCTTGATTTTGCTACACCTGAAGGGGATCGGAGACTTGGAGATGTGAAGCGCCAAATCGTTTTATGGCAAAAGAAATACATCAAGTTTCCGGGATCAGCGCCAAGGCCACCGACTCCGAGGAATCCAAGTCCACCCTCCCCCGGTGAACGTCGTCCACCTACGCCGCCCCCGAGTCCACCTCGGGTGCCGCGTCAGCCGACGCCACCCCCGAGTCCACCTCCAGCGCCGCGTCAGCCGACGCCACCCCTGAGTCCACCTCGGGGGACGCGTCAGCCGACGCCGCCCCCTAGTGCACCTCCCACGCGTCAGCCAACGCCGTCCCCCAGTGCACCTCCCGCGCGTCAGCCAACGCCGTCCCCCAGTGCACCTCCAGCGCGTCACGCGAAGCCGCCCCCCAATACTACTCAGACGGGGAAAAAGCGGAGCAGGTCCGCTACTGATAAGGTAGTACATAAGACCACGAAGATACCAGAGCCATCGCTAAAGCCTCTTCCCAAGAGAGCTTATGACCGGACTCCCGAGGAAAACGAGGCGATAGTACGCGCCGAAGTGAAGGCATTTTTTGCACCGAAAGTGCCTGAGCCCAAGCCGACATACACGGAGAAACAAAAGGACTGGGCTTATGGTATGCTTACTGCAGAGCCCCAATATAAGATGAATCTGCATCAGACTATAAACGCGAAATTGAAAGGCAAAGTGACTTGGCCAAGGCAAAAAGAAGCGGGAAACAAATTCTCCAGCTTGGAGAACAGAAGAATCAATCGGTCGCCCCGCTCATAGTCGCCCCCCCCCCCCCCGATATCGATACGTCCTTCAGAGCCGATTTGTAAGAGGACCGATTGTTATTGGACCCCAGAGTCGTAGCAGCTGCACAACTATTGGGTTTAACTATAAGGGAGGCAAAAGAGAACGCGAACGTCTTGAATGTGCCTCTTCTAGTTATGTTAGGCCTTGAAGAAGCGCCACTGGGAGAGGTAGTAGAGCAATATGTAATGGGGGGGCCTCTGATCAAGCCTGAGGAGGAACGCGGTCTATCAACACATATGCGAAATCTGCTCGGCTGGTACAAGGTGCATATACAAAAAAAGGACTTCAAACGTTTTATCCTCTTGGACGTTAGAGAGGAGCATTACTTCAAAAGATACATGGTACATATTCCAATGGACGAATTGTTTCACATATTCAATCAGCGCGATCTCGACAAGTCTACCATCAGTTGCTATTGTCTGTAAGTGATTTATATTCAAGTATCTAGCTAAGCTCGTTCATTGCCTATATAGCTTAATTAACTATATGATTTTTGTATGCTATTATGCAGATTTAAGATGTTTGAATGCAAAAAAAAGGGAATCCATGACGTTGGGTTCATTGACCCATATATCATTAATGAAAGGATGTTAAAAGATCACCCCAGAGACGTGGAGAAGGACCTCTTCAGATTTTTTGTCAAGCAAAGTCTTAAAAGAGAACTTCTATTTCCTTACAACTTCAAGTGAGTGTTTCTATCTTCTAGACATTCTTTTTTGCTTACTCGATGTTAAGTGTAATTGATGAGTTATGTATGCGTGTCTGTAGTTTCCACTGGATTCTGCTAAAGATTCAATTGGACACATCAACTGTTCATATCATGGACTCATTGGATAAGCCCGACGTCCTGTTTAGCGACATGAAAGAAATGCTGCAAAAGTAATTTCAATCATTACCCGACTATATATATCAACTCCTTTCATTAATTTCCTGATATCAAGTATTTAATAAGTCATTTGCTCATTTTCTTTGCCCTGTAGCGTTTGGACACGTTTCAGAAGGTCGGTAAGAGGTGAATTCAAAGAACAGCTAACTTTTAAAAATATAAAGGGTTTGCAGCAATCACCGGGGACCAATCTCTGTGGATTCTACGTCTGCGAGTTCATCCGGTGGTACACCAGTAAGCGGAGAGCACATACCACAGACTTTGATGTACGTAAATAATATTCACAGTTTTCTTTTATTATAATCAATTGTGTTGAGTTTCATCCAACTTATATATATCCATATCGATCTTCTTAAAGTTGTATGTGATGCGGGAGAACCTCGTACCAACCCAGCGCCTAAAAGCAATTCAAGAGGAGCTGGCAGGATTCATCATGAGGGAGGTCCTCGATGAGAAAGGAGAACACTATGTGGAGGACGAAGAACGCTATCTGTAATTTAGTGATCTCCATGTAACTTAGTTTATTTTGAAACTTGTTTGAAAAATAGTTGTACATACACTTGTTTGAAATTGTAGTATATACAGTCGCGAGACATCGTATAATATTATATATGCATGCACCAACGTGTAATGTGTATGTACTAGTCGTAGAATATAGGTACGGAAACTCGTTTGAAATTAAAATGAACCCTAATTAAGCATAAACCCTAAACCTATAATCTGAAACAGCAATAAAAATAAAAATAAAAACAGAACACTTTAGTCCCGGTTCTCATTACGAACCGGGACTAAAGGTCCCCGAGACGGCGCTCCCAGCCGTGCCCACGTGGACGGCCTTTAGTCCCGATTCGTTTGCAACCGGGACTAAAGGATGAGGGTCTTTAATCGCGCTTTGCTAGTCCCGGTTTGGAAACCGGGACTAAAGGTCGTTACAGACCGGGATTAATGGCCCCTTTTTTCACCAGTGGTGGTACGGTACGAAACGCCACTGCCAGCTAGCGGCGAGATGAGAGATGCATGCAAGCGCGCCTTCCGTCGCTCCGCCACCCCGGTGTGGTTCACCATCACGCGTGTCAGCGGCGCGCCGGGCGACGTGGTGTACCCGTAGGTTCTCTGCCACGGGCTCGTCGTCACCCGCAGCGGGTACTTGTTCCCATAGCCCGACCACGACGCCTCCGGGACGCCGTTGAAGTAGAGCCCGTTCCACGAGCCGGCTCGGTACGTCTTGACGTTGCCCTGCCATGTCACGAGCTCCGGCAGTCCGCTGGTTTGCAGCGTGCGGCGGTAGTCCCCCGGCCGGAGACGGGTCGTCGGGGGAGCGCCACGCCGTGAGCTGCCACTCGCCTCCGGTCCAGAGGTCCTTCCCCAGCTTCATGCCGGGCAGCAAGGTGTCCGTCGGCTGGTCGAACGACTGCCACAGCGAGATGTCGCTGCTGCCGTTGCGCACCACCAGGTTGCCTGACTCGAGAAGCCGAGCCACCGGGGCGGAGGCCGCCGGGAAGTTTGAAGACCACGCCGTCCGGCGAGAGCCGTCGAGCAGGACGAGGCTGTCGACGTCGTTGAACACCAGCAAGCCGGACTTGTCAGGCAGAGGCTGGTCGCGGTTGGCGACCCAGTAGGTGGGTCACTGTACGTACTAAGTTTTTTCTTTGTTTGACTGTATCAACGTACTGAAGTTGTTATGCAGGTTGGAACATGAACGTAACATTCTACTACTTCGAGATCTGGTATTCCGGCTAATTTGGAAGATAAAAGTAGCATGTACTTGAAAGAGATTTTTTTTCTCTTTCGATGAAATTTTGTCAAGAGGGCAGAGCACTGCAATTCTATTAGAGGAAAAGAAAATTCTTGTCAGTTGAACAAAACTAGACCGGAACCAGTAAAATAAGAACAGTTCCACTTCGCCCGTTCAAGAGTAAGCCAAATTTCCAGGAAGTTGCTGTCAGAGTTGATTTATTTCAACTGAGATGTGAGCGCTAGTAGAAAATAGGGATTTCGTTTTGAGCTCCAAACGGCAGTTGCACCGGTTGGCTTACGAACCCAGACTAAAGGGGTTCTTTAGCACCGGTTCGAGCTGCCAGAGAGCTAAATTGAGCCCGTGGAGCTCTAGCACCGGTTTGTTAGGAACCATTAGCACCGGTTCGTGCCACAAACCAGTGCTAATGGCCACCCTTTTGCATCGGTTTCGGATACGGACCGGTTCTAGAGATCCTGCCTATAAATATAGCCGCCCAGCCTTCTCCTCTGTTTTTTTCCTTTGGAAGGTGTGAGAGGGGGTGTGCTAGTTTGGTTTTTTCCCCTATGCACAAGAGGTGTTTGATGAAATGCCTAAGAGCATGAAACAACTTAAGCCCACACAAAATAAAAATGATATGAGGTGCCCGAGCGATACTTAGGTCTTCTCCTCGTTCTTTCCTCCTCGATCGAGGTTAGCAACTCTATTCTTTTATTTGTCATTGATACAAATGCATGTTTCATCATTTTACTATTTATGATGTTCAGTAATAGTATTAGTAAACCTAATTATATGACGCAGATGAACGAACGACAATGGATGTACGGTGACCGACGCACTTCCGAGTTCATTGAAGGTCTTCGTAATTTTGGCGATGTGGCTCGGGCAAATATTCAGAATGGTTTTATGTGTTGTCCATGTATTCACTGTGGGAACAAGAAGGAGTACTCTTCCTGGAAAATCATTCACGCCCACCTGCTTCGGAAAGGTTTCATGCCTAGCTATAATTGTTGGACCAAGCACGGAGAAAGAGGGGTTATAATGGAAGACAATGAAGAAGAAGAGGATGATGATATGTACCCTGAATATGGTGATACTGCAACGGGGGAAGCTGAAGCTGAAGGGACAGGAGAAGCTGAAGATGTAGAGGCATCAGATGAGCCTGATGATGATCTTCGTCGGGCCATCGTAGATGCACACAGAGAAGCAGAAAGTGTGAATGAGAAGCGAAAGTTAAAAGGTATGTTAGAGGATCACAAAAAGAAGTTGTACCCAGACTGTGAAGATGGGAACACAAAGCTCGGTACCACACTGGAGTTGCTGCAATGGAAGGCAGAGACTGGTTTATCTGATAAGGGATTTGAGAAATTACTGAAAATAATGAAGAAGAAGCTTCCAAAGGATAATGAATTGCCTGACAGTACGTACGAAGCAAAGAAGGTTCTCTGCCCTCTAGGATTAGAGGTTCAGAAGATTCATGCATGCATTAATGACTGCATCCTCTACCGCGGTGAGGAGTACGAGAATTTGGAAGCATGCCCGGTATGCACTGCACTGCGATATAAGATAAGACGAGATGACCCTGGTGATGTTGATGGCGAGCCCCCCAGAAAGAGGGTTCCTGCCAAGGTCATGTGGTATGCTCCTATAATACCACGGTTGAAACGTCTGTTTAGAAACAAAGAGCATGCCAGGTTGTTACGATGGCACAAAGAAGACCGTAAGAAAGACGCGATGTTGAGACACCCCGCTGATGGGTCGCAGTGGAGAAAAATTGAGAGAGACTACCCGGACTTTGCAGGCGACGCAAGGAACTTAAGGTTTGGTCTGAGTACAGATGGCATGAATCCTTTTGGGGAGCAGAGCTGCAGTCATAGCACCTGGCCTGTAACTCTATGTATCTATAACCTTCCTCCTTGGTTGTGCATGAAGCGGAAGTTCATTATGATGCCAGTGCTCATCCAAGGTCCGAAGCAACCCGGCAATGACATTGATGTGTATCTAAGACCATTAGTTGATGAACTCTTACAGTTATGGACCAAACCAGGTGTACGTGCATGGGATGAGCACAAACAGGAGCCGTTTGACCTACGAGCGTTGCTTTTCGTAACCATCAATGATTGGCCTGCTCTTAGTAACCTTTTAGGACAAACAAACAAACAAGGGATACAATGCATGCACGCACTGTTTAGATAAGACTGACGCTATACATTTGGAAAAATGCAAGAAGATTGTGTACTTGGGGCATCGTCGATTTCTTACGACCACGCATTCCGTAAGAAAGAAAGGCAAGCATTTTAGAGGTGTGGCAGATCACCGGCAAAAGCCTGAACTCCGTACTGGTGATGATTTATTTGATATGGTCAGGGACCTAGAAGTAATCTTTGGAAAGGGTCCTGGCGGTCAATCTGTTCCAAATGACGTCGCTACCGGACACGCACCCATGTGGAAGAAGAAATCTATATTTTGGGAGCTTGAGTATTGGAAACACCTAGAGGTTCGCTCTTCAATCGACGTGATGCACGTTACGAAGAATGTTTGCGTGAACCTGCTAGGTTTTCTGGGCGTATATGGAAAAACAAAAGATACACCAGAAGCACGGGAGGATCATGTGGCGACCTCAAATTTGATACAAATTCGAAGTGCCCGTTATGTATTCCACCGCAATCCCAGAACCATTGTTGCGATATACATAACGTAGTTGGTAACCAGTTCCATAGACATTACAATACGATGGTTCAAATACAATGGTCATAGAGACCAAGTTCATATTACAACACAACATAGCAGCGGAAATAACGTCTTTGGGTCCATGCCTTCACCCAACAGGCAACGGCGACTCATGGAGACGAGCTTAGTTCTGGTACTCTTCTTCATACCCTTCCTCCTGGTACTCTTCCCCATAGTCTGGCCAAGTTGATAGCCAGGGACACAGCCATGAGTACATTGGATGCACTCGCAAACCTTCTTATAAATGAAATGATCAAGTAGGTATGCAAGTTTGGTATAGTGGACTACGCACTAAGTTTATTTGCAAAAGCTAGTTTTATTTCCCAAGAATGTTCATTGGTAGAAAAGGGGGTTTAGTTCTCTAAGTTTATTCTAAAGAGGAACTTCAAGTGTGTCAGCATCAAGTTCAAATCAAGTCAATTCAATTCAGATCCTTCACCAAACTCACCATTGTTATTTTTATCTTTGACAAAAGTCAGGTAGAGCTTGCCAACTGTCCATAACCGCAGACTCGGCTATTCGAATAGTTTGAAAACCTCTGCAGAGGGGTACACTTTACCCACAAGATTCGATACATCTGCCGGGAGAAATCCACGGATCGTCATACACAAGTATGCGGGGTTCAGATAATCAAACAAACTCTTTCACTTGCTCACCCTAGTATAGGATCCTTCCCTAGAGCCCGGGGTACGGAATCCCCGCTCCGGCGCCTCTAGTTCTGGCCATCCCGGAGGGCCGGGTTAGTGGAATCCACCTGGTTCAGAAGTAACCGCGCACGGTGTCCTTCCATAAAGATTTGATACAAGGCCTCCCATACTAAGGTAAACAAGCTACGGACTAAGCCCCTTCCCATATAGGGGTAATGTGGTCGTACGGTATGGTTGGCTCACATAGTACATCACTCGTTGTCATTGAGAAATACATTTCATAGTTCTTAGTAAAGATTGATTTCTTTCATAAAAACCATTACGTAGGAGCAATCTCCAATCCAAGTTTCAAGTTCAAGTCACCACTTTTCAAATGGGGTTCCTCCAGAGATAGCACCAACTTTTATTAGCGACTAAGCAACTACATTGAGTGATGATACTACTAAATAGAGTTGGATAAACTCAGCTTGATGCTCTTGATGAACAAGACATCAATACACTTCTATCATTCTACTCTAGCAATTCAATCATGCAATTTACTTAAAACAAGTAGAATGCAATATTAAAACTAGGCATTGGGAGTATGAATCAAAAGATGGCTTGCCTTGGTTGGCAAAGTGTCCGGGGTATTCTTCTTCTTCTTGATAATAATCCCCTCCAATATCCTCCTCGGCAATACTAGCGTCTAATAACGAATAAACACAAAGCACACAATCACTACACAATGCTTAACCACACACCAAGCACACATCTTTGTTTGCTAACAATAGCATTCATGTTGTATTTTATGGGGTTGGATTGTAAGTTTTGCTTCTAAGTTTTCATCAAGTGTGCAAGTTAAAGTTTCTACTAAGTGTCATATGTTGTTCACTTTCTAAGCATTGGTATTGGTTTAGGGGTACTAATACTAGTTCAAGTGAGAAGGGTTCGATTAAGTGGATTGGGATTGAGGGCAACAATTAGTTCTAAGTGTGCAATAGGAATCTATCATTTTATGTTACTAACTAGAGTTGGGTTAGGGTCTAATTGATAACACTAACAGTGTTTGGGGTTGATTAGGGTTGACTAACAGTAAGAGAGGTCATTGGTGAGTTCACAATTTAAATTTCATATTTTTAGGAGGCTTAACTAATTTTCTAGAAATCTTCTATGATTAAACAAGATATGGTCACACTATTCATATCTAATTAAATTACTAATTCAAATGGAATTCTAATCAATCCTACAGTGTAGAGTATTTTATAAGCTTTCCAACACATATTTATTTGCTACAAATGGATTTGTAAAACTCTTGGAATTTAAGTTTGAAAATCATATCTGAAAGTTATTTGAATTAATTCAAACGGGCGGGAAAATAAATAAAAATCGATTCGGACCGAAACTAAACTGAACTGGGCCGTTTTCAAAAGAATCCCGAACGGGCCGGCCCATACCGCTTCGCTCCGGCGGGAAAGAAATAAAAACTAAACATGACAGATGGGGTCCACGCGTCAGATCTAATTAGAATCGCCGAACCGGTATGCTATCGTTGGATCAAGATCGAACGGCTCTGGTGCATCGTCTACCTTAGCTCGGGTGGAAGCTCACCGGCGTGTGCAGAGATGAGTGTTCGACGGCGAGGGAGTGGCGGAGAGGAAGAAGAACTTGACGGCGGTGATGCAGATCGGCCGCGGTTGTTCAACTCCTCCACCTCGCACCAGCAGCAGCTCCAATGGTGGCCGGAATCTTCTAGAACGCGGCGGCGCTCCCGTGCAGAGATCGGACGTTTCCGAGGGAGAGAGGAAGAGAGGGGAGTGGGAATCGGCTGCGGCGATGGTGTGCGTCTTCTGGGAGCGTCGACGGGGGTTTTTATAGCCTCGGGAAGCCGGGGGCAAGGCGACCGGAGGGTGTCCAGTGCGGGGGTCCTGGCGGCGTTTGGAGCTCGCTCCGGGCACGGCGGCCTCGGGGGTGTGCTGGGAGGGTGTCGGCTTGGCTGCGGTGGGCTGTGGGTCGGCTCTGGCGCATCCAGGGCGGTCGGCATCGTGCAGGAAGAAGAAGGTCTGGGAGGGGGCCCTGGGCGCATTTCTCTCCGTTCCTCCCCTTCTCACGGCTCGGGTCGGGGCAGGGGGCACTGAGCTCGACCGTGGCATCGTCCAGGAGTATGGCTACAGTCCTCGAGCGAGCCAGAACAGTGATCTTCACAGTGAATCAAGATTTGCTCGATTCTTCTCTGCCAGTGTTCGACGAAATGCCCGCAAGAGTTTGAAATTTGAATTTTTGAAATTTTCCACTTTGGGTGATCAGCATATGAGCCAAGGTATCCAGTGGTATTTTTGTTCTGAAGAAAGGATGAGTTTTGCAGAAATCTTATTTCAAATTTTGTTATAGTCTCTGTTTCAGATTCAAAGTTTGATTGATGTTTGAGTGATGTTCTGATTTGAATTTTGAGTAGCAACTTCTTGGTTGAGTTTATATGTGACTTGGTGAAGCTCAACTAGCTGGCCAAACACTGAGGTGAGTTGCAGATTTCTTAATCCAAGGGCTCAAAGTAGGGTAGTCAAACAGATTTCCTAGATCATCTTATTCTTCTCTTTTTCTTTGATATTTTTATTTCTGGTTTCTTTGGTTCCTAATATTCTTCTCAATTGCTTCTGTTGGTTCACTTAGAATTAACTAACCAATGCACAATCAAAAATAACACACATGAAATCATAGAATACATATAATAGAAAATACATGTATGCATGAAATAATGGGTAAAAAGTTTTATCTGGGTCCAAAAATTTGGTACTTTATTTAATAAGAAGTGGAGTACAATTTCTGAGTTGTTACAATCTTCCCCCTTAAGAAGAATCTCGTCCCCGAGATTCACTAATTAAGAACTGAAAAGATTGGGAAACTCTTTCTGTAGGTAATCTTCTCGCTCCCAAGTAGCTTCATCTTCGGTGTGATTACTCCACTGAACTTTCAGAAACTTGATGCTTCGGGTTCGTGTGGTTCGATATGCTTCCTCGAGGATACGGGTAGGCATTTCACGATAGGTCAAATCCTTGTTGATGTCCACAGAACGATGATCAATATTCTTGAAGATTTCGGGCTTCTCCGGAACTTCAAGACATTTCCGAAGTAAAGACACGTGAAAGACATCGTGCACTTCAGACAATTCAGGGGGCATTTCCAACTGATAAGACACTTCTCCTCGGCGGTCTAGTATCTTGAAGGGTCCAATATATCTTGGTGCAAGCTTTCCTTTTACTTGGAATCTTTGCATTCCCTTGAGGGGTGATACTCTGAGATAAACAAAATCTCCAATCTGGAAGGTCAGTTCTCTACGTCTCTTGTCGGCATAACTCTTCTGTCTCGACTGGGCTGCCTTGAGGTAGTCACGAATCATGCGAACCTTCTCCTCGGCTTCTTGCAGAATGTCAGGTCCAAATATCTGACTGTCTCCGGTTTCTGACCAATTCAAAGGGGTACGACACTTTCTTCCATACAAAGCTTCAAATGGGGCCATTTGCAAACTGGCTTGATAACTGTTGTTGTAGGAAAACTCCGCGAAAGGCAGACAATCTTCCCACTTAGCCCCATAGGCTAGAACACAGGCTCTCAACATATCTTCAAGTATTTGATTCACTCTTTCAGTCTGTCCATCAGTCTGAGGGTGGTAAGCGGTGCTGAAGGTTAATTTGGTGCCCAAGGCTTGATGTAAGCTTCTCCAAAATTTTGAGGTGAATTGGGTTCCTCGATCGGAAACTATGGTTTTAGGGACTCCGTGCAAACTAACAATTCTGGATAGATACAGATCTGCTAGCTGTCCCGAGCGATAAGTGGTCTTGACAGGAATAAAGTGGGCAACTTTGGTCAGTCTATCCACAATGACCCAGATAGAGTCATTTCCACGGCTAGACCTTGGAAATCCAGTGATGAAATCCATTCCAACAGATTCCCACTTCCATTCCGGAACTTGCAAAGGCTGCAACAGTCCAGCAGGACGTTGATGTTCAGCCTTGACTCTTTGGCAGATGTCACACTTGGAGATGAACGATGCAATCTCCCGCTTCATTCCATGCCACCAAAACTGTTCCTTCAAATCTTGATACATCTTAGTTCCACCGGGGTGGATGGAGTAAGGTGTCTCATGGGCTTCCTTCATAATAAGTTCCTTTAATTCCGAGTCAGCAATCACACAGATACGTCCTTTATACCAAAGAACTCCTTGATCATCTTCTTCAAATCCTGGCACCTTGCCGGAACTAATTCTGCGCTTGATTCCGTCAATACTCTCATTTCCCTTCTGGGCTTCTTTGATTTGGCTCATCAAGGTGGGTTGAAGCTCAAGGTTGGCTAGGAATCCTCGACTGACTAGTTCCAATCCAAACCTTTCAAACTCTTGGTGCAACATGGGTTGCTCCTCTTTGATCGCCATATTCAACGAGCACGGCTTTCTACTCAATGCATCGGCCACTACATTGGGCTTACCGGGGTGATAGTGAATTTCCAGATCATAATCCTTAATCAACTCTATCCATCTTCTTTGCCTCATGTTCAACTCCTTCTGGGTGAAGATATACTTCAAACTCTTGTGGTCAGTGTAGATCTCACATCGGTTGCCCATCAGATAGTGCCTCCAGGTCTTCAGAGCTAGAACCACGGCTGCTAACTCTAGATCATTGCTACTCGTGTGATGGCGCCAGAAAAGACTATGGCGTTTAGTTGACGTGGGAGCAGTAAGTCCTTGTGCGTGGTGATGACCAGCCCGTTGGGAACCCCAAGAGGAAGGTATGATGAGTGTAGCGGCTAGTTTTCCCTCAGTTAAGAAACCAAGGTTTATCGATCAGGAGAAGAGAGACGATGACGACTGAAGGTGTTTGTGGAACCTGCACACACACAAACAAATACTTTGTCCCCAACTTGCGATGAGGTTGTCAATCTCACCGGTTTGCTTGAAACAAAGGTTATGAGTGTATCGAGTGGAAAACAGTAGTAATATGCGAGTAAAGTAAATAGTGCGGGAAAAGTAAACAGGTGATAGCAATATGATTAAAATAGGACCGGGGTCCACAGTTCACTAGTGGTG
This sequence comes from Dactylis glomerata, assembly GCA_007115705.1. Classification (NCBI taxonomy): domain Eukaryota; kingdom Viridiplantae; phylum Streptophyta; class Magnoliopsida; order Poales; family Poaceae; genus Dactylis; species Dactylis glomerata. The sequence continues at coordinate 1,658,720 of QXEO01001637.1, read as the reverse complement.
TCTCTCCATAGATAAAATAACATGCTGGGAACAAATTACAGTTGGGCAATTGATAGAATAAAGATAACGTGATATGTCAAGAAGATCACTATGAGATTCACTCTGGGCATTACAACAAAATACATAGACCGCCATCCAACTGCATCTATGACTAATAATCCACCCCCGGGGATATCATCCGAACACCCTAGAAGTATTAAGTTGCGAACAACAGATAATTGCATTAAGCAAAGTGTGTAATGTAAACAAAGCATATGCCCTTGAGCATATGAATGTTGTTTTCTCCCTAGTAGCAACAGCACATCTACCACCTTAGAGGTTTCTGTCACTCCCCCAGGTGAAATAGAGACATGAACCCACTATCGAGCATAAATACCCCCTCTTGGAGTCACTAGCAACTACTCGGCCAAGATAGCTACTAACAACGGAGAGCATGCAAGATCATAAACAACATAGAGATAACAAAAGATATTATTCAGTACAGTAACTTAATCATAAACACCAATATTCATCGGATCCCAACAAACCAACATCATAGAATTACATAACGGTGATCTCAATCATGTAGGGCAGCTCATGAGATCTAAACATGAAGCACATGGTGGAGAAGACAACCAGCTAGCTACTGCTATGGACCCATAGTCCAAGGTAGACTACTCACTCATCGCTCCGGAGGCAAGCATGGCGATGAAGAAGACCTCCGGTGGCGATTGCCCTCTCCGGCAGGGTGCCGGGAAGAGCTTCTGGACCCTCCCGATCTTCGGGTCGACGGCGGCGGCGGATCGCGATGTGGTCTGGAAAACTGATCGGGCCTTAGGTTTTTCTCGTCAGGGGGTATATATAGGCGAAGGGACGATGTCAGAGGTGGAGCCAGGAGCTCTCACACAGGGGTGGCGCGGCCAGGGGCCAGGCCGCGCCGCCCCCTTGTGTGGGGCCCTGGTGGCCCCCCTCCGTCAGCTCTTCGGATGTCTGGAAGCTTCCCCGTGAAATAAGTCTTCAGGAACTTGTTTCGTCCAATTCCGAGAATATTTCCTGTGTATCACTTCTGAAACACAAAAACAGCAGAAAACAGGAAACTGGCACTGTGGCACTTCGTTAATAGGTTAGTTCCGGAAAATGTATAAAAATGCCACTAAGTGTAACGAAACAATATACAAATGGTGTAAAAACAAGCATGGAGCATCAAAAATTATAGATACGTTCGAGACGTATCAAGCATCCCCAAGCTTAACTCCTGCTCGTCCTCGAGTAGGTAAGTGATAACAAAGAATAATTTTTGAGGTGACATGCACCTACACAATCTTGATCATAAATGTAAGCATTGGTGAGCTGGGATCAATAGAACTTAAAACATGGGCATGAAAGATATAATCATGACAATAAGAACTTAGCAACCATGTTGTAAACATGCAAATGAACACAAACAAAAGATCATGATAATGAAACAATGAAAGTCAAACGTGTGTTCAAATCATAAGGAAAAACATACAAATGGTTTTCAGCTTGTCCTTCAAAGAGAGCAAAACATAAATGCATAGGACACCTCAAAGTTTAAGAGGGCGACTAGATACAAATAATTTAAGAACAAGTGAAACCAACAATATGAGTCAATCAATGAACTTTGGGACAATGCATATCACACTAAGAATGACAACTATGCTCTCTTAATGGTGCATAAAGAAAGAAGGTGGTGACTCAACATAAAAGTAAAAGAAAGGCCCTTCGCAGAGGGAAGCAGTGATTTAAACATGTGCTAGAGCTTTTTATTTGTAAAACAGAGATAAAACTTGATTTTGAGAGGTGGTTGTATTTGTCAACGACTGGCAATGGGGTTCTTACTATCTTCCATACAAAAATAAAGCAAGTTTTTGAGAGAGAGATTGGCACTCTTGTGCTCTTTTTATAAAACTTGGCACTCCTCCCCACCTTTTCCTTTCACATACCATGGCTAACCGATTCCATCGGGTGCCCACCAACATTCACATTCATTGGAGGAGTGCCTTTTTTTCTTTCTTTTTTCTCTTTTTTTTCTTTTTTGGAATAAGCAATATGGAAGATAGCAAATCCGACCACTACGTCCCCATGAGCTGAAAACAGTGTCACAAAACGAGAAGTATTTTGAAGGTTTTTGAAAGGTAGCACACGAAAATTTTACTTTGGAATGGCTTACAAATACCATGCATAGGAATTTATAGTGGACACAATGGCAAACTTTGGCTTTTAGAAGTTGGATGCACGAGTAGAGCTCATACTCAGTACAAGGCGAGGGCTAGCAAAAGACTGGGAGCGACCAACTAAGAGAGCAATAATGGCCATAATCATGCAAAGCGACAAAGCGACATTAAAAGAAGCATACGATGGCATCAAAAGTCAAAAACTAAATGATCATGAAGGCTAATGGCGACTTTGTAAGAGTCTAACATGTGTGAGCATGCGCCAAGTCAACCCAAATAAAGCATCAAGGAGAAAACCAAAATAATGCTTCCATACAATAAAAACAACGCATGATTTTTCAAAGGCTCATTAAGCAATCTCAGTTATTTGAGACAAGTCATGCTACAGCAAAACCACTAAGCATACTATCAAAAAGACATCAAGCATGACATGAAAAAGCCTAAGCCGCAGTCTACACAAGCTCCTTCTTGTACCACTATTTTGCACAAAGCTTTTTCTCTTTTCCAACACCATTTGAAATTTTTATAAACACCTCTTTTGATGAAAACCAATAAAGATCAGAGGCAAAAATACACCTTGATGAAAAGATATGGCAAGATCTGAACGCAAATCAAGGCGAAAACGAAAACCAAAAGCAGTAGCAGAAAAAGTAGAACACTCGATTTTTAATAAGAGTGAAAACTAGAGCGTTCTTTGCAAATGAAAACGAGTACATCTCCTCCAAAGGAAATTTGTTGGGGTCCAAGCATTTATTGCAGCAAACAAACAAACTAAACCAACTAAGAAAACTAAAACAACTGACGCTCCAAGAAAAACACATAGTGCATGAAGCAATAAAAATATAGTGTTTTGAAAGGTGACCTGATTTTTGCCGATGAAGAAGGGGTGCCTCGGGGGCATCCCCAAGCTTTGACGCTTGTACTTCTTGGATATTTCTTGGGGTGATGCATGGGCATCCCCAAGCTTGAGCTTTTGTCCATTCTTCAACTCATCTCATCATTCTCCAATCCCTACACTTGAAAACTTCCTTCATACAAAACTAAACACAATTCTATTAGCAACATTAGTGTAAGCATAAAATATATTCAACCTCTTTTAGCTTCAGGTTTCAACCCAAAACCACCACATATAAAGTATATACTACTGTAGCAACTTCCACAAGAGTTCCCTGATCAAAAAGAACTCAAAAGAAAGCGATAAAGTGGCAAAAACAAATATTGGCAGAAATCTGTCAAAACTGGACAGCTGACAATGGACGAATTTTTGAGGGATTTTCTGTTGCTCAAATCAAAAAGTGTTCAACTAAGAAAAGTTTGGATATAACCTGGGGCATATGCACAAGAAATCTCAGGTCCAAAAGATATACAGAGAATTTTCACGAATTTTTACGGTGCAGCACCGAAAACAGTTTCAGGACAGCAATAACCCCAAATCTTTACCTCACTCAAATTAGAGGCTTCTCTTGGCACAAAAACGAAATAAACAAGATAAGGAGCGGTCATTACAGTAGTAATGACTTCCGAGACTCAAATAAAAGAAAAAGTACTGAAAAGTAAACAATGGGTTATCTCCCAAGAGTGCTTTTCTTTAACGCCTTTGAGCTAGGCGCAGAAAATTGTGAATCAAGTAATATCAATAGATGAAGCATCAAGCTCATAATTTGCTCTAAGAATAGAGTCAAAAAGTAATTTCTTTCTTTTCCTAGGGAAGTGTTCCATACCTTTCTTTAGTGGGAATTGATACTTGATAGTGCCTTCCCTCATATCAATAATAGCACCTACAGTTCGAAGAAAAGGTCTTCCCAAAATAATAGGACATGAAGCATGGCATTCAACGTCCATAACAAGGTTCAATAAAGCAGGCTTAATCTCATAAAAAGTGGTAGCAGGAACAGTTGGTGCAATAGGAGTGCAGATAAAATCACTATTGTTCGTGCTAGCGAAGTCACACAACTTGGTATTTTCAGGAGTACCCATTTCAGCAAAACGAAAGTAAACAAGTAAAAACAGCTACCAAGGATTCTAATTTTTTTGGGTTTTTGATATAAAAAGCAGTGCAGGTAAAATAAAATAAAGTAAAGCAAAACAAATAACAAAGTAAAGAATGTGTGTGCGAAGAACTCCCCTCGCAGAAGTCTTCTCTCCTCCCCGGCAACGGCGCCAGAAAAGAAGCTGCTACTCATGTGATGGCGCCAGAAAAGACTGTGGCGTTTAGTTGACGTGGGAGCAGTAAGTCCTTGTACGTGGTGATGACCAGCCCGTTGGGAACCCCAAGAGGAAGGTATGATGAGTGTAGCGGCTAGTTTTCCCTCAGTTAAGAAACCAAGGTTTATCGATCAGGAGAAGAGAGACGATGATGACTGAAGGTGTTTGTGGAACCTGCACACACACAAACAAATACTTTGTCCCCAACTTGCGATGAGGTTGTCAATCTCACCGGTTTGCTTGAAACAAAGGTTATGAGTGTATCGAGTGGAAAACAGTAGTAATATGCGAGTAAAGTAAACAGTCCGGGAAAAGTAAACAGGTGATAGCAATATGATTAAAATAGGACCGGGGTCCACAGTTCACTAGTGGTGTCTCTCCATAGATAAAATAACATGCTGGGTAAACAAATTACAGTTGGGCAATTGATAGAATAAAGATAACGTGATATGTCAAGAAGATCACTATGAGATTCACTCTGGGCATTACAACAAAATACATACACCGCCATCCAACTGCATCTATGACTAATAATCCACCCCCGGGGATATCATCCGAACACCCTAGAAGTATTAAGTTGCGAACAACAGATAATTGCATTAAGCAAAGTGTGTAATGTAAACAAAGCATATGCCCTTGAGCATATGAATGTTGTTTTCTCCCTAGTAGCAACAACACATCTACCACCTTAGAGGTTTCTGTCACTCCCCCAGGTGAAATAGAGACATGAACCCACTATCGAGCATAAATACCCCCTCTTGGAGTCACTAGCAACTACTCGGCCAAGATAGCTACTAACAACGGAGAGCATGCAAGATCATAAACAACATAGAGATAACAAAAGATATAATTCAGTACAGCAACTTAATCATAAACACCAATATTCATCGGATCCCAACAAACCAACATCATAGAATTACATAACGGTGATCTCAATCATGTAGGGCAGCTCATGAGATCTAAACATGAAGCACATGGTGGAGAAGACAACCAGCTAGCTACTGCTATGGACCCATAGTCCAAGGTAGACTACTCACTCATCGCTCCGGAGGCAAGCATGGCGATGAAGAAGACCTCCGGTGGCGATTGCCCTCTCCGGCAGGGTGCCGGGAAGAGCTTCTGGACCCTCCCGATCTTCGGGTCGACGGCGGCGGCGGATCGCGATGTGTTCTAGAAAACTGATCGGGCCTTAGGTTTTTCTCGTCAGGGGGTATATATAGGCGAAGGGACGATGTCAGAGGTGGAGCCAGGAGCTCTCACACAGGGGTGGCGCGGCCAGGGGCCAGGCCGCGCCGCCCCCTTGTGTGGGGCCCTGGTGGCCCCCCTCCGTCAGCTCTTCGAATGTCTGGAAGCTTCCCCGTGAAATAAGTCTTCAGGAACTTGTTTCGTCCAATTCCGAGAATATTTCCTGTGTATCACTTCTGAAACACAAAAACAGCAGAAAACAGGAAACTGGCACTGTGGCACTTCGATAATAGGTTAGTTCCGGAAAATGTATAAAAATGCCACTAAGTGTAACGAAACAATATACAAATGGTGTAAAAACAAGCATGGAGCATCAAAAATTATAGATACGTTTGAGACGTATCAATCATGGGTTGGATAATTTTCTTCATGAGGTCGAAGCTGCCGAGAGAGGTAAGTTATGACCTTGCTTTCTTGCATCAATACGCAACCAAGTCCAAGTTTGGAGGCGTCGCAATAGACATCAAAGTTTTTGGTGATATCGGGCATGGTTAGGACAGGGGCGGTCACTAGTCGCTTCTTGAGCTCTTGAAAACTCTCTTCACACTTAGGGGTCCATTCAAACTTCTTGTCCTTCTTCAACAGTTGGGTCATTGGCCGGGCAATGCTTGAAAACCCTTCGACAAATTTGCGGTAATATCCGGCTAATCCGAGAAAACCTCTAACTTCCGTTTGAGTGGTAGGGGCTTCCCATTCCATGACTGATTTGATCTTCTTGGGGTCCACGGATATTCCTCCCGCGGATAATACATGGCCTAAAAATCCAACTTCCTTCAACCAGAACTCACATTTACTGAACTTGGCATACAGCTGATGCTCTCTTAAGGTTTCTAAGATTAATCTCAAATGGGTTGCATGCTCTTCTTCGGATTTGGAGTAGATAAGAATGTCATCAATGAAGACAACAACAAACTTATCCAAGAATTCCATAAAAACCTTATTCATGAGGTTCATGAAATAAGCAGGGGCATTGGTTAATCCAAATGACATTACGGTGTACTCATACAATCCGTATCGGGTACTGAAGGCTATTTTGGGGATATCCGTTGCACGGATTTTCAATTGGTGGTATCCAGTTCTAAGATCTATCTTCGAGAAGACTCTAGCTCCAGTCAATTGGTCAAACAAATCTTCAATCTTTGGGAGAGGATACTTGTTCTTGATGGTCACATCGTTTAGCTTGCGGTAATCAGTGCACAGTCGGCTAGAACCGTCACTTTTATCCACAAACAGAACGGGTGATCTCCAAGCAGAAGAACTTGGCTGAATAAATCCTTTACTCAAAAGGTCATCCAATTGCTTCTTCAACTCTACTAGTTCAGCTGGGTTCATACGATAGGGTCGTTGGGCTATAGATCCAGTTCCGGGAATGAGCTCAATGATAAACTCGATATCCCGATCCGGTGGCATTCCGGGTAGCTCATCGGGAAAAACATCCGGGTATTCACAGACGATGGGAACTTCCTTTATGGTTGGCCCTGAGATACTCTTATGACACCGGGTGGTTTGAGGTGGTTTTACGGATACATGCTTGACTATGATTCCAGTGCTACTCTTCATGGTGATGGTCTTCTTGGCACAATCTATTACTCCTTGATGGAAAGACATCCAGTTCATACCAAGAACTACTTCCAAACCTTTGGTTCCCAACACTATCAAATTGGCTAAGAAAGCTATTCCATGAATTTCTATGGGCACTGCCAAGAAGGTACAACTGGCTTTGGTTACTGACCCAGGAATTTGCACAGACATGACATCTTTCAAGGGTGTGGGTTGAAGTCCACTTTTATCAACGAATAATTGGGTAACAAATGAGTGTGAAGCTCCAGAATCAAACAGAACTCTTGCAAGAACGGAGTTAACAGGGAACAAACCAAGCACAACGTCGGTTGCTTCCTGAGCTTCTTCAACATTCATGGGATTCAGACGGCCTCGAGAGTGAGGCTGGTTCCTTGGTGGATAGTTCTTGCCATTTCCCACCCGGCGTTGTTGCTGAGCAGGAGCAGTGGTCTTGGATGCATCATTCAGCTTCTTGGGGCACTCATTGGAGTAGTGCCCTTTGAGTCCGCACTCATAACAGGTAACTCCAGACTTGTCACCAGGCTTGGGTAACACAGGGGCGCCATTTGGCCTTGGAGTATTGGTGTTGAAGTTGTTGCCACTAGGTCTGGGAGGTGCACGGTTGAAGTTGTTGCCGGGTGGACGGTTGGGATAGTTGGGACGTGGAGCAGGTGCAGATGGCCTCATAGGCCTTGGGGCGAAACCCATAGGTGCATTTCCCCTTGGCTTCTGCGAGTTGCTCGAGTTGCCTTGATACATCATACGGCGCTTGCGGTTTTCTGCAGCTTGCTTGAGTTTGCCTTCCATCTGAATGGCAGAGTCAACCAATGACTCCAGGTCGGCAAAGTGAATGCTGACCAAGACACATTTCATCTCATCATGAAGTCCATCCAGAAACCTTTCTTGCTTCTTTTCAGTGGTGTTGGTGTCATCTGGGGCATACCTAGACAAGGTAAGGAACTTGTCACGGTAATCCACCACAGATAGGGACCCTTGCTTTAGATTTCTGAACTCATCTCTCATCCTTTTAACCAATCCCAAAGGAACATGGGCCTTGCTAAACTTGCTCTTGAACTCCTCCCAAGGCATCACATACCCTGGGGCTTGCATTGCACGGGTGCTATCCCACCAAGCTCTTGCGGCTCCCGCAAGGTAGTGGGTGGTGTACAAAACCTTCTCATTTTCACCAACTTTGGCGACTGCCAAATTGTTCTCCATAGTGCGAAGCCAGTCATCGGCATCTAAGGGTTCTTCAGACTTAGTGAATATAGGTGGATTGGTGTTCTGGAAACTCCTTAACTTGGATCGGTGATCACCATTGCCATTGTTTTCTCCTTCACCATGGCCATTGCCATTGCCATTGTTGTGGTTCATTGCCATCTGGGTTATCTGCTGAAGAGTGGCCAAGTTAGCTTGGCGCTTAGCTCGGGCTGCTTCCCGGTCTTCCATGATCAACCTTAGCAGTTCGGCCATTTCCGGGTTCGGGGGTGGTGGTGCTCGCGGCATCTGAAGATAATGTGTGTAAGACAAGAGGGAAAAGCTAATTTTTGCTAAGATTTAAAGGTAATATGGATGATGCAATTTTTGTCTTACTAAGACCTTAAGGGCCAAATGCATATTTCATTCAACACTCATCAAACATATCGTACATACGAGTTCACACATTACAAATGGTTTACATCAAACCATTGCGACTCGTCTTACTAGAGAGGGGGATACAACTCACACCTACACGAAGTGACTCAAGGTGAACTCATAACTAGATAACACGTGGATCTCTGATCTAAACAGCGGGCTCCTCGGGGTCTTCCTCCTCATCACTCACAATGAATCCATTGTGCCCACCATCTTCCGGATCATCAAGGTCCTCCATGAAGTCATCCTCATCACTAATGAGGGCATTATCCTCCTTGCGGAGATCAATGCCTTCCTCCTCACCAAGGTGATCCTCAAGACTCTCAATGTACTCAGTCAACTCAGCCACATTGGCCTTCAACTCCTCAATGTCCTAACCCTTCTCATCGCGCTGGCGACGAAGGCTCTTGCGCTCCTTCGCAAGTATCCTGATAGTGCTCCTCGCCTCCACCAGTGCGAAGTGCTCAAGGTTGGCCTTGGTACGGGCACGATCGACCTCCTGCTGAGTGGAGTACAGCAAGAAGTCCATGTGATCGATGTAGGTACTCGGCTCATTCTGCCCGGGCATGTTTGCGGGACGTCCATCCGCATCACGCCGAGCAAAGTTCCTAAAGTGCTCTCCCTGAACCTCCTCAACATGCAGTCCGCACAAACGGGCGTGCATCTCCTGCATCGCTCGGACCAAACCATCGGCCCAAGTGTTCTCCACAAGCTCAAACTTGACCCTTGGAGAACTCAAATTCCCCTTCTTGCCACGGCAACTGGCTCGGATAAGCCATCGTAGCTCTCCATCTGGGTGCTCATTGAGCACGGCTCCCTTGAACTCCGGATACAAACGATCCAGGAACAAGGTTAGGGTGGTGAGGTCGCGCTCGAAACAAAGGCTGCCACCATGGCCCAACTGGTAGTGCTCAACGAATACCGGGGCCATCTACAAAATTTTAGATTAGATTAAGTTCGTGATCAACTCAAGTGTGCAAAATTTTAAGTAGGCAAAAACTGAAGTATGTATAAAACTTTGCAAATAGAGAGGAAAGACTAAGCAATTTTGCAACCATTACTTATATCTTTGCTTTCATCAAGGTTTCATTTAACGCCCATTCTAACTAAGGTCTCCTATGGTCAGCCTTGGCTCTGATACCAACTTGTGGCGACCTCAAATTTGATACAAATTCGAAGTGCCCGTTATGTATTCCACCGCAATCCCAGAACCATTGTTGCGATATACATAACGTAGTTGGTAACCAGTTCCATAGACATTACAATACGATGGTTCAAATACAATGGTCATAGAGACCAAGTTCATATTACAACACAACATAGCAGCGGAAATAACGTCTTTGGGTCCATGCCTTCACCCAACAGGCAACGGCGACTCATGGAGACGAGCTTAGTTCTGTTACTCTTCTTCATACCCTTCCTCCTGGTACTCTTCCCCATAGTCTGGCCAAGTTGATAGCCAGGGACACAGCCATGAGTACATTGGATGCACTCGCAAACCTTCTTATAAATGAAATGATCAAGTAGGTATGCAAGTTTGGTATAGTGGACTACGCACTAAGTTTATTTGCAAAAGCTAGTTTTATTTCCCAAGAATGTTCATTGGTAGAAAAGGGGGTTTAGTTCTCTAAGTTTATTCTAAAGAGGAACTTCAAGTGTGTCAACATCAAGTTCAAATCAAGTCAATTCAATTCAGATCCTTCACCAAACTCACCATTGTTATTTTATCTTTGACAAAAGTCAGGTAGAGCTTGCCAACTGTCCATAACCGCGGACTCGGCTATTCGAATAGTTTGAAAACCTCTGCAGAGGGGTACACTTTACCCACAAGATTCGATACATCTGCCGGGAGAAATCCACGGATCGTCATACACAAGTATGCGGGGTTCAGATAATCAAACAAACTCTTTCACTTGCTCACCCTCACTAGTGGAAAAAGGGCCTTTGGCCAGGACCCTTTAGTCCCGGCCTCCATCTGGGCCAGGACTAAAGGCCCGGCCACGTCGCCCCAAATTCGCCAGCCGCCCGGGAGGCTTTAGTCCCGGCCCGTAATGAGCCTTTAGTCCCGGTTTGAGACACAAACCGGGACTAAAGGGCTTAGCGCTGAGAGGCCCGCATGTGCGCACCCTTTAGTCCCGGTTTGTGTCTCAAACCGGGACTAAAGTCCTCTGCCTATATATTGGCCGCAGCCCCTTTCTCCCCTCTTCCTTGCATTTTTCTTGGATGGATGAGTGTGGGTGTGTGCTAGCTCACTTTTTTGCTTGGATGCACTAGAGGTGTTTGTTGAAATGTGTGTTAGAGCGATGCCGCTTCAGTTCAGCGAACACAACTACGATATGAGGTGCCCGAGCCACGTTTAAACTTTTCCTCTTTATTTCCACTTATTCTAAAAGGTTAGCAACTATATTTCCTCGTTTAGACCGTGCGGTACTAATTTTTAGGATCGTGATTGTGTTTGATATACTGTTGCATGACGCAGATGAGCCATCCATGGATGTACGGTGATCGACGCACCGCCGCTTACAGAGAAGGTGTGCATTCTTTTCGAGATGCGGCCGATGCGAACAAGCATGGTGGTGGCTATATGTTTTGTCCATGTGTTGAATGTCGGAATGAGAAGGATTACACTTCCTCAAGAGTCATTCAGAGCCACCTGCTTCGGTCCGGTTTTATGTCGGGCTATAATGTTTGGACCAAGCACGGAGAAAGAGGGGTTATGATGGAAGACGACGATGAAGAAGAAGAGAACGATGATGACAACTACCGATCTATGTTCCCTGAGTATGCTGATACCGCAATGGAAGACAATGAAGAAGAAGATCAGGGTGCAGAACGGGAACCAGATGAGCCCGCTGATGATCTTGGCCGGGTCATTTCTGAAGCACGGCGAGGCTGCGACACAGAAAAGGAGAGGTTGCAGTTCGAGCAGATGTTACAGGACCACAACAAATTATTGTACCCAACTTGTGAAGATGGCCAGAAGAAGCTGGGTAGCACACTGGAATTGCTGAAGTGGAAGGCAGAGACCGGTGTGACTGACTTGTCATTTGAAAAGTTGCTGGTACTGATGAAGAAGATGCTTCCAACAAAGAACGAATTGCCCGCCAGCACGTACGAAGCAAAGAAGCTTGTCTGCCCTCTAGGATTAGACGTGCAGAAGATACATGCATGCCCTAATGACTGCATCCTCTACCGCGGTGAGAAATATGAGAATATGGATAAATGCCCGGTATGCACTGCATTGCGGTACAAGATCATAAAAGATGACCCTGGTGAGATTGAGGGCGAGCCACCCAGGAAGAGAGTTCCTGCCAAGGTGATGTGGTATGCTCCTATAATACCACGGTTGAAACGTCTGTTCAGAAATAAAGATCATGCGAAGTTGTTGCGATGGCACATGGAAGATCGTATGAAAGACGATAAGTTGAGGCACCCCGCTGATGGTCGGCAGTGGAGAAAAATCGAGAGAGAGTTCCCGAGATTTGCAGGTGACGCAAGGAACTTATGGTTTGGTCTGAGTACAGATGGCATGAATGATGGGTTCGTAGCATAGAAAACAAAAATTTTCCTACGCGTGAACGCATAAACTGGCCAAGAAACTCTACGAGATGGTAGCAACGGATACTCACCCTCGACGACCGTGAGCGGGGATTACGTTCCTGCACAAACGTTGACAATGGAGAGTTGGTGAAGACGCACGTAGTCGACGTAGTTGTTCACTTGATGTAGTCGACGTCGTGGTTCACTTGACGATCACAAGATCGTGTAGCCGGCGCCACAAGTGGCAGCGCCCCCGTACTCGCACACACGTGCAGCTCGACGTCGACTCCTCCACGCCCTCGGTCCAGCGGGGCAGCGGAAGAAGGGATCCGCCGGACACTCCTCCACACACTTCTCCAAGTGTGTGAACTACGAACTACTATTCCGGCAGAGCTTCGCTAAGCCAAGACGGAAAGTGGGCAGCAACTATGCAAAGGAGGGAGGATCAAGAAGTGTGTGACCAAGGGAGAGAGGGGGGGTTTATATAGAGGAGGAGGGCAGCCAAGGGGCTGGCCGGCCAAGGGCCTCCCCTCCTCTTCATTTCCCCTCTTTATTCCCTTTATGGAGATTAATCCCTCATCAACATGAGGTAACCCCCATTTTAATGCATGACATTCATGCCAATTAAAATTCACACTTATTGATTTAATAAAACATTTTTATTTCTTTAATATTTGTTAATTCATTCAATTAACAAACATTAACAAATACACCCTTGAGTTATTTCGATATCCCGAAACAGTTTCGGTGCTTTTCTGAAACAACCCTTATGCTGTCCTGTAATTCGATCGGAGTATCGTATCCACTCAAAAACGACGACGAGCCTTAAGTGTGTCACCCTACGGTTCGTGAATAACGTGGACATGATCGAGACTCCTCTCCGATCAATAATCAACAGCGGGATCTGGAAATCCATGATGACTCCCACTTACTCAACGATGAACTAGTGATCGTGTGAACCGGTAACGAACATAGTTAATTCCTTTTGTCTCGCGATATTATTACTTGTCCGAGATCCGATCATTTGGTATCAACCATACCTAGTTCGATCTCGTTCCCGACAAGTCTCTTTACTCGTTCCGTGATAATGCATTCCTGTGACCTAGTCACATGCTTGCAAGCGATTCCAATGCAATATCACCGAGAAGGGCCCAGAGAATATCTTTCCGTCATCCGGATGGACAAATCCCATTCTTGATCCATGAGCCTCAACTAATACTTTCAGAGTACCCAAATCAACCTTTATAATCACCCTATTACGGTGTGACGTTTGATATCATCAAAGTACCCTTCCGGTATCAGTGATTAACATGATCTCATGGTCTAAGGATTAGAACTACTTCGCATGAGTCTGATATAGCAATGAACTTGATGACTTGATCGTATTGCTATTCATACTATGGGTGTGAGTGTTCATCACATCATTCTTCTAATGATATGACCTCGTTATTAACAACATCCAATGTTCATGATCAGGAAACCTTGATCATCAGTTAATCAACGAGCTAGTATAAAAGAGAGGCTTTACTAGGAACCTTTTAGTTTATTAATCACACATGTATTAATGTTTCCGATTAATACAATTCTAGCATGAGAAATAAACATTTATCATAAACATGGAATATGATAATAACCACTTTATTATTGCCTCTCGGGCATATTCCCTTCAGTCTCCCACTTGCACTAGAGTCAATAATCTAGTTGATACTTGCGTATATAACACTTATGGCTTTCACGTGTTATCCGTACGCGTTGCAGTGGTTAATCTGATCTCCAGATCTGACACTTTCAGTTCTGTGTGTATTTGCATGTCTTTGCGTCTCTACGCATCACTCATTCTCAAATGAGACAGTTGGGTATAAATTTGGTCCTTAGGTGAGACCTTAGTTCCTTTAGCTAAAATTATGTTGTCACTATTGTCACACAATAGATCTTCATAGTAATAGCCCGCTTGGAACTACACCTAGTTTGATAACAAACTTCTTGACACAAATGCCCTCCTTTGCTACTTCTAAAGCAGCCATATACTCAACCTTTGTTGTAGAATCCATCACAATGTCTTAACTTTGGAACTCATCCAAATCCATCATGGAACTTCCTTCCATTACATTGTGCCACCTAACGTATAGCTAAAATTGAGATAAACTTAATTTGTATCTTGTGACAAACTTAGTATCAATGTAACACTTTACAATGAATTATGTGTCACTTTGTCATACATAATATATATCCTTAGTCCTTCCAAAGCACATAAGGATATCTCTACTATTGTCCAGTGATCATCTTATGACTTTTATCACTCTGGTATATGCTCATAACATTTAGAGCATAGGACATATCTGGATATGTACATATCATGGTATACATGATCGATCAAATCATTCATGTGACTTCACTCATCAAGTGTCAAAAACACCTGAATCTTGTTTCAACCTCTTCCATGCGACAAGAACTTTTCTTGTCGTTTCCATATTGAACTTCATTCAATATTTCATCTATGTACTTTGGCACAACCATATTGGTACCTCGATCTATCTATATAGACATCGAGACCCAATATTTTGGTTTTGCCTAAGTCTTTCATTGAAATCTAATTTTAATGAAATTCTTAACCTATGTCAATAAAAGATACATCATTTCCAATTAACAATATGTCTTCTACATAATGTACTGAAAATATGTCTCAGCGCTCCCACTTAATTTCTTGCAAATGCAAGCATATTCATCGTATCTGATGAAACTAAACCTTTTAATTATTTCATCACGGTGAATATTCCAACTCCGCGATGCTTACTTCAACCATTGAAGTTTGCATGCCTTTTAGCATCCTTTGAATTACAAAACCCATTGGACCATGTCATGTACATGTCCTAGGTAACCATTCTATTAGAAGAATGTTTTCTTGTTTGTTCAACAAACATATACCAACCTTGGCATATGTAGGGGTTGCTACAGTAATCCGTCCAGACAAAATATCGCTATGAAAGATCAAATCTTGTCATAGTCAACTCATTGAACACAATCGTAAACTCTTTTAACAATGTGTCGACTATTTTAAAGATGTTAAACATCCATGTCTGTCTTTATAGATCCAAATACGTTCATTAGGCTTCATGCCTTTTGAGGGTCTTCCAAGTTCAGAAACTCGGTTTCTCGTATATGGAACTATCACGGATTCTATGGCTTCTAGCCATTTGACGGAGTCAGGGCCCATCATCGCTTCTTTGCATGCAGTCGGTTCATCATTGTCAAACAATAATGATTCATTCTCAAATCTAACTTATTTGATTGTTACCCGACTCACGCGGTTCAATAGGAACTTTGATCTATGTGACCACAACCTTTGAGGTACGACAGCCATGCGCATTGTGGCCGCCTCCGGGACACTTCCCAGCGCTGCGCTACTCAGCACATATAGCTTAGGTTCAATAACCCAATCAAAGTTCTATTGTCCTCCCACTTGACTTTTTGCGAAAAATTCCTTCTCAAGAAACTTGACGTTTTCAGCGACAAACACTTTTGTCTTCAGTGTTCTGGAGGAATACCCAATATTTACTTTGGGATAACCTACAAAGACGTATTTATCCGACTTTGGTTGTAAACATTTTACATATGCATAGCATACCAAAATTTTAGAAAAGACAATTTGGGTTTTATCCCATGCCATAACTCATATGGTGTCATTTCAACGGATCATGATGGCGCTCTTTTCAGTGTAAAAGCGGTAGTCTCTAAAGCTTTATCCTTAAAATATAATGGCAGTTTTATAGACGACACCTTTGATCCAACGATGTCAAACAAAGTTTGATTTCATCTCTCGAACACTCCATACTCCTATGGTGTTTCGAGAAATACAAGTCTATGGAACGATTCCTCAACTTTTAGGTGTTTGCTAAACTTGTAACTCAAATATATTCCTTTATGATCAAATCATAAATTCTTTATTCTCTTGTTACAATGATTTTCAACTTCAACTAGAAATACCTTGAACAATATTCAAATATTTCATGCTTCTTCCTTATCAAGTAAATATACACATATATCTACTCAAATCATCGGTTAAAGTAAATGAAGTTCAAGAATTCACCACACACGACCACACATAATGGACTATATACATCAACATGTATAATATCCAATAAGTTAGTCGTCCGTTCTTCTTTGGCCTACAAACGGAGTTTTAATCATCTCTAGGAAATTTTCACAAGCGTCAATTGATTCAAAATCAAAAGACTCCAAAATTCCATCAACATGGAGTTTCTTCATGTTTACTTTCCAATATGATTTAAACGGTGGTGTCACTCATAAGTGATCTTCTAATCATTTGTCTTAAGACATTTTTAGCATCAGTGTTATGGATGTGATTTCTCCAACAAGATAAGCGTTCATTCATCTTTTATGAATGCGGTAATAATTTGAACAACCATTGTTCTCATAATACCAGAACAAAATAACAATTATTCAAATAAATCTTGAAGGCTAGGTTTAATTCCAACGAAACACAATAACACTTTATTTGTTTTCGATGAGAATCATCCGATATTCATTTGCTAGTTAATTAGGCCATTGTAGTTCTTGTATTGCGTTGTATGACAGTTCATACCAACCAATTTAGTATCAAATACCCAAGAACCACATTGTTTTAACAAGCAACGAATACAACCATAACATGTATATCTTCTATATACCTGAGCTGGACATTTCCAGTCTTTTCTTTTCCGCCAGAATAAATTTCGGATTCTCTTTTAGCAATTCTTTTTCATCTAGAAGAATCTATCAACATCAATAGTGGCGCCATACACATGGCACATAGTTCAAGGCATGATTAGTCAAACACTAATACCCTTGGACTCACACTTTGAAGTAGATCACCATAATCAAATATTTGGCGTTCTTCCAAATTCCATTCTTTAGTAATCTTTTAGTGTAGTAAACATTTTACCTACATCTTCCATTCATCCTATCATGACAACTTTCATGATCAAGCTACTATAGCTCATGAGGACGAATTTTGAGTATAATGTTAGTTCCTAAAATCTTTTTAGGAGATCTAGACGCCTAGCGTCTCCAATCTTCACAAATTCTCATACAATATGAGAACATGTGTCTTACGAAATTATACTCTATCACATTGCAACCAAACATTGTTTCAGATATCACAATATCTTCCACACATGATAGTTTATGAAACAATTCTTTCAACTCCTAGATAACCTTGATACTAAAAACAACTTTTGAATATCAAGGATCATGGAGGCAAGTGTGATACTTAGATACTAACACTGGAATTGTTACTCTTGATTTAATACTACTTATTAAATTTTATCGAGTAACCAAGGTTTGCTAAAAGTTTGCAATAGAACTTTAAACTTTAGATTGACATTCAAACAATACGATACCAGTTCGTAAAGTTAACATCCAGAATTCTATAGTTCTATTATCTCAATTATAGCTAATCGCATGGTAGTAAACGGATGCCAATAACTACAACAAACTATGCAAATTCACTTTGATTTAGTTCATGATAAATTGAGTTCTATAATTCAAAATTACTAAATGAACTCCCACTTAAAAACAACATCCCTCCTAGTTTTCTTAAGTGATTACACGAACCAAATCCACTATACCGCAACCGATCATCACGTGCAACGGTATAGTTTCAAAGGCGAACATCGCCATGTTCATCATATCAACCATATGACTCATGCTTAACCTTTCGGTTCGTGTTCCGAGGCCATGTCTGTACATGCTAGGCTCGCCAAGTAGAACCACAACATTTGCGTGTGTAAAACTGTCTTACACCCGTCATATGTGAACGTAGAGTCTATCACACCCGATCATCACGAGGTGTCTCAAAACGACGAACTTTTGTGACGGTGCATGTTATGGGAGAACACATTTTATCTTGATATTTATGTGAGAGGGATCATCTTATAATGCTACCGCGCGATCAAATCTAAGCAGAATAAGATGCATAAAAGGATAAACATCACATGCATAAATAATGTGATATGATATGGTCCTTCATGCACTCGATCTCCATCTTGTGCGTCATGGTATGATCTCCATCATTCCACCGGCGCAGCACCAAGGTCCATGGCGCGTCAACTTGGTTGTCTTCCTCCATTACAATATATCACTTGGATATATATACGGCACGCAGGCCATTTAAATGTAAAGACAACCACATGGCTCCTGCCGGTTGTTTATAACTTACAAAAAGGATCATCGCATACAATTTGTAACATAAACAATTTGACCATATCACATCACATGCCCCCTGCAAAAACAAGTTAGACGTTTCTAATTTGTCTTGCATATTTTACGTGGTTTGGGGCTTTCTAGGAAGAACCGTTCTTACCTACGAACAAGAACCACAACGGTGATAAAAATATTATTAACAATTCTTTGTATAATAGATCATAACTATAGTGGGAGAAACGTGCACCCGCAAAGCCACATATGCCGAAGCATGTCAAGTGTGGGACAAGTCTCGTGAACGCGGTCACGTAAGGTTAGTCTCGGGCAGCTTCAATCCCACTATGCCACTATGATCCAAAATACCAAAAAATTGCAATAACATGATCATCAACGCCCACATCCACATGTGTTCTAACCGTGCATACCAACTACGCATAGAGATGGCTCTGATACCACTGATGGGTTCGTAGCATAGAAAACAAAAAATTTCCTACGCGTGAACGCATAAACTGGCCAAGAAACTCTACGAGATGGTAGCAACGGATACTCACCCTCGACGACCGTGAGCGGGGATTACGTTCCCGCACAAACGTTGACGATGGAGAGTTGGTGAAGATGCACGTAGTCGACGTAGTTGTTCACTTGATGTAGTCGACGTCGTGGTTCACTTGACGATCACAAGATCGTGTAGCCGGCGCCACAAGTGGCAGCGCCCCCGTACTCGCACACACGTGCAGCTCGACGTCGACTCCTCCACGCCCTCGGTCCAGCGGGGCAGCGGAAGAAGGGATCCGCCGGACACTCCTCCACACACTTCTCCAAGTGTGTGAACTACGAACTACTATTCCGGCAGAGCTTCGCTAAGCCAAGACGGAAAGTGGGCAGCAACTATGCAAAGGAGGGAGGATCAAGAAGTGTGTGACCAAGGGAGAGAGGGGGGGTTTATATAGAGGAGGAGGGCAGCCAAGGGGCTGGCCGGCCAAGGGCCTCCCCTCCTCTTCATTTCCCCTCTTTATTCCCTTTATGGAGATTAATCCCTCATCAACATGAGGTAACCCCCATTTTAATGCATGACATTCATGCCAATTAAAATTCACACTTATTGATTTAATAAAACATTTTTATTTCTTTAATATTTGTTAATTCATTCAATTAACAAACATTAACAAATACACCCTTGAGTTATTTCGATATCCCGAAACAGTTTCGGTGCTTTTCTGAAACAACCCTTATGCTGTCCTGTAATTCGATCGGAGTATCGTATCCACTCAAAAACGACGACGAGCCTTAAGTGTGTCACCCTACGGTTCGTGAATAACGTGGACATGATCGAGACTCCTCTCCGATCAATAATCAACAGCGGGATCTGGAAATCCATGATGACTCCCACTTACTCAACGATGAACTAGTGATCGTGTGAACCGGTAACGAACATAGTTAATTCCTTTTGTCTCGCGATATTATTACTTGTCCGAGATCCGATCATTTGGTATCAACCATACCTAGTTCGATCTCGTTCCCGACAAGTCTCTTTACTCGTTCCGTGATAATGCATTCCTGTGACCTAGTCACATGCTTGCAAGCGATTCCAATGCAATATCACCGAGAAGGGCCCAGAGAATATCTTTCCGTCATCCGGATGGACAAATCCCATTCTTGATCCATGAGCCTCAACTAATACTTTCAGAGTACCCAAATCAACCTTTATAATCACCCTATTACGGTGTGACGTTTGATATCATCAAAGTACCCTTCCGGTATCAGTGATTAACATGATCTCATGGTCTAAGGATTAGAACTACTTCGCATGAGTCTGATATAGCAATGAACTTGATGACTTGATCGTATTGCTATTCATACTATGGGTGTGAGTGTTCATCACATCATTCTTCTAATGATATGACCTCGTTATTAACAACATCCAATGTTCATGATCAGGAAACCTTGATCATCAGTTAATCAACGAGCTAGTATAAAAGAGAGGCTTTACTAGGAACCTTTTAGTTTATTAATCACACATGTATTAATGTTTCCGATTAATACAATTCTAGCATGAGAAATAAACATTTATCATAAACATGGAATATGATAATAACCACTTTATTATTGCCTCTCGGGCATATTCCCTTCAATGAATCCTTTTGGGGAGCAGAGTTGCAGTCACAGCACCTGGCCCGTTACTCTATGTATCTACAACCTTCCTCCTTGGTTGTGCATGAAGCAGAAGTTCATTATGATGCCAGTGCTTATCCAAGGTCCAAAGCAACCCGGCAACGACATTGATGTGTATTTAAGGCCATTAGTTGATGAACTTTTACAGCTGTGGGCCGAACCAGGTGTACGTGTGTGGGACGAGCACAAACAAGACGAATTTGACCTTCGAGCGTTGCTTTTCGTAACCATCAATGATTGGCCTGCTCTTAGTAACATTTCAGGACAGTCAAACAAGGGATACAATGCATGCACGCACTGTTTAGATCAGACAGAAAGTATATATCTGGACAAATGTAGAAAGAATGTGTACCCGTACAATCGTCGTTTTCTTCCGCCCAAGCATCCCTTAAAGAAAAAAGGCAAGCATTTCAATGGCAAGGCAGAACCCCGGGGGAAGCCTGTCATCCGTACTGGTGCTGAAGTATTTGATATGGTCAAAGATTTAAAAGTAATCTTTGGAAAGGGTCCTGGCAGCCAACCTGTTCCTAACGGCCCTGATAAGCGCGTACCCATGTGGAAGAAGAAATCTATATTTTGGGAGCTACCCTATTGGGAAGTCCATGAGGTCCGCTCCGCAATCGACGTGATGCACCTGACGAAGAATCTCTGCGTGAATATTCTAGGTTTCCTGGGCTTGTATGGGAAGTCAAAAGATACACCGGAAGCACGCGAGGACCAGGAACGTCATAAAGGAAGAGATGGCATGCATCCAGGGCAGTTTCAAGGGCGTGCCAGCTATGCTCTTACTAAGGAAGAGAAGGAAATCTTCTTTGAAGTCCTTTTCAGTATCAAGGTCCCGACTGGATTCTCGTCGAATATAAAGGGAATCGTAAATATGAAAGACAAAAAATTCCAAAACCTAAAGTCTCATGACTGCCACGTGCTTATGACCCAATTGCTTCCGGTTGCATTGAGGGGAATTCTACCGGAAAATGTTCGCCTGGCAATTGTGAAGGTATGTGCATTCCTCAATGCAATTTCTCAGAAGGTAATCGATCGAGAAAGTCTATCAGGGTTACAGATTGATGTGGTCCAATGTCTGGTCAGCTTTGAGTTGTTGTTCCCGCCATCCTTCTTCAATATAATGACACACCTCCTAGTTCACCTAGTCGAAGAGATTAGAATTCTCGGTCCTGTATTTCTACACAATATGTTTCCCTTCGAGAGGTTCATGGGAGTCTTAAAGAAATATGTTCGTAACCGTGCTAGGCCAGAAGGAAGCATCTCCAAGGGCTATGGAACAGAGGAGGTCATTGAGTTTTGTGTGGACTTTCTTCCTGACCTTAAGCCGATTGGTGTTCCTGAATCTCGGTATGAGGGTAGGCTGACAGGAAAAGGCACACTAGGAAGGAAAGCAAAAGTATGTATGGATGGGCATTCTTTCTCTCAAGCACACTACACAGTTCTACACAATTCCACCGTGGTGGCTCCGTATATCGTGAGACACAAGAATATTCTATGCTCCAAAAACCCGGGGAAGACTGACTCTTGGATTAAAGGGGAACACGAGAAGACTTTCGGCAGTTGGTTGCAGACACATCTCATGAATGATGACACCGTTGGAGATCAGCTGTACTGTTTGGCCAGGCCACCATCTTCTACTATATGTACTTTCCAAGGGTACGAGATAAATGGGAATACATTTTACACGGTTGCCCAAGATAAAAAGAGCACCAACCAAAACAGTGGTGTCCGCTTTGATGCAACAGACGAGAATGGGCACTGTTTGGAAACATATTACGGGTACATAGAGGAGATATGGGAACTTGACTATGGACCTACTTTTAAGATCCCTTTGTTTCGGTGCAAATGGGTGAAGCTGACAGGAGGCGGGGTAGTTGTAGACCAAAAGTACGGCATGACAACAGTGGATCTCAACAATCTTGCGTACATGGATGAACCATTCGTCCTAGCCAACGATGTCGCTCAGGTTTTCTATGTGAAGGACATGTCTACAAAAACGAGAAAAAGAAATCAGCAAAAGAAGACATCGTCCGATGAGCCAAAGCGCCACATAGTTCTTTCAGGGAAAAGAAACATCGTGGGAGTAGATGACAAGACAGACATGTCAGTAGATTATAATAAGTTTCATGAAATTCCGCCCTTCAAAGTGAAAACTGACCCAAGCATCCTACTGAACGATGAAGATTCTCCATGGCTACGACCCAGGAGAAAACAGAAATAATAGATAGGATTGTTGGTGCTATAATGTAATAATGTATTAAACCTTTTATGTAATGCATGATGAAGATTCTCCATGGCTACGACAGACACGGTTACATAGATGGCTGGATGTGAATAATGGTATGGATCGATCAATTTCAAAATGGCAAACTAGTTAATAGTTTGGATAGTTAAAATAATTAATTTTGAAAATATAAAGTATTTTTGAATTAGTTATTCAATTTCAAACACTTTTCATATTCATAGTTTTATCAGATTCTAAAATATATAAAAAGAATATTAATTAATATAGTTTTAATTGAAAATGGCAAACTAGTTAATAGTTTGGATAGTTAAAATAATTAATTTTGAAAATATAAAGTATTTTGGAATTAGTTATTCAATTTCAAACACTTTTCATATTCATAGTTTTATCAGATTCTAAAATATATAAAAAGAATATTAATTAATATAGTTTTAATTGAAAATGGCAAACTAGTTAATAGTTTGGATAGTTAAAATAATTAATTTTGAAAATATAAAGTATTTTTGAATTAGTTATTCAATTTCAAACACTTTTCATATTCATAGTTTTATCAGATTCTAAAATATATAAAAAGAATATTAATTAATATAGTTTTAATTGAAAATGGCAAACTAGTTAATAGTTTGGATAGTTAAAATAATTAATTTTGAAAATATAAAGTATTTTTGAATTTGTTATTCAATTTCAAACACTTTTCATATTCATAGTTTTATCAGATTCTAAAATATACATTAGTTATTCAATTCAAAATTAAAAATTGATATTTGAAAATGAAAACCTGAAAAACTTTGCTTTGGCGCGCATTTATTGCGCCTTTAGTCCCGGCTGGAGCCACCAGCCGGGACTAAAGGGGGCGCTAGGGCGCCAACCGCCCAGAACCCTTTAGTCCCGGCTGGGGGTTCGAACCGGGACTAAAGGCCCCCCTTTAGTCCCGGTTCGAACCCCCAGCCGGGACTAAAGGGGGGGGGGGGGTATATAAGCCGCCCCGCCCCTCCTCTTCTTCCTCCCCGAGCACTTAGCCGTTCCAGAGATCATCGACGACGCGCGTAGGAAACCCCGCCGGGAACGTTGCGGCCGCTTGAAAACTCGCCGGCGCCCGCCGCCCGCCGCGCCGCCCTCCCGCCACGCCGCCCCGCCCAAGCCGACGCCCGCCGCGCCGCGCGCCACGAGCCCCGCCGCGCCACCCTCCCGCCACGGCCGCCGTCCCGCCGCGCCGCCGTCCCGCAGCGCCGCCCTCCCGCCGCGCCGTCCCCGACGCCCTAGCCGACGCCTCTCTCTCACGGTGAGAGACCGCCGTCCCGCAGCGCCGCCCGCCCGCCGTGGCCCTTTTTTTTAGGTTAAAATTTTATGTTAGGGTTAGATAATTAATTATGTTAGGGTTAGAATAGAAATAGAAATTTTATGTTAGGGTTAGAATATAGAAATAGAAATTTTATGTTAGGGTTAGAATAGAAATAGAAAATTAATTATGTTAGGGTTAGAATAGAAATAGAAATTTTATGTTAGGGTTAGAATAGAAATAGAAAATTAATTATGTTAGGTTAGAATAGAATAGAAATAGAAAATTGTTAGAATAGAATAAAAATAGAAATTGTTAGATAGAATACAAAATTGTTAGATAGAATAGAAAATTGGTAGAATAGAATAAAAATAGAAATTGTTAGATAGAATAGAAAATTGTTAGATAGAATAGAAAATTGCAAATAGAAATAAGTTAGAAAAAATAGAATTACTTTGCAAATAGAAATAGAATTAAATAGAAATAGAATTACTTTGCAAATAGAAATAGAATTAAATAGAAATAGAATTACTTTGCAAATAGAAATAGAATTACTTTGCAAATAGAAATAGAATTACTTTGCAAATAGAAATATAATTGTTTTGCAAATAGAAATAGAATTACTTTGCAAATTAAATAGAACTAGAATTACTTTGCAAATAGAAATAGAATTACTTTGCAAATAGAAATAGAATTACTTTGCAATTAGAAATATAATTGTTTTGCAAATAGAAATATAATTACTTTGCAAATAGAACTAGAATTAATTTGCAAATAGAAATAGAATTACTTTGCAAATAGAAATAGAATTATTTTGCAAATAGAAATAGAATTTATTAGTTAATCAAATGTCGGTATTTTGCAGAAACTATGGATCCACATAGCAGGAACCTCGAAGAGGAAGAACTTCTCGAAGATATAATCAAAGACGCCCCCGACGTTGAACCAGCTGAATCTTCGTCGTCATATCTAAACCCCTCCGGAGATGGAATGGAGGTCGACCGACACGAAGATGAAGCCGACGGGGCAGGAGATAGCTCCAATGACGGAGAAGGTGATAGCTCCACTGATGGAGAAGCCGGTGGAGAAGCCGGTGGAGAAATAATAAAGTCCGGCGAGGTATTCATTTGAAGTTCGGCAATCACTTGTAATATGTGAAAAATATTGGAGATAGCTCTATATTGTATACATATACATTCATTTGACAAATGTTTCTCCCTCTTAGGCCTCCACATCGAGCAAAGCTACGAAACGAGGCCCGACTAAAAAGTTGGACGCACGGACGCATTACACCTTTGAGGTGATATTGCCTACGGGCGAACCAAAGCTTCCTAAGAATGCTGCTGACACTTTCAAGAAGCAATGCGGAGTTCTCGTTAGGGATCACGTCCCGATCAGCGTTCGGGAGTGGAACAAGCGCAAAGGGGCAGCCGATAGTGACTATGTCGCCGAAAGGTACAAAGATAATCTTTGGAATGATATCATGTCACATTTCAACCTGCCAGAATGTGAGAATCAAGACGCCGCAAATAAACTGAGGGCCAAAGTCAAGCAGTGGACTCTAAAGAAGATGGCCGAACTGTTCCGTAGCTGGAAGACGAAGCTATGGCAAGACTATCTGAAGACAAAGAAAGTGCCAGTATTCGAGGGGTATCTAGCCAAGCAGGCGAATCACTGGAAGGCATTTCAGGAGTACAAGCAGTCAGAAGATGCCAAGGCATTATCAGAAAAGAACAAGAAAAATGCCGATAAGAAGAAATATCACCACACGCTGGGGCCAGGGGGCTATGAGACTGCCATCCCAAAGTGGGATAAGAAAGAGCAAGATCTCCTAGCTAAAGGCATCGTACCTGAACCCATCCGTGATGAGTGGGAATTGAGAGCAAGGAATTGGTTCCTTGCGCATGGTGGTTCGTACGACGAAGAAACAGGGGACCTCATCTGTAGTGACGGTCTTAGGATACCCAGGGAGAATTGGAAAAAGATAGTGAAAGAAATTAAAGAGGGAAAAAGACAGTTCACTGCAGATAGAGAGAAAGATTTGCTCACACTGGTCCTCGGCAATGACGAACATGGAGGACGAACGCGAGGCTTCGCTCCTTCTTACCCGTGGTGGCTTGGGTTTGCCAGAGACCAAGACACTTACAGAAGCCGAGCGAGAGCAAAGAAGCGACAGCAGGATGGGGAGAATGAAAAGTTCAACCAGTTGCTTGCCAGGCTTAACGAGCAACAGAAGCAGATTGACGAGCTTAGAGGAGTAGCGCGCCAGGAAGATCCTGCACTCGATATTACCGACGCCCCTTCTAAGCGGAAAAGCAGCGTGGCTGAATCTGAGGCCCCGCCCGACGATGCACGAAGAATGATAGAGGGCGGTCCCGGCTACCCCGTGGATGGAATCAAGGAGTCAACATCATGTGAACTCCATCAGAAATTCAAGAACATATCCATGAAGGTGGCCGTCGGACAAGCTTTACCTTCTGGCCCTGATGCACGCTGGCATGGCCGTGAGATTCCAGCTGGCTTTGCTAAAGTCGGGGTGGATGAAATCATGGCGGGGTTTCATGATATGGAGCTCGACATGGCTGGACCCGAAGATGAGAGGACACTCGGAGAAGTACTGGGTGGAGTCATCCTATGGGACAAGAACTACATCAAGCTTCCAGGCTCGGCCCCAAGGACAACACCGCCTCCGAGTCGTCGCAGGTCACCTACACCTCCATCACCTCCAAGCCCTCCACATGACGACGGCCAGCACAACACGAGTCCATCTCGATCACCGCCGCCGGACTTGGGTCGGCCGTCTCCGCCGCCCCCAGCTAAGGATACTAAGCGGAAGCGTGCCAGCAAGAACGCTCCGTCGATGAGTTCTAAGCGACGGAGCTCCCCAAAGCGCAAACTGTCGCCCCTCCCAAAGGTACCTCATGCTAATCTTCCTATCAGACCTTATGATCGTACCGACGAGGAAAACGCCAGGATAGCAAAGGAACATTATGATGCGCAGATGAAAAAGAAGGAACCCGAGCCCCGCCCGGAATACACCGAGAAGCAAATAGCATATGCAAAATACTTCATGACCCTTCCATCACAGTATGACTTACACCATAAGCCTGACAACTATACACGCACATTGCAGAAGGAAGGGCAAAAGAGCAAGTCACGTGCAAGTGCAAGTGGGAGCAAATCAAGTTCAACTACAAGCAAAAAAAGATCAGACGTTCCTCAGCTTGGACAACAGGCCAAACAGTCGATCCCACCCCTCAGGGTGTTACCCGAGAATGTTCCCTCTCTGGTGCAGGGGCAAGATTTGGAATTAGCAAAGAAGTGGGCGGCTGAATGGGGTATCCCGGTTGAAGACGTTCTGGCTTCCCAAGACGACAGGTTACCCAAGGCTGTGGTAGCCCCTAAGCCACAGTTTGTCATGGGAGCGCCTTTGGTCAGCAAAGATAAGTTGGATGATCTCCCAACAAATATGCGTTACTTGCATACATGGTACTTAAGTGTATCAAAGAATGGGAGAACGATGATCGTGGCGCGTGTCCCACGGGAGTACTACAGCCGCCCCGAAGACATCCATATCGACTTTGATGAACTCTTCCAGATGTACAATGCCGACGCCCTCGACAAATCGCTTATGAGTTGCTATTGTCTGTAAGTTTTTTAATTCGTTGTCTACATATAACTTGTTCAGTTATTTCAATTCATTGTCTACATATAACTTGTTCCGTTCTGACTTGTACTCTATTATGCAGAATGAAGATTCTGGAATGTAAAAGTAGGAACATCCTAAATATTGGGTTTATTGACCCAGATAAAATACATATAAAGACGCTAACTGATAACCCCAATGAGACAGAGGAAAACCTTCTAAGGTTTCTAACAGATCAAAATTTATGTGACCACATACTGTTTCCATACAACTTCAAGTGAGGGTCTTACTCTGTTGTGTCCATTCACTTATGAGTGTTATTGATAAGTTACTGACACATATATATATATATATATATATATATATATGTGCAGCTTCCACTGGATTCTGTTGGACATTCAAATTGATAAGGGAAGAGTTGATGCCTTCGACCCATTATCGAGACCCTTGGAACAGTTCCAAAGCCTGCAGGACATGCTCCAAGGGTAATTTCAATCATTCTTGCGCTCTATCGGTCTCTTTCGATGATTTTCTGATATATCAATTAATGAAAAACTTAGCAAATCATTTTTCTTGTCGGGCAGGGTTTGGAAGCGGTTCAAGTGCGTGACTCCCGGTATCCGGCATGAGAAGCTGACCTTTAGAGCGGCTCAGGTAAGTAGTAGTATGATATACTTCTATTTTCAATACATTTGTAATGCTAGATTATTATTTTGATTATATATATTCTATTCTCGTAAAGTGCGACCAGCAGCCACGGGGGACGCATCTATGTGGATACTATGTTTGCGAGACCATTCGCACGTTTACCTCTGAGCACAAGGATTACAGATACGATGTAAGCAATAAACATTCACACCTCTATTTTTACTCGTCATTCTTTGTTATCATGATTGATATTCATATTCATCTCCTCTTCTTATATAGTACACGGCCATGCGGGAGAAGTACCTACCAGAGCAACGCGCGATTGCTGTTGCAGAGGAGCTAGCGACCTTTCTGAGAATAGAAGCTATAGACGACAAAGGACGATTTAGTGTAGCTAGGGGCCATTACTGATGTTGGTCCATGTAATCGAATAGACGGGCTCTAGTCCCGATAATTCTGATCTCCATATAATTGTATATATATGCTCGCTTGTAAGATAAGTTAATCTTATATATATGCATAAACTAATTCCCGAACACGCACCAAACGAGGCATCACGTTAATCCCCCGAACACCTAAAACCCTAAAACCCCTAAACCCTAAAAACCCTAAAGTAAAAAAGCAAAATCTGTAGATGCCTTTAGTCCCGGTCTGTGTTACAAACCGGGACTAAAGGTCCTGGCCCTGGATCCCTCGGAGACGCCCACGTGGACAGCCTCCAATCTCGGCTGGTAACCAGGCCGGGACTAAAGGGTTAGCCTTTAGTCCCGCGGCTGGGGTCCCGGTTGGCAAACCGGGACTAAAGGGCATTACGGTCCGAGACCGAAGGTGCTGTCCCCACTAGTGCCTAGTATAGGATCCTTCCCTAGAGCCCGGGGTACGGAATCCCCGCTCCGGCGCCTCTAGTTCTGGCCATCCCGGAGGGCCGGGTTAGTGGAATCCACCTGGTTCAGAAGTACCCGCGCACGTTGTCCTTCCATAAAGATTTGATACAAGGCCTCCCATACTAAGGTAAACAAGCTACGGACTAAGCCCCTTCCCATATAGGGGTAATGTGGTCGTACGGTATGGTTGGCTCACATAGTACATCACTCGTTGTCATTGAGAAATACATTTCATAGTTCTTAGTCAAGATTGATTTCTTTCATAAAAACCATTACGTAGGAGCAATCTCCAATCCAAGTTTCAAGTTCAAGTCACCACTTTTCAAATGGGATTCCTCCAGAGATAGCACCAACTTTTATTAGCGACTAAGCAACTACATTGAGTGATGATACTAATAAATAGAGTTGGATAAACTCAGCTTGATGCTCTTGATGAACAAGACATCAATACACTTCTATCATTCTACTCTAGCAATTCAATCATGCAATTTACTTAAAACAAGTAGAATGCAATATTAAAACTAGGCATTGGGAGTATGAATCAAAAGATGGCTTGCCTTGGTTGGCAAAGTGTCCGGGGTATTCTTCTTCTTCTTGATAATAATCCCCTCCAATATCCTCCTCGGCAATACTAGCGTCTAATAACGAATAAACACAAAGCACACAATCACTACACAATGCTTAACCACACACCAAGCACACATCTTTGTTTGCTAACAATAGCATTCATGTTGTATTTTATGGGGTTGGATTGTAAGTTTTGCTTCTAAGTTTTCATCAAGTGTGCAAGTTAAAGTTTCTACTAAGTGTCATATGTTGTTCACTTTCTAAGCATTGGTATTGGTTTAGGGGTACTAATACTAGTTCAAGTGAGAAGGGTTCAATTAAGTGGATTGGGATTGAGGGCAACAATTAGTTCTAAGTGTGCAATAGGAATCTATCATTTTATGTTACTAACTAGAGTTGGGTTAGGGTCTAATTGATAACACTAACAGTGTTTGGGGTTGATTAGGGTTGACTAACAGTAAGAGAGGTCATTGGTGAGTTCACAATTTAAATTTCATATTTTTAGGAGGCTTAACTAATTTTCTAGAAATCTTCTATGATTAAACAAGATATGGTCACACTATTCATATCTAATTAAATTCCTAATTCAAATGGAATTCTAATCAATGCTACAGTGTAGAGTATTTTATAAGCTTTCCAACGCATATTTATTTGCTACAAATGGATTTGTAAAACTCTTGGAATTTAAGTTTGAAAATCATATCTGAAAGTTATTTGAATTAATTCAAACGGGCGGGAAAATAAATAAAAATCGATTCGGACCGAAACTAAACTGAACCGGGCCGTTTTCAAAAGAATCCCGAACGGGCCGGCCCATACCGCTTCGCTCCGGCGGGAAAGAAATAAAAACTAAACCTGACAGATGGGGTCCACGCGTCAGATCTAATTAGAATCGCCGAACCGGTATGCTATCGTTGGATCAAGATCGAACGGCTCTGGTGCATCGTCTACCTCAGCTCGGGCGGAAGCTCACCGGCGTGTGCAGAGACGAGTGTTCGACGGCGAGGGAGTGGCGGAGAGGAAGAAGAACTTGACGGCGGTGATGCAGATCGGCCGCGGTTGTTCAACTCCTCCACCTCGCACCAGCAGCAGCTCCAATGGTGGCCGGAATCTTCCAGAACGCGGTGGCGCTCCCGTGCAGAGATCGGACGTTTCCGAGGGAGAGAGGAAGAGAGGGGAGTGGGAATCGGCTGCGGCGATGGTGTGCGTCTTCTGGGAGCGTCGACGGGGGTTTTTATAGCCTCGGGAAGCCGGGGGCAAGGCGACCGGAGGGTGTCCAGTGCGGCGGTCCTGGCGGCGTTTGGAGCTCGCTCCGGGCATGGCGGCCTCGGGGGTGTGCTGGGAGGGTGTCGGCTTGGCTGCGGTGGGCTGGGGGTCGGCTCTGGCGCATCCAGGGTGGTCGGCATCGTGCAGGAAGAAGAAGGTCTGGGAGGGGGCCCTGGACGCATTTCTCTCCGTTCCTCCCCTTCTCACGGCTCGGGTCGGGGCAGGGGGCACTGAGCTCGACCGTGGCATCATCCAGGAGTATGGCTACAGTCCTCGAGCGAGCCAGAACAGTGATCTTCACAGTGAATCAAGATTTACTCGATTCTTCTCTGCCAGTGTTCGACGAAATGCCCGCAAGAGTTTGAAATTTGAATTTTTGAAATTTTCCACTTTGGGTGATCAGCATATGAGCCAAGGTATCCAGTGGTATTTTTGTTCTGAAGAAAGGATGAGTTTTGCAGAAATCTTATTTCAAATTTTGTTATAGTCTCTGTTTCAGATTCAAAGTTTGATTGATGTTTGAGTGATGTTCTGATTTGAATTTTGAGTAGCAACTTCTTGGTTGAGTTTATATGTGACTTGGTGAAGCTCAACTAGCTGGCCAAACACTGAGGTGAGTTGCAGATTTCTTAATCCAAGGGCTCAAAGTAGGGTAGTCAAACAGATTTCCTAGATCATCTTATTCTTCTCTTTTTCTTTGATATTTTTATTTCTGGTTTCTTTGGTTCCTAATATTCTTCTCAATTGCTTCTGTTGGTTCACTTAGAATTAACTAACCAATGCACAATCAAAAATAACACACATGAAATCATAGAATACATATAATAGAAAATACATGTATGCATGAAATAATGGGTAAAAAGTTTTATCTGGGTCAAAAAATTTGGTACTTTATTTAATAAGAAGCGGAGTACAATTTCTGAGTTGTTACAGATCAACAACGTATGAAAGACCCAAACAACATGCATCCACAGAGCAAGACGGATAAATGGCGTCACTTAAGTCCTGCCAGCTACGCTCTTACAATTGCAGAGAAGGAAATCTTTTTTGATGTCCTTTCAAGTATTAAAGTGTCGTCTGGCTTCTCGTCAAATATAAAGGGAATAATAAATATGACAGAGAAAAAATTCCAAAACCTGAAGTCTCATGACTGTCACGTGATTATGACGCAGTTGCTTCCAGTTGCATTAAGGGGGCTTCTACCGGAAAATGTTCGCGTACCCATTGTTAAGCTATGTGCATTCCTCAATGCAATATCTCAGAAGGTAATCAATCCAGATATGCTACCAAGGTTACAGAAGGATGTGGCCCAATGTCTTGTTAGTTTTGAGTTGGTGTTCCCGCCATCCTTCTTTAATAGAAAATCAAATATAACTAATCAAAAGAAAATAGAAAATCAAATATAACTAATCAAAAAGAAAATCAAATATATCTAATCAAAAGAAAATAGAAAATCAAATATAACTAATCAAAAGAAAATAGAAAATCAAATATAACTAATCAAAAATAAAATCAAATATATCTAATCAAAAGAAAATAGAAAATCAAATATAACTAATCAAAAGAAAATAGAAAATCAAATATAACTAATCAAAAAGAAAATCAAATATATCTAATCAAATGGAATGTTGATGATAGCTTCAATATCGAATTTGGCGGGAACAACTGAAAATTTTAAAATACCCTTTAGCACCGGTTCGTGGCTCAAACCGGTGCTAAAGGGGGTGGCGGTGCAGTTCCCAGAAAACACCCTTTAGCACCGGTTGAAGCCATCAACCGGTGCTAAAGGTCTGACCTTTAGCACCGGTTGGTGGCTTCAACCGGTGCTAAAGGGTCTTTAGCATCGGTTGAAGCCACCAACCGGTGCTAAAGGTGCCTGCCTTTATAACTCCCATCTTCTTCCTCTCCCCGCATCGCTGAAACTGCTAAGGACTCGCGCTGGGAGAAGAAGGACGTCGGTAGGCTGCTCGATTTTCCTACCGCGCCGTCCGACGCCCGAGCCGCGCTCGTCGCCGTGCCGCCCGAGCCACGCCGCCGCGCCCGCACCACGCTCTGCCCGTGTCATGCCGGCCGCGCGCCCGCGCCCGCGGCGGTCGCCCGCCCGCGCGGGCCCGCCTGCGCCGCCGCCACACCGCGGCCGCCCGTGCCCGCCCGGCTCCGGCCACGCACACCGCCAGCGCGCGGTTGCAAGGTAATTTTTTTTAAAAGGTATTTTAGATGTTTTTTTAGGTATTTTTTCTAGGTATTTTATTCCTGCAAGATTTGTTAGTTAATTTTAAGATTAGTTAATTAATTATTTAGTTATTTTGGATATTTAATTTATTATATGATTAGTTAATTAATTAGTTAATTCTAGGATTAGTTAGGATTAGTTAATTAATTAGTTAATTCTAGGATTAGTTAGGATTTCTTAATTAATTAGTTAATTCTAGGATTAGTTAGGATTTGTTAAATAATTAGTTAATTAAAGATTAGTTAATTAATTATTTAATTATTTAGGGTATTTAATTAATTCTAAGATTAGTTAGTTAATTAGTTAATTATAGGATTAATTCTAGGTTTTACTTTAGTTATTTTAGGTCTTTTATAACTTTAGTTATTTTAGGTATTTAATTTTTTTAGGTCTTTTATTACTTTAGTTATTTTAGGTCTTTTATGGGGGTTAGGGTTCCGTTATAAAATGGGGGCGTTGGTCGGGCGCCGGCGTGGTGGGGAGGGAAGACCTAATCTTCCCCCACCGCGCCGGCGCTCGGCCAACGCCCCCTTTTTTTTGGTCTCCGTATCATTATAATAATTTGTAATAATTCTTTGCAGAAACTATGGATCTCGGAAGAGACGAATTCCAGGAAAATATTATCGAGGACATCATCCGCGATAATGATGACGATGTCACCTCGTTGTTTCTAAACAACTCCGGTGAGGGAGATGAACAAAATCGTAGAGATGGCTTCGATGAGGGAGAAGGTGCAGGAGACGATGGAGGCACCGGTGAAGGAGAAGGTGCCAGAGAGGGAGAAGGTGCCGGAGATGATGGAGGCACCGGTGAGGGAGAAGGCGCCGGCGAGGTAGATGTGTATTAATAAATTAAGCCTTTGTTGTATAGTTGGATTATTTGATTTGTGTATATACATATATTAACGCTCCTTCTTCTTTTAGCCCTCTGGATCGAGCCACTCTTCTGTAAATAGAAGAGGTCCGGCCAGAAGGTTGGAAGAACATGAAAGGTACTGAATAGAAGAAATCGGTGAAGATGGCGAACCGATTGCTCCCGCGGCTCACGCAAGTAAATTTATAAGACAATGCGGAGTTCTTGTTCGGGACAACATTCCGATCACCATTCGAGAATGGAAGAAGACAAAAACGGAACCAGTTAAATATGTCCGCAATAGATTGAAGAATATTCTTTGGAAGAAGCTCATGGTTAATTTTACCCTACCAGAGGCGCCAGAGGTGGATCGAATTGAGGTGGATCGAAATGAGGAGGATTCAAATGAGGAGGATTCAGATGACGATGATCATCATCTGAATATCATAGAGCGAAAAGTCAAGAAGTGGACTCTTTCGAGGATGGCAATACAATTCAACAACAGGAAGAAAAGATTGTACAAGGATTTTGTCGACCAAATAAAGACTCCGGTGTTCACTGGACAATATGAGAAGATAAAAGATCACTGGGACGCATTCGTGGAGTATAAGACTTCAGAGGCAGCTAAGCGAAGGTCAGAAATAAATAAGAAAAATGCTGCTAAAAAGAAGTATCACCATACTATGGGGCAAGGAGGCTATAAGACTGGCAAGCCTAAGTGGAAGAAGATGGAGGACGATCTAATTGCCAAAGGGATCATTCTGGAGACATTGAAATGGAATGATCGGTCAAGGGATTGGTTTTACGGGCATGGAGGGAAGTTGGACTCGGAAGGGAAGTGTGTATATACAAAAAAGCATGACAAAGACACCCTTCCCATTGATGCCCTTAGAAGCGCATCAAAGGATGTTGAAGAGTGAAGGTTCCATCCCGAAAGAGAGAAGGACGAGCTCACGCGCGCCCTTGGGAATGATGAACACCCAGGACGAACATGAACCACTCCGGGCTCCAAACCGTGGAAACTCGGGTTTCCCGTGGAAATGAAGAAATTTCCCGATAGAAGCCGTCAGACAAGAAAGGAAAGGGAAGCAGACCGCATGTCTCTGATAGAACATGAGCTGAAGCGGCAATCAGACTTGTTAAATCGGATAAGCCAGCAAGGAACCGCCGCATCTCAGCCACAGATAGAAGCCGGACATGATGCTACCGGCCCACCATCTCAGCGGAAAAGCAGCGTGGCTTCCACGAACCTCCCAGAGGATGATGATGAACCGACGATCCGCTACCCAGTGGATGATATCACGGAGTCAACATCTTGCGAGCTACATGTGTAGGTCGTGAACATAACCATGAAGGTGGCGGTCGGCTATGCCTTACCCATTGGACCTGATTCAACTTATCATTGCCGTCCGATTCCACATGGCTACGCTGTTGCCGGGGTGGATGAAGTTATGGGCGGATTTGAGCAGCTGAAGCTTGACCACCCTGCGGGTGAAGGGGATTTGTACGTGCTGGGAGAAGACAAGAAGACCACCGTTCTATGGCTAAAGGAATTAATCGTGCTTCCAAATTGGACGCCAAGGTCTCCAGCACGTCACCCTTCTCCACCGCCACGTCAGCCTTCTCCGCCATCTCCATGTCAGCCTTCTCCGCCATCTCTGCCGCATCAGCCTTCTCCAGCATACCAGCCTTCGCTAGCTAGTGAGCCGTCTCCGCCACCTCCACCCACTGAGGCTCAGAGCCAAAAGCAGAAGCGTACCATCGCCGCTCCCAAGAGTAACCGATCACCGATCCGTCGACAGGAGCCCCTTCCAAGAGTACCTAAGGTTCCTCCAAAGAGACCTTACGACTATACTCCGGAGGAAAATGCGGCGAAGGTACAAGAGAAATCAAAGAACTTCTTTGAAAATTTGAAGAGAAAGAAGACCGAGCAGTCCGCCGAGCAGCCTCCTCTAGATCCAAAAGTATTAAAAATGTTGAAGAACCTTCAGCAACCCGAGCCAAGGCTTGCATCAGATTATGACTTCACTATTCTCAAGTCAGATGCAGCAAAGCGGTCGAAAGGTAAATCAGTTCCTCAGCTCGGAGAACAGATGAACTCTTGCCCCCCGCTCCAAGTGTTTCCCGATGTCCAGTATGATCCAGAGATCATAGCACTGTACAAAGAGGAGGCCGAAGCTGCAGGTATGTCTGTTGCTCAATACTTAAGCAGGTGTGATTTCCCCACGGCTGAAGTAGTAGCATACAAATACCGGCATGGGAGCCCTCTCGTCAGACCTGAGGAGATTCCGAATCTACCAACAAGAATGCGAAAATTGCATAAGTGGTACTTGGAAGCCTCACAGCGTGGGCAGAATTGGATCGTAATAGGAATTAATGATGAGCATTACTTTCGTGGAACCGACGACATAAACATCGAATTTGCTGAATTATTTCAGTTATACAATCATGATGCCCTCGACAAATCGATGATCAGTGCCTATTGTTTGTAAGTATTATTTTTCCTTGTAACTATAAGTCTTTATCTCATCTCGTTTATTGCATGCATAATTTTACTCACTATATTATGCAGATTGAAGAAACTCGAATGCAAAAGAGGACAAATCTATGATATTGGGTTCATTGACCCATATACCGTGAACGAGGTAACTCTCCATAACCATATCAAGGACACGGAGGATAACTTGGTACGGGCGTTAAGGAAACAAGAAACCATGACGAAAATAGTATTTCCTTACAATTTCAAGTGAGTGTGTTAACTGTCTTATACACATTACTATATATTTTGGTTACTCGATGTTAAGTGTGTGTTATGTGTGTGCGCAGCTATCATTTTATTCTGCTAGTTATTGAACTTGATAGAGGACGAGTACTAGTCATGGACTCGAAAAAAAAAATCCCTTGAGACATTCGGGGACATGATTGATACACTCCAGCGGTAATTTCAATCATTATGCATGGCACTATATCAGCTACTTTCGTTCATTTCCCGATATCAAGTAATTACTAACTTCTTTATTCATTTTCTTTGCCGGGCAGTGCTTGGAAACGGTTCACGACTAAGGCACCGGGTCCCTAGAGAAATGAGCTTGAATTTAAACAAGTACCGGTAAGTACTACTAGCTAGGTCCGCGCATCTCTTTGGTTCTAGTTTCAATACCATTATCATCCTTGATTATTATTTTGATTGAACTCTATTCTCGTAAAGTGCTTGAAGCAAGAAGACGGGAATAATTTATGTGGATTCTATGTCTGCGAGTTCATGCGAGAGACTTGTCGTGAGAAGAGAAGACTAGAACAACTAGATGTATGTAAACAATATTCACAATTTTATTTTATTACCATCATTTATGTTGAGTTTCTTCATTCATATATATTGATCCCCTTCTTTACATTAGATCGAACTGAAGCGGGATCGTCTTCTAGCAACTGAGCATATACGAGCAATTCAAGAGGAACTGGCGGGATTCTTACTTGATGAGGTCATAGCACCAACCGGTGAATACCATCGGCATTACGATTTTGGAAAATCGTAGCTGAAATTATATTGTATATATTCATGAACGTGTACAATGTTCCATTATGTAATATGTTCGACCAAACACGATAAAAGATAACACATACTAGCTTCGATCTCTATATGTATGACGATATTGTGTAATATATATGATGGTTTCTTTTATATGTGCATCAACATTTTTCAAATACCCGAAAAAACCGTATTTCAAAAGGCTAGGGATTAGGGTTTTAGCCAAACACGGCAGGGGCTGCCACGTCGCCATCCTCTAGCACCGGTTCATATTACAAACCGGTGCTAAAGGTCCATCGGCCGGAGCTGGTCTACACGGCCACGTGGAGACCCTTTAGCACCGGTTCGTAACGCAACCGGTGCTAAAGGGTTAGGGCATTAGTCCCGGATGCGTTGCACCGGTTGCAAAACCGGTACAAAAGACAGTTAGCAACCGGTGCTAATGCCCCGATTTCCACTAGCGAGAGAGTGACAGAGCAATCATGGAGTTAAGAAATAGGTTCAAATAAGTGTGGTTCCTTGACGAACAGTACAAGTGGTTCTAGGTTGAGTAGACTGGATCAAAGTGATAACCATGGCCAGCCCATGTCATGTGGTTGCTATATATGTCAGTGAAATACAGAGCATGTCATCAATCGATACCACCACCAGGATGCCAAGAATGCAGGGAATGTACTCCCTCTATTCCTCCTTGCAATGTGATTTCTTTTCAAAAGTCAAACTTGACTACCTTTGACCAAGTTTTGAGAAAATTATCAACATCTCTAATAGCAAATAAATAAAATATGATAATACATTACATGGTGAATCTAATCGATACCGATATTTATTGAAAATTATAATATTATTTTATTAAAACTTGGTCAGACATAGTCACGCTTGACTTTCAATAAACTCATACTGAGTACACATTATTATCAAGGAATAGAGAGAGTAGTTTTCAAAGTTACACGTATGCATCAGAAGATGCTCTCCAACGAAACCTTATAAGATGTTGATTTTCAACCTACAAGCCTAGACCAGTTCAAGCGGAGTTGGAAGAATCCTTGTCAATCAAAGCACAGATTATTGCAGAAAAGATCATGTTCTGTTTTTTTTCCCTTGGCAGAAGTGGCTTTTGATAGAATGTGTTTTGTTTATTTTGAAAAACAGGGAAGAATATCTATCCCAATGCGAAAAAATATTACAGTAGATTTTCAATGGCCTCTCTTGCTTAACTAGAATGAGTGGTTTTGCCACAGAATTAGTACTCGTTTTTAGCCTGATTACTATTAGTGCAAAATTTCTGTTAATACCGTCCAAATGTTATTGCGGGATCGATTGATTGTTCTCCTCTATAGTAAGTAAAGAACTTAATTGTTTCTAGACTATTTTTTGTTGTAATATTTTTATAGACATCATGGTTGCTGCAACCTGCAGAAATTGGATCAAAGTGATAAACAAAGGCTCTAATGGAGCTGAGGATTGATAGCCAGAAATTTAGCCTAACCAATCTGTTGGTCAGAGTTATCCATTGGTCAAAGACAAGTTTAATTCTATTATACAACTGTCGTACTAGTTGTCAAAAAAAACTATTGTACTAGCCCAGCTAGATTAGTTGTGTATTATATTTATATTTTCATGTATTTCTCGTAGTAACTTGACCTAAAAAAATGACTATCCTACTAGTACAGTTAGATTAGTTAATATAATACGCGAGTAGGTATATGCTTATTGGAGTGCACTCTTTTATTGCAACGTCACTGGTTTTACCATTCCCATGGTGAGAAAGGCAACGCTAACGATAATCTGGTATGAGTGGCAGTTGAACTGTCGTGCCACGTTATAGATATGTGGGACCCAAAAGGCCAGAAGCCTGGCCTTGGAATATAATAGTGGTGCCACAATCCATGGCCACGCCACTAGCATTTTTTAGTGGTGGCATTGAGAACTAAAGTGGCCACTGGATACCCCTTTCCCCGGCCTAGACGACCCCAAATTTGATCCCACATAACTCACTATATATATCCCACTCTTTAGTTCCACTGCGTTGAAACCTTATCTACCGCAAGGCATCCTTCACACCTCCTCGTCCGTAGCCTCCATGCCGAAGTAATCGAGTTCGTGCAACCCTAATCGACATCAATCGCCATTCCCGGCTTCGTAACTGTTGTTCCAGCCTCCGTCCGACCTCCTGATGCCTTACCTTCTCATTGACTTGCTGGTGAGCTCTCCACTCTCTCTTGTGTCTTCCCATCGCATCGTCGTCATTCACCTTCGAGTGTCGTCGCGATTATCTGTCGCCGGTGATGAATAGGTCCCCCAGCTGCCACAATGTAGCAATATGATAGTTGTAGATGTGATTTTATAGGTTCCAGTGTTTCCACGTTATGGTAATTTAGTTGTATATTTTAATTTATTTAATTTGAAAATGTTATGGTCGATTTGGATGATTTAGTGGTTTCATCGAGTCTGTAAATTGCTAGTGTGTAGCTCAAATTTTGCAGGTTCTTCATAATGAGTGCCAACATTTTTTAGAATAAACATTCATTTTTTGTCAAATTTCCCATATATCCAACATTTAGTAAAAGTCATATATTTTTATCAACCCGATATAGGTAGATTTATTTATTTATTGATGGTTTGACAGGAGATATGACGCCATGCAGAGAATACATGATTGCAGATTGTGAATCTAGCATATCGAGTGGCCCTCTATTTAGTGCCTATATGCGAGAGGAGTTTGAAGATTCTGTACTGGTAACAAACATTTATTTTTCACATTACCCTTGTACCTTTTTTGGTTTCCTTTTAGTGCTTTAACTATTCACTACGTGTTTCTTTTGTTATTGGTGCATAGGTTGTTGTTTGCAACGTAAGGCTTTGGTTCAATGAAATAGTACATTATGAAAGGAGTGTGCAGCTTAAGGCGCTTGGACACACATATGACATTAAACTGAAGAAAGGAAGAACAAGTACCCCGAATGGGACGTGAATGATGGAGGCGGTTAGACATGGCGACCTCACCGACTCTCGGGCAGAATTGATATTTTTTTTATGGGGAGAACATGTGTGGAGGAGAGTATTGTCGCCTAGAGATGCATGCTTAGCGACAAAGAGGAAGATCACCTCCTTGACATCCTACCTCTAGCAGGTACTGGGGTGTCATTTGTAACCTGTTTGACAAAGAGAAAACTTGTCAAACATAAAATGGTACTTTCTTGAAAGTTACTACATTATTCATTTTTTCTTTCGTTTGTGTCCATAACTTGGGTTGGTATTTCGACATAATTGCTCTTTTTATATTCATCAACGACGGCATCCAGAAATTACCTAATTAGGGTGGCTTCCTCCATTACCATCGCTGATGATGGATTGGCATGACTAAGCCTTGAAGCAATTGTCCTCGTCAGCACCGTTGCATACAAGATAGATGTTGATGACCGCATATCCTTCAGCAAAGATGCATTGAAGGTCTTCCACAATGCTAAAGAACTAGAGGATTGGAAAGCTGACCTAATCACTGTCAAGACCACCACGTGCACCATGCAACCTCAACATGATGTTTGTGTTTGTCGTTGACACCATTTGAACTAGTCTTTGCTATGTGTAATATTAAGTTTTATGTGTAATACTCCCTCCGTTCCAATGAATAAGGCTTATTTAAAAAAAAATCAAGCAAATTAAAGTTTAACCAAAGTTTTACAAAAAAACTATTGACAACTATAGATTTTGTAATATACATGTATTGGTTTACATATTATTGGATTACTATAATAATGTGGTCAAACTTTACATGGTTTAACTTTTCAGAAAAATATAGGACTTATTCATTGGAATGGAGGTACTATAGATACATGGCCCAAGTCTGAACTAGTTCCTTTAATGCATGTCTATATAAGGCTTTGGTGTATCTATGTTTGCTGAAATGTGAGAAACTATTCTTTTGTATATGTTCCTACTATTTTTGCCAAGTAGACAATACAACAGTTGTGTAAACCTGTATACATCGGTGGTGTAGACCGCGTGTAAAAATACAAACACCAAGCCTGTAAAAATAGTAGTGGTATGGCACTATTCTAGCACACCAGTATTGTGCTTGTTCCGGTGACATGCCGCGCGCACGCCACTACTACATGCGTTAGGTGGTGTGGAGTCCCATGCTACTACCAGTGGCAGTTACCAGTGGCATGTTAGCAGACTATAAGCAAGCTCCTATGCGCTCCTCCCTTCATATATACTCAGTGGGCATTGACTACCATTTGAAACCCTCTCTGATTCTATAGCTTGCTTATGAGGTGATGAATCCCATGTTGGTTGTGGACACTAGGTCCAAGTGAGATAGGGTTACCCACAATCGCATTGTCCAATAGAGCAAGGGTTTGCCGATTTTGCTAGGTCCAACCGAGCCATGGTTCCTTGGCCCCTTCTTGGGTTGTTTCCCAACAACCAAGGGTTCAGCAAAATAGAATTGTGTGAAGGCAGAAAGGTAATCCCAAGAGAGAGATAGAGAGCATACACGACATGAAATTCTATGTCAAATCAATGGATAATTAGGTGGCCACTATTGTGGGACATATTAGATTTCAGCAAGGAATGCCTATTATGGTTATTTACTGTTGATGTTTACCCCCCAAAGGAAAATGGTGAGCAAAGTCTAAACTATAGCAGCAGTTTACCCCTAAAGATGATAACATGATACATAGAATTCATAGAGTGTATTCTCTAATTGTCCATCTGTAAGATCAATATTTCTACACAAAGTCCAACGACTCTAGATATAACCACTAGTTGTCATTAGAATTCCTCCTAAAAGTTTACTTTAAATGAACACAATGTCATACATCACATATTGTAATGTTCTGCTCATTGCATACTACATAAACCTCCAAAATTTGACATCTGGTAGGGAGGTACCAAACAAGGATCCTCCCAAAATCTAACATTCTCCCAGTTGCCAGCAATGTTTATCAACTATGAGCCCACCTTGGAATTTTGAAGAAGGAAATAAGGTAAATTGAAATGCTAGCTAAACAAGTTTTAATAAGAATCGATCACCATGCATAGGGTAGAAGTTTCCTCTTCCAGCCAGAAATCCTCTTAAGGATTTTATCAATTATAGGTGGGATATCTTCTTTCCTTATTTTTTCATAATTTAGGGGAATGCCCATGGATTTTAAAGGAAACCAACCAATATTATACTCATAGATATAAGAAACTAGTGTAACCTCATATATTTCCATTCCTAAGGGGATGAGTTCACTTTTGAGTAACTATTTTTTTCATTCTTGAAACATTCTCAAAACAAGAAAGAACTCCTTTGAGGTTTGTAGAAATCATCAAAACAAAGTCAAGCAGATCTTTTTATGATGTTCCAAAAGTGATAGTAGAAAATAAAAGAGAGCATGTCTAGTCTGGGAGCCCCATCTGAATATGATAAAAACGACTAGAGAATATCATTTTTAGTAGTAGTCACATTAGGAAAATAGTCATAACTGGAGTACAGCTATGTCTATCTTAATTTTAAACAAATCTCTATACAAGTTAGTAGCTACTTCTAACATGTCTTGAGTTTCTTTCATCCCCTGCATGCCTTCAAGAGAGTGAATAAGTGTTTTCCTCCTCAGAAATATGGAGTAGTCCTCGCTATCT
Source organism: Dactylis glomerata (assembly GCA_007115705.1). NCBI lineage: Eukaryota > Viridiplantae > Streptophyta > Magnoliopsida > Poales > Poaceae > Dactylis > Dactylis glomerata. The sequence goes on along the minus strand of QXEO01001637.1, from coordinate 1,615,202 downwards.
CACTCTTTAATATCTCTATCCCTAACAAGACCTTTGATTAGCCTTTATTTCATCTTTTAGCCATTACTTTTACAAATTTCCTTATTTCTCTTAAGCATTTTTTCTATTTTTATCTTCAAAAGAAAACTCTTTTGTTTCACATTTTGCATCTAAATTATTCACATATGATATGCCTTTTAAGCTTTCTAAATTTAGCTTCAATGTTCCTACTCCAACCTTTAGAAACTCTTCTAAATTTCCTAGATTTGTTCATCCGCATGTCAAGAGGAAGCACCTTGGACATGCCTAGACCAATTTTCTCAACTAGGGCTCTAAAATCATCTCCAAGCAACAACCATTTCTCAAATTTATGACTATGAGATTTGATATTGATGGATATGCCTCAAAGGTGCGAGTGTGATCACTACCAATTCTAGGTAGCGCTCGACTAAAATAGGGGCTAATTTGTCAAGCTAAGTGTGAAATTCTACCAATTTTGGGCATGATTAAGTTCTCCTGATTACTTTCCCAATTGGATCACAAGATTGATAGTTTGATTTCATGTTCTTATTAGGATGCCTACAACAGTGCCTTTGGCCATAAGAGAATTTGAAACAAAATATACTAAGTGGAGACTTAAGAAAGGAATTTAAGAGTTGCTCCTTCTTAGTCTCTTGGAAACTAACTACAATTGCATGAGAATAGAAATGCCCCAACCTTGTAAACGGGACCAAATCCACCAGCCCCAAGCTTGTCGTTGAAATTATTTGTCGCTAAAAGAACTGTCCCGAACTCAACTAAAGGTGAGCTCAAAAATTCCCCTTTCAACGAATCATTTTCAAATATGTTTTCATCTGCATATGGTCTAGATTCTTCAATGACCCTTGGTGGCCCTTGTATTCTCCTTGTGCCTGCAATTTTGATTGAGAGAAACAAGCTAACTAGACAGCTATGAAAATTAATCTGTTAATTGTTTATCAGAAGCTACTACCATGGAAATGAAGCTGATATACGACAGGGTTTTGTGGAAATCTCAACCTAGGATTATCATACTACAAACAAAAGCATACATCAGAAGCTTTTATACACAGTTTGATATGTGAAACTGATAGTTTTGGTTGTTCATTTCGAATTAGAGAATGGACGAAGAAAAAAATCAGGTGAAGAAAGTTGATTCGGATGCAGCCAAGAAAGAATTATAACCCATTGAATCACCTCTTTGCTTTATGATGTACTTCTTCAGGTGTCGAACTATGCAGAAAATCATGATGTCAATTGGAAAGTTAGCACCCTACACTGAATCAATTTTGGTTCTTATACTTTGCAGGCACAAAAACAATAAGCCAAAAATAAATTTTACATGCTAAGCCGCGCCGTCGTGTTCGTCTAAGTCATAAGTCACGAATATTCACGCGAGCGCACGCGCTATATATGTATACCTTATGTGGTATGTACTTAGCATAGCTCCCTCTTCCTACATCATTCAAGTGTATCTAGAGAGGCCACCTTATAAAGAGGTCAAAATCTTTACCCACTAGCAAGGTGGGACTAAACCCCCACATGCAACCACCGCTGGTCACTCCTTTCAGCTATGCAAAATTACTTTGGGCCAATTGTGGGCTTGGTTGGCAAGGCCTGTGTGTGGTTGTGGTTGGAAGTACCCGGGCTGAAGTCCAAAAAAGTTACTGCAGGAAATGCTTCTGTACCTCGACGTGTTAGTGTGGTAGCTATCATCATCATTGGTACATGCGACCATACACTTTTATTATCCACCCTATGTGTTGCTCTGATGGAACATGAAAGGTCTACTGTGGGTGAGGCAATTATTATTATTTTTTGCAAATCGACGCAATATTGTACTGACGCAACATAAATTTGTGCATAAGTCCTACCAATCCGGCAGCCCATCATTTCATTTCTTTTCTTTTCTTTTATTTCCTCCATAGCATCGATATATGTCTTGGTCCCCTCAAAAAAGAATAGATAGAGAAGATTAGCTCAGAGTCTTTTTTTGACCCCCACAATTGCTAGAGTTTAGTCCTTAGTAATGCAAAAGGCATCAGCCAACAGTGAAATGCCTACGTGCCTAATTAGTTCATTATACAAGTTCAAAATCAAATCAGTTTTTTTTCTTTTCGATAAAGGGCTTTTATTACTTAGTTTAAGCAATTATACCCGGCATCTGCATAACAAGATGCACACAGCCGTCCGAAAGTTCAGGTTCAAGATAAAAGGCAAAATACATATCGTTGCGAGCAATTGTAATTCGCCTAAGCAGCTAAAGGGGGACCAATCCTAAGATTATGCGGCCACCCATGTGGGGAAAAAATATCCCTCGCCGTATCCTCCAGTCGTGTACAGACCTCCGTAAATAGGTCTCTGTTCTCCAGCCGCTGAAGAGGTGACCACAAACGGAGCGTAGCTGTACATCTGTAAATAACCTGCAAGAGAGAACAATTTTTATCATCAAAAACTTTGTCATTTCTACATAGCCAAAGCGACCAGATAACGGCTATCGCTCCCACCCTAATTAGCGTTCTAAACCTGAGATCGATACCATGAAGCCAATTTCTGAAAACATTGGCAACATTAGTCGGAGGGTACAGGCTGGAAGCAGCTTGGATGATTGACCATATAGATCTGGCAAAGCGGCATTGGAAGAAAAGGTGTTTGATAGTCTCGTCTTGATGACAGAACACACATCTTTTGCTTCCCTGCCAATTACGATCAAATCAGTTAATATAGGAAAAATTATACTTGTACAGTACAAGAACAAATCAATCAACGTGCGAGGGCGGGACCCTTAATCAAATGGAGACCAGCTGGGTCGTGCTGAACACTGGCTTGTCCTTCACAACGACGGACCGAATCCACCAGCACCAAGCTTGTCACTGAAATTGTTTGTTGCTGAAAGAACCGTGCTAAAGTAAATTAAAGGTGAACTCAGAAGTTCCCCTTCCAATGAATTAACTTCAATTATGTTTTCATCTGCGTATGGTCTAGCTTCTTCAATGACCCTTCGTGGTCCTTGTTTTCTCCTTGTGCCTACAGTTCGGCAAAAACATTGAAGCAAAAACTAACCAGACATTTATGGAAATTGTGTTGTTTGTTGCTGATCAGATACTACTAACCAATCGACGCAATATTGTACTGATGCAACATAAATTTGTGCATAAGTCCTACCAATCCGGCAGCCCATAATTTCTTTTCTTTTCTTTTATTTCCTCCATAGCATCGATATATGTCTTGGTCCCCTAAAAAAAATAGATAGAGAAGATTAGCTCAGAGTCTTTTTTCGACCCCCACAATTGCTAGAGTTTAGTCCTTTGTAATGCAAAAGGCATCAGCCAACAGTGAAATGCCTACGTGCCTAATTAATTCATTATACAAGTTCAAAATCAAATCAATTAATACAGGAAAAATTATACTTGTACAGTACAAGAACAAATCAATCAACGTGCGAGGGAGGGACCCTTAATCAAATGCCTTCACAACGACGGACGCCGTACGTCACGGCGACAGCGGAGCCATTTGCCGGTAGTTGTATCAGAGCTCCCGCTCTTTGGCTATGGCTTGGTGTTAGACTCTGTCGTTGTACCTATCCATGCAAAGCATGGATAGCCCATGCGCTCCACTCTCTCCTCCCGCATCGCATAGCTAGGATCTCAACTTGCTCAACAGCACTCCCTCTCTATATATTGTAATCTCTCTCTGTAATGTGACGATCAATCAAATACAAGTGCTCCTGTTTCCCTCTAGCTTTCACTTGGCCTCGATCGTCGAGCATGCATGGTGAGCACATTGCGCACGGACGGCCTGTCCCTAAGCAGCAGCATCTCCTTCCTGCAACCGCCTCGGATAAGAGCAGGTCGAGGTGCTCCTCGCCATCATGTTGCTCGCGATTTTCTCCCTGCAGACCCAGCCCACCATGTACTGACCTTCCCCGAGCGCCACCTCCACAGCCCTCCTCTCCGTTGTCAGCTCCATCAGCACCACCCCATATGTGTAGATGTCTCTCTTCTAGTCTGAATATAATGGACTCGCCTGAGCAGGTCAGGGCGCTGTCAAGCTCAAAGTCGACGACATGGGCTTGCATGTCGGCATCCAGAAGGATGTTGTTGGACTTGGTGGTGGGGCACTGTTGGGTGGCAGTCATGGTGGAGATATCCAATGCCTGTTCCATGTTGGCGGCCACATCGTACAAGGAATCCAGTACATCCTCTTCACCAGCGGCATCCTCGCCTCCGGTGGTCGGCCATGCGCATCACCTCCCACAGGCTGCCAATGGGCGAACTCGTACAAAACCATGACGTCCAAGTCGTCGTGCATACATGTACCTGAGGAGCCAAACGATGTTCTAGTGTCGAATCACGGCATCCTTTAGGACGTTGACGGTGAGGTCGACGGTGGCGTCAAAGCCATAGGATGCCAGAACTTCTTGATGGAGATCATGGCGCGGGCGGGCATGCTGGAGCTCGCTCTTGCACACCTCGCCGGTTGCACCCATGCATGCCGACCACATTCTTTTTTTTTTAACATGATGCCGACCACATTTGCCTTCTTCATGCACATGAGCATGACCGTGCCGCTGGAACACTGTCATTTGCGCTGCCGATGACGTACCACCGATGGTACTCCAACCGCGCCTAAAAGGGCCGTGCACACGGTGACCACGACAACCGTCCCGACGACCACGAGCCACCTCAACGCAGCATGCCTGAGACATGCATCGCTACAATCGCCTGGTGTTCATTAGGGGTTTCGGCCGGTGTTGCGGGCGCAATTTTGTGATGGAGGTATCCCCACGGTACAACTGCTTGTCGCCGATATGGGTGGGGAGCATGAAGTGGGAATCGATGGATTGGGCATGGATGAAAACGATGGGTAAAGAGACGGGATGGCAAAGATAGTTGCCTATTTTTTCGATAATGGGCTTTTATTACTTAGTAATTAAGTATTACATCCGGCCTCTGCATAGTAAAGATGCACACAACCAAAACACACAAGGTTCTCATAGTGCTAATAAAATAAAAACTAGGCGAATTACATATCAGACTGAGATTTACATATCAGACTAAAATAAAGATAGTTACATTTATAAACAGTGTCCTATTACTATCATCTTACCCAAAAATTGAAACCTCGGTGGGATAACTCGTGTACCCATATGTGTAGGTACAAAATCCACTCTCGGTGCACTTAAATGATTTCATTTTTCGTGTAGCATCAGTATCATATAGTCTAGGTTAAGTTAATTTTGGATAGTTCTGTTGCACTAGAAAATATGTACTAGGAGGCAGGCGAACACGTTCAAGATCTTTGCGAAACGCATGGGCTATTGCCAAATAGAAAATAATATTTTATTTGTGAGGCTAGCCGCAAAATCTTTAAGTCTTTCACGTATATCCGCATGAGTGCACGCTTATTGATGTATGCTCATTGTGATTATGTTATTTTTGAAAAAAAAAAGACAATGGCACTTATAAGCTGGTCCAAGTCACCCTTATCTAATAAGGTGGAACTAAATATTTTATTAAAAAAACACACGTTTCTAACTTCTAGTACTATTAAAACTTGAAGATCGAATGTTAGTATTTAAGCTTGAACCGGATTCATCATATTCTTATTCTATTTAGGTTTCTTTCATATAAAAAAGAGTAAAAGTTTCTTCAAGGTTAATTTTATAGCCAACCATTTAGATACTACTCCCTCCGTCCTAAAATGTTAGGCGTCTAAGCTTTAGTCAAAAGTCAATAAATTTTAAGTTGACCAAATTTATACGTAAAAATATAAACACTCACACTACCTAATCTATATCAATAGATTCACCAGAAAGTATAGTTTCTGGAAATATCCATTTGATATTTTTGGTATCCATATTTATTTATATAAACTTGGTCAAATTTAGAAGATGTTGACTTTTGGCTAAAGCTTAGACGCCTTACATTTTGGGACGGAGGGAGTATATATCTAAATAACAAATATGTGAGAAATTTGGGTACTTAGCTGATAGAACATGTCCATGTTATTTGATGCAAAGGCATGGCGAGCACATGAAATAATAGAACACATTTTTAAAACAATTTTTAGGACTAAATAATAAATAAGATAAAACAATTTTAGTAAACAAGTTATATACAAGTCCATCGTTGTTAACTCCAACTGCTACTATAGAAGTGACAAGCCCGACTTATGTTCTACTTGATGTGGTGGGATGGTCTGCGTATCTGTTGTCAATATCGTGTTAACGTCAACTTTCAACTAGCATTACTATAATAGCCACTTCCTTGGGACTCACGCCTCACCTCTAAAGTTACCCTCGCTACCGCTGACATCAACTTCCGACTTGCGTTCGTTGATTCCTTGAGACTCTCGCCTGATCTATAAATTTATCGCTGCTATCGTGCCAACTTGCACTTTTGACTTGCGTTCACACAAACATCTTCCTTGAGACACACGCCTCATCTATACATTTATAGTCGCTATCGTGCCAACTTGCACTTCCGACTTCCCTTAACACAAATGTTGATTACTTGAAATGCCTGGCTCGTCTATGACTCATCAACCCCAGGTGTTTCTTTCACTCCCATGGTGGGCTCGTCTCCATCTTTTTAACATACCCAAGGTGATAAACACTTCTGAATCGTGTGACCCTAGTTTTTTGTTCTTTGAGATGCACGGCTCGTCTACGACTCACTAACCCTAGATGTTGCTTTCCATGAAGTGGTAGGCACATCTCCGTGTTCATCCACAATATTTATGGCCAAGGTATTCTTCTGAATGGCGTTAAGATAATTGTTGCTTCCTTGAAAGGCACGGTGTCACGCAGCGAGACCGGGACTAGTCGAGACAATCCTCGCACACATCTAGACCAAAAGACTTATAAATGCATTTGGAAAAAAAATGCATAAACCGCTAGTGGATCTCGAGAAGCTCATATACATCAATTTAATAAGTTTCTTTATATCTACAAAGAAATATAAATTATCTAAGTCGCTTCCTACCCGCTGGTCCAATCTAATCCTCGACCGGCGACATTTGGGCTTGGCCTCATGCTCATACATTGTCTCCACGTCCTTACACTAACAGTGTATGTGTCTACAAAACATGGGGGAGATGGGGTGAGTATGACAAGTCATACTCATCAAACTGATTATACGCAGTCATATAAGTCGTTAGATGAACTTGATTTTCAAAAAAAAACTATGTGGTTGGAGTTATTTAGCATTTTATAGTCATCGTGCCACACATAAGCTTCCCAAACTCGAGAGTAACGTTATAGAACAAGACCACCGCTCGCAGAGAATTCACGCAGTCCAATACCTGAACTCACACAGTTTTCAAGTTTTCTTTTTTTAAAAAAAAATATTTTATTTCTTAAAACATGTATTTCTCATCTTCAATATTCATGTGGAATGCCTGGTTTATAGTGGAAGGCTCTGCGGATGCATCACTGTATACCGAGTCTGGCACATTAGCCCACAAATATTTCGATGGTATAATCACAAATCTCATATCAAATAATATATCATGATGTTAACAACAATCATATTCTAGAAGATAAACATAGGAGAGCATAAAATAGCTTGTCGATTATAGCCGTAACTATGAAATAATTCATACTCCCGATCGACTCGATCTACTCATAAAATGACATATGCATGTACTTATGCCAGCTGATCGCCTATATCGTACGATGGCTCAGCAACGATATCTACTCTCCTGCACCACCTACGCACACTCTCTCACTCGTTCTGGCTCCGGCGCTCACTCGTTCTGGCTCCGGTGCTCTCTCAAGGATTTTTCTGTCTATTTTTTCTCTCGTTCTGATGTTCTGGAGCAGCACCAATGCTTGCTATTTGTAGCAGGTAGCACCGTCTAACAATAGCTAAAAAACTTAAATATATTAGCCCTTGTTGACCTGATGTACTAGCGTGTCTCTTAGGACAACACGACCCCGAGCAGCTAAGCATTTCAAGACTCACTGGTGGAAAAAGGGCCTATGGTCCTGGTTCATTTGGGCCATTGGTCCCGGTTGCCGAACCGGGATCCATTACTCGGGACCAATGCCGGTCCCGGTTCCAGCACGAACCGGGACCGATAGGTCTCCACGTGGACGCGCTGCGGGGCGAGGGGGCCTGAGTCATTGGTCCCGGTTCGTAGGACGAGCCGGGATCATTGATCCAGGGTTTTTTTCCCATTTAGGGTTCAGGGTTTTATTTGGTGTGTTTTGTATTCAATTTAATGGTATTATATATATACATCAATAATGAAGGAACCACACTATATATATATATTACACATCATGGTCACGAATATATTATTCACCGTCTCATCCGTCGTGCTTGGTCGCTATTACAATCGGTAACTCACACAAATTTGATTTTACATCTTCTTTTTTACACTTCACCCTTCTAAATGAACCGGGTAATAGTATTCTCCTTTCGGATCTATGACTTGTTCTAATAAGAAACCGGCAATTTCCTCTTGAATTGCTTGCACGCGTTCCCGTGGTAGAAGACCGTCCCGCATCCGTTCGATCTAATTTAAAGAAGGGGATCAATATATATGAATGAAACTAAACACAGTTGATGGTAATAAAATAATGTTGAGATTATTGTTTATCGTACTTCAAGTTTTTTGATGTTTCGGTCTGCACCCTTCTCTTTGGTCGTCTGGCGAATGAACTCGCAGACATAGTATCCACATAAGTTATTCCCAGCTTCTTGCCTCAAGCACTTTACGAGAACGGAGTTCAATCAAAATAAGAATCAAGCATGATAATTGTATTGAAACTAGAATCAAAGAGATACGTGGATCTAGCAAGTAGTACTTACATTCAATGGTTTAAATGTAAGCTCTGGCTTCCAAACACCCCTAGTGTTGGCGGTGAACCGTTTCCAAGCCTTCTGGAGGCATTCCTGCATGTTCACCCAATTTCCTAAAGGTGTGCGTTTTGAGTCCATGACTTTGACTACTCCTTCATCAACACTAATGATTAACAGAATAAAGTGGAAGCTGCACAGACATAATGAGTCAAATAGCTTAACATCGAGTAAAGCGAAAACAAAATGTGTACAAGACAGTAACACTCACTCGAAGTTGTAAGGAAATAGTATTTCCCTTCTGTTGCTGAAATACTTCAACGATTGTACCAAGTTATCCTCTGTCTCTTTGGGTTTTTTTTGAGAGTATCTTCATGAACGAAATTGCAGTCAACGAACCCAAGGTCAAAGATTCCTCCTCGGTCGCATTCGAGAATCTTCATTCTGCATATATAATTAGTATAATGATGAGTAAGATTATACAAGCAACGAATGAGCTGAGCTAGAAAGACTTAATAATACTTACAGGCAATAGGCACTGACAATAGTTTTGTCGAGGGCGTCTTGTTGGTAAAACTGAAATAATTCTAGAAATTCCATCAGTAAGAAGCCATCTCCATGACCGTAATGGTGGTGTTTATATCCAGCATAGATCCAGTTTGTGGATTCAGCACAGGCTTGTATGTACCAGTTATGCAATCTCCGCATTTTTGTTGGTAGATCTTTGACTAACTCGGGTTTGACGAGAGGATCCCCGTACCGGTATTTGTACGCTATTTGCTGGTACCCCTCGAACTCATCTAGACGGCTCATGTACTCAGCAATAGACAGTCCATATAACTTGGCCTTTTCTCCGTAGAGTTGAATAAACTCCGGATCAATGTTCGGATCATGCCGCTCCTGGGCTCTCCACTCATTGGTATCGTACACTTTGAGCGGTTCGATCGATTGATTTTTCTGTTGTCCGAGCTGGGCAACTTCTTTCCCGACTCTCCGCTCTTTTGCCTCAGCTGACTTGGTAATAGAGCGATTATAGTCAGGTGTGAGCGCTATGGGTTGGTGAAGCTGAATCTTAAGCGCGGCTGCTTTGGCTTTATCTTCTGCGGTGACCGGGAAGATCAATGGCTCCGTCGGCTTTGGATTTTTCTTGTTAGCCATGTCAGTCTTCCACTGTTGATAATGGGCATCTGCGGCCGTAGCAATTTCCTCATCTGTCTTCTCGTAAGGAAGCTTCTTCATATTCTGATGAGGTACTCTTGGGAGGGGCGATAGCTTACGTTTCGGTGATCGGAACGTGCTCTTGCTGCTGCTGGTGGTGCTGCCCCTCTTAGTATACTTCCGCTTTAGTCTCTGAGGCTCAGGGGACGGAGACGGCTGACGCGGCGGCGGAGACGGCTGAGGCGGCGGTGGAGACAGCTGTGGTGAGTGGTGAGGCGGTGAAGGCGACGGTTGCGCTGGAGAATGGTGAGGTGGCGGCGAAGGTGGACTGCTGCTATGAGGAGTGGGTGGCCTTGGCGGGACATAATTTGGAAGCACGATGTGCTCCTTTGGCCATACAATAGTCCCCCCTTTGGCTTCTCCTAGTTCAGTCAGGTCCCTATCTTCCCCTGCAGGGTGGTCCAGCTTCAGCTCCTCAAAATCTTGCTTGACATCATCCACCGTGACGACAGCGTACCCTTTTGGAATCGGTCTGCAATGCCAAGTTCCGTTAGGCGCAGTTGGTACGGCCATGCCGACCGCCGCTGTCACCCTTAAGTTCATAACTTGCACCTTTAGCTCACAAGCTGTGCTCTCCGTGATATCATCCACTGGGTAGCGTTTAGGAGGAGCCATCGTCAGTGCATCATCATCACCATCGTGGAGCTGGGTGGAAGCGACGCTGCTTTTCTTATTTGATAGGGCGTCGATACCATCGAATGCAGCTTCTACCATGTGCCGCTGAGATTGGCTGCTGATACCTTGCTGGCTAAGTCTGTCGAGTTGATCCTGCTGCCGCTTTAATGCTTCTTCTACATTACGCAGCCGGTCTGCAGCTGCCGCTTTCTCAGCTGCCTCCCTTTCCTTTCTCCTCTGATGACTTTTATCGGGATATCTCTTCATTTCCGCGGGGAAGGCAACCTTCCACGGCTTGGAGCCCGGTGTGCCTCGTGCTCGTCCGGTGTGTTCATCATTTTTGAGGGCTCGTGTGAGCTCGTCGTTCTCTCTATCGGGAACGAACCGTCCCGCTTCCACATCTTGTACTGCACTTCTAATATCTTCGATGGGCAGTAGGGGATGATCTTTGTGTTTCTGGGTATATATTGCCCTCCCTTCTTCGTCCAACGTGCCCCCATGGCCGTAAAACCAGTTTCTCGCCCGTGGTGTCCATGTTGTGGGCTCTGGTCTGATCCCGGCAGCAATATACTTGACCTCAAGTGCATCCCACTTAGGCATGCAACCGGCGTAGCCAGCAGACCCCATATTATGGTGGTACACTTTCTTAGCAGCGTTCTCTTGATTTATTCTCGACCTTTCCAAAGCTTTCTCCGATGTCTTGTACTTCACAAAATCAGCCCACTGGTGTCTTAACTTAGCATAGCCGGCTTGATTAAAATCCGGAGTCTTGTCTAACTTGACAAACTTAAGGTACAGTTTCTTCTTCCAGTTCTTGAATGCCTCGGCCATCTTGATCAGAGCAAACTTCTTTACTCTTTTAAGTAGCTCCTTATTTGCTTCCTTCTCCTCATCTGGATTCACATCTAGCCTCGGCAGGAGGAAATTAAGCATAAGCCTGTCAAAAAGCTTATCTTTGGCGACGTCGCCGACAAACAGGACTCCACCGCTGCTTGGCCGATTCCATTCTTGAACGATGATCGGGATGTGGTCCCTCACAAGAACTCCACATTGCTTGACAAATTTTTTTGCGACATCTTCAGGAGCTAGCGGTTGGCCGTCTACACCGACCACTTCGATCCTATAACTCACTTTGTTGTCCAACTTTTTGGTTGGGCCTCGTTTTGTTCTGACGGAACAAGTGCTCGATCCGGAGGGCTAAAATAAGAAAGAGTGTTAATATATGCATGTATATATATAGACAGTCGGGCATTACAAAAAAACATATATACACCTCGCCGGAGTTTCCGAGATTTAAGGTTCGGCCGGAGCCGTCGTCTTCTCCCTCGTCGGCTTCTCCCTCGTCGCCTTCTCCCTTGTCAGCTTCTCCCTCACCGGCTTCTCCCCCGTCCCAGGCTTCTACCTCACCGGAGTCGTCTCCTCGGTTGAGAGATCCATCTCCCTCACCGGAATCGTTCAGAAATGTCCTGGTGACATCAATATCTACATTGTGGGAGATCATTCCTTGGAGGAAGTATTCATCATCTTGACTTTTTTTATGTGCTGGATCCATAGTTTCTGCAATATACCGACATTTGTTAGTTAGAATACACGCTATATATTCAAAATGCACGCTAAAACTAATTTTAACTAATTCTAATTCTAACTAACAAACTAACACTAACTTCTAACTAAGTACTAAGGGCATTCCTATTCGGCGCTTCAAGCGCCTGTTACGGGTGGACGCCTGAAGGCATGTTCTTGACCGGACAAAAATAATAGATTTTTATTTCTATTGGGCCAGAGCGTGGACTGGCCGGACTGCAGCCTCCCCGGCGGGTGGCACCTCAACAGCCGGCGCGTGCCGGTCCCGCCGGTGCCGCGCTTCGGCCCGGAGCGGGTCGTCGAGATCCGCCGCCGGCGCGCACTGATGCCGGCGCGCCTCCGCGCCGATCCCGCCTTTGGCTACGATAGCCAATGGTGGGACAACTTCGGGCCGCGGGAGCGCGACCCGGTGCGGCGGGCGGCCTTCCTAGGGGAGGTCGCCCCCAACCCCTACGCCGGCGTGTACATGCCGGAGCCGGGGCCAGAGCCGCCGCAGGCGGATCCCTTCATCGAGGAGATGGAGGAGGACGAGGAGGCGCCGCCGGAGGTGGGCGGCAACGACATCCCTGGCGAGGAGCCCAGGGACGACACCGACGACTTCGTCGGCTGCATCGCCTACGGCATCCTCGACGCGATGGACCACGGCGAGGCGCCGCCACCCCCGCCACCGATGTCCGAGGAGGAGGAGCTCCGGGTCGCCGTCCTCGTCTCCGAGGAGGAGGAGAAGAGGCGGTGGGCCGGCATCGACATGGCGCTGGCCATGTCCGTGCACCAGCAGCACGGCCGACCACCGTCGCCTCCTCCACAGCGTGCGGCGACTCCACCGCCGCCTCCTCCACCAGGCCCACCGCCGCCGCCACCGCGTGCGGCGACTCCACCGCCGCCTCCTCCACCAGGTCCTCCTCCACCGCCTGCGGCCAACTGGCCGTGGCCGCAGTCGCCCTACATCATCCTCCCCGACGAGGACGACGAGTAGGCCGCGGCGAGGACGACGACGCCGACGCCCCTGTGCCCGCCCCGACGAGGGCTTTTTATTTTTATTTTTTATTTTTATTTTTCTATGTTTTTTTTAATTTCAATGTATTATATATATATAAGTAATGAAAAATTTGCCTACGGCAATTTAAATGCGAAATTTTTTAAAAAAAAAGAAAAAATTGGCCGGCCGGGCTCACCGTCGAAGGGGGGCGGCGGCGCTGGGGGTGCGGGGCGGGCGCACGGGGCCGGGTGTCGCGGCGACGCTGGGGGGGGGCGGCGGCGCAGGCCACCTGCAGAGAGAGAATGTGATGAGCGGCGGCGCGGGGGGAAAAGGGAGAGGTCGCGGCGGCGGCGGCGCTCACCGAGGACGGCGGCAGCGGCGGCGCTCTCCGAGGACGGCGGCAGGAAACTCGGACAGCCTGCCGGCGTGTTTTCGCTCCGCGCGCAAAAGTCCTTAGCAGTTTCGGCCGATTTGGGGGGAAGTGGGGGAGGAAGAAGGGCGAGTTATATTTGGAGGGGTCATTGGTCCCGGTTCGTGCCACCAACCGGGACCAATGACTCAACGGTCCCGGTTGATGCCACAAACCGGGACCAATGACCTGGGCGAGGGGCGCTGCTGAGCCGCCACGTGCCCATTAACGGTCCCGGTTGATGCCACAAACCGGGACCAATGTCCTGGGCGAGGGGCGCTGCTGAGCCGCCACGTGCCCATTGTTTTTCTGTTTTAACTTGCTGTTTTCATTTTAACAGGAAAAAACTTTCTTCTATTTAAAATTTGGAAAAACTTTCAACAGGAAAAGTGTTTCAATTTAAATAACTAATCTAAAACCATTTTCTGTTTTCAAAATTATGAATTCTAACTAAACAATTTTACTATTTTTAATAAAAAATGCACTAACACGTTTAAAACGGGCATAACAAATTCAAAAATGATCCAAACAATGTGAAACCTTCGCGTGGTGTCATATTAGACCACCTTAGATGGACCACCTTAGATGGACCAATTCCCAACCGGTGTATCAGAAACCTTACCGTCCATCCCTCATGAAAAAGACAAATTCCTGCCGATTCGATAGGAGGGTGCCCAGATTTGTACTACAAGTACAGGATATAATGCTTGTGAATTTTTTTAAAAATCATTTATAGGTTCACAACATGCTATTTCACTAGAGATCTACTTCAAGTTTAGCGAGGCTCAGCCCCGGGCTAAGAAGCTTCAAGCCCGCCGCTTTGAATATAGTTTGAAACGGGCATAAGAAATTCAAAAATGATCCAAACAATGTGAAACCTTCGCGTGGTGTCATATTATGTGTCATAGTTGCAAGGAAAAATATTGAACTTGGAAAATTGCAAACATCATAAAAAATCCTTCACAAAATGACCTATCATGTTCGAGGTTTCATGGCATTTAGGTCAAACCACCAATGTTATGGCTAGAATCAGGGCATAGTTTATGATAATGTGCCCATATTGTGCACACGTGCATCTTGGAATGGCTTACGATGTTGCAGGAGAAAGTTTTCTTTAATAGTGGTGTCATTTATGAGATGTAATTGCAACCAAGTGCCAAAAGTCTCCATGTGATTTTCTTTAATCCAGTAGTCATCCTTCCCCGGGAACTTAGAGCGTACAACATTCATGTGTTCCTTGATATACGGAGCCACGAAGGTAGAGCTTTGTAAAACTGTGTAGTGTGCTTGATTCAAAGAATGCCCGTCCCTAAATATCATTGCTTTCTTTCCTAGCGTGCCTTTTCCACTTAGTCTCCCCTCATACCGTGATTCAGGAACACCAATCGGCTTAAGGTCAGGAAGAAAGTCAACACAGAACCCAATGACCTCCTCTGTTCCATAGCCCTTGGAGATGCTTCCTTCTGGCCTTGCACGATTACGAACATATTTCTTTAAGACTCCCATGAACCTCTCGAAAGGGAACATATTGTGCAGAAATACAGGACCGAGAATGGAAATCTCATCAACTAGGTGAACTAAGAGATGCGTCATAATATTGAAGAAGGACGGGGGGAACACCAACTCAAAACTGACAAGACATTGGACCACATCCTTTTGCAGCCTTTCTAGACTTTCTCGATCGATCACCTTCTGAGATATTGCATTGAGGAATGCACATAGCTTCACAATGGGTACTCGAACATTTTCCGGTAGAAGCCCCCTCAATGCAACCGGAAGCAACTGCGTCATAATCACGTGACAATCATGAGACTTCAGGTTCTGGAATTTTTTCTCTGCCATATTTATTATTCCCTTTATATTAGACGAGAACCCAGCCGGGACCTTGATACTATTCAGGCATTCAAAAAAGATTTCCTTCTCTGCTTTGGTAAGAGCGTAGCTGCTTAAGTATTGACGGCCTTTATCAGTATGCTTGTTGTATGGGTCTTTGATACGTTGCTGGTCCTCCCGTGCTTCTGGTGTATCTTTTGTCTTCCCATACACGCCTAGGAAGCCTAGCAGGTTCACGCAAAGATTCTTCGTCACGTGCATCACATCGATTGAAGAACGGACCTCTAGGTCTTTCCAATACTCAAGCTCCCAAAATATAGATTTCTTCTTCCACATGGCCGTGTGTCCGGTAATGGGGTCTTTCGGAACAGATTGACCGCCAGAACCCTTTCCAAATATTACTTCTAGGTCCTTCACCATACCAAATACATCAGCACCTTTAGGGAGCTTAGGCTTCTTCCGGTGATCTGCCTCACCGTTGAAATGCTTGCCTTTTTTTCTTACTTGATGATTGGTCGGAAGAAATTTACGACACTCCAGGTACACAACCTTTTTACATTTATCCAAATATGTACCTTTAGTCTTATCTAAACAGTGCGTGCATGCATTGTATCCCTTGTTTGACTGTCCTGAAATATTACTAAGAGCAGGCCAATCATTGATGGTTACGAACAGCAACGCTCGTAGGTCAAATGGCTCCTGTTTGTGCTCATCCCACACCTTTACACCTGGTTCTGCCCACAGCTGCAATAGTTCATCGACTAATGGCCTTAGATACACATCAATGTCGTTGCCGGGTTGCTTCGGTCCTTGGATGAGCACTGGCATCATAATGAACTTCCGCTTCATGCACAACCAAGGAGGAAGGTTGTAGATACATAGAGTCACGGGCCAGGTGCTGTGACTGCAGCTCTGCTCCCCAAAAGGATTCATGCCGTCTGTACTTAGACCAAACCATAAGTTCCTCGCATCACCTGCAAAGTTTGAGTACTTTCTCTCGATGTTTCTCCACTGCGACCCATCGGCGGGGTGTCTCAGTTTCCCGTCTTTCTTACGCTCTTCTTTGTGCCATCGCAACAACCTAGCATGCTCTTTGTTTCTGAACAGACGTTTCAACCGTGGTATTATAGGAGCATACCACATAACCTTAGCAGGAACCTTCTTCCTGGGGGGCTCGTCATCACCCTCAACATCACCAGGGTCATCTTGTCTGATCTTGTACCGACATGCAGTGCATACCGGACATTTATCCATATTCTCATACTTCTCACCACGGTATAAGATACAGTCATTAATGCATGCATGTATCTTCTCCACATCTAATCCTAGAGGGCAGATAGTCTTCTTTGCTTCGTACGTTGTCTCGGGCAGCTCATTATCCTTTGGAAGCTTTGGCTTTATTATTTTCAGTAACTTCTCAAATCCCTTGTCAGATAAACCAGCCTCTGCCTTCCATTTCAGCAATTCAAGTGTGGTACCGAGCTTTGTGCTGCCATCTTCGCAATTTGGGTATAATAACTTTTTGTGATCGTTTTGCATGGCCTCCAACTTCAGCTTCTCCCTTTCTGTATCGCATTGTTGCTTTGCATCAGAAATGACCCGACCAAGACCATCACCGGGCTCATCCGATGCCCGTTGTTCTTCTTCATTGCCGCCTCCCTCTTCTTCATTGTCTTCCATTGCAGTATCACCGTATTCTTCAGGATAGCTGTCATCATCCTCTTCTTCATTTTCTTCCAGCCTAACCCCTCTTTCTCCGTGCATGGCCCAACAATAATATTCGGGCATGAAACCTCTCCGAAGCAGATGGCTTTGAAGGATTCTCGGGGCAGAGTGCTCCGTCAAATTTCGACAGTCGATGCAGGGACAAGGCATAAAATTATCCACTTTGTTTGCCTTAGCCACATCGATAAATTTATGCAGGCCTGCAATAAAATCAGAATCGCGTCGGTCGCCGTACATCCATCGCATCCGCGCATCGATCTGCGTTATAATAATTAACTATTATAATAACATCATGAATAGTGAAATGACCACCCACATGGACACATATGCAAGATTTTTATATCAGTTACAGATGAAGAAGATAAGGTTGCTAACCTCGGCGGAGGATACCGTGTTGTGCGAACTTAAATGTGGCATGGACATTTCGTCGAACACCTTGTGTGCAATCAAAGGAAAAAAAAGCTAGCACCCACACCACACACACAATTCAGCAAATTTTTGTGGCAAAGGGCAAAGGGCTGGGTATCAATTTATAGCCAGGGGAGGGTCTTTGATCCCGGTTCATGCCATGAACCGGGACCAATGACCCGCATAGAGGCACGTGTCATGCTGGGGAGGCCTTGGTCCCGGTTAATGCCACAAACCGGGACCGATACCCCGAAATGAACCGGGACTAATCTCCAGGCGGCATGGACCGGGACCAATAAGTGTCATTGGTCCCCAATGGCCAGCCGAACCGGGACAGATGACATTTGGGTGCTGGACCAAAGACCCTTTTTCTACTAGTGACTCCACGGGGAATCTTTGCCGACTAACCTGGCAGGAGATCCTAACACCCCATGGTGTGAATCCACTTTGCAACCTCACGATTAAATACTCCAATATAAACTGGTTTGACACTAGCACTCCTCATACATGCATAGCTCCTGTTTATAACAAATCGATGGCTCCTAGCCATGCATATATAAGCTAGCTCTGGTGCAACAGTCTTAATTTTTTGAATAAAACATGTTTTACATACATGCATCGAATTTAATCATTTTCCCCTAATGCAATGGATATTAACAAAATCAACTAATTAGAAGGCAATTAATGTTAAACTTATAATTTATTAATATCCTAAAATCTGGGTTATCTATCACATATGGATCGTTTGTGACTCGCTAACCTTAGCATCTGATTTCCTTAATGTGGTGGACACGACTTTGCATCCATCATCACTATCGGGGCAACGCCCACTTTCGCCTTTCTTTAACCTAATTTTTGCTATCTTGAGATGCGAGGCTTGTGTACGACTTCCTAGCCCAAACTACTAATTAATTTTGTGTGGTGGGCTCGGCCACATGCTCATCGTTGCTACCGCATGGACATCCACTTCTAGCTTGTGTTTCCCTAACTGTTGCTTCCTTGAGATGATTTGCTCATCTATGACTCGCTAACCCTAACTCGAAGATTCAAATGCGAGGTGGGCTTCGAATTTGTGGTATCCTAATAGTCGCTTTGTTGAAATTCAAGGCTCATCTATGACTCATTTGCCCTATCAAACTTTTTTTGACGTGCTGGTCTTGTCTCCGTGTTCGACTTGTATGCCACGCTCAAGTCCACTTCTGACTAGCCTTAATTACACTAGTGGAAAACAGGGCATCAGTCTCGGTTCGTTTGGGCCTTCAGTCCCGGTTGCACAACCGGGACTAACCAACCGGGACTGATGCCCTATCTTTAGTCCCGGTTGCTATACGAACCGGGACTAAATAGAGACCACGTGGCAAGGTCCAGGAGCTCGTGGGCGTAGGTCTTTAGTCCCGGTTCGTGTTAAGAACCGGGACTAAAGTGTCCACACGTGGCAGCATCTGCTGCATCTTTATTTTTCTGGATTTCAATTGTTATTTAGGGGTTTAGGGTTTAGGGTATATTTGTATTTTGCTCCATTCAATTGTTTGATTCATTTCAAATAAGTTTTCTTATATACTTATTCATACAGCATTACAACATAATATATAAAACGATACATATATATAATATATTTGGTTCACCGAGCATATACATGCATACAAGTATATATACAACTTGTTCACACACATAAGATCACGACTTGTGTTTAATTATAAACATTGTCTAATCGAAACCGGCATGAAATTCACCCTTTGGGTTAATGACATGTTCAAGCAGAAATCCGGCTAATTCCTCTTGAATTCCTACTACGCGTTCAGTCGGTGAGAGCAGTTTCCGCTTTGCTTCGAACTACGAAGAAGAAGAACAACATGAATATGAATCATCATAACAAAATTGATGCCAATAAAATGAATTTGTCAGTATATTGTTTACTTACTGTTTGAAAATCAATTCCTTCAGTGACCTGCGCACGAAGGTTCTCGCAAGTGTAGTATGCACATAGATTAGTCCCCGAAGGCTGCCTCGCACACTTTACGAGAATAGATTTTAGTCAGTGACATATCAAGATTGATATACTTAATGGTATTTGAAACTAGAATTAAAGGGATGTGTGGACCTAGCTCGTACGACTTACCTCGATCTGACGGTAAATCAGCTCATTTTTCCATTCACCTTTAACTGTGCGTATAAACCGTTTCCAAACACTGCCGAGCAAACAAAATGAATAGATGAGTTATAGATGAACGAAAGAGACCGATATAATGCCGTAATGATTGAAATTACCTATCCATCACATCAAAGATGCTTTTGTATTCATTAAGTGGTTTATTCATCGAGTCAAAGATTTGAACCCTTCCATAGTCAGGTTCAATCTTTAGCAAAATCCAGTGGTAACTGCGTGCAAGTTTGATTATGTAAGTTAATAAACTCATCAATTACACTTATAACATCGAGTAAGGAAAAGTAACTGTGTATAAGATAGTAACACTCACCTGATGTTGTACGGAAAGAGTATTCTAGCTCGGTATTCCTGCATAAGTAGGAACTCTAGCAAGTTATCCTCCGTCTCCTTGCGATTCCTCTGTATCATCGCTCCGTTAACTCGATTTGGATCAATGAATCCAAGTTGGAGGTCATTCCTTTTCTTACATTCCATACTCTTCATTCTGCATAATAAACAGCGTAGTGAGAAAAATTACATGCAAAGAACGAGTTGAGCTAGAGACTTATAGAAATAATGAATCACTTACAGAACATAGGCACTGACGAGAGATTTGTCGAGCGCGTCTTGATTGAATAGCTGAAAGAATTCATCAAACTCAATATGCACCAAGTCTTGACCTAAGAAATGGTCCTTTGTGATTTTCATAAGGAGAAAATCTTGCGTGCCCTTTGCGGCTTGCAGGTACCACTTATGCAATTTTCACATTTGCGTTGGTAGATTCATTTCAATCTCAGGTGGGACCAGACTCTTCCCTTTTCATATTGCCGTGCTATAGGCGCCTTTGGGGTGATACCTTCATCTAGCAATTGAGAAAGAGTCAAACCAGCTTCTTTAGCAAAGTCGGCGGGATTGGGTTGAGCAACACTCCCACCAGCATCACTAGCAAAGACCTTTAGCGGGGAGATTGATTTTTTGGTCTGTGCTCCAAGCTGGGCAACGTCTCTTTTCCCTCTTGCAGTTACGCTTGTCTTATTAGCTTCTTTTTTTGCATCTACCTGCTTATCCAAACAACGCTTGTAGTCATCTGGCTTACGCAATTCATATTGCGAAGGTTGGGTAAGCATATCAAAGGCCCACTCCTTCTGTTCCAGAGTATATACGTGCTTCCTTTTCACTTTGGCTCTGTCCTCCGCCTCAATTTCTTCAGCAGTCTTCTCGATAGGAGGAGGCGGCACCGCCTTAGCTATCTTGGCCCGTTTCTTCGGAGAGACATTGCTAGTGGACATAGCAGCGGACTTGCCACAACTCTGGGACTTACGAGTGGGCTGAGGCGGCGGAGGTGGCGGAGGCGGCTGACATTGAGGTGGAGATCGATGTGGACTCGGGGTATGGTGGTAGTCGTCCCTGTCGTCGTCGGGAGGTGGTGAATTGCGAGGACTTGGAGGAGAGGGTGGCCGCCTTGGCGCCGAGCCTGGAAACACGATGTGTTTCTTATCCCAAAGAATTATACCACCCAATACTTCTCCCAGTTTTTCCTCCTCTTTAGGTCCAGCAACGTCAAGAAGGAGGGACTCATACCCCCTTTCAATTGCATCCACCCCGACCTTAGCATAGCCAGGTCGAATCTCACGGCCATGCCAGGTTTGTCCAGGTCCAGATGGCAACACATAGCCAACCGCCACCTTCATCGATATGTTCTGTATGGGATAATGCAGCTCACAGTCTATCTTCTTGGTGATATCATCCACGGGGTAGTGAACCATCGGTACCTCCGTGGAAGCCACGCTGCTTCTCCGCTGAGATCGGTCGCCTGATGCATGTTCTAGGTGTTGCTGATGCTGAGTTGCCCCTTGCGACTTTAATTCCTCCAGTGCCTTCTGCTGCAGTAAATACAACTCTCTCAGCTCAGCCTGTTGCCTTTCTATGCTCTCTATCCGTGAGGCCTCCTCCTGCGCCTTCTGCTTCTTTGCTCTCTCTCTCGGCTTCTATAAGTCTGGCTCTCTTCGGAGAACCCAGACCTCCACGGAATAGCAGAACCCAGACCCCGTGTTCGTCCTGTGTGTTCTTTGTTCCCGAGGGCCTTTGTCAGCTCGTCGTTCTCTCTGTCCGGCTTGAACGTCCCCTCTTGAACCTCGGCGATTGTCTTGACAAGTGCTCCCAGGGGTTCAGCAATTTGTTTCTTCTCTTCAACTAATTTCCCTGTTCTCTCATCATAGACAGCTCCATGGGCAAGTGCCCAATTTCTTGACCTTCTGGGCCATTGTTCTGTTTCTGGTTCGATGCCTTTTTCTCGTAGGGCGGCCTCTTGCATATCCCACTTAGGCTCGGCCCTTTTGTAGCCGCCTGGACCCAACTTATGGTGATATTTCTTTTTCGCGGCATTTGCCTGATTTTTCTGACTCCTTAGCTTACCCAGCTCTGACTCCTTGTACTCCACAAATGCGTCCCAGTGATCCCGCAGGAACTCATTGGGGCCAGTAAATTCTGGAGTTTGTCGATCGGCGTTGACATAGGCGTTCCATAACCTCTTCTTGTGGTTATTGAACTGTGCAGCCATCTTCTTGAGAGCCCACTCCCTGACTTTCTCCTTCTGTTTCTCTGCTTCTTCCAGGGACTCGGTGACCGGCAGATTGAAATGTGGAATGAGGGAATCCCAAAGTCTGTCTTTCAAGACCTTGGTGACATAGTTGACTGCTGCACCCTCTTCTGGCTCTGGCTGTGCTGGCTCTCCCTTTGCCGCCTTGGGCTTATACCAATACTGAATGCTTATCGGCACCATGTCCCTGACAAGACATCCACATTGTTGTGTGAACGCATTTGCGACACTCTTGGGTTCCAACGGTTCGCCTTCATTTGAGAGACGCCCAATCGTGTAATGCTGATTCGATGCCAGCCGTTTGGCCGGGCCTCGCTTTTTTCTAGAAGATTCAGAGGTCTAAAATAAGAAAACACTCGTTAATATATATACCACATAATACATCGTCATCTACTGATTCATGAATAGAGCTAGTCTTCATATATATATACCTCGCCGGTCCGTGTTATTAAGTCACGTCCAGTCCCTTGTGAGCCGTCCTCGCAATCATCATTCTGCGGCTGCTCCTCCTCCATTCCCTCACCCGACTCGTTCAAAAATTCCGAGCCGTCTCCTTCTGCACGGGTGGTACCCTCTTCTTGTGCACGGGTGGTACCCTCTCCTATAATCTTCAATATCTCTTCTTCACCTTCTCTTCCGGCGCCGAAATCCATATCCGAAATCCATATAACATATAGATCAACAACATTTCGATCTATTCACTTTCTATTCATTTTTATTACTATTACTAATAGTAATAGCATTTTTATTACTATTACTAACTAGAAATTTTACTAATAGTAACAGTAATAAAAATAACTAAGAAACTAATCTAACTATAAGAAACTAACTAAGAATAACTAAGAAACTAATCTAACTAACAAACTAATCTAACTAAGAAACTTAATTTTATTACTATTACTAATAGTAATAGCATTTTTATTACTATTACTAAGTAGCTAGAAATTTTACTAATAGTAACAGTAATAAAAATAACTAAGAAACTAATCTAACTATAAGAAACTAACTAAGAATAACTAAGAAACTAATCTAACTAAGAAACTTAATTTTATTACTATTACTAATAGTAATAGCATTTTTATTACTATTACTAACTAGCTAGAAATTTTACTAATAGTAACAGTAATAAAAATAACTAAGAAACTAATCTAACTATAAGAAACTAACTAAGAATAACTAAGAAACTAATCTAACTAAGAAACTTAATTTTATTACTATTACTAATAGTAATACCATTTTTATTACTATTACTAACTAGCTAGAAATTTTACTAATAGTAATTAACTAAATATTCTAACTAAATATTCTAATTAACAATTAACTAAATATTCTAACTAAATTTTACTAATAGAAATATTTATTACTATTACTAATTTTATTACTATTACTAAGAAGCTAAACTAACAATTAACTAAGAAACTAATCTAACTATTAACTATTCTAAAAAAACTGAATCTAATCTAACTAAAAAAACTTACAAAAAAACTTAACAAAAAAAAAACAAACTAAAAAACTAGCTAACCCTAGCAGTACGTACGTACTGCCGGCCGGCGCGCGCGGCAATGGCGAGGTGGCCGGGGGGCGGCGGGTGCAGCGGAGAGGCGGGCTCGGTGAGGTGGGCGGGCGGCGAAGCAGGCAGCTCGGGCCGGAGGCGGCGGTGCTTGGCGGGCGGCGGCGCTCGGCAGCGTACAGGCCGAGCGCGGGCAGGCGGCGGCGCTCGGCAGCACGGGCCGCGGGGGCGGTGGTGCTCGGCGGCGGCGGTGCTCGATTGGCGGCGGGGGCTTCAAGAAATCGAGGAGCCGCAACGTTGGCGGTCGGCGAGTCTCCGCGCGTCGTCGAGGCCTCCGGGATCGAGCAGTTTCGCTAAGTGCTGAGTGGGGAAGAAGAAGGAGGGGCGGCGCTATATATACCCCCCCCCTTTAGTCCCGGTTGGTGGCTTCAACCGGGACTAAAGACCTTTGGGCGGTTTGCGCCCAGGGCCTAGACCTTTAGTCCCGGTTGGTGTTACCAACCGGGACAAAAGACGTAATAAATGCGCGCCAATGCTGCATTTTTTCAGATTTCATTTGAATATGAATTTTGAATTTCAATTTGAATATCTTCTATATATTTTAGAATTTGATAAAATTTTGAATATGAAAAGTGTTTGAAATTGAATAACTAATTCAAAAATATTTTCTATTTTCAAAATCAATTATTCTAACTATTCAAATAATTAACTATTTTGCCATTTTCAATTAAAACAATATTGATTAAAATTATTTTTGCATATTTTAGAATTTGATAAAACTTTGAATATGAAAAGTGTTTGAAATTGAATAACTAATTCAAAAATATTTTCTATTTTCAAAATCAATTATTCTAACTATTCAAATAATTAACTATTTTGCCATTTTCAATTAAAACAATATTGATTAAAATTCTTTTTGCATATTTTAGAATTTGATAAAACTTTGAATATGAAAAGTGTTTGAAATTGAATAACTAATTCAAAAATATTTTCTATTTTCAAAATCAATTATTCTAACTATTCAAATAATTAACTATTTTGCCATTTTCAATTAAAACAATATTGATTAAATTTTTTTTGCATATTTTAGAATTCGATAAAACTTTGAATATGAATAACTAACCCAGAATCATACATTTACATAATAGGTTTAATACATTATTACACATCAGCAACATCCCCATCTAGTGTTGGGGTTTCTTTCTGCACCGTAACCATGGAGTATCTTCTTTGTTTAAGAGGAGGGTTGGGTCAGTGTTCACTCTGAAGGGCGGAATTTCATCAAACTTGTTATAATCTTCTGACATATCTGTCTTGTCCTCCACTCCCACAATGATTCTTTTTCCTGAGAGAACAATGTGTCGCTTTGGCTCATCGTATGATGTATTCGTTTTCTTGTCTTTTCTCTTTCTCGGTTTTGTAGACATATCCTTCACATAGAAAACCTGAGCGACATCGTTGGCTAGGACGAATGGTTCGTCCATGTACGCAAGATTGTTGAGATCCACAGTTGTCATGCCGTACTTTTGGTCTACAACTACCCCGCCTCCTGTCAGCTTGACCCATTTGCACCGAAACAAAGAGACCTTAAAAGACGGTCCATAGTCAAGTTCCCATATCTCCTCAATGTAACCATAATATGTGTCCTTTGTCCCATTATCGTGTAATGCATCAAAGCGGACACCACTGTTTTGATTGGTGCTCTTTTTATCTTGGGCGACCGTGTAAAATATATTCCCATTTATCTCGTAACCTTGGAAAGTCAGTATAGTTGAAGATGGTTTCTTGGCCAACAGTGAGATACACCACCTTCTTGCCTTTTTTCTTCAATTGATGTTTGGGCGAAAGAAATCGACGATGCCCGAGATACACCACCTTCTTACTTTTATCCAAATATATACTATCGATCTCACCTAAACAGTGAGTGCATGCATTGTATCCCTTGTTTGTCTGTCCTGAAAGGTTACTAAGAGCAGGCCAATCATTGATGGTCACGAACAGCAACGCTCGTAGATCAAATTCCTCTTGTTTGTACTCATCACACACACGAACACCTTCAGTCTGCCACAGCTGTAAAAGTTCATCAACTAATGGCCTTAGATACACATCAATGTCATTACCGGGTTGCTTCGGGCCTTGGATAAGCACTGGCATCATAATAAACTTTCGCTTCATGCACAACCAAGGAGGAAGGTTATATATACATAGAGTCACGGGCCAGGTGCTATGACTGCAGCTCTGCTCCCCAAAAGGATTCATGCCATCTGTACTTAGACCAAACCTCAGGTTGCGTGCGTCTTCCGTAAACTCCGGGAAATCTCTGTCGATTTTTCTCCACTGCGACCCATCAGCGGAGTGTCTCAACATCTCGTCACTCTTACGGTCTTCTTTGTGCCACCTCAACAACTTGGCATGCTCTTTGTTTCTGAACAAACGTTTCAACCGTGGTATTATAGGTGCATACCACATCACCTTGGCTGGAACCCTCTTCCTGGGGCGCTCGCCCTCAACATCACCAGGGTCATCTCGCCTGATCTTATACCGAAATGCACTGCACACCGGGCATGCATTCAAATTCTCATACTCACCGCGGTAGAGAATACAATCATTAATACATGCATGTATCTTCTGCACCTCCAATCCTAGAGGGCAGACAATCTTCTTTGCTTCATACGTACTGGCGGGCAATTCGTTATCCTTTGGAAGCATCTTCTTCATAATTTTCAGCAACTTCTCAAATCCCTTGTCAGATAAACCACTCTCTGCTTTCCATTGCAGCAATTCCAGCGTGCTTCCTAGCTTTTTCTGGCCATCTTCGCAATTTGGGTACAAATCCTTTTTGTGATCATCTAACATGCGTTCCAACTTCTCCCTCTCCTTTTCACTTTCACAGTCAATCTGTGCATCAACAATGACCTGACCAAGATCATCAGCGGGCATATCCGATGCCCGTTCTTCACCTTCTTCTTCTTCATTATCTTCCATTGCGGTATCGGTGGTTTCAGGGAACTCAGGATAGTTGTCATCATTCTCTTCTTCATCGTTGTCTTCCATCATAACCCCTCTCTCCCCATGCTTGGTCCAACAATTATAGCCGGACATGAAACCGAACCGGAACAGGTGGATGTGAAGGGTCTTTGTGGAGGGGTAATCCTTCTCATTTCGACAACCACCGCATGGACAACACATAAAACCATTCCGCTTGGTTGCCTCAGCCACCTTGAGAAAAGAATGCACGCCTTTAATGAAATCTCCAGAGCGTCGATCGGCGTACATCCATGCTCGGCTCATCTGCATTATATAAGTACATATCAAACGCAAATCAAATATACAATTTCTATTTCTATCTCTAATTTTAGTTTGATAAGTAAGAATAAGTTAACAAAACTTTAGTCCCGGCTGGTGGGTACTTCTATCGGTATTTCTATCTCTATTTCTATCGGTATTTCTATTTTTCTATCTCTATCTCTATTTCTATTTCTATGTTAGCTATGTCTACTTCTATTTTTATTTTTAATTCTAACATTTCTATTTCTAATAGAATTTCTATTTCTAATAAAATCTAACATAAATAAAATCTATATAGCATTTCTATTTTTACCTCTATCGGTATTTCCATCTCTATTTCTATCGGTATTTCTATTTTTCTATCTCTATCTCTATTTCTATTTCTATGTTAGCTATGTCTACTTCTATTTTTATTTTTAATTCTGACATTTCTATTTCTAATAGCATTTCTATTTCTAATAAAATCTAACATGAATAAAATCTATATAGCATTTCTATTTTTACCTCTATCGGTATTTCTATCTCTATTTCTATCGGTATTTCTATTTTTCTATCTCTATCTCTATTTCTATTTCTATGTTAGCTATGTCTACTTCTATTTTTATTTTTAATTCTAACATTTCTATTTCTAATAGCATTTCTATTTCTAATAAAATCTAACATAAATAAAATCTATATAGCATTTCTAATAATCAAATAAACATCTAATAATTGCTCCCATAAAAAAATCACAAATCTCTCTACTTCTAGAGCAATAAATGAGCTAAATTACCAATGAAAGACAAAAGCACAAAATTCCTCACCTTTTAGTCCACTTAGATTGAAGTGGGGATAACAATTTGTGACAAAAAATGGTGGTCAAAGAGGATGAACTCGAGTTGCATGAAGAACACTTGAGAGTGGAGAGGGGGAGTGGCTGGCTTCGGGAGGAAGAAGGAGCTGCTTTATACAGGGAAGTCATTAGTCCCGGTTAGTAATACCAACCGGGACTAAAGGATTAATCTTTAGTCCCGGTTGGTGTTACCAGCCGGGACTAATGATCCTGGCAACGGCCGGATTGCGACCCAGAGCATTTAGTCCCGGTTCGTAATACGAACCGGGACTAGAGGTTCAAAACGAACCGGGACTGATGAAATCTGCGTTCCAGCGGCCGAAAAAGCGGTGGGGCCCTAGGCATCAGTCCCGGTTCAAAGAGCAACCGGGACTAATGCCCCAGGATATTAGCCCTGTTTTCTACTAGTGTTACCCAAACCGCCACTTTCTTGTGATGCATATCTCGTCTATGACCTTAATATCTACTTTGCTTGACTTGGTGAGCTCGTCTTAGTGTCCATCCTCGCCATTACATCGGCATAAATTTTTTACTCGTGTTACACTAAGTGTTACTTCCTTGACATGCATTAACCTAGCAACTGTTTTCATTAGCGTGGTACCCTCATCTACATGTTTTTGTCGCTACCGCTCTGACTTCCACTTCCGACTCCCTCTACACATTAATAGTGGCTCTCGACTACGACACATATTAACATAACCACTAATTTTCTTAACCACATGTGCTAGAATCCATGCATGTTGTCTCTACGGTGCCAACATCCACCTACGACTTTGTTTACTCTAATCGATGTTTCCTTGAGAAGAACGGCTCATCTACGTCTCACTTTAACATAGCAATTGCTTTCATTTGTGTGGTGGGCCCGTCTCCATGTTCTTCGTCCCTACCATGTGGTATGTCCACTTCCGACTTCATTTGCTTCCTTTAGAAGCATGCGTAGTATATGACTCATGTAAACCTAATTGCTACTTAGTTGACATGGTGGGCTCATCTCCATGTTCATCACTGCTATTGCACCGACATCAAGTTCCAACTCATGTTGCCCTAACCATTGCTTCATTTACACACACACAACGCACCTATGACTAGCTAGCGTCTCCCCAATCATTACTTTCCTTGACGTGGTAATCACATGCATAAGCATGAGCGTCTAGGCTATCTGTTTAGAGTGAAATGCTATAATGTTTTAGCTGCATTTCAGAAGATGATAAAGAGCTTATAAGTTGGTATCTACCCTCTTGTCTTAACCACGTGGAACTAAACAAGAGCTCCAGAATGGCGATATTACACATAAAATAATAACGTGTGACGATGAGAGTTTACTTACGATCATAGGAAATAGAAATTTTATAATATAAAGTAAACTTTATTTCAAGTGTTAACATGGGACAAAGATCTAAATAAGGGCCCGACAAGCTTCTGCCCCGCTATATTAATACAGCAACCACACGATAGAACCACGAGAGTCTTGAAATAAAAAATGTGGGCCAGCAGCAAACACACACCCAAAAAAGAGAAAGGAAGAAAACAAAATGGAGATAGAGGCGGATCAACTAAAAAGAGGTGATCCGCAACCGCTGCGCCCTATGGGGAAGTACCACCATGCTACTTACAATGAATCATCAAGCACCAAGCAACACCTTAAAGAAGGAAAGCGACAAAGCTGCTGTCCGAACCGAAGACTGGTCCTTGGGTTTCCCACGACACGGGAAGGGAAGTGGATAAAGTGTAGCCACGATGCCCTCCAGAAAGGAATGGTGCCACCCGAGAGCGGCACCGTGTCAATGTCGTTCAAGCCGACAAGGATTTTGCCCAAAAAAATATCCAAAACCCTTGGGCGCGATCTGTTGCACCGGAGCCCTGCAAGGTCGAGATATCGACACCACCAAACTCGTTGTCCACGACCATGCGCCACTACGGTCATGAAGTCGCCATCATCGTCTCACCAAGGTTACCGTTGCAAGGCATGCAAGATAGCGGTGGAAAGTAGCTTGAATCGGGGCCAGCAACACTACAACCGTGCGGGAGGGAACTGCCTCCACCACCAAATGCGGTAGTCGACCGGGTGCGGCCTGAGGCACACTAGTCCTAGTTGGGTCTGACCAGGCTAAGAGCGCCCGTAAAGCCCCACGGAGGCACACTAGTCCCAACTACCACACCGCAACAGGCCAATCGCAGTCACCGCTAGTCCCAGCACAAAGCTACCTCACCGCTATCTACGTAACACGGAGCATAGGGCATGCCTGGTTTCCCCCAACCCAGATGAGACCCAAAGGGCCTAGATTTAGGCCGATCAGGCTTGGCCAGAGCCACACCGCCTGTCTCATGCCGCTTGCCATCGGCTGCCTGCCCACAGCGCCACACAGCGCCTCCGCATCATCACTGCTCGGCCATAGACGGGCCTCCGTCGCCCTGGGAGGACCGCTGCTGGGTGGATCGAGACTCCGACCCCGCCAAGGGGCGGGTCGGCGGAAGAGGTGTCTTTCAATCGATCTCTCTCAAGGAGGTAATCGACACGTCAAGGTTCCAATAACATGTGGACATGGAAAGACGCATAAAATATCAGGCAAATGTTGTATTTTCATGCATCAATACAATATGCGAGACAACCAAGCAACACATGAAATCATAGGTATGAAGATAGGCGTGAATTTTACTATTCACTGGGTGCATGCACACCCCCGACTAACATATGATTGACGCCGAGATGCCAGAAAAGCTGGCCGCAATGTTGACCGAGCATTTTAACCTTTTAGCTAACCTGTGGCTAAGTGGGACCTTGCATGGGCCAGACCATCGTTAAGTACTGCGACGGTTGTTGGTTGAGTATCAAAATATAGCGAAGTCGTACACTTTGGCGGGCAACAATGATATTTTCCTGCCAAATTACTTGTTCTCACTGAATGCACCGGTGTCCGTGTTGTTAGAAAAGAGCTCGTGGAGTGGTATGCATGCAGATTTGTCCACGCGTCCAATGGAGTCACGGTGGGGTCTTTAAAATGAGTTTTAAAATGAGTATAGTACTAATCAAGAAAGGACAAAGGCAGAGGACAAAGGGAAGAGAGTACACCATTTCTACTTTTGCATTGGGCAGAGATGGGTGGAGTAAAGCACTGCAATTCTATTAGAGGAAAAGAAAATTCTTGTCAGTTGAACAAAACTAGACCGGAACCAGTAAAATAAGAACAGTTCCACTTCGCCGTTCAAGAGTAAGCCAAATTTCCAGGAAGTTGCAATCCTGATTGATTTATTTCAACTGAGATGTGAGCGAGAGGGACAGACAGATCAATCATGGAGTTAAGAAATAGGCTCACAAGAGAGTGGTTCCTTGACGAAAAATACAGGTGGTTCTAGGTTGAGTAGACCGGATCAAAGTGATAGCCATTGCCAGCCATGTGATGTGGCTGTTATGTCAGCGAAATGCAGAGCATGTCATCAGTCCATATCACCACTTGAATGCCGAGAATGCAGGAAACGTACTCCATCCATTCGTTCTTGTAAGATGTACTATTTGTTTTTCAAAAGTCAAACTTGACTGCCTTTGACCAAGTTTTGAGAAAAAACTATCAAACATCTCTAATGCTAAGTAAATAAAATATGAAAATACATTCCATGGTGAATCTAACGATACATATAGTTACTAAAAATGCTAATATTATTTTCTTAAAACTTGGTCAAATAGTCGGGTTTGACTTTTATTTCGAAACAGGGGCAAGAGCTTTGCCCAGATCTCTTACTCCCTCTATTCCAATGAATAAGACACCCTCGTTTTTTGTGTTTTTTTATTTGACCAAGAATTACTTCAATTATATAATAACTGCAGGTATAAAATTAGCATCATTAGAAATTGTTTTTAATACGAATCCAATGATACTAATTATGCACAATATAATGAAGATTTTGTTGCTCAATCTTTTTGGTCAAAGTTTGTCTTAAAATATGCATGTGCCTTATTCATAGGTGGTAATTAAGGAGTTTGAACAAGAATTTAAAGGTTTACAAGTTACACTGCATGACACTACTCTCCCAGAATAAGATTACTCATTTTCTGCACCCGCAAGAACCAAAAGCTTAGACTCGTTTTTTATCTTTCCTAGAATAACCTATGGTGGAGCATCATGCTTGTTTCGAAAGACCCGCCCATTGAGCTCGTTCCAAATTTCCCTAGAAGCAAGAAGCATAATTGATGCCAACTCATTTCTTCTAGACATAAAAGTCCACCCATCTTGGATTGATTGAGCTGACCATGTGGAGGGGTCAATGAAGTGAAGTCAAAGCCAACTTTTGATGAGGCCCCATAGACAAATTCTGAATCTACAATGCTCAAAAAGGTGATGAACCGATTTCGAGACTTGCTTGCAAATAAGACAAACACCGCAATTTGGCAGGACACGCTTGGCAAGACGGTCAGTCATCGATAATCTATTTTGAATCATTAGTCAAGCAAAGGACTTGATTTTTTTTGTGGGTGGAGGGTGAAAGGATCGTATGAGCGACTAGAGGGAGGGGGTGAATAGGAGCTACCCAATTTTACTTCTTTTTCAAGTTAAGGCTAGACAAGAAGGTAAATTCTCTAGATGTGCTACTAAGTGAATTTACCTAGAGTGACAAGCAAGCTAGCAATAACAATATAAGTAAAGGTACAAGTAAAGGATAGAGGTAACCGCAATGGAGACACGAAGACACAAGGATGTATTCCCGTAGTTCCTTCCTTGTTACGGGAAGTACGTCTACGTTGGAGAGGTGTGGTACCACAAAGGTCACCAACGCCACAAAGGATCACCCTATTCTCCGGTGAACAAGCCACAAAGGCGAGTTCACGCTCCACTAAGCGATGTCCTTGAAGGCGGCACGACAACTTTACACAAAGTATTGGGGCGAGCTCCACAACTCAATTGGAGGCCTCCCAATAGGCCCACCAAGCTCTTACACACAAAGTTAAGCTTGGAGGACGGCTTCTTCCGGCTAGTAATCCGATGAGCACAAGAGTTACAAGCCCCTCAACAAAACAAAGGGGGAAATCAAATCGCCTTGGTGGAAGTGTAGACCTAGGTCTTCTCCCTCAAATCCCAAAAGGGCTTTGAGTTCTAGTGGCTAGGGAGAGAGATCTAGGGCTTTGAAGCTTAGCAACAATGGAGGAGAGAGAGTAGAAGCCGCAACCCCTTCTAGAGTTTGAAGAAGGCTTTATATAGTCCTCCATGAAATGTAGCCGTTGCAGTCCAACTAGGGCCGGAGTCTCCGGCCTGGAGGGCCGGAGTCTCTGCCCTAAGTGACTCCAGCGCTGGAGTCTCCGGCCCAATTCCGGACTGGAGTCTGAACCGTCCGAGCCTTTAAAAATCCAGGACCCAGCCAGACAGACCTGAGTCTCCGGGCCCTGGGGACCGGAGTCTCCGGCCTCAGCCTGACGACCCAGAGTCTCCGGCCCAATTCTGGGTGGGCATCTGAATTATCCGACTTGGAGGAATGCCATGGCGAGACCCCTAGACCGGAGTCTCCGGCCAGCAGGGCCGGAGTCTCCGCCCTAGATGATGCAACAGCAGCACTTCGTGGAGACCCTCTCCACCATTTCCACCTTCGCGAAGCACCCTACAAGACAACTAAGCCCTAAACCCACTACGGGCTCCGATCTTTTCTTCCTTTTTGGGGTGCACCTCCGCGAGATCCTGAATCAACCTAGAAAATCTGTAGAACTTTAATATCATGGTTAATTCACCATATGTTGTTAACAAACACCAAAATACATTTGTTAGGGAAATGCTCTTTCAATCTCCCCCTTTTTGGTGTTTGATGACAACATACGGATTTGCATGATATAAACACAAGAAAATAAAATATATAGCCAAAGCTCCCCCTACTTGTGTGCACAACAACATTTGCATTTGAACATGAGTACACACAAGTAAAGATCATCACCCCCCCTATATATTTCACAATTATACCAAGTGCAAGTAACAATATATGAGACTAACAATATGCATAGAAGTAAGACTAGACAAGATAGCATAGACCAATATTAGTCTTACTAACAATAAAGGAACTTAAGTCTCACAATAACACCGTACCACACAAACGAGAGTTCAACACTAAGATGAAGGTCCATAGAGTTGTGTCTTGATGACCCATAAGTATAGGGGGTGTATCGTAGTACTTTCGATAAATAAGAGTGTCGAACCCAACGAGGAGCAGAAGGTGTTGACAAGTGGTTTTGATCAAGGATTCACTGTAAATACTAGCAAACGGGTTTTCAGGGGTATTTGGTAATGCAAATAAATAAAGTGCGAGTAAATAAAAGACAGTAGTAACAATTGCAGCAAGTGGCCCAATCCTTTCTTTAGCAAAGGACAAGCTGGTTGTGTAACTTATGATGACCAAACGTTCTCGAGGACACACGGGAGTTTCTTTCAAGTGCTTTCGCTTCATTCCGCTGAATAATCTCTACTGGTTTGATAAGTGTTATGGGTGTGAACCTGTGCTAGCGCACTACCCTTACTAGGATAAATACACACTTGTGATTATACCCCTTGAAAGCATCCGCAAATACAAGAAAGTAATTAAGATAAATCTAACCACAGCCTTAAACTCTAAGATCCTACGCTCCCTGGTGAAATGGTTTCCCAACGGAGGTTTAGGTTTCTGTCACTCCAGCAACCCCACAATTGGTAGCCAAATACACAATGCATCTCACTAGGCCCATAAATGGTGAAGTATCATGTAGTCGACGTTCACATGACACCACTAGTGAAATAGCACCACAACAAATAAATATCAAACCATTAAATATTACTCAACATAATTCCACTACTGATGACTTGACTTCTCCCATGTCCTCAAGAAGTAAACGAACTACTCACAAGACATCATATGGATCATGATCAGAGGTGAAATAATGGTAAATAACAATCTGAACATAAACCTTAATTCAACGGTTCCACTCAATAGCATCAACCACAAGAGTAATCAACACCGGGAAAGTTTCCCCTAAGAATTTGACAAGATTCAACTCAAGATGTTACAGCGGGATGGCGAGGTGATGGTGGAGATGAGGGTGCTGGTGATGGAGATGATGATGATGATCCCGATGAAGTCCGGTGCGATGGTGATGACGATGGCGACGATCTCCCCTCTCCGGGAAGGAATTTCCCCGGTAGATTTCTCTCTACCGGAGAGCTTTTCTCTCTCTAGTGTTTTTCGCCCCGCAGAGGCGGCGGTGTCTATCTCTGAGCCCCAACCTTGACTTAGGTTTTCGGGGACGATGAAGTACGCGAAGGGGCGAGACCTAAAGTGGGCCAGGGTGGCCTCACACTAGGGCGGCACGGCCAGGGGCTAGGCCGCGCCCCGTATGTGTGAGCCCACTCCCTGGCTCCTCTCGACTCCTCCTTCTGGCTTCCGGAGTCTTTTGGTAAAATATAATTTTTTGGTATTTTTCTAGAATTTTCCTGATCTTCCGAAATATGGTGTCTTGATGGTCCTTTTCCAGCAGAATCCTGACTCCGGCAAGAAATCCTCCAATGATCATCAAACATGTAGAAAACAAAGGAAATAACATAAGTATCAACTCTAAATATGAAATATATCAATGAATAACAATAAATTATGATACAAAATAGTGATGCAAAATGGACGTATCAACCTCCCCAAGCTTAGACCTTGCTTGTCCCCAAGCGAAAACTAAACTCGGTAAACATGACCACAGGTTTATGGAGTGAAGTGTCGATAATCAAAATACGGACAAGAAGCATCACATTCACCAAGGCACAAGTTATAATAGACAGCAACTTCCCTTTATATAACATAGACTTGAAATAAGTAAAGGGAATCACATATAAAGATGCACAAAGTAAACTATAATTGGTGGTGGCAAACCTTAGTTCTTGGTCAGAGAACAATGAACAAACTATACTAGCCTTTGAATGGAGCCTTTTTTTAAAACAGAGCTAATATAGCAAAAACCATATGCTCAACGAAACAAACTTTTTGCATTCATAGAAAGCTTTTAAAGATATATTCTTTCAGACAAAAGCATTGTACAAAACAAGGAAGATAGTAAACATGATTAAACGGATCAATATATGGATGAGTGAAACATAACAACTCAAATGCTTGCTTGAGATAGAAGGGAATAGGTTGACTCAACATAAAAGTAAAAGACAGGCCCTTCGCAGAGGGAAGCAGGGATTAAACATGTGCTAGAGCTTTTCATTTGTAAAACAGAGGTAAAAATTGTTTTGAGCAGTGGTTGCTTTTGTCAACGACTAGCAACGGAGTTGTAACATCCCAAATTTTCAAAAAATAAAATTCTCATCATGCATTCATGGCATATTGCATTTCAAGATCTTTTCCAAAGTTTTGAACCTTGTTCTTTCATAAAATGTTGTTCTCAAATGTCTTTTGTCCCAAATTTCTAGAAAACAAAAAGGTTTCAGAAAGAAAATATTTAAAATAAGCTCCATTGTTATGAAGCTATTTTATTTTTCCCTCTAGTAAAATTCTTTTTGAAAACCAAATAGTGGGAAGTTATTAATCTTAACTTCCTAGTTATTTGAACCCTATATTTAAAAATTCTTACAAATTATTTCTTTTCCATCTTATCACTAAAACCTCTAGTTTATAGGTTCTGAGCACACTTTTAAAGACCAGAAGTGGTCAGCTTTGACTTTATTCAAATCAGAATAGAAGAACTTTTTCAAAAACTCAAAACAGAAATCAGAACAAAGGAAAAAGAAAGCAGTAGGAAAAAAATAAAAGAAAGAGGCCAGGAGCCCACTTGGGCCACGCCCGGGAAGCCAGCCAGCCCAGACCGCCCCGAGCCAACCCAACCCAGCTCACCCCTCCTCTCTCTCTCCGACAGCCCGGTCCCACCTGTCATCCCTCCCCCGTAAATCTCTCCCTCTCTCTTCACTCATAGTAACCTCGCCGGCGTTACTCCCCCCGGCGTTACTCGCGCCTTAATTGGCCATTACGACCTCGCCTATAAAGCCCCTCACCCCCTCTCCCACCTCCTTCCTTCCCCTCTCGATTCGGAGCCGCCAGGCTGCTGGAATTCATCACCGGAGCTCGCATGTGCCGCCGCCAGACGTCGTCGATTCCGACGCGGTGAAGCCTCCCCTCTCCCCTCAGACTCCCTCTCCTTCTCCCCTCTCTCTGGAGCGTCGACTGATACCCTCGCCCCGCTTTTTCTCGCAGTTTTTCGAGCTCACCAACGATCACCGAAGCCGCCGTCGCCTCCAGCCATCGCTCGCCGTCGCCTCTGGAAGCGCAAGTCGTCGCCGACCACGAATTTGAGATCGCCGTCATCTGCTAAACCTCGTCTGCTACTCCATCGCCGTCGCCACTCGCCGGAACCTCGCCGACGACGAACTCCAGTACCACCTCGCCGGAAAACCTCCGCGCCGGTGAGCAATCCCCCATTGACCATCCTCGTCCCTCAGATCCGTATCCAACAGCCGAAATTAGATCTCTTTACCGAATCGGTATCAACCAATAGGACCGCGCCATGTCGCCCAGGCCAGTCAGCCCCCGGTCAATCCAGTCAAAATCGATTTCAAATTCGATTTCAAATTTCAGTTTGCTACTGCATCTTGTAAAATCGATAGAAAATAAAATACTTAACCAAAAATTACAAATAATACCTCGTTGGAATCCTTAGGATGTGTAGAATCCAATAATACAATAAAACCTGTTATTTTATGGGTTCATTTTAAATCTATCGTCAGATCTGAATCAAACCTTTGGTTTCATAATAAATTCATAACTTTTGTTCTATGAGTCCAAATGCTACAAATTTGTAGTCTATGGAATCCTTGGAACATATAGAACACTCCAGAAGCAAAAGTTTTCAAAGTTGATATGTGCACAAACTTGCTACTGTTAAATATGTTCAAATCACCATTTTCTTTACCAATTGTTTTCTAAAAACTATTTTTGAGTGAAACCACTTGCAGTGGCTTCAAGTTACTGTCTCCTAACCAGTGGTAGCTCAAACTTATTTTTGCAGTACAGTACCAACCAGAACCTATTTTTTCCAAAGTGTTATCCTATTGCATCAAATGAACAATTTTGTTCATTACCTTGTTATTTAGTAAATAAAATCCTTTCTAACACCGCACTTGTTTCCAAAAGCATCATGTTCCATCTTATACAACATTTCACACACTCACTTAGTGTGTGGAATTAAAATGACATTTGCATACATACATACATGCATACATGTCTATGATTGCCATTAGAAATAGAATATTGATTGCTTGATTGTTTGGATTGAATAGATTGTGAAGAGGAGCAAGGCTACTATTGTGACTGTTGCGAGTGTGCAAGCTGTTACCAAGGCAAGTGACACACATGTCCCTTTACCCATTTTACTTATGCATTAGTGTATTCACCTCTTGTAGTATGCATGATAGGTGAAATGTTCAACTGTTTTATCAGATGCTTAGATCCTAGTAGTGTGTAGCAATCCCTCAAACCCCACCTGTTAGGATGCTAAATACTTTGAAAAATATTGTTGTCGTGCCTTAATCACTTGTTAAAAGTGTTTTGTGAACAAATTAAGAACTTCAACTAAAATGAAACACCTGGGTGGATTGGTTTGATGATGGAGGCGATGTTGAGTGGCGACCTGGGGCTGCCCAATGTGTAGTTGTTGCCTGGGCAAGACCTGGGGCTACGCATTGTGTAGTTGCTGCCTAGGCGTTCACTTGTGGTTTGCCACCCAGGAACAAAGAGATGGCTATGTCTTCCATGCTTAGTGTACTTCCAGTGCAGCCTTATGACATTATGGGCTCTGTCTTGACTGATTAGATGTGGGAGTGTAACTTGTCGGCAAGAAGTGGTGGTAGATGAATTGTAGGTTGGGAACGGAGCTTGCCAAGTTAGTTGCCCTCTCCTTCTAAAAGGTCTCGTTTCATTTTATGTATGGGCATAAAATGAATCGTAAGGTGAAAGTGCACAACCCTTGCAAGGTGTTCAAACTAATCGATTAGCCGTGTCCTCGGTTATGGACAGTTGAGTCTCTAGACATGGAATGTACGGAAGAATCTCATCACCGATTCTGAATGACTAAAACCTGTCTAGAAACCCCTAGGTAGGAACTAAGGACCATACACTCCGAGGGGTGGTGGTGCCTGAGGTTCCAACTTCGTTGAATTGCGCCCAGTGCTACATAACTTGCAACTATGTAGTATTTGGGGGTTATTTCGACCCTTTGAAAATAAAATCTTCGAAATAAAATATTGACTCAAAATAGGACAAAATTGGCTTTATGCAAATCTAGCCCAGAGATCCACCAGCCAAATAGCATGTAGCTAGATCTTTCACAACCGCCACCAAATATGTGTCATTTGCCGATACATCATTGTACTGACCCCCATACTTGGGGCTGCATAATCAAATGTGCAGGTTCTTCTGATGAGGAGTGAAGTGTTAGGATCTCGAGTCTACATACCAACATGACTGCCTATGGCGCATGCTGAAGATGGAGGCTCGCTACTATTCTATTTTCCGTTGTGCTTAAGTTGAACTCTGCTTATCTTTATCGGTCCATGAGACCAAAGACTTGTAATAAATTTGTGAGACTTATGTATCTGGATCTGCGTGTAATCTTGATACTATGCCATGATTACTATATTTTATACTGTGGTGCTATCATTGATCCAGGGAGTAGCACATAACACAGGTGTTCCACCTTAATCCAAAGGTGGGGCGTCACAAAATGGTATCAGAGCATAGTGTT
Organism: Dactylis glomerata; assembly: GCA_007115705.1. Classification (NCBI taxonomy): domain Eukaryota; kingdom Viridiplantae; phylum Streptophyta; class Magnoliopsida; order Poales; family Poaceae; genus Dactylis; species Dactylis glomerata. The sequence continues at coordinate 1,575,524 of QXEO01001637.1, read as the reverse complement.
GCCTGTAGGATCGAGACCCTAGGATTGGAAAACCTTAGGACACAAGTCATATTTCTAAATGTTATGCAAAATGATTATGATCTTATTGTCTTAACCATTTCATTCTTACTTGTATTTCTCTTCTTGTTCTGATCGTTCCCTCTTCTTTTCAAAATGTTGTAGATGGATACCTACGACGAGAGAGTAGTAGCTGGTGAGGGAGATTACCTTTTCTCGGAGGTGCTGCTTGACCTCGCCACCCAGCTTCAGATACCACCTCCGGTTTTCTGTGGGAAGATGCAGTACAAGGAGTATTGAATGGAGAAGTGGTTAATCCAAACCACTATCCAAGGAAGACTTGATGAAGAAGGAGAGTCCACAATGGAGTACACCGAAGCGTATGTGGACTGGAGGTTTTCGGTGGAGATTGCCATGCAGGGCGCCATCGCCCGCATTCGCCACAAGTACAGGACTCTCATTCCACGTCCCTCAGCTTATGGGATGATTGGAGAGCGATCTGTTGGAGGACATGTTGTGGATCGCCGAGGCCAGGAGTTCCACTCCCTTCTGAGAGGCTACCTCACTGAGAGGGAGCGCTGCTTAGTCAATCTGGAAGACATGCTGAAGAAGCAAATTATCAACCAGGACCAGTTCAGAGATCTCATGGATCTTACCACCAAAAAGATCATGGAGACTGAATCCGCTCTCGTAACGATGGATGAGAAGAAGACTCAATTAGAGAACAAGCTCAAGATTGTTGAAGGACCCTTACAGTTAGGCGGAAAGATTCTCCAAGATGACATCTGGTCTCATCTTCTGGAGAAGACCTTACTGCTGCAGTATGACAACCTGCAGAAATTGGGAGATGAGAAGAAGCAAATTGAGGAAGTCAACAATGAGCTGAAGTCTGAGAATGAGAAGCTAAAGTTGAAGCTTGCTGAGTTAGAAGCAAGTAAGAAGGATGAGGAATCCGAGGAAGAAGAGGATCCCGAGGAGAGACTCGTGTATTCCTCCAGTGATGGTCTATCCTATGAGGAATGGGAAGCCAAGGCACTGAGAGACCTCAAGATGGCAGAATGTCGAGACCCTCTACCCCTCTCATGCCTCAAGAGGGTTAAGAGAGGCTAGTTGACCACCATCATCGTCTTGTATCGTTTGCGATAGCACGTTTGTATTGTCTTACCATGTTGGTATGACAGTACCATCGATCGTTTACTTTTTCGAACTCTTAGTACTTACTTCTAAACTTGTCAAGTTGTACGCTTCAAAGTTTAAAGCTTTTTAAAATCAAAGGTCGTATGTTTGTTTATTGTTTGTGGTTGGCTTGTTGTATTGTGCATGGGTAGGATCTTTACTCCTTTTAGCTTTATCTGTCTAATACTCATCTATGCTATACCTTACCTCAGATGCCGCCACGACGTGCACCGAACAACAATGACAACGATGGAAACAACAACAACGACACCAACGTGGCAATTCAGCAACTAGTGGCAGCTCAGGCACAACCGATGCAAATGATGACCCAGTTCTTCCAGACAAATGCAAACAACACTAACAACAACAATAACAATCCTCCGCCACCACCGCCACCACCCCCACCCCAAGTGGATAGATTGGCAAGGTTTCTGAGGCTGAGACCCAACAAGTTCTCATCTGCTACGGAGCCAATAGTAGCTGATGACTGGCTGCGTTCGGTCAACAAGGATCTGACCACCTGTGAGTGCACTGATGCTGAAAAGGTGCGCTTCACTGCTCACTTACTGGAAGGACCGGCAGCTATGTGGTGGGAGACATACCAGGTTACCCATCCAATAGATGATCTGGACTGGAACACCTTCAGAGAAGGCTTTCGTACTGCCCACATATCCTCGGGCACTATAAATGTGAAGAAGGAAGAATTCCATGGTCTGCGTCAGGGTGGAAGCACTCTGAAGGAGTACATGGATGACTTTTGTGCTCTGTCCAGGTATGCACCTGAAGATATTGATACTGATGCTAAGAGGAAGGAAAAGTTCCTCAGTGGGCTCAAGGGAGAACTCAAAATACCCCTGTCAGTGGCCTATGCTCCAAATTATCAGTCTCTACTTGATCAGGCCATCACTCTGGACAACAACATCAAGAAAGAGGAGAACCGTAAAAGGAAGTTCAGTAACAACAAGAACCATGTGGAACTATTCCACAAGAAGCACCACTCATCTGAGAGCAGTGGTCATGGCAGCTCTCACAAGCAAGGGAACCGTTTCAACAAAGGAAACGGTAGTCACTTCAGCGGTCATAAGCACAACGGAGGATTCAAGGGAAACAGCTCCAGTGGACATCACAGCAGACACAACAGCCAGCATCGCCACAACACTGAACCCAAGAAAGATCTCTCTGGTATCACTTGCTTCAAGTGCAAGAAGAATGGTCACTATTCCTCCAGCTGCCCGGAGAACAAGACCACAGAGCTTGCCAAGCCCAATCCATTCCAGAAGGGCCAAGTGAACCACCTCAATGTGGAGGAGGTGATGAATGAACCTGATGCAGTGATGGGTATGTTCCCTCTCAACTCATTTACAACATTAGTTTTATTTGATACTGGAGCATCGCATTCATTCATATCAAGAACTTTTGCAAACAAAAATGGGTTCCCTACTGAAACCATAGGAAAAACCATTAAAGTAAGTTCCCCTGGTGGAGAATTGTTAGTCAACGCTGGTTGCAGGGATCTGATTATGGAAATTGGTAAATATGAGTTTCCAACCCATCTAGTAATCCTAGACTCACAGGGTTTAGATGTAATCTTGGGCATGGATTGGATGACTACCTATGGAGGAGTCATAGACTGTGTGAACAGAGCTATTACACTCACCACTCCAGAAGGGAGAAGAATAAGATACAAATCTCAACTGGATTTTAATGATATTAGGCTAAACCATCTTAAGGGGGTTAGCCTAGATGAAGTGCACATAGTGAATGAATACCCAGATGTGTTCCCTGATGAGCTACCAGGAATGCCACCTGATAGAGATGTAGAGTTCCTCATCGATCTGCTGCCGGGCACAGGGCCAATAGCAAAGAGACCTTACCCTATGTCCACCGATGAATTGAAAGAACTCAAGAAACAACTAGCAGAACAGTTAGGAAAGGGATTCATTAGAGAAAGTTCATCATCATGGGGAGCGCCAGTTCTGTTTGTTGAGAAGAAAGATAAGAGTCAACGTTTAGTGATGGACTATCGTTCGTTGAACGAAGTGACCATCAAAAACAAATATCCACTACCAAGAATCAATGATTTGTTTGATTAGTTGGAGGGAGCTAGCATGTTTTCCAAAATAGATCTTAGATCTGGATACTTTCAGCTTAAGATTAGAGAACATGACATTCCCAAGACAACCTTCGTCACTAGATATGGCTCGTATGAATATACGGTGATGCCTTTTGGTTTAACCAATGCACCGTCATACTTCATGAGCATGATGAACAAAGTGTTCATGGAATTTCTAGATAAGTTTGTCGTTGTCTTCATTGACAACATACTGGTCTACTCAAAAAGCAAAGAAGATCATGAAAAGCACCTACGTGCGATATTGGAGAAACTCCGAGAACACAAGTTATATGCTAAATTCAACAAATGTGAGTTTTGGCTCAATGAAGTAGGATTCCTTGGACACATTATATGCAAGGAGGGAATTGCAGTCGACCCAGCCAAAGTGACCGCAGTAATGGAATGGGAACCACCCAAGAATGTCGGAGAAATTCGTAGTTTCTTGGGATTGGCCGGATACTACCGGAGATTCATTGAGAACTTTTCAAAGATAGCTAAACCAATGAGTGAGTTATTGAAGAAAGAAAAGAAATTTGAATAGACCGAAGCTTGTGAAAACAGTTTTCAAGAGTTGAAAAGGAGATTGGTGTTAGCACCCGTTCTGTGCTTACCAGATATAGAAAAGGAATTTCAGGTGTATTGCGACGCTTCTCGTCAAGGTCTAGGAAGTGTGTTGATGCAAGGAGGCAAAGTAGCACCCTATGCTTCTAGACAACTCAAGAAACATGAACTCAACTATCCAACTCATGATCTTGAGTTAGCCTCAGTAGTTCACGCCTTGAAGACTTGGAGACACTATTTGATGGGAAAGAAATGTGAAGTCTTCACCGACCACAAAAGTTTGAAGTACATCTTTACTCAGAAAGACCTCAATATGAGACAAAGAAGATGGTTAGAACTCATCAAAGATTACGATTTGAGTTTGCAATACCATCCTGGTAAAGCAAATGTAGTAGCTGATGCCTTGAGCCGTAAGGCCTATGTAAACTGCCTATCAACAGAAGTGCTGCCAGAAGATCTGTGTAAGGATCTGAGAGACCTCAGCTTGGAGGTAGTACCACAAGGCCACGTAGCATCGCTAGTAGTGCAACCAACCCTGATAGACAGAATACGCCAAGCTCAAAAAGGAGATAAAGAGATAGAGAAGATCAAAGAAAACATGAGGAAGGACAAAGCTAAAGGCTTTAACGAAGATGAGCAAGGAACTATTTGGTTTGAGAAATGTGTCTGTGTACCTGATGACCCTGATATTAGAAGATTGATATTCCAAGAAGCCCATGAGACCCCATACTCAATTCATCCTGGTAATACCAAGATGTACATAGACTTGAAAGAAAGATTTTGGTGGAGCAATATGAAGGGAGACATTGCCAAATATATAGCTAAATGTGATGTGTGTAGTAGAGTAAAAGCTGAACATCAGAAGCCAGCCGAACTACTTCAACCACTGAAGGTGCCGGATTGGAAATGGGATCAAATTGGTATGGACTTCATCACTGGGTTACCTCGCACAAAATCAGGGTATAACTCAATCTGGGTTATAGTCGATCGTTTGACCAAGGTAGCTCATTTCATACCAGTGAAGACCACTTACACTAGTGCAAAGTTAGCTGATATCTACATGAAGAGGATGGTAAGCCTTCACGGTGTCCCCAAGAGCATCGTGTCTGATAGAGGAACCCAATTTACCTCTCACTTCTGGAAGCAACTTCATGAATCACTTGAAACTAGGCTGGAATTCAGCACAGCATTTCACCCACAGACAGATGGACAAACAGAAAGAGTAAACCAGATTTTGGAAGATATGCTGAGAGCATGTGCTCTGGACTATGGGTCTAGTTGGGATGACAACTTGCCTTACGCAGAATTTTCCTACAACAACAGCTATCAAGCCAGTATTGAGATGGCACCATTTGAAGCCTTGTACGGCAAGAAATGTACTACACCCCTACTGTGGAGTGGTGTAGGAGAACGAAGTTTCTTCGGACCCGATATCATTCAAGAAGCCGAAGAAAAGGTTAAATTGATCAAGGATAGACTGAAGATTGCCCAATCCCGTCAGAAGAGCTACGCGGATAGCAAGCGTAGAGAGATCATCTATGAAGTTGGAGACAGAGCATATCTCAGAGTGTCACCCCTTCGCGGTATTAAGAGGTTTGGTATTAAGGGTAAGTTAGCACCCCGATTTATAGGACCATTTAAAGTCCTATCCCGCAAGGGAGAAGTAGCCTATGAATTGGAACTACCCGAAATTCTTTCGGCCGTACACAACGTGTTCCACGTGAGCCAGCTAAAGAAATGCCATCCAGAGATGTCAGAAACACCGTTGAACGATACGGTACCTCTCGAGGAAGTTCAACTAGAAAGTGATCTAACTTATGAGGAGAAACCCATCAAGATACTCGAGACAGCAGAAAGAACTACACGCACCAAAACCATCAAGTTCTGCAAAGTACAGTGGAGTCACCACACTGAAGAGGAAGCCACTTGGGAGCGTGAAGATACCCTTCAAGAAGAACACCCACACCTATTTGCTAGCTTTTCTGAAGCTCGAGGGCGAGCTTCATCTTAAGGGGGTTAGTCTGTAACATCCCAAATTTTCAAAAAATAAAATTCTCATCATGCATTCATGGCATATTGCATTTCAAGATCTTTTCCAAAGTTTTGAACCTTGTTCTTTCATAAAATGTTGTTCTCAAATGTCTTTTGTCCCAAATTTCTAGAAAACAAAAAGGTTTCAGAAAGAAAATATTTAAAATAAGCTCCATTGTCATGAAGCTATTTTATTTTTCCCTCTAGTAAAATTCTTTTTGAAAACCAAATAGTGGGAAGTTATTAATCTTAACTTCCTAGTTATTTGAACCCTATATTTAAAAATTCTTACAAATTATTTCTTTTCCATCTTATCACTAAAACCTCTAGTTTATAGGTTCTGAGCACACTTTTAAAGACCAGAAGTGGTCAGCTTTGACTTTATTCAAATCAGAACAGAAGAACTTTTTCAAAAACTCAAAACAGAAATCAGAACAAAGGAAAAAGAAAGCAGTAGGAAAAAAAATAAAAGAAAGAGGCCAGGAGCCCACTTGGGCCACGCCTGGGAAGCCAGCCGGCCCAGACCGCCCCGAGCCGACCCAACCCAGCTCACCCCTCCTCTCTCTCTCCGACAGCCCGGTCCCACCTGTCATCCCTCCCCCGTAAATCTCTCCCTCTCTCTTCACTCACAGTAACCTCGCCGGCGTTACTCCCCCCGGCGTTACTCACGCCTTAATTGGCCATTACGACCTCGCCTATAAAGCCCCTCACCTCCTCTCCCACCTCCTCCCTTCCCCTCTTGATTCGGAGCCGCCAGGCTGCTGGAATTCATCACCGGAGCTCGCAGGTGCCGCCGCCAGACGTCGTCGATTCCGACGCGGTGAAGCCTCCCCTCTCCCCTCAGACTCCCTCTCCTTCTCCCCTCTCTCTGGAGCGTCGACTGATACCCTCGCCCCGCTTTTTCTCGCAGTTTTTCGAGCTCACCAACGATCACCGAAGCCGCCGTCGCCTCCAGCCATCGCTCGCCGTTGCCTCTGGAAGCGCAAGTCATCGCCGACCACGAATTCGAGATCGCCGTCGTCTGCTAAACCTCGTCTGCTACTCCATCGCCGTCGCCGCTCACCGGAACCTCGCCGACGACGAACTCCAGTACCACCTCGCCGGAAAACCTCCGCGCCGGTGAGCAATCCCCCATTGACCATCCTCGTCCCTCAGATCCGAATCCAACGGCCGAAATTAGATCTCTTTACCGAATCGGTATCAACCAATAGGACCGCGCCACGTCGCCCAGGCCAGTCAGCCCCCGGTCAATCCAGTCAAAATCGATTTCAAATTCGATTTCAAATTTCAGTTTGCTACTGCATCTTGTAAAATCGATAGAAAATAAAATACTTAACCAAAAATTACAAATAATACATCGTTGGAATCCTTAGGATGTGTAGAATCCAATAATACAATAAAACCTGTTATTTTATGGGTTCATTTTAAATCTATCGTCAGATCTGAATCAAACCTTTGGTTTCATAATAAATTCATAACTTTTGTTCTATGAGTCCAAATGCTACAAATTTGTAGTCTATGGAATCCTTGGAACATATAGAACACTCCAGAAGCAAGAGTTTTCAAAGTTGATATGTGCACAAACTTGCTACTGTTAAATATGTTCAAATCACCATTTTCTTTACCAATTGTTTTCTAAAAACTATTTTTGAGTGAAACCACTTGCAGTGGCTTCAAGTTACTGTCTCCTAACCAGTGGTAGCTCAAACTTATTTTTGCAGTACAGTACCAACCAGAACCTTTTTTTCCAAAGTGTTATCCTATTGCATCAAATGAACAATTTTGTTCATTACCTTGTTATTTAGTAAATAAAATCCTTTCTAACACCACACTTGTTTCCAAAAGCATCATGTTCCATCTTATACAACATTTCACACACTCACTTAGTGTGTGGAATTAAAATGAAATTTGCATACATACATACATGCATACATGTCTATGATTGCCATTAGAAATAGAATATTGATTGCTTGATTGTTTGGATTGAATAGATTGTGAAGAGGAGCAAGGCTACTATTGTGACTATTGCGAGTGTGCAAGCTGTTACCAAGGAAAGTGACACACATGTCCCTTTACCCATTTTACTTATGCATTAGTGTATTCACCTCTTGTAGTATGCATGATAGGTGAAATGTTCAACTGTTTTATCAAATGCTTAGATCCTAGTAGTGTGTAGCAATCCCTCAAACCCCACCTATTAGGATGCTAAATACTTTGAAAAATATTGTTGCCGTGCCTTAATCACTTGTTAAAAGTGTTTTGTGAACAAATTAAGAACTTCAACTAAAATGAAACACCTGGGTGGATTGGTTTGATGATGGAGGCGATGTTGAGTGGCGACCTGGGGCTGCCCAATGTGTAGTTGTTGCCTGGGCAAGACCTGGGGCTACGCATTGTGTAGTTGCTGCCTAGGCGTTCACTTGTGGTTTGCCACCCAGGAACAAAGAGATGGCTATGTCTTCCATGCTTAGTGTACTTCCAGTGCAGCCTTATGACATTATGGGCTCTGTCTTGACTGATTAGATGTGGGAGTGTAACTTGTCGGCAAGAAGTGGTGGTAGATGAATTGTAGGTTGGGAACGGAGCTTGCCAAGTTAGTTGCCCTCTCCTTCTAAAAGGTCTCGTTTCATTTTATGTATGGGCATAAAATGAATCATAAGGTGAAAGTGCACAACCCTTGCAAGGTGTTCAAACTAATCGATTAGCCGTGTCCTCGGTTATGGACAGTTGAGTCTCTAGACATGGAATGTACGGAAGAATCTCATCACCGATTCTGAATGACTAAAATCTGTCTAGAAACCCCTAGGTAGGAACTAAGGACCATACACTCCGAGGGGTGGTGGTGCCTGAGGTTCCAACTTCGTTGAATTGCGCCCAGTGCTACATAACTTGCAACTATGTAGTATTTGGGGGTTATTTCGACCCTTTGAAAATAAAATCTTCGAAATAAAATATTGACTCAAAATAGGACAAAATTGGCTTTATGCAAATCTAGCCCAGAGATCCACCAGCCAAATAGCATGTAGCTAGATCTTTCACAACCGCCACCAAATATGTGTCATTTGCCAGTACATCATTGTACTGACCCCCATACTTGGGGCTGCATAATCAAATGTGCAGGTTCTTCTGATGAGGAGTGAAGTGTTAGGATCTCGAGTCTACATACCAACATGACTGCCTGTGGCGCATGCTGAAGATGGAGGCTCGCTACTATTCTATTTTCTGTTGTGCTTAAGTTGAACTCTGCTTATCTTTATCGGTCCATGAGACCAAAGACTTGTAATAAATTTGTGAGACTTATGTATCTGGATCTGCGTGTAATCTTGATACTATGCCATGATTACTATATTTTGTACTATGGTGCTATCATTGATCCAGGGAGTAGCACATAACACAGGTGTTCCACCTTAATCCAAAGGTGGGGCGTCACAGGAGTTCTTGATATCTTCCATGCTAAACAAGTGAGAGCGGTTCTGAGATGTTTGATTAATTGGCACGTTGGTGCTCTTTTATAGCTTGGCACTCCTCCCCACCTTTTCCTTTCTCAAACCATGGCTAACCGATTCCATCGGGTGCCGACCAACTTTCACATACTTTGGAGGAGTGCTCTTTTTCTTTCTTTTTGAGATTATAATGGTCTGACCAGCTCCCTTGCAAAATTAGCGACGAGCAAATGAAGCTGCCTAGTCGAGGGGTACTTAATTTAGTATGGAAGATAACAAACCCATCCACTATGTCCTCATGAGCTAAAAACAGTGGCACAAAATAAGAAGTATTTGAAAGTTTTTGAAAGGTAGCACATGAAAATTTACTTGGAATGGCTTGAAATACCATGCATAGGAATTTATAGTGGACTCTTTGGAAGTGACTTGGTTTTTAGGAGTTGGATGCATGAGAAGTATTTCCTCTCAGTACAGGTCTTTGGCTAGCAAGGCTGGGTAGCAAGCATAAGAGTTGCATGAAACAAACATACATATAGTAAGAACAATCATGTAAACTTCCTTGAAGGTACAATGATTTTAACTTCGAGAATAATAATGCTTATAAGCCAAACATGAAGGAAATCTAAAGTGATGTAACTACAAGCACTTCTTTCTTCTTTTCTACTCAAACCTCAAGGTAATGTTGCTACTGACCAAGCTAAGTTTGCCAAAACCAACTAAATTTACTCATGCTCCCAAAGTGATACCAATACTAATCAATAAGACTAATCATATAAGAAACATTGCCAACTAAAATAAAGTATGCTGAGAGTAAACGATAAAACTTCTCATTAATATTTCATTACCGCAACTCACACCAAGGGATACATAGATAACCAACTAAGGAGGATACTTCCAAACTGCAAACTATTCTATAGGATAATTTCTCTATTCATGATATGACTCTACTTGAAAAGTAAATGAGTAAGAGGTGATGATGTGATACCGCGGCACTCCCCCAAGCTTGGAACGAGCCAAGGGGATGCCTATACCGATGATGAATTACTCTTTTGGCGGCGGGGGGTAATCTTTAATAAGCTTCTCAATCAAATCTTTCAGATCATCAATCTTGTAACTGAGGTTACGAATCATCTCTGAATTGTGCTCAACACGGCTCATGAACCTGTCAGCTAGAGAATCCCAGCTCTTGGAATTATTTCCCCATCCTTCTTCACTCTTGGAACTTTCTTTCCCTGCACTGTTAGAACGATCTATATCCCAACCAGAGGGTAATCGTGATCTGGGCACCTTTTGAAACTGATGTTCATGAATTAGAGTATGGAAAGGATTGTTGCCTGACGAAGATGCCCGAGGAGCTAAGATGTGGCGCGGCACACCCCCTCCGGTTCTTATACGTGCGCTCTTCTTGAACTTGTCATGACTTGTCACCACCCCAATGCTTGCAATCATGGTGCTCGGGCCTGAACCTTGATCTTATTCCTCGTCTTCACTTTCAACTTTTTGCTTTAGCTAAAAGTCTTGGTGGTCATCTTCCGGAGGTGTCTTCTCCTTGTCGTCGCTTGAAGAGGCCATGGTGCTCCTAAATCTGAGATCAACTCCTGATAGAAACAGCTCGAAACAAAACACGACGAGAAAACGATATACATCGAAACGAAATCACAGGAGGAAACCGGGATGGAAACGAGTTCCGAGGTGTTCTCACACTAGGGCGGTGCGGCCAGGGGTAGACCCGCGCCACCTGTGTGTGAGGAGCACCCGGACTCCTTTTCCTGCCCATTTTCATCTCGTGATTTTTCATATTTAGTAAAAACAGCAAAAATAATAGAGGAAGAGTTTTTCGCGAATCTTTTCTGACTAGAACAGTTACCTATTCGAAAACGAACTCTGTAGGTTTCTGCAAATTGTCTTGGATGAATTCTTCCAGAGAAACTTTTTCAATAACATCAACATCTTCATTATAAGAATCTCCAGCAATATAATGTTTGAGTCTTTGCCCATTCACCACTTGTGTAGTGTCATCTTTCAACGAAGCAATCTTTATAGCACCTGAGCGGTATACTTCCACAATAACATATGGTCCTTCCCATTTAGAGAGTAATTTTCCTGCAAAAATCTGAGACGAGACCTATACAAAAGAACTTTCTCACCAACATGAAACTCTCTTTAAAGAATTCTCTTGTCATGCCATTGCTTGACTTTCTCTTTGAAAAGTCTGGCATTCTCATACGCTTCATTTCTCCACTCATCTAGAGAACTCAAATCTAACAACCTTTTCTTACCGGCGAGTTTAAAATCCCTATTAAGCTCTCTCACTACCCAAAAAGCTTTGTGTTCTAATTCTAAAGGCAAGTGACACGCTTTTCCGTAAACCATTTTATAAGGAGACATGCCCATGGGGTTCTTATAAGCAGTTCTATAAGCCCATAAAGCATCGTTTAACTTGCTAGCACAATTTTTCCTAGATCTATTAACAGTCTTCTGCAAGATAGACTTGATCTCTCTATTTGAAAGCTCTACCTGCCCACTAGTTTGGGGATGATAAGCAGAAGCAATTCTATGATTAACATCATATCTAGCAAGAGTTTTTCTAAAACCACCATGAATAAAATGAGAACCTCCGTCAGTCATAAGATATCTAGGCACACCAAACCTAGGAAAAATAACATCCTTAAGCATTTTTAACGAAGTCTCACCATCGGCACTCTTTGTAGGTATGGCTTCTACCCATTTAGTAACATAATCAACAGCAACGAGTATGTGGGTATAGCCTTTTGAAGGAGGAAAAGGACCCATAAAGTCAAATCCCCAACAATCAAATGGTTCAATAACAAGAGTGTAATTCATAGGCATTTCATTGCGTCTAGAAATATTACCAACTCTTTGACATTCATCGCAAGATAAAACATACCTTCTAGCATCTTTAAAGAGGGTTGGCCAATAAAAACCTGATTGTAGAACCTTTTGTGCGGTTATATCTCCAGCATGATGTCCTCCATAAGCGCTGCCATGGCATTTCCTCAATATTTCTTGTTGCTCATATTCTGGTACGCATCTTCACATAATACCATCAACTCCTTCTTTATATAGGTGTGGGTCATCCCAAAAGTAATGCCTCAAATCATAGAAGAATTTTCTTCTTTGCTGAGCTGTAAAGGTTGGAGGCAAATACTTGGAAACAATAAAGTTAGCATAATCAGCATACCAAGGAAGGTCTCACGAAGTTACATTTAATGAAGCCAACTGTTCATTTGGAAAACTATCATTAACATGAATAGGATCAAAAGAAATGTTTTCCAATCTAGACAAATTGTTAGCCACAGGATTTTCAGCACCTTTCCTATCTACGATATGCAGATCAAACTCTTGTAAAAGTAACACCCATCTAATAAGCCTAGGCTTAGCATCCTTCTTAGTCATAAGATATCTAATAGCAGCGTGATCAGTATGAATAGTAACTTTAGAACCAACAATGTAAGATCTAAACTTATCACATGCAAAAACAACAGCAAGAAACTCTTTCTCAGTAGTAGCATAATTCTTTTGAGCAGCATCAAGAGTCTTACTAGCATAATGAATAACATTCAACTTATTATCTACGCGCTGTCCAAGAACAGCACCAACAGCAAAATCACTAGCATCACACATAATTTCAAAGGATAAATTCCAATCAGGTGGTTGAACAATAGGAGCAGTAGTTAAAGCCTTCTTAAGAGTTTTAAAAGCTTCCTTACAATCATCATCAAAGACAAATGGTACATCTTTTTGAAGAAGATTAGTAAGAGGCTTTGAAATCTTAGAGAAATCTTTAATAAACCTCCTATAGAAACTAGCATGACCAAGAATACTACGAATACCTTTAACATCTCTGGGACAGGGCATTTTCTCAATTGCCTCAACTTTTGCTCTGTCAACTTCAATACCTCTTTCAGAAATTTTATGTCCAAGGACAATTCCTTCATTTACCATAAAGTGGCATTTCTCCCAATTAAGAACAAGATTAGTTTCTTCACATCTCTACAAAACTTTATCAAGATTGTGCAAAAAATTATCAAAAGAAGTTCCATAGACGGAGAAGTCATCCATGAAAACCTCCACAATTTCTTCACAAAAACCATGAAAAATAGCAGACATGCATCTTTGAAAAGTAGCAGGAGCATTACATAAACCAAAAGGCATGCGTCTATAAGCATAAGTTCCATAAGGACAAGTAAAAGTGGTTTTCTCTTAATCTTCTTTTCTAACAACAATCTGAGAGAAACCGGAATAACCATGAAGAAAACAAAAGTGCAACTTCTTAGATAACCTTTCTAGCATCTGATCTATAAACGGTAAAGGATAATGATCTTTCTTAGTAACCTTGTTAACTTTTCTATAGTCAATGCACATCCTATAACCAACTACTACCCTTTGAGGAATAAGCTCATTATTCTCATTAGGCACAACATTCATACCTCCTTTCTTAGGAACACAATGAACAGGACTAACCCATTGACTATCAGCAATAGGATAAATAATACCAGCATCAAGGAGCTTCAATACCTCATTTCTTACCACATCCGTCATCTCGGGAATTAGGCGGCGTTGATGCTCCACAACCGGCTTCGCGTCTTTCTCCATGTTAATAGCATGCTGACATAAAGTGGGACAAATTCCTTTTAAATCATCAAGAGTATATCCCATAGCTCCTCGGTGTTTCCTCAATATCTCCAATAACCTTTCTTCTTCCTTTCCTGAAAGCTTAGAACTAATAATAACATGATATATTTTCTTATCATCTATATAAGCATATTTAAGATCATCAGGTAAAGGTTTTAATTCAAAAACATGATCTTCCTTAGGTGGCAAAGTGGTACCAAGATCCTCCACAGGTAAATTGTGCTTGATTAATGGTTGTTGACGAAGGAAAATATCGTCAATCTCTTCTCTTTCCTTACTGAAAACATCGCTCTCATGATCTTCCATGAATTGCTGCAAAGCATTATTAGGAGCAAGAGCAATAGAAGCAAGCTGTTCAACTCGAAAATTTTCATTAGGCGTGTTATTTTCATAAGAAGTCTTAGCAAACTTGGAAAAATTAAACTCATAAGACTCTCCATTAAACTTAGTAAAAAAATTCTCCTTCTTACAGTCTATCACGGCGCCACAAGTATTCAAAAAGGGTCTACCAAAAATAATAGGACAAGTTTTACTAGCCTCCTTACCAAGTACTAGAAAATCAGTGGGGTATTTAGTCTTACAGCATAAAACTTCCAAATCTCGAACAATAGCAAGGGGCCAAACAGTCTCTCTGTTAGCAAGCTGAACAACCACATCAATATCTTCAAGTTCACAAGCGCCAATCGCATGCATAATTTCTTTGTAAAGCTCTAAGGGAATGGCACTTGCACTAGCACCAATATCACATAAACCATAATAGCAATGATCCCCAATCCTGACAGAAATAACAGGAATACTTGTTTTCCTATGCTTTTTCGGATGTGAGAGAATGTTAGAAGCATCTTCACAAAAAAGAATATATTCATCTCCTACATCTTTAGTAACAATGTCCTTCAATATAGCTACAGGAGACTTAATAGTAATTTGCTCATCAGGCTCTACAGCTTTCTTAGTGCTTTTATTAGACACACTTACCAAAGTAGAATACTTTTTTACCTTAGCAGGGAAAGGTGTGTTCTCAAAATAAGGTTCAGGCACAATGCTATCAACAGTACAAACTTCAGTAGCTGCAGCAGGAATATGACTAATAGAATCTTTATAAGACGCATGATATTTGTTCCAATCTTTCTTTGGAACATCAAGATAACAGGCAAAAGCCTTAAGACAATTAGCATGTATTTGTGAATCAAGACCATAAGCAATGCTAACACTATGAAAGTCATCGGTTCCCATAAACATTTTAATGCATTCATAATCATAATTTATACCTGACTTCCTACCTTTGTCGTTTTCCCATCCTTCAGCATTTTCTTGGATACGGTCAAGGAGATTGCACTTAGCATCTTCCTTCATATGAGTAAATGATCCAAAACAAGAAGCATACAAATAATCCTTATCAGGAAGAGTAAGTCACGCATAAAAATTATCAATAACAATATTATTGGGGAGCTCATGAATGGGGCATTTGAGTATTAGTAACTTCAATCTCCCCCACGCTTGGGCAATACTCTCTCCATCATGAGGCCAAAAGTTATATATCCGATTACGATCTTTATGAATTTCACTTGGAGGGTAAAACTTGGAATAGAAGAGAGGCACAATTTCCTCCCATGCAATAGATGGACCATCTTTAAGCAGCCGATACCACTCCTCAGCTCTGCCTTTCAATGATAAAGAGAATAGCTTCCTCTTGTCCTGGCTCAGTGAAATACCTGCACACTTGAACAACTCACATAATTCATGTATAAAAAGTAAGTGATCACCCGGATGGACAGTTCCATCTCCTGAATAGCAGTTATCCATAACACGCTCAACAATTTTCATAGGTATTTTAAAAGGATCAACTTGAGCGGGTGGTGGTGGTGGTGGTTCATCAACATGTGCAGCAGTGGTAGAAGTGTTCCCAAATAGGAAACTAAATGGAGAATTCTCCATAGCAAAATAAAATAAAAGTAAAAGACAAAAATAAAAACAATACTCACAGCGACGGTTACCTTTACCAATTCCACTCTTCAGTAGCGCTTCACTCCCCGGCAATGGCGCCGGAAAATAGTCTTGATGACCCACAAGTATAGGGGGTGTATCATAGTACTTTCGATAAATAAGAGTGTCGAACCCAACGAGGAGCAGAAGGTGTTGACAAGTGGTTTTGATCAAGGATTCACTGTAAATACTAGCGAACGGGTTTTCAGGGGTATTTGGTAATGCAAATAAATAAAGTGCGAGTAAATAAAAGACAGTAGTAACAATTGCAGCAAGTGGCCCAATCCTTTCTTTAGAAAAGGACAAGCCGGTTGTGTAACTTATGATGACCAAACGTTCTCGAGGACACACGGGAGTTTCTGTCAAGTGCTTTCGCTTCATTCCGCTGAATAATCTTTACTGGTTTGATAAGTGTTATGGGGGTGAACCTGTGCTAGCGCACTACCCTTACTAGGATAAATACACACTTGTGATTACACCCCTTGCAAGCATCCAAAATACAAGAAAGTAATTAAGATAAATCTAACCACAGCCTTAAACTCTAAGATCCTACGCTCCCTGGTGCAATGGTTTCCCAACGGAGGTTTAGGTTTCTGTCACTCCAGCAACCCCACAATTGGTAGCCAAATACACAATACATCTCACTAGGCCCATAAATGGTGAAGTATCATGTAGTCGACGTTCACATGACACCACTAGTGAAATAGCACCACAACAAATAAATATCAAACCATTAAATATTACTCAACATAATTCCACTACTAACGACTTGACTTCTCCCATGTCCTCAAGAACTAAATGAACTACAAGAGTAATCAACACCGGGATCATGATCAGAGGTGAAATAATGGTAAATAAGAATCTGAACATAAACATTAATTCAATGGTTCCACTCAATAGCATCAACCACAAGAGTAATCAACACCGGGAAAGTTTCCCCTAAGAATTTGACAAGATTCAACTCAAGATGTTACAGCAGGATGGTGAGGTGATGGTGGAGATGAGGGTTCTGGTGATGGAGATGATGATGATGATGATTCCGATGAAGTCCGGTGCGATGGTGATGACGATGGCGACGATCTCCCCTCTCCGGGAAGGAATTTCCCCGGTAGATTTCTCTCTGCCAAAGAGCTTTTCTCTCTCTGGTGTTTTCTGCCCCGCAGAGGCGGCGGTGTCTCTCTCTGAGCCCCCCCCCCTAACTTAGGTTTTCGTTGACGATGAAGTACGCGAAGGGGCGAGACCTGAAGTGGGCCAGGGTGGCCTCACACCAGGGCAGCGCGGCCAGGGGCCAGGCCACACCCCCTATGTGTGAGCCCACTCCCTGGCTCCTCTCGACTCCTCCTTCTGGCTTCTGGAGTATTTTGGTAAAGTATAATTTTTTGGTATTTTTCTGGAATTTTCCTGATCTTCCGAAATATGGTGTCTTGACGGTCCTTTTCCAGCAGAATCCTGACTCCGGCAGCAAATCCTCCAATGATCATCAAACATGTAGAAAACAAAGGAAATAACATAAGTATCAACTCTAAATATGAAATATATCAATGAATAACAGTAAATTATGATACAAAATAGTGATGCAAAATGGACGTATCATGTCTCGACCAAAGCAAATCCAAATGATTAAAACCCATCCCATGGCAAATCCCTCGAAGACATCCTAATAGAGCTACTTCTCCCCCTTTGGCATCGAGACACCAAAAAGGGAAAAGAGCAATGCTACACACCCATGGGATCACTCATCGTCTTTGTCCTCGGCCTCATCCTCGGAACCGGCGTTGAAGTCCACATCACCTTCTTCAATATCTTCAGGAGCCATGGCTTCTTGCCATGAGGCACATTGGAGGTGCCGGAGGTGACCTCCTCAAAAGCTTGCCAATCAGTCAGACCCTTGCTCCACTTGCCATAGGAGTGAGTGTCGGATGAAGAAGAGGAAGGAGGTGATGCCACATATCCCGGTCGAGAGGCCCGAAATGCCTTGTGAAGATCTTGTTGATTGTCATTCATGTGCTTTTGAGCGATGTAGCTTTCATATTGCTTGTGACGGATGTCCACATTCATGCAAAGCACATTCCTTTGAAACCAATTGAGCTTTTTGAATTCATTCCCAAACTCATTTTTGGAGCTAGAGCCAGCATTGCTAGCATGCTTCATCCTTGGGCCCCTTCTAGTTGAAACCCCTTCTGCAAAGGTATCATCATCTTCACCTCTCACCGGAGCAAATGGTTCCTTGGAGTGACCGGTGGGAGCCTTGCGTTGAAGCTTCACAACCGTGTGATCTACAAGGTTGGCCTTGAGAAGAGGATGGTTGAGGTCTTGAGCACGAATGAGCTTCATGACAAACGGGGCATATACGGGAGTCTTCTTGTTGACAATGCAGTCATTGATTTCCTTATGAATGAAGTCCATCACATCAAGTGGCTCAACATTTGCGGTCTCCCCTTTGTAATAAACTTCATGAGAATAGGCCAAGAGGTTCACTAAGGCCCCACGAATAGCATCAAAGTTACCGGCTTGAGGGGCAATGGAGGCCCGGAACATGCGAAGAAAAATGTTGGACTGTTGAGATAGCCCAAGAGTGCCTCCAAAGACAATCTTCTTGTCATCTCCGGTGTAAAGAGGAGCAAGCTTCTTCTTCTCATAGTACTCACCATCCACATGCATCCTTATGCCACTAGGAGTATTGGCTCCACGAAACTCATAACCAAGGAGAGCGGCAAAGTCCATGAAGTTGGAGTGGCAAATATCTTCTCCGGTCATCCAAGTCATGGGGATCTCCTCTCCATCCCCAAGCACAAGAGTGGCAAAGAACTGATGAACCAAAGTGATGTTGTAAGGCTCTTGAATCTTCATGAGAGGATGGAGGCCAAGCTTGCGAGAGATCCACACGGCCTCCGCAAAATAGGCACTGTACTTGGCAAAATGAGAGAAATCCATGACCGTCTGAGGGCAAACCGGATACTTCTTGAGTGTAGCATAGAACTCCTTCATGATCAACCCTTGTTCTTTCCGGACAAAGCAACGATCACGAGAATTGCGCGGGAGAGCATATATGTTCCGCTTCCTCATCTCAACAAACTCTGTAGCAGACAAACCATCCAAGGTTACAAGGCTATCAAACTTGGCTTTCTTAGCAGCCTCAACACGTTCCTCCTCAGCCATCCTTGTCTTGAGCTTCTTGGCATCTCTAGCTTGCTGAGCGATCACAGACTTCTGAGCAATGGTCCCGGTGGCGAGATTGACCACCAACTTGTCCTTGTTGTGAAAGGCCGGTTTCTGAGAGCCACCTGCACCCGTGAATGAGTAAGGAAGATAGCAAAGATGAGGTGACATGTCCTTGAGTCAAAAATAAGCAACTGAGCTATAGATGATACTCCCAGGGCTGATCTAGCCGGAGTCTCCGGGGACTCGGGCCGGAGTCTCCGGCCGAAACCGGAGAGTTTGCGTCCAGGCCAGAGTCTCCGGCCACATGGGCCAGAGTCTCCGGTTGGACCCGGTAGCCCGAGCCTAGGTGACCTCAAAGACCAAATCGAGAGTAAACACCACAAAAAGTTGCTAGGAAGATGATAGACTACCACTAGAAGGTTCTACACCATCTCAAACTATGGGAAACATGCACATCTCGTAGATCTAGAGAGAACTAGATGAAGAGCAAGTTTACCGGAGTCCATGGCACAAATCGATCGGTGGGAAGGATCCCACACCTTCAAGAAGGAGTTTGGCCGGTGGCACGGCGGATCCCGGGGCTTGGAGAAGCTCCAGGCTTTGATCTCCAGTGAGGGGGCGGCTGGGGGAGGACTAGGGGCACGGGGGTGGATGGGGAAGAGTGAACCATTCCTCCCCACCCCGTGCCCTAAGAATCCCTTTTGAAACTGCCAGGGCCGGAGTCTCCGGTACTTACCCCGGAGTCTCTGGCCCACCGGACTCTCCGGGATGAACCCCGGAGTCACCGGCCCCCCTCGACCAGATCAACATTTATGGTGGAAAGGACATGTCATTTAGAGATTTTTAGCAAGTTTGTGGATGAGATAGGCTTAGGATGGAATAAATTGACACTGTGTGGTACAAAATGCTCATGTTTGCAAACATGCAAATAAAACCAAATAAGACCAAACATGAGCATATTCCCATAGAGAAGATAAAGCAATAAACCCAAATGGGAAACTCCTCCACTAAGGAGGTCGATGGCCAATGGCCACCATGTTTGAGTATATAGGCATGGCACCGCGAAGATATATCTTGGGCCCAAAACCTAGACTCATCGATTAAGCTCAAATTGTCACAAATGACAAGATAGAACAATACGCTTACTATTGGCATTATGGGGGGAGGGATAGTCCAATCAATTAGAACCGCACTCCCCCTATTTCCATGCCCACATCTAGAACAAAACACACGTTAGAGTATGGGAGTATATGCACCTAGATCAAGCCACATTGCTTGAATCAATGATATTTAGTTCATGCCTCAATTCCCGGAATTTTGCTTCATCAAGAGGCTTCGTGAATATATCGGCAAGTTCCTTATTAGTGCCAACATAAGATAGATCAATATCTCCATGGTTGACATGATCCCGAATGAAATGATGACGAATCTCAATATGCTTCGTCTTGTTGTGTTGCACCGGGTTGTGAGCGATCTTGATTGCACTTTCATTGTCACATAAAAGAGGCACTTTGTCAAAAATGACACAGTGATCCTTCAAAGTTTGCCTCATCCATAAGAGTTGTGCACAACAACTTGCCGCGGCTACATATTCGGCTTCGGTGGTAGAGAGAGACACACAATTTTGTTTCTTAGATGACCAACACACCAAAGACCTACCAAGAAATTGGCAAGCCCCGGAGGTTGATTTCCGTTCCACTTTGTCTCCCGCCCAATCCGAATCCGAGTAACCTACAAGATCAAAACTTGCTCCCTTTGGGTACCAAAGACCAAAGTTAGGGGTATTCACTAAATATCAAAAGATTCTCTTGATCGCCACTAAGTGGCTTTCTTTTGGTGCGGCTTGAAAACATGCACAAACTCCCACACTTAACATAATGTCCGGTCTAGATGCGCAAAGGTAAAGCAAGGAACCAATCATAGATCTATAAAGTTTTTAATCCACTTCTTTACCATTAGGATCGAGATCAAGATTAACCTTTGTTGGCATGGGAGTCTTTGCACCTTTGACTCCGATCATCTCGAACCTCTTGAGCATGTCTTGGGTATATTTGGTTTGGTTCACAAAAGTCCCTCCCTTCAATTTTTTGACTTCAAATCCAAGGAAGAACTCCAACTCCCCCATCATAGACATCTCAAACCTGTCGGTCATGAGCTTAGCAAACTCATAATTGAAAGCTTTGTTAGTAGAACCAAATATAATATCATCAACATATAATTGACAAATGAAAAGCTCCCCATTGACCTTCTTAGTAAAAAGAGTGGGATCGATCACCCCAATTTCAAAACCACGATAAACCAAGAACTCTTTAAGGTGCTCATACCATGCACGTGGGGCTTGTTTAAGTCCATAGAGCGCCTTATCAAGTTTGTAAACGTGGTTAGGAAACTTAGGGTTTCCAAAGCCCGGGGGTTGCTTCACAAAAACCAATTCATTTAAGGGACCATTAAGAAATGCACTTTTAACATCCATTTGTTGAAGTTTAAAGTTATGATGAGATACATATGCAAGTAAGATGCGAATAGATTCAAGATAAGCAACGGGAGCGAAAGTTTCACCAAAGTCAATACCCTCGACTTGGGAGAAACCTTGGGCCACCAATCTTGCCTTGTTTTGAATGACAATGCCATTTGCATCTTGCTTGTTCTTGAAGATCCACTTGGTCTCAATGACATTACGGCAATCTTTGGGTCTTTCTACTAGAGTCCAAACTTTGTTGCGCTCGAAGTTGTTGAGTTCCTCATGCATGGCATTGAGCCAATCCGGATCCTCAAGCGCCTCATAAACTTTCTTGGGTTCTACACAAGAGACAAAAGCATGATGAGAGCTAAAGTTAGAAAGTTGCCTCCTTGTGGAGACACCTTTACGAACACTCCCAACAATATTTTCTAAGGATATGCTTCTTCGTCGGAGTATGGACTCAAGCTTCTTCTCACGGCGAGTGCGAGCCTCAAGAGGAGATTCTTGAGAGACTACTTGATCATCTTCATGATCGTTGTTCTGGTCCTCGCCTTGACCAGTTGGATTGCCTTGATCATCAAGTGTCCCGTAACCACAGAATTCAGATGGATCTTCATCAGGGCCTTGATCACCCTCGGAGACCCGGTATCCAACCCCAGAGACTCCGGTATAGGCCGGAGACTCCGGACCACAGGGGCCGGAGACTCCGGGCAAGATTGCTCGATGGAGTGATCTTTGGGTTGAGGGTGTAGCTTGTCTTTGGTCAATGTCCTTTGGGTGTTCAGCAGGTGAAGGCTCCACTTGTGTAGAGCATTGTCCTTCTCCTTAGGCCAAAAGGTGTCCCTCAATGGGCCGGAAGAATCCGACATCCATTCTTCTTATGGCTTGGGGAGGAATTTCGTCACCTACATCACGAACACCACTTTGTCCCACAAAGGAACCATTATCTTCATCGAACCTCACATTACAAGTCTCTATAACATGCCCGGTGGACTTGCTATAGATCCTATAGGAATGTGAGTCCGAGGAGTAACCAACAAAGATACCCTCTAAAGCTTTAGAATCAAATTTTGACAAATGAACACCTTTCTTGAGATAGAAGCACTTACAACCAAATACCCGGAAGTACATGATGTTGGGCTTTTGCCCGGTAAGTATTTCATAGGGAGTCTTGTTCAAGTTCTTGCGGAGATAAAGCCGGTTGGTGGCATGGCATGCGGTATTAATAGCTTCGGCCCAAAAGTTGTATGGAGACTTAAACTCCGCCAACATGGTTCTTGCCGCATCCATAAGAGTCCGGTTCTTCCTCTCAGCAACTCCATTTTGTTGTGGGGTATATGCAGCAGAATATTGATGTTTGATACCCACATCACTAAGAAACTCATTTAGGGAGTAGTTCTTGAACTCGGTGCCATTGTCACTTCTTATAGTCAATATGGTGGTATTGAATTGACGCTCAACTTCGGTGGCAAAGTCTTTGACGGTTTGTTGGGTCTCACTCTTGAACTTGAAGAAATAAACCCAAGTATATCTTGAATAGTCATCGACAATCACCAAGCAATACTTCTTGCCACCAAGACTTGCATAAGTGGGAGGTCCAAAGAGATCCATGTGAAGGAGCTCCAAGCACCTCTTTGAAGAGATAATAGTCTTGCTTGGATGGCTTGTTTCATGCATCTTCGCTTCAATACAAGCCCTACAAACACGATCTTTGGCAAAAGAAACATCCTTTAGTCCGAGTATGTGGCCGCCGGTGTAGAGATTTTGCAAAGCTCTCATATTGACGTGGGCTAAACGGCGATGCCAAAGCCATCCCATGTCGGCCTTAGCAATTAGGCATATCGCGGCCGTAGTGGGTTTCTCCAAGAAGTCCACCACATTCAAGCCATTTTCGACATACCCAACAAAGGCAACCTTGAGAGACTTACTCCACATGACGACCACAATGTCAACATCAAAATATGTGGCATATCCCATAGTAGCAAGTTGACGAACGGAAAGTAAATTATAACCAATGGTTTCGACAAGCATGACATTCACTAGGGGCACGTCCGGAGTGATCACCACCTTACCAAAACCAAGTACCTTAGAGGATGATTTGTCACCATATGAGACCATGACATTTGAAGTATTTGGCCTTAGATCTTCCACAATATTTTTGCTTCTGGTCATGTGGCTTGTGGCACCACTATCAATAATCCATTTTTCTCCTCCGAAGCAATGTCCTACAAGAGATCAATTCTTGGGTTTAGGTCCCCATTTTTGGATGGGTCCTCTTTTGTTAGTCATAAGAATCTTAGGTACCCAAATAGCATATTCAATGTAACCATCATAGGGACCAACATTTCTAGCATGGACATCACCATAATAATCCCTAAGAAGAACATAATGAGGGTTATATTTTCCTGCAAAGTCATTGTGAGTAGGGCCGGAGACTCTGGCCTTGGGGGCAGGAGACTCCAGGCTAGATGAACCAGCCGGAGACTCCGGACCCTTGGACCCGGAGACTCCGGTCACTTCGACCTTCTCCTCCTTCTCCTTTCCCTTGAGCTCCTCCAACTCCTCCTCTGTGTAACAAATATCAAAAGGAACATGAGGAGTGGGAGCAGCAGCAACAGGCTTCTTATTATTATTATTTTTCTTGTTCTTCTTCTTCTTCTTTAAGGGCTCGGCCACCAATCCGAGATCCCTCTTTTTAGAGGACTCGGCAACAAATCTGAGACCTTCCTTACCCTTGGTCATTCATCGATTAATCAAGAGATCATTGAGATTCTTTTCTCCTTGAATGCAAGTGGCAAGGCCCTTGGCAAGTTCGGCCTTCAACCTAATGTTCTCCTCAATGATATCACTATGATCACATATGGGCTTAGAAGAACAAGGAACTTCAATAACTTGCATTGGTGGGACTTTAGATTACTCAATAGTTAGTTGAATTTGAAGTTGCTCACGGATCTTGGTGAGACTCAAGAATTTGCCTTCCAAAACCTTGTAGGCTTCTTCAAGCTTCTCAAACTTCTCACGAAAATCATTATGACCAACGTCAAATTCAACTTTCTCCTTTTTAAGCAACTTGACCATAGCAAGAGCATGGTCACGTTCTTTAGTGAGTTTTGACAAGTTTAGATTATGAGACTCTTCTAGTCCCAATAATTTCTCCTCTAAAGAAGCTCTCAAGTTTTGCTCTTCTTCGAGCTCAATTGATAGAGAGCCAATATCATCGGCGGCTAATCTTTCCAACTCCTCCTTCTCCTTGATAGTGTCATGGGCATCACCTAATTGAAACATTAGTGTCTCAATGTATACCTTGGTTGGCCCCTTCATGTTAGCAATAAATTCATCACAAGAAACTAGTTCTTTCTTAATCTTAAGACTACTCACATCCTCCATAGAAGTAGAATCGGAATGAGATGATGAAGGAGTAGGTGATGATGTTACCTCCGAGGCCTTGGCCATTAGACACTTGTGGTTGGTGATGATGGCGTTCTCATTTTGTGAGTTGAAGAGGGATGTAGGTGGAGTGGAGACAATAGCAATGTTGACCATTTCTCCATTCTCTTCATCTTCGGAGTCATCATCATCGGTCCCAGAGTCATACTCCTCATGTACCACCAACAATCTTTCTCCTTTCTTCTTGTTGTCCTTGTTCCCATGCTTCTTGGAAGAGGAGAACTTGGATGACCGGCGCTTGGGGATGAGCCGGCCTCCATTGTCCTCCTTGTTCTCATAAGGACATTCGGCAATGAAGTGCTTGATTCCTCCACAATTATAGCAATGCCTCACTTTAGAGTCACCACCCTTCCTTGGAGATGACTTGAACTTGGATCCCTTGAGCTTGTGCTTGTTGGCATCCCAAAAGGCATTTGCATTGAGAGCCAAGTGTTCATTGAGTGCCAACTTGATATCTTCCGGAGACCAACACTCTTCTTCACATATTTCTCCTTCTCCTTCTTCTTGCTTGTAAACTACCTTGGCCTTGAGAGCAAGATTGTGAACTCCTTGTCCGGCAAGAACATGAGCTCTAGTCTCTTCCGCATTATTCTTCAAGATAGTCAAGGCGGTGAACTCGCAAAGAACTTCATTTGAGGTCATACGCCCAAAATCCGGTCTTGAACGGATAATCTCAGACCAGATGGGTTCTTTTGGGTTGATGGAGGTAATAAACATACGCTTGACATAGTCATCACCATTGTCTTTGCACCCAAACCCGGTCAAGGCCGTTGCAAGAGCCAAGATCCTTTGGTACATCTCATCGGGAGTCTCATTATCTCGCATAATAAAATCCCTCTCTTCACTCTTGAGCTCATCAAACTTGGAGGACCGAATACTCTCATTCCCAATGAAGAGCATAGTGAGATAGTCCCATACTTCCTTGGCAGTGCTCAAGTTGTTGATGTGTGCCGCATGAGTATCCGGCATGACTTGTTGAAGGAGATGCTTGGCGGTGGCATTGAGTTGCTCATCAACTTCTTCGCTTTTGGTCAAGTTGAGAGGATCATGAGGTGCAAAGCCATTTTGTATGACCCTCCACAAATGAGTAGAAGAGCTAGAAATATGAGATTTCATTAGTCCTTGCCATTTGATAAAATTGCGAGAATCAAGCTTAGGAGGAGATCCCATGTTGTTAATGTGTGGCATAGGATAATGGACCGGTGGAGGGGAGTAAGTGTTTGGGGGTGGAATGAATGCACCCTTTGCCGGACCATCATTTTCCTTAGGTGGGGCACCTTTATTCTCAGCGGAGGTGCAGCCATTGTTAGGTGGCTTCACCTTAGCCAAGGAGATATCCACATTAAGTGTGGTGTTTGGGTCGGTGAGCCCGGAAGGTTTCTTCCCAAAATATTCCTCAAACATAGCCTTCATCTCCAATCTCATAGAGGTTTGAAATGTGTCCAAGGACGCCAAATGCTCCTCACGTGAGATTGAAGAGGAAGAGATAGATGGAGGAGTATCTTCGGGAGGAGTTTCTTTACCCTTATCCTCATCCATAGTATCGCCCATACTCTTAGGCGGTTAAGCCCGAATAAGAGACCACGCTCTGATACCAATTGAAAGGATCGTATGAGCTACTAGAGGGGGGTGAATAGGAGCTACCCAATTTTACTTCTTTTTCAAGTTAAGGCTAGACAAGAAGGTAAATTCTCTAGATGTGCTACTAAGTGAATTTACCTAGAGTGACAAGCAAGCTAGCAATAACAATATAAGTAAAGGTACAAGTAAAGGATAGAGGTAACCGCAATGGAGACACGAAGACACAAGGATGTATTCCCGTAGTTCCTTCCTTATTATGGGAAGTACGTCTACGTTGGAGAGGTGTGGTACCACAAAGGTCACTAACGCCACACAGGCTCACCCTATTCTCCGGTGAACAAGCCACAAAGGCGAGTTCACGCTCCACTAAGTGATGTCCTTGAAGGCGGCACAACACCTTTACACAAAGTATTGGGGCGAGCTCCACAACTCAATTGGAGGCTCCCAATAGGCCCACCAAGCTCTTACACACAAAGTTAAGCTTGGAGGATGGCTTCTTCCGGCTAGTAATCTGATGAACACAAGAGTTACAAGCCCCTCAACAAAACGAGGGGGGAAATCAAATCGCCTTGGTGGAAGTGTAGACCTAGGTCTTCTCCCTCAAATCCCAAAAGGGCTTTGAGTTCTAGTGGCTAGGGAGAGAGATCTAGGGCTTTGAAGCTTAGCAACAATGGAGGAGACAGAGTGGAAGCCGCAACCCCTTCTAGAGGTAGAAGAGGGCTTTATATAGTCCTCCATGAAATGTAGCTGTTGCAGTCCAACTAGGGCCGGAGTCTCCGGCCTGGAGGGCCGGAGTCTCCGCCCTAAATGACTCTAGCGCCGGATTCTCCGGCCAGAGACAAAAGTCTCCGGCCCAATTTCGGACTGGAGTCTGAACCGTCCGAGCCTTTAACAATCCAGGACCCAGCCAGACAGACCGGAGTCTCCGGCCAGAGACACAAAGTCTCCGGCCTGATTCCAGGTGGACATCTGAATTGTCCGACTTGGAGGAATGCCAGGGCGAGACCCCTAGACCGGAGTCTCCGGCCAGCAGGGCCGGAGTCTCCGCCCTAGAAGATGAAACAGCCACTAGTAGAGAATTGCTTATAGCCGGCAGGCTTATCGCCGGCGCACCAAAAAGTAACTCACCAGTGGTAATATTACCCCTGGCGCATAGCCCACTGTTCGCCAGCGGTAAACTGTTATCGCCGGCGCATAGCACAGTTACTCACCATCGATATGGATGGGGGCCCACCAAGGCAGGTAAGACACATAGGAATATTTATCCCCGGCGCATATAGCCAATATGTGCCGGGGATAGACGACTTACCGCCGACGAATAGATGTCGTGTGCGCCAGGGATAAGGTGGGCTGGGGCCACCCCTTCCAGGGTGATTTTTACCCCTGGCGAATGGGCTTGTTATGCACCGGCGATAAAGTTTACCCCCGGCGAATTTGTGACTATGCGCCGGCAATAAAGGGAGTCATCCCCGGCGCATATAAGCTTATGCGCCAGGGATAACCTGGGATATTTCTAGCCAAACTATCCACCTACCACCACCACCCCCATCTCCCTCCCCCCCCCCTCACTTATTGCAACTCGAGCCAAACCACTTCCAAACTCATTTCCCCACTTCCCTCCTCCCAATTTAGCTATTTTAACCAACAATATTTGATGTATCTTAGCCAATCTCTTCCTACCCACATGCATTCACCCTCTACCAAATTAGATCTCTCCCAAATACATGCATGCTTATAGATCTAGATCTAGATCTAGAACTTCATAGTAACGGTTGACGCGTCAATATACATACCGGTCTAATAGGTACGTTCATAACAAGAGAGAAAGACATGATGGCATGAGAATGAGTTGCCGATGTTTTGCCGGAATGTTGATTGACTTCCATTCCAGCGAATTTCCGGCTCTCCATGTGACCTTTTTAGGGAAGGTCATGCCGAAATTTTCCGTGATAACCGAGACGATCATTCTAATCAATGCTCTTGTTGTAACAGGCAACAATAGTGTTCATGATGAGAGAAAGCGATGTGGATAGATACGTGCAATGCGCGAAGGCCGAGATGCATCGAAATAACGACATGTATATAAGGTGTCTGTGCCGAAGATGCAAACTAGGGTCCATGTTCACCCCCTCTTCAGGCACGGTGAAGGAGCACCTGCTTAGGTCTAGTTTCATGGAGGACCACACCCAGTGGATGGGTGATGATAACCAAGATGATAATCATGACCAAGATGGGGCGGCGAGATCAGAAAATGAGGAAGATGGCAATGAAGACGACGAAGAGGATGCCGCCCACAACGATGAAGAAGAAGAAGTGGAAAATATAGAAGTCGAGGACAGGAGTACCCCGCTAACCGCAGCCATGCAGGACCCTCACTTTCAAGAACTTCTTATGAACAACATATCAACTGGCGCCAGAGCTGGCAATAGACAGAAATCTAAGCTAGCGCAACTGGAGATAGACTCAAGAACTCCATTGTACGACGCACCTGGTCGCGAGCCGGAGGAGAACCGCTTGAGAGTAGCTCTCGATCTTCTGGAGATGAAGGCAAGACACGGATGGTCCGACTCGAGCGTGGACGACCTCTTCCGATGGCTGAAGAAGCGCTTTCCTAAAGATAACACGTGTGCCGGTAGTCTAGATAAGGCCAAGAAAATCGTGTGCCCTCTCGATTTTCCGCACACAAAATACCACGCCTGCGTCAACGACTACATAATTTATCGGAATGAGCACGCGGACGAGACAACATGCCTAGTGTGCGAAGCTGATCGGTACAAGAGAGGGACCAAGAAGGCTCCTCGAAAAGTTGTGTGGTACTTCCCGCTAAGGCACCGTCTGCAGCGGTACTTCACGGACGCCAAGGAAGCAAAGCTCATGCTCTGGCACACGGATAGAAAGGCGGCAGTGTTGCTTGATCCAAAACGGGTTGAAGAGCCAGTGCTGACGCACCCTTCGGATGCAAGCCAGTGGAGAGCATTAGACGAGGAGTACTACGAAGAATTCGGGAGAGATCCAAGGAACATCAGGCTTGGTGCGAGCACCGATGGACTCAATCCGTTTGGGAACTAGAGCAGCAAGCACAACACCTGGCCGGTGTTTGTATGGATGTACAACATCCCCCTGGCTGTGCCTGAAGAAGAAGTACATACACATGAGTATGCTAATTCAAGGGCCGACACATCCAGGGAGCGATATCAACCTGTATCTCGAGTTGTTGAAGGAAGAGCTAGACACCTTGTGGGAGGAAGGGGTAGAAACATGGGACGCCCACAAGGAAGAAACTTTCTGTCTCAAAGTCGCGCTGCTCACGATGGCGCAGGACTATCTTGGATACGGATATATTGCATGCCAGGTGTGCCACGGACACAAGGCTTGTGTGAGGTGCATGGAATTGACGCCATTTCTACAGCTGGGTAAGGATCCCGGATCTTTGAAAACCGTCAACATGAGGCATCGAATGTGGTTACCCAAGAACGATCCCTGGAGAAGGCGTGGAGATCTTTTCAACGGTAAAGATGAGCTCGAAGGACCTCCACCTAAGAGGAGCAGCGTAGAGATCGATATTTTGTTGAAAGATTGGAAAAATTGCCCTCCACCGGGAAAGATAATAAAGAAGCGAAAGCGAGGAGAGAAGAAGAACAAGGCTGAAGTGGAACCGCTCATGGGTGTATGGAAAAGGAGGTCCATGTTTTGGGACTTGCCGTACTAGAAGATCTTCGGTACGCCTCATTGCCTTGATGTCATGCACATCACGAAGATTGTGTGCGAGAGCTTGCTCGGCACTCTGTTCAACATGTCGGATAGGACCAAAGATGGGCCGAAAGTGAGAAATGACCTCATGGCCCTAAATATAAGGAAAGAGCTTCACTTACCACCGGCGGAGGAGATCAGCAAGGGCAAATCATGCAGCCTCGTCCCCTCCTGCTTCACTCTAAGTCCCAACGAGCTAGACCAGATGTTCAAGTGCCTCCTGGGAGTTAGATTTCCTTTAGGCTACGCAGGGCTCATAAGCAGATACCTGGACCTAAACAAAAAAATCTTCAGCGGGATGAAGTCTCATGACTGTCACGTCATGATGACGCAGATACTTCCGGTAGCAATCCGAGGGATAATGGAACCGCACGTCCGTCAAACAATTACTGGGCTCTGTCACTTTTTTGACGTCATCACTTGAAAGTCGATAAGCATGAAGAAACTAGGGAGGCTGCAGGAAGAGATCGTCACCATCATAAACGAGCTTGAGATGTACTTCCCGTCCGCATTCTTTGACATCATGGTCCATCTGCTTGTCCATATAGTGGATGATATCGAGGATCTCGGGCCTGCATTCTTGCACAACATCATGGCGTTAGAAAGAATGAACGGGATCATTAAAGCATATGTTCGTAACAGGGCACATCCAGATGGAAGCATCGTCCAGGGCTTTCTCACCGAAGAGTGCATCTCTTTCTACAAGAACTATCTAAATGAGGAGAACATACCGGTTGGTTTGCCCGCAAACAAGCACCTTGGCATGTTTGAGGGAGTAGGCCACAACACTGGCAAGAGGGCAATGGATGTGGACTGCTATGGTCGGAGAGCCGACTTCAACAGGGCCCACTTAGTAGCGCTACAACACATTGAAGATCTCGAATCTTGGGTGGAAGAGCACAAAACCATGATCAAGAACAGTGCACGCAAGCCGATGACGGAAGAAGAGATATTTAGAGCCAATGACAAAAAAGGAAAACAAAGAAACAGAAATAACAAAGCCAAAAGGAAAAACGAAGCAAAAGAAAAAACAAAGAAACATAAAAAACAAAGAAACACAAAAAACAAAGCAAAAAAGGAAAAAACAGTGTCATTTCACCCCTGGCGAATTGCGGCACGAAGCAAAAGAAAAAACAAAGAAACATAAAAAACAAAGAAACACAAAAAACAAAGCAAAAAGGAAAAACAGTGTCATTTTACCCCTGGCGAATCTGAGCCGCAATTCGCCAGGGGTAACACTCCCATGGGTCCCGCATGGCAGTTCATCCCTGACGAATCTGAGCCGGAATTCGCCAAGGGTAATACTTCGTGGGTCCCGCATGTCAGTGTATCGCTGGCGAATCTGAGTCAAAACTTGCCAAGGGTAATGCTCCATGGGTCCCGCATGGCCGCGTACCCATTCGGCCCGGCCTCTCGCTCTCCCTCCTCGTTTCATTTCTAACAAACCCTAATCCTCCTCACTCGTCGCCGCCACCGCTCCCTCCTCGATCCCGTTCACTCGCCGTCGTCGCGTGCTCCACCACTGCCGCCTCGCCCTCTCCTTCGGAGAGCACGCAGCCGCCGCCTCGCCCTCTCCTCCGGCGAGCACGCAGCCGCCGCCTCGCCCTCTCTCCGGACGCCACCGAGCGCCACCATGAGCCCTGCGTCTCCCGTATCCCGTCGAGCTCTGCGCGGCCGGCGATTCTCCGGCTCCGCCCTCGTCGAGCAGCAGCAGCGGCGACCGTCGCCGCGTCCTCCTCGACCCCGCCCTCAAGCAGCAGTCGGATTCCCCCATCCCGGCCTCCTCCTCGGCCCTGTCCTCACGCAGCAACAGCAGCGGCCGGTTCCCCCGTCCCCGACCTCGCCCTGAAGCCGGCGTTGAACTACAGCAGCAACGCCGTTCTTCCCCGGCCTCCTGCTCCAGTAGCTCAAGGTGAGCTGCAGCACAGCTTATTTAGGAGTGATCACTGAAATTGCAGAATATTTGCTATATTCACTGAAACTGTACTTACACAATCATATAGTCACACTGTGATCTTCATGATCTTCAGTGTATAGTCACACTATATATGGATGTTTATGTGTAGCTAGCAATGCAGCAATCAACACACACTCTTTCTCTTGATTGGTCCATGCTTAGTTGCGATATTATAAGATGCTTTTGAACATGTTACAAGTTGTGTAAGTTCACAATTTGAGATAATTCAAGGTAAATGGAATCTGCTTAAAGTGGCAATTTGAGATACTTAAGCAACATTTAGGTTAAATCTGAAAGTTCAATGGTTCTGTACATGCTTTGAGTATCATATAAATAACTTAAGTGTTCAAGGGCTCTCAGTTAAATTGGTGTTCAGATGTATAGTTTGGAAAATAAGACAGAACATGCCTTCTCATGTTCAATAACATGTCTACACATTCTACCTACTGATTTCTGCCCTCGCCTGTCACATATCTCACGTCATAAATATTTATGGAGACATAAAGAATTAGCAATGTTGTGATATGAACATAGTGAATTTAAATGAAATACTATAACTCGTAATTTGTGACTTCATGCTACAATGTTTCAAAGTTATATTGTATCAGTTATGTAAAGAGAGAAGTGCAGCTACTTTTGATAGATGAGACTTTCATTTATAACTGGATCTAACTTTTTAGTGTTTGTATAATTCTAAGTAAAACGCCACAAATGAGTCCTTCTGATCGTTGGTCTTAGGTAGCAGACCACTAACTTTTTAGTACACGGTGGGGTTGGATCTCTCTTGTGCTGTGCTGTGCGTGCTCTCGGCCCAGCTAGGTGGATCTTCATTTGTTTTCTGCTGCGCGTTACTGATAGATACACCCACCTATTGGTCCTGCTGTCTCCAGTTTCGAATTCAGGTTCATCTACTGTAACTAGACATGCTTCAGTCGTTCAAAATCACGCTGCCTGTAGGCAGTACCTAGTGCATAGAATCGATAAGGTTGCCTGGTGCGTTTTATTCAGTGAATTTCCTTTAGCCATGGGACTGAAGCATGCATCATCTCGTGCTTCTTGTTTGCCATGCCAACGGCTTCTTGCATTGTTGTGGAGAATCAACGATTATTGTCGAGATATTTTGGGCTGCTCTATTTCTCTTTTCTGTTTCGCCAAGTATACTGTACTGTATTGCTCTACTTCTCAATGATTACTGGGCCACTGGAGGTAGTCTTGGGCCATGGCCAGCCCCATCTGCTCTGTTCCATGTAGGGAGCAGAGATCCCTAAAAAAAATGTAGGGAGCAGAGGAACATAATATTGCATTTTCCACAGTTCACTTGTATTCTGTGCATCGAGACAGTTGTGATTTTGGTGCATTTTATTTACTGATTTTTGGCTGGGAACTCGTTTACCTTCCTTTTTTGTTTGCAAATGGGAGAGGGACAGAGGGTTCTTGCATTGCTCTGTTGCAACTTGCAAGTAACGATGGGATTTGATATCTATCTACACTCTGTATGAGAAGCTTGCATGTATTGGTGATTGTAGTGCACTAGTTTAGTCTTTGCTGTCAAGTGTAGTAGTCTGTTGCCTGATTGGTGATTGCAATGCACCTGTCTGGTCTTTGCTACCAAGTGAATTTCTTTGTACCTGATGGTTGATCATGCTTTTGTGGGTGCACTAGTCTGGGCTCTTGCATCACCTGGCCAACGGGGATCAAGTGTTACTGTTGTTCTCAATAACTGATTTCCAGTAAAATGTTGCTGTACAAGCTTGCACTCTAGTATATGTCTGACAATGCACTAGTCTCTGGTGTATGCTGTCAAGTAAATTTCATTTATGTATCTGCAAAGGAATATGACCGAATAATTTGACTGTGAAGTGTACTGGGATCATTTTTTGCCAAAGGAATTTCTGTCTATGTGTATGTTGTGCAGGTACATTGAGTGCCAATGTTTCGCTGGAATGTTGATTAACTTCTGTTCCGGTGAATTTCTGGCACTCCGGCATGACCATTTTTAGCAAAGGTCATGCCGAATTTTTGCCATGAAAATTTGTGTCGCTATCTAAAAACTCTTATCTCTTGTGTAGCCATGTCGTCTTCTGGAAACCGGAACGTCGACGGCGACGTCGCCGGGTCGTCTTCTCGGCAATTAGAGATGGAAGAGCACTACAGGCTCATGGCCCTGGAGTCGCAGCAGCAAGATGGTGAATATCGGCCTAGTGACGACGACGATGCTGATGACGATGCCGATGCTGGTGATGACTATGAGAGGAGGGTCATCGACCAGGAAACCACCGATAGTGGCGCCGGCGCGGGTGGCTCCGAGACATCTAGCCAGGCGAACAGAAGAGTTCGGAAGAAGCGGCGCCCAAACCTTGTCGCCGCCTAGCGGGACACATTCACATTGGTTGACCCCGCTAGTGGTATTCCGAAGGAGCCAGTAAAATTCGCGAAGGGGTACGGCCTCCAGCTGGAAGCAATCCTTCGTGATGTCGTCAACGTCAATGAGACGAACCTCCGAAGTAAGGACCATCTGCGCATCCAGCTAATCTCAAGGCTGCACGCACGGTATGAGTTCCCTCCGGAGTACAGAAACCAGGATCTGAAGAAGAATATTTTGAACAGATATGGCCTCACTAGGTTCACCAAACACCTAAGCAGTTATAAAACTATGTTGAGGGACATGATTGCTGATCATGAGCCTTTCGAAGAGGTCCATCGCCACTTTCCGCGGATGACGGAAGAGGACTTCAAGGTCTTCCTTGCGAATGAAGCCGATGATTTCACCAAGGCGCAAAGCAAATGGAGGAAGGACCTCGCGGAGAAGAACATTGGGCACCACCGTCTCGGTTGCCGTGGTTACGACGGCAAGAAGCCAAAATGGGACAAGGAGGACCAGGCATACATAGAGCAGGGCATCGAGAACCCCTACGACAGGTATGCGGACCCGCTGTTCAGGGCATTTGTTAGGTCCTGGTACCGTAAAGAAACGAAAATCAGGAAACTCGTCACAGACCCCAAGGTGGTGCAGGGTGTAGTTTTGCGCACAGACCCGAAGGTGGCGGAAGTCGAGAAAGTAGTGGTAAGAAATTTACAAGATTGTTAAGTCCATTGCAAGCTAGTAGCACATAATTCTAAAATTGTTCATGGTGTCTCTTCTGCAGCAAGCACATATACAAGCAGCTGAATCCGCCGGCTCCTCGTCCCAGACGTCGACAGGCAAAGTCCCGTGGGACAATCCTTACGTAAGGGGCATAAACATCGCAAAGGAGCAGTCGCCGTTGAAGAGGCCGCACTTAGGCCCTGTCACCGGCACTGGAGCAGGTCGCAAGCACTCCGCCTATGGCTTGCCTAAGCCTAGCACCAAGGAGTCGCGACATGCGAAGAAGAGCCAGGACACTTCAGAGACGGAGGCCTGATACGTCTCCAACGTATCTATAATTTTTGATGCTCCATGCTTGTTTTTACACCATTTGCCTAATGTTTCGTTACACTTCGTGGCACTTTTATGCATTTTCCGGAACTAACCTATTAACAAGTCACCACAGTGCCAGTTCCCTATTTTCTGCTATTTTTGTGTTTCAGAAGTGATACACAGGAAATATTCTTGGAATTGGACGAAACAAGTTCCTGAAGTCTTATTTTTCCCGGAAGCTTCCAGAGATCCGAAGAGGCGAAGGAGAGGGGCCATAGGCCAGCCTCACACTTGGCTGGCGCGGCCCAGGCCCTGGCCGCGCCGCCTAGGTGTGAGGAGGCTTGGGGCCACCCCTGACGACGCCCCTTCGCCTATGTAAAGCCTCGGGACGGAAAACCCTAGGGGAGTCAGCGAAATTTCCAGAACAGTTCCGCATCGCTGCCGCCGTCGAAGACAAATTTCGGGGGACAGAAGTCTCTGTTTCGGCACCCTGCCGGGACGGGGAAGTGCCCCCGGAGCCATCTCCATCGGTCTCCATCGCCGTCTCCGCCGTCTCCATCGACCTCACTGCCATCTCCATCAACCTTGCTGTCTCCTATGATGAGGAGGGAGTAGTTCATCCCCGGAGCTGAGGGCTCTACCGGTAGCTATGTGGTTCACCTCTCTCTCCCATGATGTGATCTTTATGTGATCGTGAGCTTTGTATCATGTTGAATAAGTAGATGGTACTCTTCTTCATTATGTGTACTCTAGTGTGTTATTAAAGTAATATATTCCTCCTGCCATGGTGTAACGGTGACAGTGCGTGCATCATGGTGGTACTTGGTTTAGGCTACGATTGTGATCTTTTATGGATTATGAGAATAATTATCACTATGATAGTATTGAAGTGATCTATTCCTCCTTTCATGGTGTAATGTTGACAGTGTGTGCACCGTGTTAGTACTTGGTCTAAGTTGCAATAATATCTATCTCGAGTTGTGATTTGCTTTGGATATCTCTATGAGTGGTGTTTGTCAAGTACTTGATGAACTTTGAGGAGTGCTTCGTAGCCCTACGCAATGATTAGTGTTATTCAATAGGAGAGTAATTCAGAGTACCATAGTGAAGAGAAGTTATCTATTGGTTCAATTATGTTACATTTGTTGGGAGTGTGTCCACTAGTGAAAGTATGATCCCTAGGCCTTGTTTCCAAGCTTTGCACACCGTTTACTTACTGTTTTGTTACATGTTTGCTTGCAGCAATATTTATTTCAGATCACGTTTGCTACTTATAATCATCACTACTACTTGTATTTCACTATCTCTTCGCCGAACTAGTGCACCTATATATCTGACAAGTGTATTGGGTGTGTTGGGGACACAAGAGACTTTCTGTATCGTAATTGCAGGGTTGTTTGAGAGGGATAGTTTTGACCTCTTCCTCCCTGAGTTCGATAAACCTTCGGTGATCCACTTAAGGGAAACTTGCTGCTGCTCTACAAACCTCTGCACTTGGAGGCCCAGCACTGTCTACAAGAACAGAAGCGTGTGTAGACATCAAGCTCTTTTCTGGCGCCGTTGCCGGGGAGGTAAGGTAAAAGGTACTCACATCCTCCTGTGTGAGTGCTCGGAGTTATTTCCTTTAGATTCTGCAATTATATCTTTTTGTTTCTTGTTTTTATTTTCACTAGTTAGGCTTAATGGAAAATAAAGAGTTCTTTAGTCTTTTTCCTGAGTTTAGATATGAAGTGTTTGAAGAGAAAATTGAAAAACCTTTGGAGTTTAATTTGCATGCTAATAGTGTTGTTAGTATGAATGCTTTGAACACCGTTGTTGCTAATGCTATATAAAAGTCTAAGCTTGGGGAAGCTGGTTTTGTTAAGCATGATATTTTTAGTTCCCCAGCTTTAGTGGAGAAAATTTGCTCTGATGATATTTTATCTCCCATATGTGATGTTCCTTCTTATGATGATATGTTTGAAGAATATGCTTTGCGAAATAGTTGTTCTCTAGCTTGTGATGATACTAAACCTCTAGTTTATGATGGTTATGATAATGGGTATAATATTTTCAGTTCACCTACTATTGAGGATAAAATTAGTTATGATTACAATATGCCTCCTATTTATGATGATTATGGTGATG
This sequence comes from Dactylis glomerata, assembly GCA_007115705.1. Classification (NCBI taxonomy): domain Eukaryota; kingdom Viridiplantae; phylum Streptophyta; class Magnoliopsida; order Poales; family Poaceae; genus Dactylis; species Dactylis glomerata. Next base: position 1,537,682 of record QXEO01001637.1, on the reverse strand, counting down.
AGAATAATTATTCTATTGAATTTGCTCCTACTACTATTGTTCCTATGGTGAGTATTAATTCTTTTATGCATGTGCTCATGATAGGGATGCTTTATGTGATAGTTATATTATTAATTCTATTCATGATGCTAATGAAAGTTATTATGAGAGAGGGAAACATGGTTTGATGGATCTCAACAATATTAAGTTTCCCCTCTTTATGTTGCAATTCTTGAAGTTGTACATGTTTTGCCTTCCTATGCTTTTTGCTTTGCGCTTTTATGACTTGTCTCTTTACAAGACTATTTTTCATAGGAAGTGGTTTAGATTTAAATGTCTTTCACATTTGCTTTTTGATGCTCTCTATTGCTTTAAGTTCCTATATGGCGCCTTTGCCTCAAGCTCTTATATGGCGCCCACATGAGCATATTTGCAAATTACTGCGCCTATCTCAAAGGCGTTAAAGAAAAGCACTCTTGGGAGATAACCCAATATTTTATTTTCAGTACTTTTTCTTTTATTTGAGTCTTGGAAGTCATTACTACTGTAATAACCTCTCCTTATCCTTTTTATTTCGTTGTTGTGCCAAGAGAAGCCTCTAATTTGAGTGAGGTAAAGATTTGGGGATGTTGCTGTCCTGAAACTGTTTTCGGTGCTGCATCGTAAAAATTCGTATAAATTCTCTGTATATCTTTTGGACCTGCGATTTCTTGTGCATATGCCCCAGGTTATATCCAAACTTTCGTTAGTTGAACACTTTTTGATTTCAGCAACAGAAAACCCTCAAAAAATCGGCCTTTGTCAGCTGTTCTGTTTTGACAGATTTCTGCCAATATTTGTGTTTGCCGCTTCATCGCTTTCTTTTGAGTTCTTTTGATCACGGAACTTTTGGGGAAGTTGCTACAGTAGTATGTGCTATATATGTGGTGGTTTTGAGTTGAAACCTGAAGCAAAAAGAGGTTGCTTATATGATATGCTACACTAATGTTGCTAATAGATTTGTGTTTAGTTTTGTATGAAGGAAGTTTTCAAGTGTAGGGATTGGAGAATGATGAGATGAGTTGAAGAATGGACAAAAGCTCAAGCTTGGGGATGCCCATGCATCACCCCAAGAAATACCCAAGAAGTACAAGCGTCGAAGCTTGGGGATGCCCCCGAGGCACCCCTTCTTCATCGGCAAAAATCAGGTCACCTTTCAAAACACTATATTTTTATTGCTTCATGCACTATGTGTTTTTCTTGGAGCGTCAGTTGTTTTAGTTTTCTTAGTTAGCTTAGTTTTGTTTTCTTCAATAAATGGTTGGACCCCAACAAATTTCCTTTGGAGGAGATGTACTCGTTTTCATTTGCCAAGAACACTCCGTTTTTCATTCTTACAATTTCACCGGGTGTTCTTCTTTTTCCGCTACTGCTTTTCTTTTTGTTTTCGCCTTGATTTGCGTTCAGACCTTGTCATATCTTTTCTTCAAGGTGTATTTTTGCCTCTGATCTTTATTGGTTTTCATCAAAAGAGGTGTCTCTAAAATTTTCAAATGGTGTTGGAAAAGAGAAAAAGCTTTGTGCAAAAAAGTGGTACAAGAAGGAGCTTGTGTAGACTGCGGCTTAGGCTTTTTCATGTCATGCTTGATGTCTTTTTGATGGTATGCTTAGTGGTTTTTCTGTAGCATGACTTGTCTCACATAACTGAGATTGCTTAATGAGCCTTTGAAAAAATCATGCGTTGTTTTTAATTATTTGGAAGCATTATTTTGGTTTTCTCCTTGATGCTTTATTTGGGTTGTCTTGGCGTATGCTCACACATGTTAGACTCTTACAAAGTCGCCAATAGCCTCTATGATCATTTAGTTTTTGACTTTTGATGCCATCTTATGCTTCTTTTAATGTCGCTTTGTCGCTTTGCATGATTATGGCCATTATTGCTCTCTTAATTTGGTCGCTCCCAGTCTTTTGCTAGCCCTCGCCTTGTACTGAGTATGAGCTCTACTCGTGCATCCAACTCCTAAAAGCCAAAGTTTTCCAAAGTGTCCACCATACATACCTACTAGCAATTTGCTATTCCAAGTAAATTTGACTTGCTTTTATTTTCTCTTCAAATTAAACTCTTACCAGTGTTATGCGAAATTCGGTCAGTAAAGCTCTCACGAACCGGAAGGCACACTTTACTTTTTCCTGTTCTTAAAAATTTGACATTGTGGTCTCTTATGTTGAGTTGTTATGCTTGCAAGTTGTAAGTTGGAGACTAGCCCAGCCATGCAGTCATGGGCAAGCTTTCGACATTGCACTTCTTATTTGAGTTGATATCGTGATCTTTTGTTTATGGATGCCTGCGGTGTGAAATGAATTGGGAATCTTGTGGGGATCATGGAGTTTGTATATGTGTTAGGGAAACGCCGGGCCGCTAATCTAAGCCATGCATAATTCATGGTGGAAATTTGCAGCATACCCATGGTGAACATTCGACGATGCATCTCACAATAAAAAGCTAAACAAATGGCAAATAAAAGAGATGTCGAGGTGTTCATTGTCTGCTTGTCCTGTCATTTTGATGTGGGCTTGTTCCATGTCATCGGCTACGGAGGTACCCCGTTGGCGGTTCTCAATGATATGCATATATTTACAATGACAAGAGCCTTGCTTGGGACTCTAAGTAAAGTAGCATGAGGTTTGGGTACTTGTATTCATGGGACACGAGGTTTTCAACTTATGATTTGTCAAGCATATGCATCATAATTGTTCTCGCATTAACTTTAACCATTCAAGATGCTTATGATGGGGGCAATGAGAGCTCAAAGCCGGTAAGTACCATAATTTTTAAAGGTTATAAAACTTGCAATCACTGCTTCCCTCTGCGAAGGGCCTTTCTTTTACTTTTATGTTGAGTCACCACCTTCTATCTTTATGCACCATTAAGAGAGCATAGTTGTCATTCTTAGTATAATGTGCATTGTCCCAAAGTTTTCATTGATTGATTCATATTGTTGGTTTCACTTGTTCTCAAATTATTTGTATCTAGTCGCCCTCTTAAACTTGAAGGTGTCCTATGCATTTATGTTTTGCTCTCCATGAAGGACAAGCTGAAAACCATTTGTATGTTTTTCCTAATGATTTGAACACACGTTTGACTTTCATTGTTTCATTTTCATGATCTTTTGTTTGTATTCATTTTCATGTTTATAACATGGTTGCTAAGTTTTTATTGTCAAGATTATATCTTGCATGCCCATGTTTTAAGTTCTTATGACCCCTGCTTACAACGCTTACATATATGATCAAGATTTTGTAGGTGCATGTCACCTCAAAAATTATTTCTTTTGTTATCACTTACCTACTCGAGGATGAGCAGGAGTTAAGCTTGGGGATGCTTGATACTGTCGGTGTTCTAGATACCGGGGTATCCCGGTCCACCTGCTCCTGGGCCCCGTCATCGGCCCATCTACAGCCCAGGGGAGAATCAACGACCCAAGCTACGAAGAAGACCCTCATGAGGAGGCGCCTCATGAGGAGAACGACGGCGGAAACTGCTAAGGACCAGAAGACCTCCTCACGAGCCCCCGCTGGTGAGGAGGGGGACCAAGTCCACGTCAGCTTAGCACGTTGGCGTGCAGAGCAAGAAGATGAACGGCAGAAGACCGCGTACCGCCCACGCTACCCCCGACAGGGAGGAGACCAACTTTCGCTGTGCCTGCCCAAAGCGGCACAGTGGTTGTTGGCCACCCCCCTAAAAATAGCGTGGACGGTGCAGGACGCCAGAGGAAGACGTCAGCTTCCTCCACCCACTCCTGTGGACCAGCGCCACTATCCTACGAAGACTACGTCCACAGAAGAGAGTAGTCTACAGCTGTCCTCCCTCCTTGGCCGTGTGTGTGGCAACCCCTTCCCCAAGAAGATAAGGGGAAGGAGGACCTTGGCGCTATAAAAGGAGGGGAGGCTACCCCTTAGATGGGATCTGATCTTCTCCGAGTTGCTAGCTGGGCACGCAGGTTCTTCAACCTCTGGCCAGCTAGAACTTTGTAACCAAAACCTTGTACTCCTCGCGAGGTGTCGCGTTGCAATACAAGAAGGCAGGAAGTAGGGGTGTTACCTCACCACGAGGGCCCTGAACCTGGGTAAAGCTCGGCGTCTCTCTCTGCAGTGCGTAGTGCGTTCGACAACTCGAGGCTTCCGTCACCGTGCTTCGTTGCGATCCTAGATCTCACACGTTCAGCCCCCTGCGTTCGAATCTTTGGGTCCGTCGCGTGGTACCCCGTGTTCTTGCGACACGAAATCCATCGACATTTGGCGCGCCAGGTAGGGGGCTGTGGTGTGTCTTCTTCCAGATCTGCTTCGACATGAGTGACGATCGTCGTCGTCTTCGCCTGCGCGCTGTCTGCGCGAGCCGTCGCCGAGAACGTCTTCAAGTCCTTGATGGCCTGGAAGCCATTGGAGAGGGTACGCCAGCGCCCGGCGACCTCGGCTTCGAGGGCTTCGCGGCGCTCGACGGGCCGCTTCGCCGCGCGACATGGCCGTCTTGCTTCCGGCCGGAGATCGGTGCGCGTTACGACGGAACCTCCGATCCCGTGGAGTTCTTGCAGCATTATGCGGCCGCCATACGGTCGGCGGGAGGTGACGGCCGTGTCATGGCCGGTTGGTTCATGATGGCGACAAAGGGAGAGCCTCGCTGGTGGCTCTACGGGCTACCACCAAGATCCATCTCGTCCTGGAGGGACCTCTGCGAGCGCTTCCTCGACAGATACGCATCCCTCGGACCTGAGCCAGAGGACGCGTAGGCCTGCGCCGTCCTCGATGGCCCCGTCCCCAGGTGCTTGAAGATGGGGCAGGGGGCTTAAGGGGCACCACCCCTCTTGCCTTCGGCTGAGGAAACGGAGCCCTTCGTCTGCGCAAGGAACAAAGTGTAACGGCAGTCTCACTCACCATTAATCTTTTCTATTCTGTAGAAACTGCCTGGAATCGTGAGTCTTGGCTCCACTAGCCTCACAATTTCAGCTAACTGCGACTTAGCGCAAACGTGAGTTTTCGCTCGACTGCCTTTCGAGAAAGAGCCGGAGCACGGTGTCCGCGCTGGGGCCTTCGCCCGGAAAACAGCAGGCCCGCAAAACCCAGAACGGATCGAGCTCTGACTAGGGAAGGGACCCGCTACAGTCATCTCATACGATCCATGGTGCTCTCTCCTCTCAAGCGACGCTCGAATGAAAGCGCATGGGCGCGTGGGGGTCGCACAATTCGTGCCGATTTCGTCAAGTACTCTGCTGTCCTTGTCTGCGGCCTTGTGTTTCTTCTCCTGGAATCGCCTTTGTTGTGTTTGGACGCCAGGGGGGCTGCAGGGAAATAGTCCTGTGTGCCATTACAGTCACCTCTGGAGCGCCAGCGCCCGCTAGCCTTGCACCACGAGCTGCATACTAAGCGTCAGGCTGCTGTCCCGCTCGGAGGCTGGCCCCTGAACGGCGTAGAGCATTCCCCAGACAAAGGCGAGACAAAGAAAATGACGCAAGGGTGCAGATGAGGATAATTCGGCGAACAATGCCTTAAGTACGATTACAACTTGAAATGGCCCAGCCGGGTAATGTCTAACAGCTGCCAAGTGTGCAGCTAACTCAGTTCTTCTGGAGGAGGTCTAGGAGGAGCTTACTGGGCGACCACCGCGTCGCCCTCGTCATCGCCGGTGCCTTGGCTGGAGCCTGAGGACGCCTCCCCGCTGGACTCCGACGCTCTGTCGTCTTCCTCCCCAGCTTCCCTGCTGCCGGACTCCCCGGAGCCGGAGGTGTCGCCGCTGGAGGAGCTCTCCTGGTCCGCGGCGGCGGGTGCTCCAGGGCGGGCGTAGATGGCCTGCAGCCGTCGCAGGGCGATCTCCAACCGCCCTGCCCTGGCCACCGCCGCGCGGTCGGGAGTTCCCGGCGGTGGAGGCGACGGCCTCTGCAGTACCTCTTCCAGGTTGAGGTCGGGGCGGAGGCGCTGGATGTTGGAGAAGATGCGCGTCCCCGCGAGCCCCAGCAGCTCCCGGCACTCGGCGTCGATGAGCTCCAAGACCTTCGCCGATGCGCCGTCCAGCTGTTCAGCCAGCTGGCTGAAGAAGAGCATGATCGACCCGTCGTCCTCGGGGACGGTGGGCAGGTTCAGCCCGTGGATGCTCAGGCGGTGCGCCGCCGCCATGACGCGGGCTGAGAACCCGCGGAACATCTGCACCCGCTGCCTTCGCAGCACGCGCGCCTCCTCTTCGGAGTCCCTAGCCTCCTGGAGCTCCTTGGAGGTCTCCACGCCCTGCAGGACCGACGCCAAGTTCTCCTCCTCAAGCCTCTGCACGTCGCGCTGGAGCGAGGCGATGGAGGCATCAGCTTCAGCAAGGGCGCGCTCGGTGCCCCAGCGCACCTCGTGCGCCCCCCTCAGTTCGGTCTCTAGGTCGCGGACCTGGCGCTCCAGGGTCTCGTGCCCCTGCTTGTACCTCACCAGGGCGGCGTCAGTCTTGGAGCGGAAGTCCGCGCGGCATGCCTCGGTGACCTCGGCGCGCCTCCGCTCGAACTCCTGCTCCATGCTGACCCGTCACTAGTTCAGCATGTGGTCCATCCTTCCCTGGAGGGAAGCCTCGCGCTGGTTCAGCGCCTCTTGATGTCGGGTCAGCTCAGCGGTGGACTGGCTGACCATTGCCTCCCGGCTCTCGAGGGCCTCTCGCTCCCTGTTGAGCCGATCCTCGAGGGCATGGAGCTGCTCCTCTCGGAGGCAGAGTCCCCGCTCGCGCTCGCGAGCCTCTGCTTCTCGGGCAGCGAGCCCGTCCTCTTGTAGGCTCAGGCTCTCCGCCCGGGAATCAGCACTCTCCTCGCGGGCGTGGAGGAGGGCCTCTCGGTCCTCGACTTCGTCCAGCCTCTGCTGGGCATTGGCGAGAAGACCGTCGGCATTTGTCCAGGCCTGGTCCAGGAGGTGCTGAGCTGCCCGCTTGGCCTCCTCCCCAGCCAATGCTGGGTTGGGAGGCCCGACGGTGGGTGGGATCTTCTGGCGCGCCTCGGAGATGATCTCCATGGCCTCGTGGTGCGCCCTAGCCAGGACCCCCCTCGCCGACTCCCTGGCGTTCGCCAGAGCTTCTTCGGCCTCCTCGACCGCGCTGGCGCAGATCTCCTCCGCCTCCTTCCTCGCCTGCTCGCGGCGCTCGGCGGCATGCTGGTCCAGGAGACGGCATCTCTCCGTGGCTTGGTGCAGGAGGGCCCAGCCCTCGTCGATGCGCGCTGATACGTCTCAAACGTATCTATAATTTTTGATGCTCCATGCTTGTTTTTACACCATTTGCCTATTGTTTCGTTACACTTAGTGGCACTTTTATGCATTTTCCGGAACTAACCTATTAACAAGTTGCCACAGTGCCAGTTTCCTGTTTTCTGCTGTTTTTGTGTTTCAGAGTGATACATAGGAAATATTCTCGGAATTGGATGAAACAAGTTCCTGAAGTCTTATTTTACCCGGAAGCTTCCAGAGATCCGAAGGAGAGTAGGAGGCGAGGCACCAGGGGCCCACACACAGGGGTGGCGCGGCCAGCTCCTGGCCCGCGCCACCACCACATGATGCCACCTGGCCCCTCCTCTGACATCGCCCCTTCGCCTATAAAGACCCCCCGACAGAAAAAAACCTAAGTACCCGATCAGATTTCCAGAACACATCACGATCCGCCGCCGCCGTCGACCCGAAGATCGGGAGGGTCCAGAAGCTCTTCCCGGCACCCTGCCGGAGAGGGGAATCGCCACCGGAGGTCTTCTTCATCGCCATGCTTGCCTCCGGAGCGATGAGTGAGTAGTCTACCTTGGACTATGGGTCCATAGCAGTAGCTAGATGGTTCTCTTCTCCACCATGTGCTTCATGTTTAGATCTCATGAGCTGCCCTACATGATTGACATCACCGTTATGTAATTCTACATGTTTGGTTTGTTGGGATCCGATGAATATTGGTGTTCATGATTAAGTTGCTGTACTGAATATTATCTTTTGTTATCTCTATGTTGTTTATGATCTTGCATGCTCTCCATTGTTAGTAGCTATCTTGGCCGAGTAGTTGCTAGTGACTCCAAGAGGGGGTATTTATGCTCGATAGTGGGTTCATGCCTCTATTTCACCTGGGGGAGTGACAGAAACCTCTAAGGTGGTAGATGTGCTGTTGCTACTAGGGAGAAAACAACATTCATATGCTCAAGGGCATGTGCTTTGTTTACATTACACACTTTGCTTAACGCAATTATCTGTTGTTCGCAACTTAATACTACTGGGGTGTTCAAATTGATATCCCCGGGAGTGGATTATTAGTCATAGATGCAGTTGGATGGCGGTCTATGTATTTTGTTGTAATGCCCAGAGTAAATCTCATAGTGATCTTCTTGACATATCACGTTATCTTTATTCTATCAATTGCCCAACTGTAATTTGTTTACCCAGCATGTGTTATTTTATCTATGGAGAGACACCACTAGTGAACTGTGGACCCCGGTCCTATTTCCATCATATTGCTATCACATGTTTACTTTACTCGCACTGTTTACTTTACTCGCATACTATATTGTTTTCCACTCGATACGCTTATAATCTTTGTTTCAAGCAAACCGGTGAGATTGACAACCTCATCGCAAGTTGGGAACAAAGTACTTGTTTGTGTGTGTGCAGGTTCCGCATCACCTTCAGTCGTCATTGTCTCTCCTCTCCTGATCGATAAACCTTGGTATCTTAACTGAGGGAAAACTAGCCGCTACACTCATCATACCTTCCTCTTGGGGTTCCCAACGGGCTGGTCATTCACCACGCAAAAGGACAGTCTGCTCCCACATCAACTTGGCACCATCAGTAATTTCCTGGCGCCATCAACAAGTAGCAGCTTATTTTCTGGCGCCATTGCCGGGGAGGAAGAGAAGACTTCTGCGAGGGGAGTTCTTCGCACACACATCCTTTACTTTGTTTTATTGTTTTGCTTTACTTTATTTATTTTACTTGCATTGCTTTTTATCAAAAACCCAAAAAAAATTAGAATCCTTGGTAGTTGTTTCTTTACTTTAGTTTATCATGCTGTTCCCTAAGTTCGTTCTGGAGGACCTCTCTGTAGGTAGTGGTTCGATTATTGGCAAAAGTAACATTGAGGAGTTCTTTAATCATGTTAGTATGCATGAGGAAGTTGAGGAAAAGTCTTGGGTTGAGCTTGCTCCTAGTATTGAAGTTGCTTCTGTTTATTTAATTGACATGCTGGAAACTAGGTTTGCTAGTCTTAATCCTTTTATGCAATATATGTTCCTTAAGCTTCATGAAATTGAGGATCCCAAAAAGAAAGCTTTTATCTTGGAAACTTTGCGCCTAGAATTTAAGGATGTCGTTATTGAAGCTAGGAAAGTTCTTAAACGTTTTAATAAACTCGATTCACCTATAACGGTTATTAGTACAAATGATGATGGGGCCGAGATACCTATACCTTGCAAGCTTTTGGGATTGAGTGAAGCTTTCGAAAATAATTTTGACTGGATTTGTCCTGAAAATCTTTTTGATGAGAATAGTGTACCAAAGCATGATCACAAAGGGTCTTCAAAAACTTATGTGGATGAAATACAATGCCTTATTGACAAGACCTCGGCTGTTGATCTTAATGCTTCTGCTGAAAATACTTGATTCGCAATTTTCTGCGCCTAGCTCAAAGGCGTTAAAGAAAAGCACTCTTGGGAGATAACCCAATTTTTCTTTTCAGTACTTTTTCTTTTATTTGAGTCTTGGAAGTCATTACTACTGTAATGACCGCTCCTTATCTTGTTTATTTCGTTTTTGTGCCAAGAGAAGCCTCTAATTTGAGTGAGGTAAAGATTTGGGGATGTTGCTGTCCTGAAACTGTTTTCGGGGCTGCACCGTAAAAATTCGTGAAAATTCTCTGTTTATCTTTTGGACCTGCGATTTCTTGTGCATATGCCCCAGGTTATATCCAAACTTTTGTTAGTTAAACACTTTTTGATTTGAGCAACAGAAAATCCCTCAAAAATTTGAGCTTTGTGAGCTGTTCAGTTTTGACAGATTTCTGCCAATATTTGTGTTTGCCACTTTATCGCTTTCTTTTGAGTTCTTTTGATCACGGAACTTTTGGGGAGGTTGCTACAGTAGTATTTGCTATATATGTGGTGGTTTTGAGTTGAAACCTGAAGCAAATAGAGGATTGATTATATGTTATGCTTGCACTAATGTTGCTAATAGAATTGTGTCTAGTTTTGTATGAAGGAAGTTTTCAAGTGTAGGGATTGGAGAATGATGACATGAGTTGAAGAATGGACAAAAGCTCAAGCTTGGGGATGCCCATGCATCACCCCAAGAAATATCCAAGAAGTACAAGCGTCAAAGCTTGGGGATGCCCCCGAGGCACCCCTTCTTCATCGGCAAAAATCAGGTCACCTTTCAAAACACTATATTTTTATTGCTTCATGCACTATGTGTTTTTCTTGGAGCGTCAGTTATTTTAGTTTTCTTAGTTAGTTTAGTTTGTTTGTTTGCTGCAATAAATGGTTGGACCCCAACAAATTTCTTTAGGAGATGTACTCGTTTTCATTTGCAAAGAACGCTCAGTTTTTCACTATTATCGTTCATCGATGCGTTCTTCTTTTTCTGCTACTGCTTTTGGTTTTCATTTTCGCCTTGATTTGCGTTCAGATCTTGTCATATCTTTTCATCAAGGTGTATTCTTGCCTCTGATCTTTATTGGTTTTCATCAAAAGAGGTGTTTACAAAATTTCAAATGGTGTTGGAAAAGAGAAAAAGCTTTGTGCAAAATAGTGGTACAAGAAGGAGCTTGTGTAGACTGCGGTTAGGCTTTTTCATGTCATGCTTGATGTATTTTTGATAGTATGCTTAGTGGTTTTGCTGTAGCATGACTTGTCTCAAATAACTGAGATTGCTTAATGAGCCTTTGAAAAAAATCATGCGTTGTTTTTATTGTATGGAAGCATTATTTTGGTTTTCACCTTGATGCTTTATTTGGGTTGACTTGGCGCATGCTCACACATGTTAGACTCTTACAAAGTCGCCAATAGCCTTCATGATCATTTAGTTTTTGACTTTTGATGCCATCGTATGCTTCTTTTAATGTCGCTTTGTCGCTTTGCATGATTATGGCCATTATTGCTCTCTTAGTTGGTCACTCCCAGTCTTTTGCTAGCCCTCGCCTTGTACTGAGTATGAGCTCTACTCGTGCATCCAACTCCTAAAAGCCAAAGTTTTCCAAAGTGTCCACCATACATACCTACTAGCAATTTGCTATTCCAAGTAAATTTGACTTGCTTTTATTTTCTCTTCAAATTAAACTCTTACCAGTGTTATGCGAAATTCGGTCAGTAAAGCTCTCACGAACCGGAAGGCACACTTTACTTTTTCCTGTTCTTAAAAATTTGACATTGTGGTCTCTTATGTTGAGTTGTTATGCTTGCAAGTTGTAAGTTGGATTCTAGCCCATCCATGCTGTCATGGGGCAAGCTTTCAACATTGCACTTCTTATTTGAGTTGATATCGTGATCTTTTGTTTATGGATGCCCGCGGTGTGAAATAAATTGGGAATCTTGTGGGGATCATGGAGTTTGTATATGTGTTAGGGAAACGCCGGGCCGCCAATCTAAGCCATGCATAATTCATGGTGGAAATTTGCAGCATACCCATGGTGAACATTCGACGACGCATCTCACAATAAAAAGCTAAACAAAAGGCAAATAAAAGAGATGTCGAGGTGTTCATTGTCTGCTTGTCCTGTCATTTTGGTGTGGGCTTGTTCCATGTCATCGGGCACGGAGGTACCCCATTGGCGGTTCTCAATGATATGCATATACTTACAATGACAAGAGCCTTGCTTGGGACTCTAAGTAAAGTAGCATGAGGTTTGGGTACTCGTATTCACGGGGCACGAGGTTTTCAACTTATGATTTGTCAAGCATATGCATCATAATTGTTCTCGCATTAACTTTAACCATTCAAGATGCTTATGATGGGGGCAATGAGAGCTCAAAGCCGGTAAGTACCATAATTTTTGAAGGTTATAAAACTTGCAATCACTGCTTCCCTCTGTGAAGGGCCTTTCTTTTACTTTTATGTTGAGTCACCACCTTCTTTCTTTATGCACCATTAAGAGAGCATAGTTTCATTCTTAGTGTGATATGCATTGTCCCAAAGTTCATTGATTGACTCATATTGTTGGTTTCACTTGTTCTTAAATTATTTGTATCTAGTCGCCCACTTAAACTTGAAGGTGTCCTTTGCATTTATGTTTTGCTCTCTTCGAAGGACAAGCTGAAAACCATTTGTATGTTTTTCCTTATGATTTGAACACACGTTTGACTTTCATTGTTTCATTTTCATGATCTTTTGTTTGTGTTCATTTGCATGTTTACAACATGGTTGCTAAGTTCTTATTGTCATGATTATATCTTCATGCCCATGTTTTAAGTTCTTATGATCCCAGCTCACAAATGCTTACATATATGATCAAGATTGTGTAGGTGCATGTCACCTCAAAAATTATTCTTTTGTTATCACTTACCTACTTGAGGACGAGCAGGAGTTAAGCTTGGGGATGCTTGATACGTCTCAAACGTATCTATAATTTTTGATGCTCCATGCTTGTTTTTACACCATTTGCCTATTGTTTCGTTACACTTAGTGGCACTTTTATGCATTTTCCGGAACTAACCTATTAACAAGTTGCCACAGTGCTAGTTTCCTGTTTTCTGCTGTTTTTGTGTTTCAGAGTGATACACAGGAAATATTCTCGGAATTGGACGAAACAAGTTCCTGAAGTCTTATTTTACCCGGAAGCTTCCAGAGATCCGAAGGAGAGTAGGAGGCGAGGCACCAGGGGCCCACACATAGGGGTGGCGCGGCCAGCCCCTGGCCCGCGCCACCACCGCGTGAGGCCACCTGGCCCCTCCTCTGACATCGCCCCTTCGCCTATAAAGACCCCCCGACGGAAAAAACCTAAGTACCCGATCAGATTTCCAGAACACATCGCAATCCGCCGCCGCCGTCGACCCGAAGATCGGGAGGGTCCAGAAGCTCTTCCCGGCACCCTGCCGGAGAGGGGAATCACCACCGGAGGTCTTCTTCATCGCCATGCTTGCCTCCGGAGCGATGAGTGAGTAGTCTACCTTGGACTATGGGTCCATAGCAGTAGCTAGATGGTTGTCTTCTCCACCATGTGCTTCATGTTTAGATCTCATGAGCTGCCCTACATGATTGAGATCACCGTTATGTAATTCTACATGTTTGGTTTGTTGGGATCCGATGAATATTGGTGTTTATGATTAAGTTGCTGTACTGAATATTATCTTTTGTTATCTCTATGTTGTTTATGATCTTGCATGCTCTCCGTTGTTAGTAGCTATCTTGGCCGAGTAGTTGCTAGTGACTCCAAGAGGGGGTGTTTATGCTCGATAGTGGGTTCATGCCTCTATTTCACCTGGGGGAGTGAAAGAAACCTCTAAGGTGGTAGATGTGCTGTTGCTACTAGGGAGAAAACAACATTCATATGCTCAAGGGCATATGCTTTGTTTACATTACACACTTTGCTTAATGCAATTATCTGTTGTTCGCAACTTAATACTACTGGGGTGTTCGGATTGATATCCCCGGGAGTGGATTATTAGTCATAGATGCAGTTGGATGGCGGTCTATGTATTTTGTTGTAATGCCCAGAGTAAATCTCATAGTGATCTTCTTGACATATCACGTTATCTTTATTCTATCAATTGCCCAACTGTAATTTGTTTACCCAGCATGTGTTATTTTATCTATGGAGAGACACCACTAGTGAACTGTGGACCCCGGTCCTATTTCCATCATATTGCTATCACCTGTTTACTTTACTCGCACTGTTTACTTTACTCGCATACTATATTGTTTTCCACTCGATACGCTTATAATCTTTGTTTCAAGCAAACCGGTGAGATTGACAACCTCATCGCAAGTTGGGAAGAAAGTACTTGTTTGTGTGTGTGCAGGTTCCGCATCACCTTCAGTCGTCATTGTCTCTCCTCTCCTGATCGATAAACCTTGGTATCTTAACTGAGGGAAAACTAGCCGCTACACTCATCATGCCTTCCTCTTGGGGTTCCCAACGGGCTGGTCATTCACCACGCACAAGGACAGTCTGCTCCCACATCAACTTGGCACCATCAGTAATTTCCTGGCGCCATCAACAAGTAGCACGCGCCTCCTCAGCGGTGCGCGCCCTGATGACCTCGTCCCGAAGGGCGCCGATCATGGCCGTGAGCACTCCCGCCCATGGGTCAGCAGCGTGGGGCTCAGCTGCGATCCTCGTAGGCCTCCCCAGAATCTCTGGCAGGGGAGGCGATGGAGTTCTGGAGGGCCCCAGCCTAGTGGAGGCCATCCTCTTCTTGCCGCGACGCTCGGGGGCTGCCCTCGTGCCGGACGGCACGGCCGTGCTCGTCGAGGGCTCCTCCGGGGCGGTGGTGGTGTTGGCTACAGAGGGGGCAGCCGCAGCTGCCCCCGTGGTCTCTGTTGTGCCCCCTGCGCTAGGGGGCTCAGTCCTGCTGGGAGCCGCAGCGGCTCCCGGGGCGGACTGCGCGTCCGTAGACGCGCGGTCCTCTTCTTCTCCGGCGGCACACGGCGGCGTCATCGGAGTGGCCATGGCAGCCGGGTCGGGGCCCGGCGTGGCCTGGCCGTTCTTCCTCCTCTTCTTCTCTTCCTTCTTCTCCTCGGCATCCCTGGAGAGGAAAAGGGGGAACGAGGTTAGGGGAAAGGTAAGACTAGAGGTAAAGGTCTTTGTGCAGGAACACTCACGAGGCATCCCGCTCCACCCATCCTCTTTTGCTCGGGAGGGCGGAGGGTGGCGGCGGGGGCGCGGAAGATTCGCCCGCCGGTTTCTTCCCATGGGAGGCCGCAGCCTCGGGTTGCCGGCTGGCGCGTTCATCGTTAAACTTGGAGCGGCGTTCCGCCTCCAGGCGGGCTCGGCGCCCCTCCTCCTCCAGGTCTCGCGAGGAGGACGCATCGGCGTCTCCCCCGGTGGGCAGGTCCGGTGAGGCGGAGTCATCGTCGGAGGAATCTGAGAGCACCACAGTGCCCTCGGGACGCCTCCGGCGGACCAGCCGCTCACCGGACTCCGCATCGTCGTCGTCGCCATCTCCAGAAGCCGTGGGCCCGGTTCCCCTTGCCGCCGAGTCCTGCTCCGAGCTGGCCGCAGGTGCGCTCGGGAGGGGACTAGGCACGACTCCGTCGGCAAGGAACGGGCCTGATACGTCTCAAACGTATCTATAATTTTTGATGCTCCATGCTTGTTTTTACACCATTTGCCTATTGTTTCGTTACACTTAGTGGCACTTTTATGCATTTTCCGGAACTAACCTATTAACGAGTTGCCACAGTGCCAGTTCCCTGTTTTCTGTTGTTTTTGTGTTTCAGAGTGATACACAGGAAATATTCTCGGAATTGGACGAAACAAGTTCCTGAAGTCTTATTTTACCCGGAAGCTTCCAGAGATCCGAAGAGAAGTAGGAGGGGGCCACCAGGGCCCCACACACAGGGGCGGCGCAGCCAGCCCCTGGCCCGCGCCACCCCCGTGTGAGGGCACCTGGCCCCTCCTCTGACATCGACCCTTCGCCTATAATGACCCCCCGATGGAAAAAACCTAAGGACCCGATCAGATTTCCAGAACAGATCGCGATCCGCCGCCGCCGTCGACCCGAAGATCGGGAGGGTCCAGAAGCTCTTCCCGGCACCCTGCCGGAGAGGGGAATCGCCACCGAAGGTCTTCTTCATCGCCATGCTTGCCTCCGGAGCGATGAGTGAGTAGTCTACCTTGGACTATGGGTCCATAGCAGTAGCTAGATGGTTGTCTTCTCCACCATGTGCTTCATGTTTAGATCTCATGAGCTGCCCTACATGATTGAGATCACCGTTATGTAATTCTACATGTTTGGTTTGTTGGGATCCGATGAATATTGGTGTTTATGATTAAATTGCTGTACTAAATATTATCTTTTGTTATCTCTATGTTGTTTATGATCTTGCATGCTCTCCGTTGTTAGTAGCTATCTTGGCCGAGTAGTTGCTAGTGACACCAAGAGGGGGTATTTATGCTCGATAGTGGGTTCATGCCTCTATTTCACCTGGGGGAGTGACAGAAACCTCTAAGGTGGTAGATGTGCTGTTGCTACTAGGGAGAAAACAACATTCATATGCTCAAGGGCATATGCTTTGTTTACATTACACACTTTGCTTAATGCAATTATCTGTTGTTCGCAACTTAATACTACTGGGGTGTTCGGATTGATATCCTCGGGGGTGGATTATTAGTCATAGATGCAGTTGGATGGAGGTCTATGTATTTTGTTGTAATGCCCAGAGTAAATCTCATAGTGATCTTCTTGACATATCACGTTATCTTTATTCTATCAATTGCCCAACTGTAATTTGTTTACCCAGCATGTGTTATTTTATCTATGGAGAGACACCACTAGTGAACTGTGGACCCCGGTCCTATTTACATCATATTGCTATCACCAGTTTACTTTACTCGCACTGTTTATTTTACTCGCATACTATATTATTTTCCACTTGATACGCTCATAATCTTTGTTTCAAGCAAACCGGTGAGATTGACAACCTCATCGCAAGTTGGGAACAAAGTACTTGGTTGTGTTGTGTGCAGGTTCCGCGTTGCTACTGGCCGAAGACGAGTTAACAAGTATCGTTAAACGGCGCCCTTGTTGGAGTGTTATTAAGCCAGTCTGCATCACCTTCAGTCGTCATTGTCTCTCCTCTCCTGACCGACATTAAACCTTGGTTTCTTAACTGAGGGAAAACTAGTCGCTATATTCATCATACCTTCCTCTTGGGGTTCCCAACGGGCTGGTTATCCACCACGCACAAGGACAGTCTGCTCCCACATCAACTCGGCACCATCAGTAATTTCCTGGCGCCATCACAAGTAGCAGCTAAATTTTCTGGCGCCGTTGCCGGGGAGGAAGAGAAGACTTCTGCGAGGGGAGTTTTTCGCACACACATCCTTTACTTTGTTTTGTTGTTTTGCTTTACTTTATTTATTTTACTTGCATTGTTTTATATCCAAAACCCAAAAAAAATTAGAATCCTTGGTAGTTGTTATTTCTTTACTTTTAGTTTATCATGTTGATCCCTAAGTACGTTCTGGAGGACCTCTCAGTAGGTAGTGGTTCGATTATTGGCAAAAGTAACATTGAGGAGTTCTTTAATCACATTAGTATGCATGAGGAAGTTGAGGAAAAGTCTTGGGCCGAGCTTGCTCCTAGTATTGAAGTTGCTTCTGTTTATTTAATTGACATGTTGGAAACTAGGTTTGCTAGTCTTAATCCTTTTATGCAATTTATGTTCCTTAAACTTCATGAAATTGAGGATCCCGAAAAGAAAGCTTTTATCTTGGAAACTTTGCGCCTAGAATTTAAGGATGTCGTTATTGAAGCTAGGAAAGTTCTTAAACGTTTTAATAAACTCAGTTCACCTATAACGGTTATTAGTACAAATGATGAAAGGGCCGAGATACCTATACCTTGCAAGCTTTTGGGATTTGAGTGAAGCTTTCGAAAATAATTTTGACTGGATTTGTCCTGAAAATCTTTTTGATGAGAATAGTGTACCAAAGCATGATCACAAAGGGTCTTCAAAAACTTATGTGGATGAAATACAATGCCTTATTGACAAGACCTCTGCTGTTGATCTTAATGCTTCTGCTGAAAATACTTGATTCGCAATTTTCTGCGCCTAGCTCAAAGGCGTTAAAGAAAAGCACTCTTGGGAGATAACCCAATGTTTTCTTTTCAGTACTTTTTCTTTTATTTGAGTCTTGGAAGTCATTACTACTGTAATGACCGCTCCTTATCTTGTTTATTTCGTTTTTGTGCCAAGAGAAGCCTCTAATTTGAGTGAGGTAAAGATTTGGGGATGTTGCTGTCCTGAAACTGTTTTCGGTGCTGCACCGTAAAAATTCGTATAAATTCTCTGTTTATATTTTCGACCTGAGATTTCTTGTGCATATGCCCCATGTTATATCCAAACTTTCGTTAGTTGAACACTTTTTGATTTCAGCAACAGAAAACCCTCAAAAAATTGGCCTTTGTCAGCTGTTCTGTTTTGACAGATTTCTGCCAATATTTGTGTTTGCCGCTTCATCGCTTTCTTTTGAGTTCTTTTGATCACGGAACTTTTGGGGAAGTTGCTACAGTAGTATGTGCTATATATGTGGTGATTTTGAGTTGAAACCTGAAGCAAAAAGAGGTTGATTATATGATATGCTACACTAATGTTGCTAATAGATTTGTGTTTAGTTTTGTATGAAGGAAGTTTTCAAGTGTAGGGATTGGAGAATGATGAGATGAGTTTAAGAATGGACAAAAGCTCAAGCTTGGGGATACCCATGCATCACCCCAAGAAATACCCAAGAAGTACAAGCGTCGAAGCTTGGGGATGCCCCCGAGGCACCCCTTCTTCATCGGCAAAAATCAGGTCACCTTTCAAAACACTATATTTTTATTGCTTCATGCACTATGTGTTTTTCTTGGAGCGTCAGTTGTTTTAGTTTTCTTAGTTAGCTTAGTTTTGTTTTCTTCAATAAATGGTTGGACCCCAACAAATTTCCTTTGGAGGAGATGTACTCGTTTTCATTTGCCAAGAACACTCCGTTTTTCATTCTTACAATTTCACCGGGTGTTCTTCTTTTTCCGCTACTGCTTTTCTTTTTGTTTTCGCCTTGATTTGCGTTCAGACCTTGTCATATCTTTTCTTCAAGGTGTATTTTTGCCTCTGATCTTTATTGGTTTTCATCAAAAGAGGTGTCTCTAAAATTTTCAAATGGTGTTGGAAAAGAGAAAAAGCTTTGTGCAAAAAAGTGGTACAAGAAGGAGCTTGTGTAGACTGCGGCTTAGGCTTTTTCATGTCATGCTTGATGTCTTTTTGATGGTATGCTTAGTGGTTTTTCTGTAGCATGACTTGTCTCACATAACTGAGATTGCTTAATGAGCCTTTGAAAAAATCATGCGTTGTTTTTAATTATTTGGAAGCATTATTTTGGTTTTCTCCTTGATGCTTTATTTGGGTTGACTTGGCGCATGCTCACACATGTTAGACTCTTACAAAGTCGCCAATAGCCTTCATGATTGTTTAGTTTTTGACTTTTGATGCCATCGTATGCTTCTTTTAATGTCGCTTTGTCGCTTTGCATGATTATGGCCATTATTGCTCTCTTAGTTGGTCGCTCCCAGTCTTTTGCCAGCCCTCGCCTTGTACTGAGTATGAGCTCTACTCGTGCATCCAACTCCTAAAAGCCAAAGTTTTCCAAAGTGTCCACCATACATACCTACTAGCAATTTGCTATTCCAAGTAAATTTGACTTGCTTTTATTTTCTCTTCAAATTAAACTCTTACCAGTGTTATGCGAAATTCGGTCAGTAAAGCTCTCACGAACCGGAAGGCACACTTTACTTTTTCCTGTTCTTAAAAATTTGACATTGTGGTCTCTTATGTTGAGTTGTTATGCTTGCAAGTTGTAAGTTGGATTCTAGCCCATCCATGCTGTCATGGGGCAAGCTTTCAACATTGCACTTCTTATTTGAGTTGATATCGTGATCTTTTGTCTATGGATGCCCGCGGTGTGAAATGAATTGGGAATCTTGTGGGGATCATGGAGTTTGTATATGTGTTAGGGAAACGCCGGGCCGCCAATCTAAGCCATGCATAATTCATGGTGGAAATTTGCAGCATACCCATGGTGAACATTCGACGACGCATCTCACAATAAAAAGCTAAACAAAAGGCAAATAAAAGAGATGTCGAGGTGTTCATTGTCTGCTTGTCCTATCATTTTGGTGTGGGCTTGTTCCATGTCATCGGGCACGGAGGTACCCCATTGGCGGTTCTCAATGATATGCATATACTTACAATGACAAGAGCCTTGCTTGGGACTCTAAGTAAAGTAGCATGAGGTTTGGGTACTCGTATTCACGGGGCACGAGGTTTTCAACTTATGATTTGTCAAGCATATGCATCATAATTGTTCTCGCATTAACTTTAACCATTCAAGATGCTTATGATGGGGGCAATGAGAGCTCAAAGCCGGTAAGTACCATAATTTTTGAAGGTTATAAAACTTGCAATCACTGCTTCCCTCTGCGAAGGGCCTTTCTTTTACTTTTATGTTGAGTCACCACCTTCTATCTTTATGCACCATTAAGAGAGCATAGTTGTCATTCTTAGTGTGATATGCATTATCCCAAAGTTCATTGATTGACTCATATTGATTGGTTTCACTTGTTCTTAAATTATTTGTATCTAGTCGCCCTCTTAAACTTGAAGGTGTCCTATGCATTTATGTTTTGCTCTCTTTGAAGGACAAGCTGAAAACCATTTGCATGTTTTTCCTTATGATTTGAACACATGTTTGACTTTCATTGTTTCATTTTCATGATCTTTTGTTTGTGTTCATTTGCATGTTTACAACATGGTTGCTAAGTTCTTATTGTCATGATTATATCTTTCATGCCCATGTTTTAAGTTCTTATGATCCCAGCTCACAAATGCTTACATATATGATCAAGATTGTGTAGGTGCATGTCACCTCAAAAATTATTCTTTTGTTATCACTTACCTACTCGAGGACGAGCAGGAGTTAAGCTTGGGGATGCTTGATACGTCTCAAACATATCTATAATTTTTGATGCTCCATGCTTGTTTTTCCACCATTTGCCTATTGTTTCATTACACTTAGTGGCACTTTTATGCATTTTCCGGAACTAACCTATTAACGAGTTGCCACAGTGCCAGTTCCCTGTTTTCTGCTGTTTTTGTGTTTCAGAGTGATACACAGGAAATATTCTCGGAATTGGACGAAACAAGTTCCTGAAGTCTTATTTTACCCGGAAGCTTCCAGAGATCCGAAGAGAAGTAGGAGGGGGCCACCAGGGCCCCACACACAGGGGCGGCGCAGCCAGCCCCTGGCCCGCGCCACCCCCGTGTGAGGGCACCTGGCCCCTCCTCTGACATCGACCCTTCGCCTATAATGACCCCCCGATGGAAAAAACCTAAGGACCCGATCAGATTTCCAGAACAGATCGCGATCCGCCGCCGCCGTCGACCCGAAGATCGGGAGGGTCCAGAAGCTCTTCCCGGCACCCTGCCGGAGAGGGGAATCGCCACCGAAGGTCTTCTTCATCGCCATGCTTGCCTCCGGAGCGATGAGTGAGTAGTCTACCTTGGACTATGGGTCCATAGCAGTAGCTAGATGGTTGTCTTCTCCACCATGTGCTTCATGTTTAGATCTCATGAGCTGCCCTACATGATTGAGATCACCGTTATGTAATTCTACATGTTTGGTTTGTTGGGATCCGATGAATATTGGTGTTTATGATTAAGTTGTTGTACTGAATATTATCTTTTGTTATCTCTATGTTGTTTATGATCTTGCAAGCTCTCCATTGTTAGTAGCTATCTTGGCCGAGTAGTTGCTAGTGACTCCAAGAGGGGGTATTTATGCTCGATAGTGGGTTCATGCCTCTATTTCACCTGGGGGAGTGACAGAAACCTCTAAGGTGGTAGATGTGCTGTTGCTACTAGGGAGAAAACAACATTCATATGCTCAAGGGCATATGCTTTGTTTACATTACACACTTTGCTTAATGCAATTATCTGTTGTTCGCAACTTAATACTTTTGGGGTGTTCGGATTGATATCCCCGGGGGTGGATTATTAGTCATAGATGCAGTTGGATGGCGGTCTATGTATTTTGTTGTAATGCCCAGAGTAAATCTCATAGTGATCTTCTTGACATATCACGTTATCTTTATTCTATCAATTGCCCAACTGTAATTTGTTTACCCAGCATGTGTTATTTTATCTATGGAGAGACACCACTAGTGAACTGTGGACCCCGGTCCTATTTACATCATATTGCTATCACCTGTTTACTTTACTCGCACTGTTTATTTTACTCGCATACTATATTGTTTTCCACTTGATACGCTCATAATCTTTATTTCAAGCAAACCGGTGAGATTGACAACCTCATCGCAAGTTGGGAAGAAAGTACTTGGTTGTGTTGTGTGCAGGTTCCGCGTTGCTACTGGCCGAAGACGAGTTAACAAGTATCGTTAAACGGCGCCCTTGTTGGAGTGTTATTAAGCCAGTCTGCATCACCTTCAGTCGTCATTGTCTCTCCTCTCCTGACCGACATTAAACCTTGGTTTCTTAACTGAGGGAAAACTAGCCGCTATATTCATCATACCTTCCTCTTGGGGTTCCCAACGGGCTGGTTATCCACCACGCACAAGGACAGTCTGCTCCCACATCAACTCGGCACCATCAGTAATTTCCTGGCGCCATCACAAGTAGCAGGGCCCCAGGCGTTGAACTTCGAGATCCCCGCCGTAACGCGGCTGGTCTCCCGAGCGCCCAGATTGTAGATCGGCAGGGCATTGCGCGGGATGGCGGGGATGGAAGCGGAAGAGAAGAAGGCTCTTATTACCTCCTCCTGAGCATCGGCGTTGAGCTCGCTGACATGGAGCCTGAGGTCGTCCCCGGCCCTGTGCCTCCAGATCTCCTAGCGGTGGTCCTGTAGGGGGGCGATGCGTCGGGTAACGAACTCTACCCCGACCATGGTCCCTGTGACGCCGGCCTTTCGGAGATCTCGGATTCGCGGGCGGAGCATCCTCAGGGCTTCCTCAGGAAGGGCCTCGCTGGCCCAGGTGGTGAGCTTGACGGGAGGGATCCCGGTGACGAGGAAGAGCTCCGATTCTTCGAGGATGTCAACGAAGAACCAGCGGCTCTGAAAGTCTTCAACTTTCTTCATCCACTTCAAGTCGATGAAGTTGCCCTCCGTCCCGGCGGTGGCGATGAAGGAGACGCATCTGGAACTCTGGTTCAGCCCAGAGGACCGGAGAGAGAAGAGGTGGCGAAAGTACGCCACCGACGGCTTGATGCCGATCCAGGCCTCGCAGGCACAGGCGAAGACCGCCAGCAAGGTGACGGACTTGGGATGCAGGTGGATGGCCTGGATCCCGTAAGTCTCTAGGATCGCCAGGAAGAAGGGGAGAACGGCAGCAGCAGGCCGGCGAAGACGGAAAAGAGGAAGAAAGGCTGCGCCGTCGCGGGCAGAGTGTCCCACGGCGCGCGGCCGTGCCAGATGCGGGTGGCGCCCCACTCATTATTCTTGCTCCCAACCATCTCTCGGACGGTCTGGAGCTCGCGGCTGCTCTTGATGCGGGAGTCGAGCAGGGGCGCCGGCGGCCGCGGCACAGCTTCAGAAGACCTCGCCGCTCCAACGGCCCTGCGCGGTGCCATGGCTCTGGGCGGGGGCGAGTTGCAGCGAGAAGATTGGAGGCTAGGAGGATTTGGATGCGCAAGATCTTTGGCAGGGAGGTGGCAGCGGCAATGTGCTGTGGGTAGGGGAAGAAGCCTTCTCTGCCAAGCCTTTAAAGGGGCGGCCGGGGCGCGGTTTCCGAAACGTCGCCCTTGACGCGACGGTTCGAAAAACACCCGTTACCCCACCCACTACGCACGATCCCCACGCCGCTTCGCTCCGCCAACTACGAGGGTGCCACACGCCCACGACCTCCGCTTCTTCACATGGTAATCTGACCGCGCGGTTGACGCGTGCCGTTGGAGGGCCCAGCAGCTTCTGGGGCCCTCGGCCCTTCGCTCCCTCAAGAGGGCGCACTCGCGGGACGGGCTCCCGGGGGCTACTGTCAGTGTTCTGGATACCGGGGTATCCCGGTCCACCTGCTTCTGGGCCCCGTCATTGGCCCATCTTCAGCCCAGGGGAGAATCGACGACCCAAGCTACGAAGAAGACCCTCATGAGGAGGCGCCTCATGAGGAGAACGACGGCGGAAACTGCTAAGGACCAGAAGAC
This sequence comes from Dactylis glomerata, assembly GCA_007115705.1. NCBI lineage: Eukaryota > Viridiplantae > Streptophyta > Magnoliopsida > Poales > Poaceae > Dactylis > Dactylis glomerata. The sequence continues at coordinate 1,513,844 of QXEO01001637.1, read as the reverse complement.
CTCCTCACGAGCCCCCGCTGGTGAGGAGGGGGACCAAGTCCACGTCAGCTCAGCACGTTGGCGTGCAGAGCAAGAAGATGAAGGGCAGAAGACCGTGTACCGCCCACGCTACCCCCGACAGGGAGGAGACCAACTTTCGCTGTGCCTACCCAAAGCGGCACAGTGGTTGTTGGCCACCCCCTAAAAATAGCGTGGATGGTGCAGCGCGCCATAGGAAGACGTCAGCTTCCTCCACCCACTCCTGTGGACCGGCGCCACTACCCTACAAAGACTACGTCCACAGAAGAGAGTAGTCTACAGCTGTCCTCCCTCCTTGGCCATGTGTGTGGCAACCCCTTCCGCAAGAAGATAAGGGGAAGGAGGACCTTGGCGCTATAAAAGGAGGGGAGGCTACCCCTTAGATGGGATCTGATCTTCTCCGAGTTGCTAGCTGGGCACGCAGGTTCTTCAACCTCTGGCCAGCTAGAACTTTGTAACCAAGACCTTGTACTCCTCGCGAGGTGTCGCGTTGCAATACAAGAAGGCAGGAAGTAGGGGTGTTACCTCACCACGAGGGCCCTGAACCTGGGTAAAGCTCGGCGTCTCTCTCTGCAGTGCGTAGTGCGTTCGACAACTCGAGGCTTCCGTCACCGTGCTTCGTTGCGATCCTAGATCTCACACGTTCAGCCCCCTGCGTTCGAATCTTTGGGTCTGTCGCGTGGTACCCCGTGTTCTTGTGACATAAAATCCATCGACAGATACGTCTCCAACGTATCTATAATTTTTGATGCTCCATGCTTGTTTTTACACCATTTGCCTAATGTTTCGTTACACTTCGTGGCACTTTTATGCATTTTTCGGAACTAACCTATTAACAAGTCGCCACAGTGCCAGTTCCCTGTTTTCTGCTGTTTTTGTCTTTTAGAAGTGATACACAGGAAATATTCTCGGAATTGGACGAAACAAGTTCCTGAAGTCTTATTTTGCCCGGAAGCTTCCAGAGATCCGAAGAGGTGAAGGAGAGGGGCCACAGGCCAGCCTCACACTAGGCCGGCGCGGCCCAGGCCCTGGCCGCGCCGCCTAGGTGTGAGGAGGCCTGGGGCCAGCCCTGACGATGCCCCTTCGCCTATATAAAGCCTCGGGACGGAAAACCCTAGGGGAGTCGGCGAAATTTCCAGAACAGTTCCGCATCGCCGCCGCCATCGAAGACAAATTTCGGGGGACAGAAGTCTCTATTCCGGCACCCTGCCGGGACGGGGAAGTGCCCCCGGAGCAATCTCCATCGGTCTCCATCGCCGTCTCCGCCGTCTCCATCGACCTCACCGCCATCTCCATCAACCTTGCTGTCTCCTATGATGAGGAGGGAGTAGTTCATCCCCGGGGCTGAGGGCTCTACCGGTAGCTATGTGGTTCACCTCTCTCTCCCATGATGTGATCTTTATGTGATCGTGAGCTTTGTATCATGTTGAATAAGTAGATGTTACTCTTCTTCATTATGTGTACTCTAGTGTGTTATTAAAGTAATCTATTCCTCCTGCCATGGTGTAACGGTGACAGTGCGTGCATAATGGTGGTACTTGGTTTAGGCTACGATTGTGATCTTTTATGGATTATGAGAATAATTATCACTATGATAGTATTGAAGTGATCTATTCCTCCTTTCATGGTGTAATGTTGACAGTGTGTGCACCGTGTTAGTACTTGGTCTAAGTTGCAATAATATCTATCTTGAGTTGTGATTTGCTTTGGATATCTCTATGAGTGGTGTTTGTCAAGTACTTGATGAACTTTGAGGAGTGCTTCGTAGCCCTACGCAATGATTAGTGTTATTCAATAGGAGAGTAATTCAGAGTACCATAGTGAAGAGAAGTTATCTATTGGTTCAATTATGTTACATTTGTTTGGAGTGTGTCCACTAGTGAAAGTATGATCCCTAGGCCTTGTTTCCAAGCTTTGCACACCGTTTACTTACTGTTTTGTTACATGTTTGCTTGCAGCGATATTTATTTCAGATCACGTTTGCTACTTATAATCATCACTACTACTTGTATTTCACTATCTCTTCGCCGAACTAGTGCACCTATACATCTGACAAGTGTATTGGGTGTGTTGGGGACACAAGAGACTTTCTGTATCGTAATTGCAGGGTTGTTTGAGAGGGATAGTTTTGACCTCTTCCTCCCTGAGTTCGATAAACCTTGGGTGATCCACTTAAGGGAAACTTGCTGCTACTCTACAAACCTCTGCACTTGGAGGCCCAACACTGTCTACAAGAATAGAAGCGTGTGTAGACATCAAGGCCCTCAAGAGAAAGATCGCGGACTTGGAAACTAACATGGAAAGGAGGATCGAGGAGAAAACTGTTGCGAAGGTCAACAAAATCATGCCCGACCTCGCCCAGAGGATCGCCGCTTATATCGCGGGAGGCCAAACGGGGTCGTTACCATTGCTGAGCTTAGGCGTCACCAACTCGGACAAAGAGGCGCTGCGGGCTCAAAGTGAACAACAACATGATTCACCCGCTGCAACAGTGACTCCGGAGGGCAGCAACACAGGTGCTAGCCGTACGGAGGACTCGCCGGCCGTGGCGGCTAGCAGCCCCTCCATCACTTGCACGCCCACTGGTCTGTCGATGCTTGCCGAGCTCAACGCCCTCACGGTAATAAATTAAGCCTCCTCTGCAAGAAGTCAATTACTTCATCGCTGCCACTCTCTTTTGAAATACGTGTTGTGTTTCTGCATGAGAGCTCGACATAATGCACCTTGCTACTGAAACTGGACAACCAGTTCAAGGATGTGGCGAAGGGAAACATCTTGATGCCACTCAGCCGGCAGTACCACGGCAACCCTATGCCCGATAGCGTGCACCGGGTTCAGGTGGCACATGTTTTGCCGTTCTGCCATGACTTGTATCCTCCTAACCAACCAGCGGACGCTGAAAGCAAGCTGAAGATCGGACAACTGAAGAACCACATCTTACTATGGCCGAAAGCCCTGATTCGGCTGAACACCGCCTTAAGGTCAGAGGCAAGCCAAGAAAGGGTCACTCCACCGATTGTGTCGGCGGCGCCGAGCCAAGGCAAGGTCGCTCCGCCCTCTGTGCCGGAGGCAAGGGAAGAAAGGCCCGACACTCCACCCGCTTATGATCCTCCCGAGCACGATGGCGCAATGGGTATTGACCAGGCTTCCATCGATACTTTTATCGCTGATTTGGAGGCCGACGATGCTCCTCGACATGTACCCGATCAAGGCCATGGTCCTCTGGCGAAGAAGCTGATGTTCAGTTCTCAGGAAATGCCAGAGGAACAAGCTGCCGCCTTCACCGCGCCGCCGCAATCTATGATTTCACCGAAGACACTCTTCGTTCTAACCAAGGAGGAGATGCAACAAAAAGGCACTCCCTTCTGCAACAAGAAGAAGGAGAGGAAGCGAAAGAAGAAAGGTGAAGCGGCCTCTACCTCTGTGCGCCCAGCGGCTCAAGTTCTTGACTGGTTGTCGACCCCTTGGAGGAAGATGCATTATCTCGGTTCACCGATGCTGCCGAGTGAGATTCTCAAAGATATGGGGGGGCAGCATCAAGGACGTGCATGACAGCATCATGTATATGGAGGACCAACTTCTCAGAGAGAAAAATCCCGGGTACCCGGTACATGTGGTCAAGGTGCCCACTAATGTGGGCTTTGTGGATGGGTACCCAGGGGATCTTTTCTTTATTAGATTCGAAGACATCTTCAGGCTCTTGCACATGTTCCGGATGGACAAAAGCATGAGGTTTGGGTACTTGTATTCATGGGACACGAGGTTTTCAACTTATGATTTGTCAAGCATATGCATCATAATTGTTCTCGCATTAACTTTAACCATTCAAGATGCTTATGATGGGGGCAATGAGAGCTCAAAGCCGGTAAGTACCATAATTTTTAAAGGTTATAAAACTTGCAATCACTGCTTCCCTCTGCGAAGGGCCTTTCTTTTACTTTTATGTTGAGTCACCACCTTCTATCTTTATGCACCATTAAGAGAGCATAGTTGTCATTCTTAGTATAATGTGCATTGTCCCAAAGTTTTCATTGATTGATTCATATTGTTGGTTTCACTTGTTCTCAAATTATTTGTATCTAGTCGCCCTCTTAAACTTGAAGGTGTCCTATGCATTTATGTTTTGCTCTCCATGAAGGACAAGCTGAAAACCATTTGTATGTTTTTCCTAATGATTTGAACACACGTTTGACTTTCATTGTTTCATTTTCATGATCTTTTGTTTGTATTCATTTTCATGTTTATAACATGGTTGCCAAGTTTTTATTGTCAAGATTATATCTTGCATGCCCATGTTTTAAGTTCTTATGATCCCAGCTTACAACGCTTACATATATGATCAAGATTGTGTAGGTGCATGTCACCTCAAAAATTATTTCTTTTGTTATCACTTACCTACTCGAGGATGAGCAGGAGTTAAGCTTGGGGATGCTTGATACTGTCGGTGTTCTAGATACCGGGGTATCCCGGTCCACCTGCTCCTGGGCCCCATCATCGGCCCATCTATAGCCCAGGGGAGAATCAACGACCCAAGCTACGAAGAAGACCCTCATGAGGAGGCGCCTCATGAGGAGAACGACGGCGGAAACTGCTAAGGACCAGAAGACCTCCTCACGAGCCCCCGCTGGTGAGGAGGGGGACCAAGTCCACGTCAGCTTAGCACGTTGGCGTGCAGAGCAAGAAGATGAACGGCAGAAGACCGCGTACCGCCCACGCTACCCCCGACAGGGAGGAGACCAACTTTCGCTGTGCCTGCCCAAAGCGGCACAGTGGTTGTTGGCCACCCCCCTAAAAATAGCGTGGACGGTGCAGGACGCCAGAGGAAGACGTCAGCTTCCTCCACCCACTCCTGTGGACCGGCGCCACTACCCTACGAAGACTACGTCCACAGAAGAGAGTAGTCTACAGTTGTCCTCCCTCCTTGGCCGTGTGTGTGGCAACCCCTTCCCCAAGAAGATAAGGGGAAGGAGGACCTTGGCGCTATAAAAGGAGGGGAGTCTACCCCTTAGATGGGATCTGATCTTCTCCGAGTTGCTAGCTGGGCACGCAGGTTCTTCAACCTCTGGCCAGCTAGAACTTTGTAACCAAAACCTTGTACTCCTCGCGAGGTGTCGCGTTGCAATACAAGAAGGCAGGAAGTAGGGGTGTTACCTCACCACGAGGGCCCTGAACCTGGGTAAAGCTCGGCGTCTCTCTCTGCAGTGCGTAGTGCGTTCGACAACTCGAGGCTTCCATCACCGTGCTTCGTTGCGATCCTAGATCTCACACGTTCAGCCCCCTGCGTTCGAATCTTTGGGTCCGTCGCGTGGTACCCCGTGTTCTTGCGACACGAAATCCATCGACATTTGGCGCGCCAGGTAGGGGGCTATGGTGTGTCTTCTTCCAGATCTGCTTCGACATGAGTGATGATCATCATCGTCTTCGCCTGCGCGCTGTCTACGCGAGCCTTCGCCGAGAACGTCTTCAAGTCCTTGATGGCCTGGAAGCCATTGGAGAGGGTACGCCAGCGCCCGGCGACCTCGGCTTCGAGGGCTTTGCGGCGCTCGACGGGCCGCTTCGCCGCGCGACATGGCCGTCTTGCTTCCGGCCGGAGATCGGTGCGCGTTACGACGGAACCTCCGATCCCGTGGAGTTCTTGCAGCATTATGTGGCCGCCATACGGTCGGCGGGAGGTGACGGCCATGTCATGGCCGGTTGGTTCATGATGGCGACAAAGGGAGAGCCTCGCCGGTGGCTCTACGGGCTACCACCAAGATCCATCTCGTCCTGGAGGGACCTCTGCGAGCGCTTCCTCGACAGATACGCATCCCTCGGACCTGAGCCAGAGGATGCGTAGGCCTGCGCCGTCCTCGATGGCACCGTCCCCAGGTGCTTGAAGATGGGGCAGGGGGGCTTAAGGGGCGCCACCCCCCTTGCCTTCGGCTGAGGAAACGGAGCCCTTCATCTGCGTAAGGAACAAAGTGTAACGGGAGTCTCACTCACCATTAATCTTTTCTATTCTGTAGAAACTGCCTGGAATCGTGAGTCTTGGCTCCACTAGCCTCACAATTTCAGCTAACTGCGACTTAGCGCAAACGTGAGTTTTCGCTCGACTGCCTTTCGAGAAAGAGCCGGAGCACGGTGTCCGCGCTGGGGCCTTCGCCCGGAAAACAGCAGGCCCGCAAAACCCAGAACGGATCGAGCTCTGTCTAGGGAAGGGACCCGCTACAGTCATCTCATACGATCCATGGTGCTCTCTCCTCTCAAGCGACACTCGAATGAAAGCGCATGGGCGCGTGGGGGTCGCACAATTCGTGCCGATTTCGCCAAGTACTCTGCTGTCCTTGTCTGCGGCCTTGTGTTTCTTCTCCTGGAATCGCCTTTGTTGTGTTTGGACGCCAGGGGGGCTGTAGGGAAATAGTCCTGTGTGCCATTACAGTCACCTCTGGAGCGCCAGCGCCCGCTAGCCTTGCACCACGAGCTGCATACTAAGCGTCAGGCTGCTGTCCCGCTCGGAGGCTGGCCCCTGAACGGCGTAGAGCATTCCCCAGACAAAGGCGAGACAAAGAAAATGACGCAAGGGTGCAGATGAGGATAATTCGGCGAACAACGCCTTAAGTACGATTACAACTTGAAATGGCCCAGCCGGGTAATGTCTAACAGCTGCCAAGTGCGCAGCTAACTCAGTTCTTCTGGAGGAGGTCTAGGAGGAGCTTACTGGGCGACCGCCGCGTCGCCCTCGTCATCGCCGGTGCCTTGGCTGGAGCCTGAGGACGCCTCCCCGCTGGACTCCGACGCTCTGTCGTCTTCCTCCCCAGCTTCCCTGCTGCCGGACTCCCCGGAACCGGAGGTGTCGCCGCTGGAGGAGCTCTCCTGGTCCGCGGCGGCGGGTGCTCCAGGGCGGGCGTAGATGGCCTGCAGCCGTCGCAGGGCGATCTCCAACCGCCCTGCCCTGGCCACCGCCGCGCGGTCGGGAGTTCCCGGAGGTGGAGGCGACGGCCTCTGCAGTACCTCTTCCAGGTTGAGGTCGGGGTGGAGGCGCTGGATGTTGGAGAAGATGCGCGTCCCCGCGAGCCCCAGCAGCTCCCGGCACTCGGCGTCGATGAGCTCCAAGACCTTCGCCGATGCGCCGTCTAGCTGTTCAGCCAGCTGGCTGAAGAAGAGCATGATCGACCCGTCGTCCTCGGGGACGGTGGGCAGGTTCAGCCCGTGGATGCCCAGGCGGTGCGCCGCCGCCATGACGCGGGCTGAGAACCCGCGGAACATCTGCACCCGCTGCCTTCGCAGCACGCGCGCCTCCTCTTCGGAGTCCCTAGCCTCCTGGAGCTCCCTGGAGGTCTCCACGCCCTGCAGGACCGACGCCAAGTTCTCCTCCTCAAGCCTCTGCACGTCGCGCTGGAGCGAGGCGATGGAGGCATCAGCTTCAGCAAGGGCGTGCTCGGTGCCCCGGCGCACCTCGTGCGCCCCCCTTAGTTCGGTCTCTAGGTCGCGGACCTGGCGCTCCAGGGTCTCGCGCCCCTGCTTGTACCTCACCAGGGCGGCGTCAGTATTGGAGCGGAAGTCCGTGTGGCATGCCTCGGTGACCTCGGTGCGCCTCCGCTCGAACTCCTGCTCCATGCTGACCCGTCACTGGTTCAGCATGTGGTCCATCCTTCCCGGGAGGGAAGCCTCGCGCTGGTTCAGCGCCTCTTGATGCCGGGTCAGCTTAGCGGTGGACTGGCTAACCATTGCCTCCCGGCTCTCGGGGGCCTCTCGCTCCCTGTTGAGCCGATCCTCGAGGGCATGGAGCTGCTCCTCTCGGAGGCAGAGTCCCCGCTCGCGCTCGCGAGCCTCTGCTTCTCGGGCAGCGAGCCCGTCTTCTTCATCGCCATGCTTGCCTCCGGAGCGATGAGTGAGTAGTCTACCTTGGACTATGGGTCCATAGCAATAGCTAGATGGTTCTCTTCTCCACCATGTGCTTCATGTTTAGATCTCATGAGCTTCCCTACATGATTGAGATCACCGTTATGTAATTCTACATGTTTGGTTTGTTGGGATCCGATGAATATTGGTGTTTATGATTAAGTTGTTGTACTGAATATTATCTTTTGTTATCTCTATGTTGTTTATGATCTTGCATGCTCTCCGTTGTTAGTAGCTATCTTGGCCGAGTAGTTGCTAGTGACTCCAAGAGGGGGTATTTATGCTCGATAGTGGGTTCATGCCTCTATTTCACCTGGGGGAGTGACAGAAACCTCTAAGGTGGTAGATGTGCTGTTGCTACTAGGGAGAAAACAACATTCATATGCTCAAGGGCATGTGCTTTGTTTACATTACACACTTTGCTTAACGCAATTATCTGTTGTTCGCAACTTAATACTACTGGGGTGTTCGAATTGATATCCCCGGGAGTGGATTATTAGTCATAGATGCAGTTGGATGGCGGTCTATGTATTTTGTTGTAATGCCCAGAGTAAATCTCATAGTGATCTTCTTGACATATCACGTTATCTTTATTCTATCAATTGCCCAACTGTAATTTGTTTACCCAGCATGTGTTATTTTATCTATGGAGAGACACCACTAGTGAACTATGGACCCCGGTCCTATTTCCATCATATTGCTATCACATGTTTACTTTACTCGCACTGTTTACTTTACTCGCATACTATATTGTTTTCCACTCGATACGCTTATAATCTTTGTTTCAAGCAAACCGGTGAGATTGACAACCTCATCGCAAGTTGGGAACAAAGTACTTGTTTGTGTGTGTGCAGGTTCCGCATCACCTTCAGTCGTCATTGTCTCTCCTCTCCTGATCGATAAACCTTGGTATCTTAACTGAGGGAAAACTAGCCGCTACACTCATCATACCTTCCTCTTGGGGTTCCCAACGGGCTGGTCATTCACCACGCAAAAGGACAGTCTGCTCCCACATCAACTTGGCACCATCAGTAATTTCCTGGCGCCATCAACAAGTAGCAGCTTATTTTCTGGCGCCGTTGCCGGGGAGGAAGAGAAGACTTCTGCGAGGGGAGTTCTTCGCACACACATCCTTTACTTTGTTTTATTGTTTTGCTTTACTTTATTTATTTTACTTGCATTGCTTTTTATCAAAAACCCAAAAAAAATTAGAATCCTTGGTAGTTGTTTCTTTACTTTAGTTTATCATGCTGTTCCCTAAGTTCGTTCTGGAGGACCTCTCTGTAGGTAGTGGTTCGATTATTGGCAAAAGTAACATTGAGGAGTTCTTTAATCACGTTAGTATGCATGAGGAAGTTGAGGAAAAGTCTTGGGTTGAGCTTGCTCCTAGTATTGAAGTTGCTTCTGTTTATTTAATTGACATGCTGGAAACTAGGTTTGCTAGTCTTAATCCTTTTATGCAATATATGTTCCTTAAGCTTCATGAAATTGAGGATCCCAAAAAGAAAGCTTTTATCTTGGAAACTTTGCGCCTAGAATTTAAGGATGTCGTTATTGAAGCTAGGAAAGTTCTTAAACGTTTTAATAAACTCGATTCACCTATAACGGTTATTAGTACAAATGATGATGGGGCCGAGATACCTATACCTTGCAAGCTTTTGGGATTGAGTGAAGCTTTCGAAAATAATTTTGACTGGATTTGTCCTGAAAATCTTTTTGATGAGAATAGTGTACCAAAGCATGATCACAAAGGGTCTTCAAAAACTTATGTGGATGAAATACAATGCCTTATTGACAAGACCTCGGCTGTTGATCTTAATGCTTCTGCTGAAAATACTTGATTCGCAATTTTCTGCGCCTAGCTCAAAGGCGTTAAAGAAAAGCACTCTTGGGAGATAACCCAATTTTTCTTTTCAGTACTTTTTCTTTTATTTGAGTCTTGGAAGTCATTACTACTGTAATGAACGCTCCTTATCTTGTTTATTTCGTTTTTGTGCCAAGAGAAGCCTCTAATTTGAGTGAGGTAAAGATTTGGGGATGTTGCTGTCCTGAAACTGTTTTCGGTGCTGCACCGTAAAAATTCGTGAAAATTCTCTGTTTATCTTTTGGACCTGCGATTTCTTGTGCATATGCCCCAGGTTATATCCAAACTTTTGTTAGTTAAACACTTTTTGATTTGAGCAACAGAAAATCCCTCAAAAATTTGAGCTTTGTCAGCTGTTCAGTTTTGACAGATTTCTGCCAATATTTGTGTTTGCCACTTTATCGCTTTCTTTTGAGTTCTTTTGATCACGGAACTTTTGGGGAGGTTGCTACAGTAGTATTTGCTATATATGTGGTGGTTTTGAGTTGAAACCTGAAGCAAATAGAGGATTTATTATATGTTATGCTTGCACTAATGTTGCTAATAGAATTGTGTTTAGTTTTGTATGAAGGAAGTTTTCAAGTGTAGGGATTGGAGAATGATGAGATGAGTTGAAGAATGGACAAAAGCTCAAGCTTGGGGATGCCCATCCATCACCCCAAGAAATATCCAAGAAGTACAAGCGTCAAAGCTTGGGGATGCCCCCGAGGCACCCCTTCTTCATCGGCAAAAATCAGGTCACCTTTCAAAACACTATATTATTATTGCTTCATGCACTATGTGTTTTTCTTGGAGCGTCAGTTGTTTTAGTTTTCTTAGTTAGTTTAGTTTGTTTGTTTGCTGCAATAAATGGTTGGACCCCAACAAATTTCTTTAGGAGATGTACTCGTTTTCATTTGCAAAGAACGCTCAGTTTTTCACTATTATCGTTCATCGATGCGTTTTTCTTTTTCTGCTACTGCTTTTGGTTTTCATTTTCGCCTTGATTTGCGTTCAGATCTTGTCATATCTTTTCATCAAGGTGTATTCTTGCCTCTGATCTTTATTGGTTTTCATCAAAAGAGGTGTTTACAAAATTTCAAATGGTGTTGGAAAAGAGAAAAAGCTTTGTGCAAAATAGTGGTACAAGAAGGAGCTTGTGTAGACTGCGGCTTAGGCTTTTTCATGTCATGCTTGATGTATTTTTGATAGTATGCTTAGTGGTTTTGCTGTAGCATGACTTGTCTCAAATAACTGAGATTGCTTAATGAGCCTTTGAAAAAAATCATGCGTTGTTTTTATTGTATGGAAGCATTATTTTGGTTTTCACCTTGATGCTTTATTTGGGTTGACTTGGCGCATGCTCACACATGTTAGACTCTTACAAAGTCGCCAATAGCCTTCATGATCATTTAGTTTTTGACTTTTGATGCCATCGTATGCTTCTTTTAATGTCGCTTTGTCGCTTTGCATGATTATGGCCATTATTGCTCTCTTAGTTGGTCGCTCCCAGTCTTTTGCTAGCCCTCGCCTTGTACTGAGTATGAGCTCTACTCGTGCATCCAACTCCTAAAAGCCAAAGTTTTCCAAAGTGTCCACCATACATACCTACTAGCAATTTGCTATTCCAAGTAAATTTGACTTGCTTTTATTTTCTCTTCAAATTAAACTCTTACCAGTGTTATGCGAAATTCGGTCAGTAAAGCTCTCACGAACCGGAAGGCACACTTTACTTTTTCCTGTTCTTAAAAATTTGACATTGTGGTCTCTTATGTTGAGTTGTTATGCTTGCAAGTTGTAAGTTGGATTCTAGCCCATCCATGCTGTCATGGGGCAAGCTTTCAACATTGCACTTCTTATTTGAGTTGATATCGTGATCTTTTGTTTATGGATGCCCGCGGTGTGAAATGAATTGGGAATCTTGTGGGGATCATGGAGTTTGTATATGTGTTAGGGAAACGCCGGGCCGCCAATCTAAGCCATGCATAATTCATGGTGGAAATTTGCAGCATACCCATGGTGAACATTCGACGACGCATCTCACAATAAAAAGCTAAACAAAAGGCAAATAAAAGAGATGTCGAGGTGTTCATTGTCTGCTTGTCCTGTCATTTTGGTGTGGGCTTGTTCCATGTCATCGGGCACGGAGGTACCCCATTGGCGGTTCTCAATGATATGCATATACTTACAATGACAAGAGCCTTGCTTGGGACTCTAAGTAAAGTAGCATGAGGTTTGGGTACTCGTATTCACGGGGCACGAGGTTTTCAACTTATGATTTGTCAAGCATATGCATCATAATTGTTCTCGCATTAACTTTAACCATTCAAGATGCTTATGATGGGGGCAATGAGAGCTCAAAGCCGGTAAGTACCATAATTTTTGAAGGTTATAAAACTTGCAATCACTGCTTCCCTCTGTGAAGGGCCTTTCTTTTACTTTTATGTTGAGTCACCACCTTCTTTCTTTATGCACCATTAAGAGAGCATAGTTTCATTCTTAGTGTGATATGCATTGTCCCAAAGTTCATTGATTGACTCATATTGTTGGTTTCACTTGTTCTTAAATTATTTGTATCTAGTCGCCCACTTAAACTTGAAGGTGTCCTTTGCATTTATGTTTTGCTCTCTTCGAAGGACAAGCTGAAAACCATTTGTATGTTTTTCCTTATGATTTGAACACACGTTTGACTTTCATTGTTTCATTTTCATGATCTTTTGTTTGTGTTCATTTGCATGTTTACAACATGGTTTCTAAGTTCTTATTGTCATGATTATATCTTCATGCCCATGTTTTAAGTTCTTATGATCCCAGCTCACAAATGCTTACATATATGATCAAGATTGTGTAGGTGCATGTCACCTCAAAAATTATTCTTTTGTTATCACTTACCTACTTGAGGACGAGCAGGAGTTAAGCTTGGGGATGCTTGATACGTCTCAAACGTATCTATAATTTTTGATGCTCCATGCTTGTTTTTACACCATTTGCCTATTGTTTTGTTACACTTAGTGGCACTTTTATGCATTTTCCGGAACTAACCTATTAACAAGTTGCCACAGTGCCAGTTTCCTGTTTTCTGCTGTTTTTGTGTTTCAGAGTGATACACAGGAAATATTCTCGGAATTGGACGAAACAAGTTCCTGAAGTCTTATTTTATCCGGAAGCTTCCAGAGATCCGAAGGAGAGTAGGAGGCGAGGCACCAGGGGCCCACACACAGGGGTGGCGCGGCCAGCCCCTGGCCCGCGCCACCACCGCGTGAGGCCACCTGGCCCCTCCTCTGACATCGCCCCTTCGCCTATAAAGACCCCCCGACGGAAAAAACCTAAGTACCCGATCAGATTTCCAGAACACATCGCAATCCGCCGCCGCCGTCGACCCGAAGATCGGGAGGGTCCAGAAGCTCTTCCCGGCACCCTGCCGGAGAGGGGAATCGCCACCGGAGGTCTTCTTCATCGCCATGCTTGCCTCCGGAGCGATGAGTGAGTAGTCTACCTTGGACTATGGGTCCATAGCAGTAGCTAGATGGTTGTCTTCTCCACCATGTGCTTCATGTTTAGATCTCATGAGCTGCCCTACATGATTGAGATCACCGTTATGTAATTCTACATGTTTGGTTTGTTCGGATCCGATGAATATTGGTGTTTATGATTAAGTTGTTGTACTGAATATTATCTTTTGTTATCTCTATGTTGTTTATGATCTTGCATGCTCTCCGTTGTTAGTAGCTATCTTGGCCGAGTAGTTGCTAGTGACTCCGAGTAGTTGATAGTGGGTTCATGCCTCTATTTCACCTGGGGGAGTGAAAGAAACCTCTAAGGTGGTAGATGTGCTGTTGCTACTAGGGAGAAAACAACATTCATATGCTCAAGGGCATATGCTTTGTTTACATTACACACTTTGCTTAATGCAATTATCTGTTGTTCGCAACTTAATACTACTGGGGTGTTCGGATTGATATCCCCGGGAGTGGATTATTAGTCATAGATGCAGTTGGATGGCGGTCTATGTATTTTGTTGTAATGCCCAGAGTAAATCTCATAGTGATCTTCTTGACATATCACGTTATCTTTATTCTATCAATTGCCCAACTGTAATTTGTTTACCCAACATGTGTTATTTTATCTATGGAGAGACACCACTAGTGAACTGTGGACCCCGGTCCTATTTCCATCATATTGCTATCACCTGTTTACTTTACTCGCACTGTTTACTTTACTCGCATACTATATTGTTTTCCACTCGATACGCTTATAATCTTTGTTTCAAGCAAACCGGTGAGATTGACAACCTCATCGCAAGTTGGGAAGAAAGTACTTGTTTGTGTGTGTGCAGGTTCCGCATCACCTTCAGTCGTCATTGTCTCTCCTCTCCTGATCGATAAACCTTGGTATCTTAACTGAGGGAAAACTAGCCGCTACACTCATCATGCCTTCCTCTTGGGGTTCCCAACGGGCTGGTCATTCACCACGCACAAGGACAGTCTGCTCCCACATCAACTTGGCACCATCAGTAATTTCCTGGCGCCATCAACAAGTAGCATGCGCCTCCTCAGCGGTGCGCGCCCTGATGACCTCGTCCCGAAGGGCGCCGATCATGGCCGCGAGCACTCCCGCCCATGGGTCAGCAGCGTGGGGCTCAGCTGCGATCCTCGTAGGCCTCCCCAGAATCTCTGGCAGGGGAGGCGATGGAGTTCTGGAGGGCCCCAGCCTAGTGGAGGCCATCCTCTTCTCGCCGCGACGCTCGGGGGCTGCCCTCGTGCCGGACGGCACGGCCGTGCTCGTCGAGGGCTCCTCCGGGGCGGTGGTGGTGTTGGCTACAGAGGGGGCAGCCGCAGCTGCCCCCGTGGTCTCTGTTGTGCCCCCTGCGCTAGGGGGCTCAGTCCTGCTGGGAGCCGCAGCGGCTCCCGGGGCGGACTGCGCGTCCGTAGACGCGCGGTCCTCTTCTTCTCCGGCGGCACGCGGCGGCGTCATCGGAGTGGCCATGGCAGCCGGGTCGGGGCCCGGTGTGGCCTGGCCGTTCTTCCTCTTCTTCCTCCTCTTCTTCTCTTCCCTCTTCTCCTCGGCATCCCTGGAGAGGAAAAGGGGGAACGAGGTTAGGGGAAAGGTAAGACTAGAGGTAAAGGTCTTTGTGCAGGAACACTCACGAGGCGTCCCGCTCCACCCATCCTCTTTTGCTCGGGAGGGCGGAGGGTGGCGGCGGGGGCGCGGAAGATTCGCCCGCCGGTTTCTTCCCATGGGAGGCCGCAGCCTCGGGTTGCCGGCTGGCGCGTTCATCGTTAAACTTGGAGCGGCGTTCCGCCTCCAGGCGGGCTCGGCGCCCCTCCTCCTCCAGGTCTCGCGAGGAGGACGCATCGGCGTCTCCCCCGGTGGGCAGGTCCGGCGAGGCGGAGTCATCGTCGGAGGAATCTGAGAGCACCACAGTGCCCTCGGGACGCCTCCGGCGGACCAGCCGCTCACCGGACTCCGCATCATCGTCGTCGCCATCTCCAGAGGCCGTGGGCCCCGTTCCCCTTGCCGCCGAGTCCTGCTCCGAGCTGGCCGCAGGTGCGCTCGGGAGGGGACCAGGCACGACTCCGTCGGCAAGGAACGGGCCTGATACGTCTCAAACGTATCTATAATTTTTGATGCTCCATGCTTGTTTTTACACCATTTGCCTATTGTTTCGTTACACTTAGTGGCACTTTTATGCATTTTCCGGAACTAACCTATTAACGAGTTGCCACAGTGCCAGTTCCCTGTTTTCTGCTGTTTTTGTGTTTCAGAGTGATACACAGGAAATATTCTCGGAATTGGACGAAACAAGTTCCTGAAGTCTTATTTTACCCGAAAGCTTCCAGAGATCCGAAGAGAAGTAGGAGGGGGCCACCAGGGCCCCACACAGGGGCGGCGCAGCCAGCCCCTGGCCCGCGCCACCCCCGTGTGAGGGCACCTGGCCCCTCCTCTGACATCGACCCTTCGCCTATAAAGACCCCCCGATGGAAAAAACCTAAGGACCCGATCAGATTTCCAGAACAGATCGCGATCCGCCGCCGCCGTCGACCCGAAGATCGGGAGGGTCCAGAAGCTCTTCCCGGCACCCTGCCGGAGAGGGGAATCGCCACCGAAGGTCTTCTTCATCGCCATGCTTGCCTCCGGAGTGATGAGTGAGTAGTCTACCTTGGACTATGGGTCCATAGCAGTAGCTAGATGGTTGTCTTCTCCACCATGTGCTTCATGTTTAGATCTCATGAGCTGCCCTACATGATTGAGATCACCGTTATGTAATTCTACATGTTTGGTTTGTTGGGATCCGATGAATATTGGTGTTTATGATTAAATTGCTGTACTGAATATTATCTTTTGTTATCTCTATGTTGTTTATGATCTTGCATGCTCTCCGTTGTTAGTAGCTATCTTGGCCGAGTAGTTGCTAGTGACACCAAGAGGGGGTATTTATGCTCGATAGTGGGTTCATGCCTCTATTTCACCAGGGGGAGTGACAGAAACCTCTAAGGTGGTAGATGTGCTGTTGCTACTAGGGAGAAAACAACATTCATATGCTCAAGGGCATATGCTTTGTTTACATTACACACTTTGCTTAATGCAATTATCTGTTGTTCGCAACTTAATACTACTGGGGTGTTCGGATTGATATCCCCGGGGGTGGATTATTAGTCATAGATGCAGTTGGATGGCGGTCTATGTATTTTGTTGTAATGCCCAGAGTAAATCTCATAGTGATCTTCTTGACATATCACGTTATCTTTATTCTATCAATTGCCCAACTGTAATTTGTTTACCCAGCATGTGTTATTTTATCTATGGAGAGACACCACTAGTGAACTGTGGACCCCGGTCCTATTTACATCATATTGCTATCACCTGTTTACTTTACTTGCACTGTTTATTTTACTCGCATACTATATTGTTTTCCACTTGATACGCTCATAATCTTTGTTTCAAGCAAACCGGTGAGATTGACAACCTCATCGCAAGTTGGGAACAAAGTACTTGGTTGCGTTGTGTGCAGGTTCCGCGTTGCTACTGGTCGAAGACGAGTTAACAAGTATCGTTAAACGGCGCCCTTGTTGGAGTGTTATTAAGCCAGTCTGCATCACCTTCAGTCGTCATTGTCTCTCCTCTCCTGACCGACATTAAACCTTGGTTTCTTAACTGAGGGAAAACTAGCCGCTATATTCATCATACCTTCCTCTTGGGGTTCCCAACGGGCTGGTTATCCACCACGCACAAGGACAGTCTGCTCCCACATCAACTCGGCACCATCAGTAATTTCCTGGCGCCATCACAAGTAGCAGCTAAATTTTCTGGCGCCGTTGCCGGGGAGGAAGAGAAGACTTCTGCGAGGGGAGTTTTTCGCACACACATCCTTTACTTTGTTTTGTTGTTTTGCTTTACTTTATTTATTTTACTTGCATTGTTTTATATCCAAAACCCAAAAAAAATTAGAATCCTTGGTAGTTGTTATTTCTTTACTTTTAGTTTATCATGTTGATCCCTAAGTACGTTCTGGAGGACCTCTCAGTAGGTAGTGGTTCGATTATTGGCAAAAGTAACATTGAGGAGTTCTTTAATCACATTAGTATGCATGAGGAAGTTGAGGAAAAGTCTTGGGCCGAGCTTGCTCCTAGTATTGAAGTTGCTTCTGTTTATTTAATTGACATGTTGGAAACTAGGTTTGCTAGTCTTAATCCTTTTATGCAATTTATGTTCCTTAAACTTCATGAAATTGAGGATCCCGAAAAGAAAGCTTTTATCTTGGAAACTTTGCGCCTAGAATTTAAGGATGTCGTTATTGAAGCTAGGAAAGTTCTTAAACGTTTTAATAAACTCAGTTCACCTATAACGGTTATTAGTACAAATGATGAAAGGGCCGAGATACCTATACCTTGCAAGCTTTTGGGATTGAGTGAAGCTTTCGAAAATAATTTTGACTGGATTTGTCCTGAAAATCTTTTTGATGAGAATAGTGTACCAAAGCATGATCACAAAGGGTCTTCAAAAACTTATGTGGATGAAATACAATGCCTTATTGACAAGACCTCTGCTGTTGATCTTAATGCTTCTGCTGAAAATACTTGATTCGCAATTTTCTGCGCCTAGCTCAAAGGCGTTAAAGAAAAGCACTCTTGGGAGATAACCCAATGTTTTCTTTTCAGTACTTTTTCTTTTATTTGAGTCTTGGAAGTCATTACTACTGTAATGACCGCTCCTTATCTTGTTTATTTCGTTTTTGTGCCAAGAGAAGCCTCTAATTTGAGTGAGGTAAAGATTTGGGGATGTTGCTGTCCTGAAACTGTTTTCGGTGCTGCACCGTAAAAATTCGTATAAATTCTCTGTTTATCTTTTCGACCTGAGATTTCTTGTGCATATGCCCCAGGTTATATCCAAACTTTTCTTAGCTGAACACTTTTTGATTTGAGCAACAGAAAATCCCTCAAAAATTCGACCTTTGTCAGCTGTTCAGTTTTGACAGATTTCTGCCAATATTTGTGTTTGCCGCTTTATCGCTTTCTTTTGAGTTCTTTTGATCACGGAACTTTTAGGGAAGTTGCTACAGTAGTATGTGCTATATATGTGGTGGTTTTGAGTTGAAACCTGAAGCAAATAGAGGATTGATTATATGTTATGCTTACACTAATGTTGCTAATAGAATTGTGTTTAGTTTTGTATGAAGGAAGTTTTCAAGTGTAGGGATTGGAGAATGATGAGATGAGTTGAAGAATGGACAAAAGCTCAAGCTTGGGGATGCCCATCCATCACCCCAAGAAATATCCAAGAAGTACAAGCATCAAAGCTTGGGGATGCCCCCGAGGCACCCCTTCTTCATCGGCAAAAATCAGGTCACCTTTCAAAACACTATATTTTTATTGCTTCATGCACTATGTGTTTTTCTTGGAGCGTCAGTTGTCTTAGTTTTCTTAGTTGGTTTAGTTTGTTTGTTTGCTGCAATAAATGGTTGGACCCCAACAAATT
The DNA here is from genome assembly GCA_007115705.1 of Dactylis glomerata. NCBI lineage: Eukaryota > Viridiplantae > Streptophyta > Magnoliopsida > Poales > Poaceae > Dactylis > Dactylis glomerata. Next base: position 1,495,126 of record QXEO01001637.1, on the reverse strand, counting down.
TCTTTTGGAGAAGTTGTCTCGTTTTCATTTGCAAAGAACGCTCAGTTTTTCACTCTTATTGTTCATCGATGCGTTCTTCTTTTTCTGTTACTGCTTTTAGTTTTGGTTTTCGCCTTGATTTGCGTTCAGATCCTGTCATATCTTTTCATCAAGGTGTATTTTTGCCTCTGATCTTTATTGGTTTTCATCAAAAGAGGTGTTTATAAAAATTTCAAATGGTGTTGGAAAAGAGAAAAAGCTTTGTGCAAAATAGTGGTACAAGAAGGAGCTTGTGTAGACTGCGGCTTAGGCTTTTTCATGTCATGCTTGATGTCTTTTTGATAGTATGCTTAGTGGTTTTGCTGTAGCATGACTTGTCTCAAATAACTGAGATTGCTTAATGAGCCTTTGAAAAAATCATGCGTTGTTTTTATTGTATGGAAGCATTATTTTGGTTTTCTCCTTGATGCTTTATTTGGGTTGACTTGGCGCATGCTCACACATGTTAGACTCTTACAAAGTCGCCAATAGCCTTCATCATTATTTAGTTTTTGACTTTTGATGCCATCGTATGCTTCTTTTAATGTCGCTTTGTCGCTTTGCATGATTATGGCCATTATTGCTCTCTTAGTTGGTCGCTCCCAGTCTTTTGCTAGCCCTCGCCTTGTACTGAGTATGAGCTCTACTCGTGCATCCAACTCCTAAAAGCCAAATTTTTCCAAAGTGTCCACCATACATACCTACTAGCAATTTGCTATTCCAAGTAAATTTGACTTGCTTTTATTTTCTCTTCAAATTAAACTCTTACCAGTGTTATGCGAAATTCGGTCAGTAAAGCTCTCACGAACCGGAAGGCACACTTTACTTTTTCCTGTTCTTAAAAATTTGACATTGTGGTCTCTTATGTTGAGTTGTTATGCTTGCAAGTTGTAAGTTGGATTCTAGCCCATCCATGCTATCATGGGGCAAGCTTTCAACATTGCACTTCTTATTTGAGTTGATATCGTGATCTTTTGTCTATGGATGCCCGCGGTGTGAAATGAATTGGGAATCTTGTGGGGATCATGGAGTTTGTATATGTGTTAGGGAAACGCCGGGCCGCCAATCTAAGCCATGCATAATTCATGGTGGAAATTTGCAGCATACCCATGGTGAACATTCGACGACGCATCTCACAATAAAAAGCTAAACAAAAGGCAAATAAAAGAGATGTCGAGGTGTTCATTGTCTGCTTGTCCTGTCATTTTGGTGTGGGCTTGTTCCATGTCATCGGGCACGGAGGTACCCCATTGGCGGTTCTCAATGATATGCATATACTTACAATGACAAGAGCCTTGCTTGGGACTCTAAGTAAAGTAGCATGAGGTTTGGGTACTCGTATTCACGGGGCACAAGGTTTTCAACTTATGATTTGTCAAGCATATGCATCATAATTGTTCTCGCATTAACTTTAACCATTCAAGATGCTTATGATGGGGGCAATGAGAGCTCAAAGCCGGTAAGTACCATAATTTTTGAAGGTTATAAAACTTGCAATCACTGCTTCCCTCTGCGAAGGGCCTTTCTTTTACTTTTATGTTGAGTCACCACCTTCTATCTTTATGCACCATTAAGAGAGCATAGTTGTCATTCTTAGTGTGATATGCATTGTCCCAAAGTTCATTGATTGACTCATATTGATTGGTTTCACTTGTTCTTAAATTATTTGTATCTAGTCGCCCTCTTAAACTTGAAGGTGTCCTATGCATTTATGTTTTTCTCTCTTTGAAGGACAAGCTGAAAACCATTTGTATGTTTTTCCTTATGATTTGAACACATGTTTGACTTTCATTGTTTCATTTTCATGATCTTTTGTTTGTGTTCATTTGCATGTTTACAACATGGTTGCTAAGTTCTTATTGTCATGATTATATCTTTCATGCCCATGTTTTAAGTTCTTATGATCCCAGCTCACAAATGCTTACATATATGATCAAGATTGTGTAGGTGCATGTCACCTCAAAAATTATTCTTTTGTTATCACTTACCTACTCGAGGACGAGCAGGAGTTAAGCTTGGGGATGCTTGATACGTCTCAAACATATCTATAATTTTTGATGCTCCATGCTTGTTTTTACACCATTTGCCTATTGTTTCATTACACTTAGTGGCACTTTTATGCATTTTCCGGAACTAACCTATTAACGAGTTGCCACAGTGCCAGTTCCCTGTTTTCTGCTGTTTTTGTGTTTCAGAGTGATACACAGGAAATATTCTCGGAATTGGACGAAACAAGTTCCTGAAGTCTTATTTTACCCGGAAGCTTCCAGAGATCCGAAGAGAAGTAGGAGGGGGGCCACCAGGGCCCCACACACAGGGGCGGCGCGGCCAGCCCCTGGCCCGCGCCACCCCCGTGTGAGGGCGCCTGGCCCCTCCTCTGACATCAACCCTTCGCCTATAAAGACCCCCCGACGGAAAAAACCTAAGGACCCGATCAGATTTCCAGAACACATCGCGATCCGCCGCCGCCGTCGACCCGAAGATCGGGAGGGTCCAGAAGCTCTTCCCGGCACCCTGCCGGAGAGGGGAATCGCCACCGGAGGTCTTCTTCATCGCCATGCCAGAGCGATGAGTGAGTAGTCTACCTTGGACTATGGGTCCATAGCAGTAGCTAGATGGTTGTCTTCTCCACCATGTGCTTCATGTTTAGATCTCATGAGCTGCCCTACATGATTGAGATCACCGTTATGTAATTCTACATGTTTGGTTTGTTGGGATCCGATGAATATTGGTGTTTATGATTAAGTTGCTGTACTGAATATTATCTTTTGTTATCTCTATGTTGTTTATGATCTTGCAAGCTCTCCATTGTTAGTAGCTATCTTGGCCGAGTAGTTGCTAGTGACTCCAAGAGGGGGTATTTATGCTCGATAGTGGGTTCATGCCTCTATTTCACCTGGGGGAGTGACAGAAACCTCTAAGGTGGTAGATGTGCTGTTGCTACTAGGGAGAAAACAACATTCATATGCTCAAGGGCATATGCTTTGTTTACATTACACACTTTGATTAATGCAATTATCTGTTGTTCGCAACTTAATACTTTTGGGGTGTTCGGATTGATATCCCCAGGGGTGGATTATTAGTCATAGATGCAGTTGGATGGCGGTCTATGTATTTTGTTGTAATGCCCAGAGTAAATCTCATAGTGATCTTCTTGACATATCACGTTATCTTTATTCTATCAATTGCCCAACTGTAATTTGTTTACCCAGCATGTGTTATTTTATCTATGGAGAGACACCACTAGTGAACTATGGACCCCGGTCCTATTTACATCATATTGCTATCACCTGTTTACTTTACTCGCACTGTTTATTTTACTCGCATACTATATTGTTTTCCACTTGATACGCTCATAATCTTTATTTCAAGCAAACCGGTGAGATTGACAACCTCATCGCAAGTTGGGAACAAAGTACTTGGTTGTGTTGTGTGCAGGTTCCGCGTTGCTACTGGCCGAAGACGAGTTAACAAGTATCGTTAAACGGCGCCCTTGTTGGAGTGTTATTAAGCCAGTCTGCATCACCTTTAGTCGTCATTGTCTCTCCTCTCCTGACCGACATTAAACCTTGGTTTCTTAACTGAGGGAAAACTAGCCGCTATATTCATCATACCTTCCTCTTGGGGTTCCCAACGGGCTGGTTATCCACCACGCACAAGGACAGTCTGCTCCCACATCAACTCGGCACCATCAGTAATTTCCTGGCGCCATCACAAGTAGCAGGGTCCCAGGCGTTGAACTTCGAGATCCCCGCCGTAACGCGGCTGGTCTCCCGAGCGCCCAGATTGTAGATCGGCAGGGCATTGCGCGGGATGGCGGGGATGGAAGCGGAAGAGAAGAAGGCTCTTATTACCTCCTCCCGAGCATCGGCGTTGAGCTCGCTGACATGGAGCCTGAGGTCATCCCCGGCCCTGTGCCTCCAGATCTCCCGGCGGTGGTCCTGCAGGGGGGCGATGCGTCGGGTAACGAACTCTACCCCGACCATGGTCCCTGTGACGCCGGCCTTCCGGAGATCTCGGATTCGCGGGCGGAGCATCCTCAGGGCTTCCTCAGGAAGGGCCTCGCTGGCCCAGGTGGTGAGCTTGACGGGAGGGATCCCGGTGACGAGGAAGAGCTCCGATTCTTCGAGGATGTCAACGAAGAACCAGCGGCTCTGAAAGTCTTCAACTTTCTTCATCCACTTCAAGTCGATGAAGTTGCCCTCCGTCCCGGTGGTGGCGATGAAGGAGACGCATCCGGAACTCTGGTTCAGCCCAGAGGACCGGAGAGAGAAGAGGTGGCGAAAGTACGCCACCGACGGCTTGATGCCGATCCAGGCCTCGCAGGCACAGGCGAAGACCGCCAGCAAGGTGATGGACTTGGGATGCAGGTGGATGGCCTGGATCCCGTAAGTCTCCAGGATCGCCAGGAAGAAGGGGAGAACGGCAGCAGCAGGCCGGCGAAGACGGAAAAGAGGAAGAAAGGCTGCGCCGTCGCGGGCAGAGTGTCCCGCGGCGCGCGGCCGTGCCAGATGCGGGTGGCGCCCCACTCATTGTTCTTGCTCCCAACCATCTCTCGGACGGTCTGGAGCTCGCGGCTGCTCTTGATGCGGGAGTCGAGCAGGGGCGCCGGCGGCCGCGGCACAGCTTCAGAAGACCTCGCCGCTCCAACGGCCCTGCGCGGTGCCATGGCTCTGGGCGGGGGCGAGTTGCAGCGAGAAGATTGGAGGCAAGGAGGATTTGGATGCGCAAGATCTTTGGCAGGGAGGTGGCAGCGGCAATGTGCTGTGGGTAGGGGAAGAAGCCTTCTCTGCCAAGCCTTTAAAGGGGCGGCCGGGGCGCGGTTTCCAAAACGTCGCCCTTGACGCGACGGTTCGAAAAACGCCCGTTACCCCACCCACTACGCACGATCCCCACGCCGCTTCGCTCCACCAACTACGAGGGTGCCACGCGCCCACGACCTCCGCTTCTTCACATGGTCCTCTGACCGCGCGGTTGACGCGTGCCGTTGGAGGGCCCAGCAGCTTCTGGGGCCCTCGGCCCTTCGCTCCCTCAAGAGGGCGCACTCGCGGGACGGGCTCCCGGGGGCTACTGTCAGTGTTCTGGATACCGGGGTATCTCGGTCCACCTGCTTCTGGGCCCCGTCATTGGCCCATCTTCAGCCCAGGGGAGAATCGACGACCCAAGCTACGAAGAAGACCCTCATGAGGAGGCGCCTCATGAGGAGAACGACGGCGGAAACTGCTAAGGACCAGAAGACCTCCTCACGAGCCCCCGCTGGTGAGGAGGGGGACCAAGTCCACGTCAGCTCAGCACGTTGGCGTGCAGAGCAAGAAGATGAAGGGCAGAAGACCGCGTACCGCCCACGCTACCCCCGACAGGGAGGAGACCAACTTTCGTTGTGCCTACCCAAAGCGGCACAGTGGTTGTTGGCCACCCCCTAAAAATAGCGTGGACGGTGCAGGGCGCCATAGGAAGACGTCAGCTTCCTCCACCCACTCCTGTGGACCGGCGCCACTACCCTACGAAGACTACGTCCACAGAAGAGAGTAGTCTACAGCTGTCCTCCCTCCTTGGCCATGTGTGTGGCAACCCCTTCCCCAAGAAGATAAGGGGAAGGAGGACCTTGGCGCTATAAAAGGAGGGGAGGCTACCCCTTAGATGGGATCTGATCTTCTCCGAGTTGCTAGCTGGGCACGCAGGTTCTTCAACCTCTGGCCAGCTAGAACTTTGTAACCAAGACCTTGTACTCCTCGGGAGGTGTCGCGTTGCAATACAAGAAGGCAGGAAGTAGGGGTGTTACCTCACCACGAGGGCCCTGAACCTGGGTAAAGCTCGGCGTCTCTCTCTGCAGTGCGTAGTGTGTTCGACAACTCAAGGCTTCCGTCACCGTGCTTCGTTGCGATCCTAGATCTCACACGTTCAGCCCCCTGCGTTCGAATCTTTGGGTCTGTCGCGTGGTACCCCGTGTTCTTGCGACATGAAATCCATCGACAGATACGTCTCCAACGTATCTATAATTTTTGATGCTCCATGCTTGTTTTTACACCATTTGCCTAATGTTTCGTTACACTTCGTGGCACTTTTATGCATTTTTCGGAACTAACCTATTAACAAGTCGCCACAGTGCCAGTTCCCTGTTTTCTGCTGTTTTTGTCTTTCAGAAGTGATACACAGGAAATATTCTCGAAATTGGACGAAACAAGTTCCTGAAGTCTTATTTTGCCCGGAAGCTTCCAGAGATCCGAAGAGGTGAAGGAGAGGGGCCACAGGCCAGCCTCACACTAGGCCGGCGCGGCCCAGGCCCTGGCCGCGCCGCCTAGGTGTGAGGAGACCTGGGGCCAGCCCTGACGACGCCCCTTCGCCTATATAAAGCCTCGGGGCGGAAAACCCTAGGGGAGTCGGCGAAATTTCCAGAACAGTTCCGCATCGCCGCCGCCGTCGAAGACAAATTTCGGGGGACAGAAGTCTCTATTCCGGCACCCTGCCGGGACGGGGAAGTGCCCCCGGAGCATTCTCCATCGGTCTCCATCGCCGTCTCCGCCGTCTCCATCGACCTCACCGCCATCTCCATCAACCTTGCTGTCTCCTATGATGAGGAGGGAGTAGTTCATCCCCAGGGCTGAGGGCTCTACCAGTAGCTATGTGGTTCACCTCTCTCTCCCATGATGTGATCTTTATGTGATCGTGAGCTTTGTATCATGTTGAATAAGTAGATGTTACTCTTCTTCATTATGTGTACTCTAGTGTGTTATTAAAGTAATCTATTCCTCCTGTCATGGTGTAACGGTGACAGTGCGTGCATAATGGTGGTACTTGGTTTAGGCTATGATTGTGATCTTTTATGGATTATGAGAATAATTATCACTATGATAGTATTGAAGTGATCTATTCCTCCTTTCATGGTGTAATGTTGACAGTGTGTGCACCGTGTTAGTACTTGGTCTAAGTTGCAATAATATCTATCTTGAGTTGTGATTTGCTTTGGATATCTCTATGAGTGGTGTTTGTCAAGTACTTGATGAACTTTGAGGAGTGCTTCGTAGCCCTACGCAATGATTAGTGTTATTCAATAGGAGAGTAATTCAGAGTACCATAGTGAAGAGAAGTTATCTATTGGTTCAATTATGTTACATTTGTTTGGAGTGTGTCCACTAGTGAAAGTATGATCCCTAGGCCTTGTTTCCAAGCTTTGCACACCGTTTACTTACTGTTTTGTTACATGTTTGCTTGCAGCGATATTTATTTCAGATCACGTTTGCTACTTATAATCATCACTACTACTTGTATTTCACTATCTCTTCGCCGAACTAGTGCACCTATACATCTGACAAGTGTATTGGGTGTGTTGGGGACACAAGAGACTTTCTGTATCGTAATTGCAGGGTTGTTTGAGAGGGATAGTTTTGACCTCTTCCTCCCTGAGTTCGATAAACCTTGGGTGATCCACTTAAGGGAAACTTGCTGCTGCTCTACAAACCTCTGCACTTGGAGGCCCAACACTGTCTACAAGAATAGAAGCGTGTGTAGACATCAAGGCCCTCAAGAGAAAGATCGCGGACTTGGAAACTAACATGGAAAGGAGGATCGAGGAGAAAACTGTTGCGAAGGTCAACGAAATCATGCCCGACCTCGCCCAGAGGATCGCCGCTTATATCGCGGGAGGCCAAACGGGGCCGTTACCATTGCTGAGCTTAGGCGTCACCAACTCGGACAAAGAGGCGCTGCGGGCTCAAAGTGAACAACAACATGATTCACCCGCTGCAATAGTGACTCCGGAGGGCAGCAACACAGGTGCTGGCCGTACGGAGGACTCACCGGCCGTGGCGGCTAGCAGCCCCTCCATCACTTGCACGCCCACTGGTCTGTCGATGCTTGCCGAGCTCAACGCCCTCACGGTAATAAATTAAGCCTCCTCTGCAAGCAGTCAATTACTTCATCGCTGCCACTCTCTTTTGAAATACGTGTTGTGTTTATGCATGAGAGCTCGACACAATGCACCTTGCTACTGAAACTGGACAACCAGTTCAAGGATGTGGCGAAGGGAAACATCTTGATGCCACTCAGCCGGCAGTACCACGGCAACCCTATGCCCGATAGCGTGCACCGGGTTCAGGTGGCACATGTTTTGTCGTTCTGCCATGACTTGTATCCTCCTAACCAACCAGCGGACGCTGAAAGCAAGCTGAAGATCGGACAACTGAAGAACCACATCTTACTATGGCCGAAAGCCCTGAGTCGGCTGAACACCGCCTTAAGGTCAGAGGCAAGCCAAGAAAGGGTCACTCCACCGATTGTGTCGGCGGCGCCGAGCCAAGGCAAGGTCGCTCCGCCCTCTGTGCCGGAGGCAAGGGAAGAAAGGCCCGACACTCCACCCGCTTATGATCCTCCCGAGCACGATGGCGCAATGGGTATTGACCAGGCTTCCATCGATACTTTTATCGCTGATTTGGAGGCCGACGATGCTCCTCGACATGTACCCGATCAAGGCCATGGTCCTCTGGCGAAGAAGCTGATGTTTAGTTCTCAGGAAACGCCAGAGGAACAAGCTGCCGCCTTCACCGCGCCGCCGCAATCTATGATTTCACCGAAGACACTCTTCGTTCTAACCAAGGAGGAGATGCAACAAAAAGGCACTCCCTTCTGCTACAAGAAGAAGGAGAGGAAGCGAAAGAAGAAAGGTGAAGCGGCCTCTACCTCTGTGCGCCCAGCGGCTCAAGTTCTTGACTGGTTGTCGACCCCTTGGAGGAAGATGCATTATCTTGGTTCACCGATGCTGCCGAGTGAGATTCTCAAAGATATGGGGGGGGGCAGCATCAAGGACGTGCATGACAGCATCATGTATATGGAGGACCAACTTCTCAGAGAGAAAAATCCCGGGTACCCGGTACATGTGGTCAAGGTGCCCACTAATGTGGGCTTTGTGGATGGGTACCCAGGGGATCTTTTCTTTATTAGATTCGAAGACATCTTCAGGCTCTTGCACATGTTCCGGATGGACAAAAGCTTGGTCCGCCTGATATCGCTCAGCATGGCGCACGATATCATCATAGAGAGAAGAGGGAGGCACATGATAATGGACCCCTTCTACATGGATGAGCTATTTCTCGGTGCCCCTGGGAATCGGGCGATTGTCTCGAAGTACATCGAGGATTTCATGGTAGCCAACAAGGATAAGGACTGCTTTCTCATGCCCTACTTTCCCGAGTAAGTAGTCCTTCGCTGCCCGTCGGTACATTAATTCTTCCGTAAATTTTCTTTATCTAAGGATCACTTGTTGTTTTGCGCAGAGGAATTCACTGTACCCTCCTCCTCGTTCACCCGTATGAATCGGGAGTGGTTTACCTAGACTCGGGGAGTGCAAATCGCAAGGACTACACCGAGATTAAGGGTGTTCTTGATAAAGCCTTCAACGGCTTTGTCGCTAAGGCCGACCGCCCCCTCAAAAAGCAGAAAAAAAGTACGAGGATGCTTCACCCTCTTCCACCAAACCGAGTTCTGCTGCCACAAGCAGGCTGAGCCAGATAGTGGACTGGAGGCCTAGTACGCCATCCTACATATGAGGGACATCATCAAAACAGAACAAGACCTCTTGGTGCCAGAAAGACTCTGAAAAGCTAGCATAGACATGGCGAACGCCACCGATGCATAAGTGCGAGCTGAGTTCCGTGCCATTCAATGGACCATTTACTCGATCATTTCGAGGGATGTGACCAAGAAGGGTGGCTTGTTCCACGCCAGCTTCACACCACCATCAAATGCAGAAATCCAGACCCGCTTAGAGTTGTGCTATGACACGAGGACATTAAACACGCTCGACGGAATCCATCCCTTCCCGCCAAAACCTAAAACTTAGAGTTAGTTTATAAACCGTGTTTATTGCACAACTTTCATGCTTCATTACTTAACCACTAACTTTTTCCTTATGTGTAGATGACGTGGTATGTCGTTTACAAGGGCAAGGTTCCCGAAGTCTACGACGACTGGGAAGAATGTAGAAGGCAGGTACACCGTTTCAGAGGCAACAGCTACAAGGGATACAATACTTTGGCGGAGGCGCAAAGTAGATATGCCAACTATCTAGCGCGAGAGAGGACGAGGGAGATGGAGAGGAGCCGGATGACCACCTTCCTTGTGATGATGCTCACCGCCGCCACTGTCTTTATTTTCTATGTGTTCCTTGTTTAGCTACTTTGTGTACTCTCCCAAACAAAACTTGTAAGTCCAGATCAAGAATTGGTGCAACTTGTCTATTATGTGTGTAAGTCCGGATCAACACTTTGTGCAACTTGTGAATATTGGAGTCTTGAACACTTGTGTGTAATATTGGAGACTTGTGTGTAATATTGGAGTCTTATCACTTGTAAATATTATTAACTATTTTGCTGTTGTTATTCTAGATATTATCTGTGTATTATCTCTGTATTATATTTTATTTTTTTGCTGCTGTAATTTTCTTTGCTGGCGCATAGTAATATTATCCCTGGCGCATACAGGTATTCGCCAGTGAAAAGTAAGTTATCCCTGGCGCATCATACCATTCGCCAGTGAAATACATTATCCCTGGCGAATTACAGTTATTCGCCAGCAGTAGACTACGTTACCGCCGGTGAACAAAACGATGCGCCAGGGGTAATAGTTACCACCGGCATTAGTGTCGCTGGCGAGTTGTAATTCGCCGGGGATAAGTAATTTTGGTGCGCCGGCGGTAGGCTTGTCCCTACTACTGAGCAGCACTTCGTGGAGACCCTCTCCACCATTTCCACCTTCGCGAAGCACCCTACAAGACAACTAAGCCCTAAACCCACTACTGAACTACGGGCTCCGATCTTTTTTTCCTTTTTGGGGTGCACCTCTGCGAGATCCTAAATCAACCTAGAAAATCTGCAGAACTTTAATAGCATGGTTAATTCACCATATGTTGTTAACAAACACCAAAATACATTTATTAGGGAAATGCTCTTTCAGAGGGGGATCTTCCAAACCAAAGAGCTATGCTTTGGAAGGTTTTCACCCAAGAATGGCGCCTTGTATGTGGATTTTGAGGAGTATTGCCCATTTTCGGTATGGTTTTGATTGAAAGTTAATCTATTACATCCTCGTTTAGGTTGACCTCTTGAAGTAGAGTACAAAGAATTTTCCACCTTTTGCGCAAGATCTTGTTGACATGGGGGTGATGTCTATCAGCTCCAAACCACTATGCCAAGGGGCCTCCCAAAAAAGCAGTCTTTTCTTCATTCCCCACTGAAATGGTGGTGGCTGCGTAGAAAAAACCCATGTCCATGCTATTGCAAGGATTACCAAGGCAATCCAAATCTTGGAGGGGTCCAACCATTCAAGCCATGGCCACATCAATCGAAGGGCTCTCACGGAGAACTCGGTGTTGAGCACAAAGTCCCCCAAGGTTTTTAGGCCTACAAACCATAGCCCAATTAACTTTGCATTAGCCACCTGAGATTTTGTCAGTGTCCACCCATAAGAATGCCCTCTTGATTTTCTTAATGTTGTTCAACGTGCCCGGGGGGGCACAAGTGACATCAAATGGTAGATAGATTCCGATGCTAAGACCAACTTGACAATAGAGGTGTGCACTGCCATAGTTATGAATTTTCTATTCCAATTTGTCATTTTATGACTTTGTCTTCAAGGTGTTGGAAGTCCGCTTTTGTAAGTCGCCAAATTGAGAGCGGTAGGCCATGGTATTTGAGGGGGAAAGTAGTTCTCTCTAGTCTCCGGAAGCCCATAGATGATTGCTTCAAGGTCAATATGATCGCATCTGATTGGAACAACGAAGATTTTTTGAAAGTTGGTGTGAAAGCCGGTGACCTCCCCAAAACCATGAAGGATGGACGAAAGATTTTGGATATATCTTATTTTAAGGGGGGCACGAAGAGGGCCACATCATCTGCATAGAGATACGTCCGCAAGATGTTTCTATGTCCTCAGATTGAATGAAGGGATTGAATGAAGAAGACCAAGCTCGGTTGCAAAGTCAAGGATTTTAGCAAGCGGGTCAATGGCGAGCACCAAGAGAAGGGGCGATAGGGGGTCGCCTTGCCGGAGGCCACGCACGTGCTTGACTGGGTGGCTAGCCATACCATTGAGGAGCACTCTAGAGGATGACTTGGCGAATAAATCCAACTCCTAAACCTAGGAGGAAACCCATGTTTTTTAGAAAATCTCAGTAATAAATTCACAGCGAACCAAGTCGAAAGCCTTGTTAATATCGAGCTTGAATAAAAGAGCCGGTGATTTGTTCTTGTGGAGCCTCTTCGCAAGATTATTTACATAAAGGAAATTATCATTATGCTCCTCTTCTTGATGAAAGCACTTTGAGCATTGGAAACCAAGTCGTTTATGCGGGTACCAAGCCTAATGGAGAGAATTTTTGTTACAATCTTGGCGATACCGCGGATGAGGCTAATCGGTCTAAAATCGGATATGTCCTCGACTCCATGTTTCTTGGACAAGAGAGAAAATATTAGCCGAATGGAGCCAATGAAAATTTGCCACCACTAACAGGTTACTAGTGGAGTGCTACATAGCACGCCACTAACCATGCAACTAGTAGTGCGTCTGATTCAGTTTGGTGGCCCCTACGCACGTAAAATACCAGTGGAGAGCATTCTAGGTTGCACGCCGCTACTAACTATCTACTCATTTTTAGAAAACTAGCATAGCGGCCCTCGCAAATGCGAAAGCATCATATTTAGTTGTCTTGTTAGGGAGGATGATTGTCGTTTGTATGACCATATAAGCTTTTTGTACAGGATATTTATATGGTATATACAGTTACAGTTTAGATTGCGAGCTAGCTGGTAGTTATCTGTTGTTAGATCAATACATGAGGCTAACATTCAAATTATCAATTTTTGGTTAACTTGAGTAATAATCCTACGATTTTAGACCATTTTCATGTGGAACATGAAATAGTTTTGTGATAAATAAAAAATACATTTATAATATGTAGGTTAATTAAAAATTAAAATTAAAATTTTACTTTCATTTGATCGGTTTACGTCTCATTTCCTTCATTTGTTCCAGAAATATATACAACAATTCCCATATTGTAATGATATATGTGACACCTTTGACAAATGCAATCTACAATATACAACTGTGAAGACTATTTAGTATCTGAGTATGGCACTAAAATAAATCAGGCACGTTTTTGTAATACATGTTTACATATTAATAACAATTTAGTTATTATTCTAGAATGTCATTTATTTTCCAACGGGTGCAATAATATGTAACTTCTTTGTAACTCTATCCCTCCTAAGGCTACTCTTCAACATTTATTTTTCAAAGGGTGCAATGATATGTAACCTTTATTTCCACTCTGTTCTTCCTAGGGCTACTCTTGAATCAACTCGTTCACTTGCATATGTCGTGTCATGTAACATGCATGGTCGACATAGTTTTGGCATCTTAACATGTCTTTGCAATTTCTGCATGATTGCAAAATACATACTACTTGTCCTATCAAATTATAAGGACAGTAAACCACAGAAACTTCCTCAAATCATAGCTTGGAAAACCATAGGAACTCATCAGACGTAAATATTTTTCTAAAAGGTTATACTCAAATCAGCTTTTCATTAATAGCTGAGTATGTTTTATTGAAATAGTTTTAGAGATTTATGATCCTAAAAAATAAACATTCTAGCTCTATAGGAACTTTCTAAGAATTTTTACAGCCACAACGGATCTCGTTGCTAGATCAATGCGCATGACTCACAAACTACAAACAACCGAAATACACTAAAATTTTACAGCGACTCTAAAATCTTAATCAAATATGTACCTGATTATTTTGGATTTTAAAGCAAATATTAATGCTGATTTCTTTTGACAAATATTGATGTGACATATTTAGCATATTTTATATAAGAATAATCATTGTTTATATAAGAAAAATATGTGTTCAACAGCTTTTACTCTAAATGGAGTTTGCAAGGATGATACTTTTCTTATGTTAGTGTGGAACTTTCACTTTTTCCATCCTAAAAATAAATGTATGACTGGATGAATTGTCCATGAAGGATCCAAGACGTCTCTTTGACCGCAAAATTCCCTTCATCTCGAGCATCCTATCTCGCCTTTTTCTATTCATTGAAAAGAACACGTTTCAATCTTCGCCCAGTTCCCTTGACCTTCAAAAACTAATGAATGCTCTAGTGTGTAAGAGAGATATTAATAAATATCCTGAATGTTGTTTACAAATGTTATGTTTGTGTGTTCCTATGTGTTCTCTGTGACAATATATTGGTGTATGAGATAGTGTACCACATGGAAATAAGACTTGTTTGCTTAGTCTATTTTTTTGGTGTTTTTGTATGAATCACTCTTATTGCAAAGTACTCCATGAAAATGGTGGTTCTCATGGCTTGTTTTTCATTCTTTTCTCTTGGCGGTTTGGGTGGTTCTGCAGCACCATTTTGTGTCCACCGCCTTAGGGTCATACTCCCTAACTTCAACGTGTATATTATTTTTCAAAACTTGGGATGTTAACTGAACTTCTATAAAATATAATTTTGAATATATATTTGGTGGTAATGGTATATACGTTTTAAATAAGCCTATCTTAAAGTCTCTCGTAGTAGTATATTATTTCTGTCAAAGCTGACATTAAGTCGTATGCAAAGAATCCTAACCGGCAAGCGCTATGTAAGATAAAATCAGGATATGTATATTTGCTTTGGAGTTTTTATTCATGACCGTTGTACTACCTCCATGCTGGATTATTGGGCAATTCTATATTTTAAGACAAACTTTAACCATTAATTTTAGTCAAGAAAATATGAGATATTTGACATAAAATTTATACCATTGGAAAGTTCTTTTGAATATGAATCCAATGGTATAATTTTTATATAATATATCTTATATTTTCTTGACTAAAATTAAAGGTCAAAGTTTATCTCGAAGTACGTAATTGCCCTATAATTCGGCATGGAGGGAGTAGTTACACTAGTGGAAAACAGGGCATCAGTCCCGGTTCGTTTGGGCCTTCAATCCCGGTTGCGCAACCGGGACTAACCAACCGGGACTGATGCCCAATCTTTAGTACCAGTTGCTATACGAACCGGGACTAAAGAGAGACCACGTGGCAAGGGTCAGGCGCTCGTGGGCGTAGGATATTTAGTCCCGGTTCGTATTACGAACCGGGACTAAAGTGTCCTCACGTGGCAGCCTCTGCTGCTTCTTTATTTTTCTAGATTTCAATTGTTATTTAGGGGTTTAGGGTTTAGGGTATATTTGTATTTTGCTCCATTCAATTGTTTGATTCATTTCAAATAAGTTTTCTTATATACTTATTCATACAGCATTACAACATAATATATAAACCGATACATATATATATAATATTTGGTTCACCGAGCATATACATGCATACAAGTATATATACAACTTGTTCACACACATAAGATCACGACTTGTGTTGTATTATAAACATTGTCTAATCGAAACTGACATGAAATTCACCCTTTGGGTTAATGACATGGTCAAGCAGAAATCCGGCTATTTCCTCTTGAATTCCTACTATGCGTTCAGTCGGTGAGAGCCGATTCCGCTTTGCTTCGAACTACGAAGAAGAAGAACAATATGAATATGAATCATCATAACAAAATTGATGCCAATAAAATGAATTTGTCAGTATATTGTTTACTTACTGTTTGAAAATCAATTCCTTCAGTGACCTGCGCACGAAGGTTCTCGCAAGCGTAGTATGCACATAGATTAGTCCCCGAAGGCTGCCTCGCACACTTTACGAGAATAGATTTTAGTCAGTGACATATCAAGATTGATATACTTAATGGTATTTGAAACTAGAATTAAAGGGATGTGTGGACCAAGCTCGTACGACTTACCTCGATCTGACGGTAAATCAGCTCATTTTTCCATTCACCTTTAACTATGCGTATAAACCGTTTCCAAACACTGCCGAGCAAATAAAATGAATAGATGAGTTATAGATGAATGAAAGAGACCGATATAATGCCGTAATGATTGAAATTACCTATCCATCATATCAATGATGCTTTGGTATTCATTAAGTGGTTTATTCATCGAGTCAAAGATTTGAACCTTTCCATAGTCAGGTTCAATCTTTAGCAAAATCCAGTGGTAACTGCGTGCAAGTTTAATTATATAAGTTAATAAACTCATCAATTACACTTATAACATCGAATAAGGAAAAGTAACTGTGTATAAGATAGTAACACTCACCTGATGTTGTACGGAAACAGTATTCTAGCTCGGTATTCCTGCGTAAGTAGGAACTCTAGCAAGATATCCTCCGTCTCCTTGCGTTTCGTCTGTATCATCGCTCCGTTAACTCGATTTGGATCAATGAATCCAAGTTGGAGGTCATTCATTTTCTTACATTCCATACTCTTCATTCTGCATAATAAACAGCGTAGTGAGGAAAATTACATGCAAAGAACGAGTTGAGCTAGAGACTTATAGAAATAATGAATCACTTACAGAACATAGGCACTGACGAGAGATTTGTCGAGCGCGTCTTGATTGAATAGCTGAAAGAATTCATCAAACTCAATATGCACCAAGTCTTCACCTAAGAAATGGTCCTTTGTGATTTTCATAAGGAGAAAATCTTGCGTGCCCTTTGCGGCTTGCAGGTACCACTTATGCAATTTTCGCATTTGTGTTGGTAGATTCATTTCAATCTCAGGTGGGACCAGACTCTTCCCCTTTTCATATTGTCGTGCTATAGGTTATATATACATAGAGTCACGGGCCAGGTGCTATGACTGCAGCTCTGCTCCCCAAAAGGATTCATGCCATCTGTACTTAGACCAAACCTCAGGTTGCGTGCGTCTTCCGTAAACTCCGGGAAATCTCTGTCGATTTTTCTCCACTGCGACCCATCAGCGGGGTGTCTCAACATCTCGTCACTCTTACGGTCTTCTTTGTGCCACCTCAACAACTTGGCATGCTCTTTATTTCTGAACAAACGTTTCAACCGTGGTATTATAGGTGCATACCACATCACCTTGGCAGGAACCCTCTTCCTGGGGCGCTCGCCCTCAACATCACCAGGGTCATCTCGCCTGATCTTATACCGAAATGCACTGCACACCGGGCATGCATTCAAATTCTCATACTCACTGCGGTAGATAATACAGACATTAATGCATGCATGTATCTTCTGCACCTCCAATCCTAGAGGGCAGACAATCTTCTTTGCTTCATACGTACTGGCGGGCAATTCGTTATCCTTTGGAAGCATCTTCTTCATAATTTTCAGAAACTTTTCAAATCCCTTGTCAGATAAACCACTCTCTGCTTTCCATTGCAGCAATTCCAGCGTGCTTCCTAGCTTTTTCTGGCCGTCTTCGCAATTTGGGTACAAATCCTTTTTGTGATCATCTAACATGCGTTCCAACTTCTCCCTCTCCTTTTCACTTTCACAGTCAATCTGTGCATCAACAATGACCTGACCAAGATCATCAGCGGGCATATCTGATGCCCGTTCTTTACCTTCTTCTTCTTCATTATCTTCCATTGCGGTATCGGTGGTTTCAGGGAACTCAGGATAGTTGTCATCATTCTCTTCTTCATCGTTGTCTTCCATCATAACCCCTCTCTCCCCATGCTTGGTCCAACAATTATAGCCGGACATGAAACCGAACCGGAACAGGTGGATGTGAAGGGTCTTTGTGGAGGGGTAATCCTTCTCATTTCGACAACCACCGCATGGACAACACATAAAACCATTCCGCTTGGTTGCCTCAGCCACCTTGAGAAAAGAATGCACGCCTTTAATGAAATCTCCAGAGCGTCGATCGGCGTACATCCATGCTCGGCTCATCTGCATTATATAAGTACATATCAAACGCAAATCAAATATATAATTTCTATTTCCACCTCAAAACTTTAGTTTGATAAGTAAGAATAAGTTAACAAAACTTTAGTCCCGGCTGGTGGGTACAACCGGGACTAAAGGTGGTTTTTGTGTCATCTAACAAAACCGTCGGTGGGATAAGGATATGTGGGTAACCTTTAGTCCCGGCTGGTGGGTGCAACCGAGACTAAAGCCCTTGGCAGGATAAGTATGCATGGGTGGATGCACTGCTCGATGAGATAAAGCATGTAGCGCATGACGCCCCTGTCGGAGGAACAAGATACAAGTAGAAGCGGCACCGTGCCTATAAAAGGAGCATCGATACGCCATGGCAAGCACAGCTCGAAGGCAGGGAGAGTTTCATCCCCATGGATGGAGGAAAGGGTTGGGAAATCTCCCGTGGCAGAGCTTTTCGAAGATGTCGTTGGTGCTCACGCCCTACGGCATCTTCGAAAGCTCCGCCCTACGTCATCTATCTCTATTTCTATCGCTATTTCTATTTTTCTATCTCTATCTCTATTTCTATGTTAGCTATGTCTACTTCTATTTTTATTTTTAATTCTAACATTTCTATTTCTAATAGCATTTCTATTTCTAATAAAATCTAACATAAATAAAATCTATATAGCATTTCTATTTTTACCTCTATCTTCACCTATTTGTACACATAATCAAATAAACATCTAATAATTGCTCCCATAAAAAAATCACAAATCTCTCTACTTCTAGAGCAATAAATGAGCTAAATTACCAATGAAAGACAAAAGCACAAAATTCCTCACCTTTTAGTCCACTTAGATTGAAGTGGGGACATCAATTTGTGACAAAAAATGGTGGTCAAAGAGGATGAACTCGAGTTGCATGAAGAACACTGAGAGTGGAGAGGGGGAGTGCCTGGCTCGGGGAGAAAGAAGGAGCTGCTTTATACAGGGAAGTCATTAGTCCCGGTTTGTAATACCAACCGGGACTAAAGGCTGCGTCTTTAGTCCCGGTTGGTGTTACCAGCCGGGACTAATGAGTCTGACAACGGTCGGATTCGACCCCAGAGTCATTAGTCCCGGTTCATATTACGAACCGGGACTATAGGTTCAAAACGAACCGGGACTAATGAGTTCTGGGGTCCTGCGGCCGAAAAAGCGGTGGGGCCCGGGGCATCAGTCCCGGTTCAAACAGCAACCGGGACTAATGCCCTGGAATATTAGGCCGGTTTTCTACTAGTGTTATTTTCCCATTACCGATCAGTTTTGAATTACCAATCAGTTTTGAAAGCTTCCCTGCCAAAGCATGGAGCTATTTTTTTAACCACCGATCAATTTTTGCTTTTGGGTTGTAAAGTTCTCTCTGTACATGTGTGCCCGGTGCAGATTTATAAACATGCATGTGGTTAACAGAAATTCCACCCATGTAGCCGCAACGTTCCAGGTGTTTTTTTCCAACTACCCCGATACACAATATTTTTCTTAATGGACTCTAATTGCTTAATTTGGGGAACCGAGCGACTACTTGCACAATTATAGGAGTCCAGGTCCAAGGCGTTATCGTCTAAACATACATCGTGTCAAAGAGGTATATCAGTCGTGTCAAAAAGGTACGTGACTAATATTCTCTGGTAAATCTTAGCCGTAAATTTTAGATCTAACTATCTAGATAATTTAGATGATGTGGATTAACGTGGTGTCTCTATTTTAGATCTCCCATATTATGCTTTTAGTATATAGTAGATAATGTAATTCATTCATTTAATATACACACATTTCTAAGATCCACGTGTCCAACGTCGTTGTCGGTTGCATCAATTGCATCAACTGACACATTTAACACCAAATAATCACACACTCGACACTACTCCCTCCATGCCGGATTATTGGGCAAATTTGTATTTTAAGACAAACTTTAACCATTAATTTTACTTTAGAAAATATGAGATATTTGACATAAAAATTATATCATTGGAAAGTTCTTTTGAATATGAATCCAATGATATAATTTTTATATAATATATTTTATATTTTCTTGACTAAAATTAAAGATCAAAGTTTGTTTCGAAATACGTAATTGCCCTATAATCCGGCATGGAGGGAGTAGTTGATCAATAGACACATTCTACACAAAACATAGATTGACGCATTTGACACTAGATAATCGTAGTCCCCTTCATCTTTCGTACCTTCGTCGCTTGTGATGAAGAGGTCGAGCCACGGATCATCATCTTCGTTGATGTTTGATGGACCGACGAGCTGCACCTTGATGAACGCCTACTTCCTCCTTTTTGTCGGCCCTTTCCTTCTTCCTATCAGCCTTTCTCGCAGCATAGAAGATCAATTCTATCTCGGCGTCTTCGGGATGATTCTTCCTCAACTGCGCCATGGGCCACTCATCCGCCTCGTTGATGGCGAGTCGTTGTTGCACACACGGTATCGCCGGTTCTCCTGCAGCGTGGTGAGTGCCTGCGGCGGGGCAAGCATATTTGCCTCTTCCAGTGTCTTGGTGTCGGGGAAGTCATGTCGGCGCGACGGCGTCCAAACCTTCAGCGTCGTACGTGTGCGCTGCCTCATGCGGGGAATCGAATATGCCGAGCCACACTCGCATCCCCGGGTTATTGATCTCGGTCACGAAACATGCACGCACACCGAGGAAATCGGTCGAGCTGAGGCGACGGCGATGCGGTGGCATCCTCACGATGGGCACGGTAGGGCTTCCTGGTGCCAATAGATATTGAGGGGGAAATAGCGGACGGGCCTCAATGGCAGTGGGAGGTGAGCAAATCTGCAGGGGGGAACGGCAGAAGGAGCGTTGGCGGTGGGGCGGCGAGGTTGCGCGCGGTGAGAGGTGGAGAGAGGGGAATATTTGGATTGCGCAAGCGGGAAAGTTTTGAGCCAGCCATGACGCATGGCTTAAAGTAATCTATGCCTCCATTATTGGCATTTCACCACAAAAGATACACTGCCTGCCACAAGTTGACGTACTACTGGTAGTTCCAAAATGGTCCGGCCAAATAATCCAGTGGCGTGACAACTGATCAACACGCTACTAGTGTATAAAGTAGCGGTGGTGTCGCGCGCTTTATTACACCAATATTTTTTTTTGCTTCGGGTAGGATTGTGGGGGGCGCTATATCGGTGGCGTACCAAACAACAGTAATGTCTCATATAAGCTTTCTCCTACTAGTGTGTCTTACCTCATCTTTTTTGACATTATGTTGGTGGAGAGGTTGTGTGAAATTGGTATCTTCTTAATATTAATATATTCTCCTTTAGTGCTAAAGAGAGAGAGCATGCACAACGCAAAAGCTCATGTCAAATCAATGGATGATTAGGTCGTCACTACTCATCACTAAGGTGGGCCATAATTTCAGCAATGAACACCTGTTACAGTTTATGGTTATTTTATGGTGAAGTTTACCCCTAAAGAAAAATGGGGAGCAAAGCCTAAGGCTTCGTTTGGCTTCAAAGTAATTTTGAAGTATTCTGTGAATACTTTGGTTTTTAGAAATAATGAAGTATCAAATACTTTAAGGCATTTGGATCTAGCAAATACTTCAGTTTTAAAAACTGAAGTATCCTCCAAAACTTCATTTTTTTGCCTTATTGGAGACTTTAGTCCTGACCTCTTTTTTCCTAAAATAAAGTATTCTTCAAAACTGAAGTATTCGTTGCCCAAGCATGTAAATACTATGGTTTTAGAATACTTCAATTTTACATAAACATTGGTGCCAAACTAGGCCTAAACTACAACAAAAGTTTACCCCTAAAGTTGATAACATGATAAATATAATTAAAATAGTATACTCCCTTATTCTCCATCTGTGATATCAGGGAGTCCACATCTCTACAAAAATTTCAACTACTCTAGCTATCACCTAGTTCGTACCAAAGAGCCATGAGCTTGTCATTACCTGACAAATAGCATCCAAAACAGCATGCTAGTCACAAACTCCAGGTAAATTCATATGTTCAATACTGTATTCCAATAATTTACACGTGTGTTCCGATAATCTTAGGTATAAAAAGACAAGAAACGTGTTCCGATAATCTTAGGTATGAGAAACGACAAGAAACGTGTTCCAATAATTTACACATGTATATACAATCAGCATCCAGATAGCATGCTGGTCACAAACTACAGGTAAATTCGTGTATACAATCAGCATCCAAATACCTACCGAAGCATTATGTTTTGAATAGCGGTAGGTAGAACGTGAATTAAAAAAGCGACACTTACACGCCAACTTTGGTAATCCATAGGTTCAAATTTCTGTAAGCTGAGCCGAGGGCACTCTACCTGCCTTCCAATTCAGTGTAAGTCAGGTGATTCCCTGATTCGGTGTCCTTGTCCTCCGCAGGAGTTCTTCCAACGAAAAACGCGGCTCGCTTTGGAGTAGGAAGTGCAACATCGCCACTCAGCATCCTGAGAACCAGAGACATGTTCGGCCTCTCAGATGGTAACTCTTGTACGCACAGGAGACCCACCTGAATGCATATGCAGACTTCCTCATAAGCGTATGTGCTGCCCATCAGTGCATCGATCAGCTCTGAGACGTTGCCTTTCGTCCACAGCGTCCATGCCTGAAAGTGGAGCAAATCATGGATGGAATGCATTAATCAGAACTATTAGTATGTTGTTTTAAGAGTACAAAGGTAAATTAGAGAAGATCTTCATACGTGGCCCACGAGATTCATTGACCAGTCGTTGTTACTGAAAGAGCTGTTCCTGCGGCCACACACAATCTCAAGGATCAACACGCCAAAACTGAAGACGTCGGATTTCTCAGAGAATTTACCCTCCATCGCATACTCCGGGGAGATATAGCCACTGCATTCCACAGATTTAACAAATTAGCCGGCAGCCAGGATCTTCTTTAATGTTGAATTGTAACTAGCAAGGCTATTAGATTTTTCTCTATGATCTGAATGAGAAACTAAATGTGTTTTGTGTTCATTTATACTGAGTGAACAAAAGTGAGGAGCCTTACTAGGTTCCAACAATTCGATGAGTAAGGGCTTGCAGTTGGTATTCACCGAAAATCCTAGCCATGCCAAAGTCAGATATCTTGGGGTTGAAATCGTCATCAAGCAGAACATTACTCGCTTTGAGGTCCCTATGGATGATTTTTAGCCTGGAATCCTGATGAAGGTACAGTATTCCTTTCCCGATCCCCTGAATAATACTGTACCGCCGATTCCAACCCAACAACGATTTTTTAGTTTCATCTAATAAAGTTTGCATGAAAGCATCAAGATGTCAGCGAAAAATTTCAGTTACTGGTTTACTGCTAAAAGATTCACACTGCGAATTGCAAGAGCCAAATTTGATATTACCAAAAATAAATGAGTCAAGGCTGTTGTTAGGCATGAATTCATACACAAGCATCTTCTCTTCTCCATGAACACAGCAACCAAAAAGCCTAACCAAGTTTCGGTGCTGCAGTTTTGATAGAACAGTCACCTCGTTCTTAAACTCTTCCAATCCCTGACTAGAGCTGTTCGACAGCCTCTTGATAGCGATCTCTTTTCCATCTGGTAGTTTCCCCTGAAATTGTTATGAACTAGGTTGGTCAAGTGGTGTTGTAAATACATCACCAAGCTCGAATTCAGAGCTTAGTAATATTCCTAGAATAGAAATGCCCCAACCTTGTAAACGGGACCAAATCCACCAGCCCCAAGCTTGTCGTTGAAATTATTTGTCGCTAAAAGAACTGTCCCGAACTCAACTAAAGGTGAGCTCAAAAATTCCCCTTTCAACGAATCATTTTCAAATATGTTTTCATCTGCATATGGTCTAGATTCTTCAATGACCCTTGGTGGCCCTTGTATTCTCCTTGTGCCTGCAATTTTGATTGAGAGAAACAAGCTAACTAGACAGCTATGAAAATTAATCTGTCAATTGTTTATCAAAAGCTACTACCATGGAAATGAAGCTGATATACGACAGGGTTTTGTGGAAATCTCAACCTAGGATTATCATACTACAAACAAAAGCATACATCAGAAGCTTTTATACACAGTTTGATATGTGAAACTGATAGTTTTGGTTGTTCATTTCGAATTAGAGAATGGACGAAGAAAAAAATCAGGTGAAGAAAGATGATTCGGATGCAGCCAAGAAAGAATTATAACCCATTGAATCACCTCTTTGCTTTATGATGTACTTCTTCAGGTGTCGAACTATGCAGAAAATCATGATGTCAATTGGAAAGTTGGCACCCTACACTGAATCAATTTTGGTTCTTATACTTTGCAGGCACAATACAAGTCAGAGAGGAGATAGCGTGTTATTTGCAAGCCGGTGCATTGACATTTTTGACAATGCACCATTTTTCAACGGAAGCATTCGGTCAACTAGATGGAGATAATGTGAGGATTAGAAAACTGCCATCCCTGTATGATTCTGCGCGATGGTGATATCATGATAGCCTATTGCTTGTTTGGCATGTTCCGATTTTCCATCTGGTCCAAGTTCTTTGTGAGCTGAGTACTTGTTTAAGATATTACTCTTTTGACTGTCGCAAGATGTCACTGTCTATCCATGACACCTGTAAATACGCATGGTTTCTGAAGATTGTACATATAAAACGAATGAGTTGAATGTCACTGATTGTTTTAGAAGAAAACCAGACAGCGTGTGTGTATTCTGCAGTGTGTGTAAATAAACCTGTAAATACGCAACCAATACATAAATAACAGTATTCGCACAAAAAATAAAAATAAAACTGGGCTTGCATCACCCCAATCAAAATTGCAGTGTGTGTATTCTGCAGCAACATGATCAACGAAACTGGTATGTCAAAACTGTCCGGTCCCTAATGACCTAACTAGGAAACTTCGGCGCGGCGGCACGCCGCGCCCGTGAGGTGATATCGATTGCTTAGTAGACTCATGGTGTATTTTATTGAATTATGTTGTTAAGTAGCAATCAATGAAGATGATTATCCAACAATGCAAGGGGATTACATTTTCCGCTAAATTTTGATGGTATAATTTTCTGGGAGAAAAGTTGTGTCACACTATATTTCAAGTTTAGTTTTTGCTGAATTCGAGCTACATGTATTTATGTGATTAGTTGTACAAAATTTTGATTTTTTTAGAATAAAATTTTGTTACTCAGGTGCGCTAATACAACACTGCATAACCCCACTCGCTTATGCATAACTTAATCACTATTGAGCATATCCCAACATGAAGAAGTACATAGCAATTTGCTTGCACATACTCGTTCATGTGGTTTTTGCATAGACGCCCCGTTCTTTGATACCCTACCTGGAAAATATCCATGTCTCAACCTCCTAAATCATGTGTGCCATCGCCGCGAGTCATCACCGCTGAGCACATTTCTCCGCTTTGCTTGGTGGGATCCAAAGTTTTGACATTGATGTGTCGCCTTTCTTTCCCTACTCATGCTGCTAAAGCTTGACCTAACTCCTAGGAGAGACTCAACAACGGACATTTCCTCTTAGAAAAAAACAACAAACATGGCAGAGAGAGAGCATAGATCATAAGATGATGGCATGCCGTGTTAGAACCTATGGGCGAAGCAAGGGCATGGGCATGCTAAATTTTAAATTTTATGGGCAATAGAATGCGCGAGCATCTTCTGCACGACATCGTTGTCATCCCTCACATAGATCCATATATGTATTTTAGGAAATCAAGGAAAAAGATCACATACCGTCGATCTTGTAACTTTTGTTTCAAACTACGGTGTAAACAAAGTTGCACTATGTTTCGCTTTTTGGAAAATTTCTTGAATATGTACTCGAAACTTTACAAATATTTAGGAAGAAATTGAAAATGGATTTGGTAATATATTTGTTGCCTGGATTATATAGTACAAATAGAACGGAAGGAAGAAACATAATCTAACACAGCATGTACACGTGTTGTATTGGCACCACACCCATATGCAGACGGTCGCACACACGGAAAACAGAAAAAAAAAACAAATACAGTAGCACTCAGTCATCTCTCCCGAATTCCCCTTTTTATAATGGTCTCTCGCGAATTTCTGATCCCCTATCTGGTTACGCTGGTGACGAACCTAGCTAGACCAGAGAATAGAGGACGGAGGAAATGAATTCGTCGGGATGTCCTCCGCTGGCCGCCGCCCCCGTTCCTCGTGCCCCCTTGATCTCTCGCAAGAGCTACACCTGCTAGCTCTTTTCTTTTCTTGCTTATCACCTCTCGAGCCTAACGGCCGGACATGGAAGAGGTGGATCTTGGATGGCACGGCTGCTTCGACTGGTTGAAGCGCACCAGCCGGACCTGGAGGAGGTTCCTGGTGGCGTAGTGGTTCTACCAGCTCGAGCGCAGCATCGTGTATCCGCAGGCGGCGGATCTGAAGAGCCGCAGCTTCTCTACCGGCTCGAGCGCTGCAGCCCGTAGCTGGAGGTACCAGACCTGGAGGCAGCTCCGCAAGTGAATCATTGCTTGGTGCCTAACTCTGTCCGCAAGGAGCCAACAATGATGGCATGCAATCTGCTGATTCGGTCCACATCTACAGCAGACAGGACCCAGATATAGGTAAAATTCGTTTATGTTTTTTATGCCCCCGTGAGCTTCTATTTCCTTGGTTCTTTCATAGGACTATGAACTATGTTTGTAGACATACTTCATAATTTGATTGATATGCATAGGCCAATGCAATCCACTTTCACTACATAAGTTGCAATTAACTATTGCTTGCAAGTATGAAATCAAACACAAATACGAATTCGTAATCATAGCTTTATGCTGGTGGTAGTCTCCTTTGTTGTTTTTTGGGTTTGATTTTTGGGCTATCGGGTTTTATGCATATATGCTCTCCTTTGTTGTTTCCTGTCATAGTATGTGTGCCTCTAACACCCATTATCCTAGCTTGATAACCGTGAGACATGTCCTGTTGCTAGCCATATTGATTGATTAATGTCTCTCAATAGCATCTTGGGCACACCAACCTTCAAACAGATATTTGCAATGAGAAGTTACTGAGATCAGCGGTATGAAGAAATTCTGGAATATAAAGTTGATTTGCATCACCATCATTGTCCATTGTTTTGAGAATAGTATCACAACTGTCAGACTACAAACTCTAGAATGAATCAGACCATTTATTGCATTGAAGACTAAAATAAGAAATTCACCTGCTGATCAAATAATATTGTGTAGAGATTATCAAGCACTTCTTGATATACTATAGTTCTTTTTTCTGTAGTTGATTCCCCATCTTCATCAAGTGCAAGCACCTTTAATCCATTCTCCAAGTCACCCTTAATATAACAAAATGAAGCTGACCATGAGAAAAAATAGGTTTTGGTGAATAAACACCGACCCTGTCAAGTGTCTGCCCTAGGATTTTGTTAACTATCATTGCATATCAGGGACAAACAGGGTACTGGCGGCTTTGTAGTGTGAAATACCACTGTATAGTAGAATAGAACTTGCTATCTATAGATACATAGTGTGACAATTTAATACATCACTGCTCGCACATGGAAATAACAAAAGAAATGAACCGCCTCTATATGTTACCAACTTTTCAGATTGGAGAATTCGTTACCTCTATGGAAAAGAGGGCCCCACCTAACAAAATTTTGGGGTCCATCTCTTTTCCCGCATGTATGGTGCACTGGCATGCTTGTGAGGCAGCCACTTGTACCCTTGTCGCCTACGAAGACCATCTATAGGTATGACCCAATCATCCTCTCTCTGCTCCTCTGGTAGGTTTCACACTTCATTCATAGAACCGGTGGCTGTTATATAACATGTTATAATTTGTTTCATAATTGCAAGTTCAGACCACATGTCATATATTTTTCTATAAATCATGCTATTACATGTGATCGTGAAAGTTCAGTAGATTGCAGCATAGACCATAGTGCACATTTGAGTTAGTCATCTGAATTTCATATTTAAGATTAAATATGCTTTAGTTTGCATTTGAATGGAACCATACTTGCTTTTTTTCCACAGTGATTTGTAACAATCAAAATATAGGAGAAAATTTTAATCAAGGTTGTGAATGAAGATTTGATGCAAAGAAAAAAATGTATGGATGTGCAATTGTATCATGTGCCTTAACGAACCATGTTCTATACGTTTCAACGACATTGGACTTCTAGCCCATTATCCTTTTACCTGCAACTTAAAATGGAAACTCAAGATGCATCACTAATATATAAATACTAACTGAATATTGTGATGGAAAACAACAAAATATATAGAAAATAATGAATATGGATAGTACACTTGCACTTCTATCTATGAGGAAAGATATTGCATAAATACTCCTCCGTTGGTGTGATTTTTTTTGCATACGAAAGATTAACTAAGTAATGCAAAGAACAAAATATTGGTTCTTGTAAAATGTAAATTAGGAGCATATCATTGAACGACATGAATTAGTTAAGGTGTTGACTTGTACCTTCTAATTACGTGCGGAAGACATATGTTTTTCAAAAGAGAATGCTGCTAAAGTAAATTCAGATTGCTGCACCACGCATGTAGTTTAAAGTGACATCAAGGATTATATTTCCTTGCTAATCATTTATTTCCTAAACATCTTAATCTTATATGATATACTATACCTTTTTCAAGCCAAACGCCTCATAACTACTCCTTTAAATTCGATAATAGAGTCATGATTCAGAAGTTTTTTCAAAAGAGAACATAATATGGCGCAACTAAATAAACTGAGATCATGGCACACATGTAGTTTAGAGAAACACACAAAGTAGTATATTTCCTTTCTACTTGTTTATTTCCTGAACATCATAATCTTATATGATATACTGTAGTTTTTTCAAGCCAAACGCCTCATAACTACTGCTTTGAATTGATAGTAGTGTTAAGATTCAAATGTAGTGAATTGTCTTGCCCCCACATGTTAACCTAATGAAGGCACCTGAGCCATCAGAAAAAAATTAAGGCCTATGGGGAGTAGGTAGGCACTCAATCTCATAAACTGAAGAACAATGTCCATTGAACTGAATAGTTCTGCATGACCCAATCAATGTACTTGAGGAGGATTTGTATAAGTGGAATAACCAATAATTTATTAGTCGGGTTCATCTGCTATACACTAAACATATGCAAAGAAAAGGAATGTGAAACTATTGATGGAATCATTAATAACATAACATGCATTTTGTTGACATTCATATTGCACTCCTATCTGTTTCTTAATATTTGGATTGCACTCCTATCTGTTTCTTGTTTCTTGACATTCGTATTACACTCCTATCTGTTTCTATTTCAACATATTGATGGCTAACGCAAGACCAAATCATCTGATTTCATCTGGATAAAGCTAAAAAATCTGCAAGATGATAATAAGGAGGTCAAACCCAATAACAAAAATATTCAAGATGCATCCCTCTCAGTGGTTTTGATAGAGAAGATGCAGGCAACAACAACGGATGGCGAAGGCCTCTCCCTGACTGATTTCGTCAAACTTGCCCCACATGTGGTCTTGCACCATAAGGAAATGGTGACAAACCCGAGAGAGGAACAGAGAAACGGCCGAAGGCTGACCTGCACGGACGCTGGTCTTCCTGCACACTTCTTGACATGGAAGAGACTTTCTGGTTGCAATCTTGTCGCTGTTCATCTGCTGCGGGCTTCCACCAGTGACCGCCACCACGGTCTCCCGTGGTCAGCGTTGCCGATGGCATCAGCGTTGTCCCATGGTAGTAAAGTGGCTTCAGGTAAGGCCATGCACCGAGATAAGGAGCAGGCGGCGACGCGGATGGCTGTCGCAAAGCAACACTGTGGACCTAGCTGTGAAGTCATGAGGAGCTGCAGCCAGCAAGCCATGGCAGGGCCACCTGCCACGAAAGAGGTTGGCTCGGCGGTGTATCGCCCAAACAGATGCGTCGCTACTCAAACGGCAGCCAAGGAGGGAGAGGAGGGCGCCGCCCCGATGGGGAAGATGTGGGCGGCGGCCATGGGGAAGAAGAGAGCAGTCAGGTTAGACCTTTTTTCATCTAGCAACGTTGCTAGGACTGGAAGAATGGATAGATAGAGAGACACCAGGGAGAGTTCAGGTCTTTTCTATGTATCCAAGCGGTGGAGGTGGATATGTAGAGATTTCTAGAGGGTGTTGAAAGAAATAATAGAAAAAGGAAGTGGGAAGCGGTGGATACCTACAGACTTCTAGAGGACATGAAAGAAAATATCAGCAAGAGGGTGTTGAAAGAAATAATAGAAAAAGGAAGTGGGAAGCGGTGGATACCTACAGACTTCTAGAGGACATGAAAGAAAATATCAGCAAGACAATCAGAAGTGGAGTACTGTAGATATGTGGATACTATAGATGCATCTACAGTAAGAAACATTACGTGGCCTAGCTGAGAGGGTGCTAAAACCTTCAACTTTTATATATGTACTAGGAATTTTGACGCGGCGGCACGCCGCGTCCCTTGTCTTAATCTTCTAGCATTAGTAGTTAGTGGTAATTATCTTCTTTTATATCTTCTGAAAATTTGCGGAGTGGTACATTTTATGTGGTACGGTCCGATGGAGCGAAGTGTGGCGTGCCTTCAAGATTTTCTCGAATAAGTGAAAAAGCAAAGAAGAGAGAAAACGCTAGCGCATCTCGAATAAGTGGAGAAGCAAAGAAGAGAGAGGTGGGGCAAAATGACCATGTCGTTCTAGATGATAATCTTGTGGACCGCTTCGGACCGCTTTGTCCATAGAGACGAATATCAAAGTCTATAAGTTAATTGTGAAAATAGATAGATAACTATTTATGCACCGGTGAAAAGTTAACGTGAGGGAGTTACACATCGTCGAAGAATTATTGGAGGGTAATTACTGTGGAAGAATTGTCGTAGAGATTTATTACCGGGAAACCATCGCTTGGAAATAACCGTTAGCGGTCAAAACTTTTGGTCATTGCTGAAAATGACTATTCGTGCACCGATGAGAAATTACCGCTGGAGAGTTTAAGGTTAACTAACATCGAAGAATTGTCACAGAGATTTACTACCGGAAAACCATCCTTTGGAAATAACCGTTAGCGGTGAAAACTTCTGCTAAAAATTACTATTCGTGAATCGGTGAGAAATTACCGTTGGAGAGTTACGTATAATCATCAAAGAAATAATGTAAGATATCTACCGTAGGAGAATTACCGCATCGATTTACTACTGAGAAGTTACAACTGACAAATTACCGTTGCGTCACGGGTAGAAGCGACTTGTTCGTGCATAAGTGAGAAATTACCGTTGGAGAGTTACGTATCATCGTCACGGCTAGAAGCGACTTGTCATGCACTGGAAAAAATTATCATTGAAAAGTTACGCAATATTAAAAATTACCTAAAATAATTACCACCAGAAAAAATAAAAAAATTTAGAAAAAAAATAAAAAAGCGGGCTCAGAACACTGTTCATACGCACACGTGAACACTGTTCATACGTACACATGAACACTGTTCATACGTACGTGTGGCCACTGATCACACGTATACGTGAACACTGTTCATGTACTAAACGTGTCGCGCAACGATTGGTCGCGATGAACAATATCAGAGCACCTCACAGCTCAAGAAAGCCCATCAACTTTATATATCTATCTATGTATAGATAGATAGATAGATGTAGGAACCGGGTGTCCTCAGCCCTCGGGTATGACTGAATCGGGAGTATAACCCATCCACATATTATTTTAAATCTGCATACCACTCTCTATCGAAGAACAAATTTTGAGTATATGGTGTGGCGATTGCGCTGGAGGTTACTGACTTACCAATGGGGAATTTACCGTTCCCTGCAGGCTGGTTCTCGGAACATCTATCCAGTGGATGACGGGGTTCGAGTCATCCACTACTAGGAAAAACCCTTATCTGTGGCGCACCTATTTGGGCTTCAGTGGCGCACCTGTGGTGCGCCACGCATATCAAGCCACTGGTATTTTTTACCCGTGGCGCACGCCCACGTGCGCCACGGTTAAGGGTCCTATCCGTGGAGCATCTAGAAGGGGTGCGCCACGCATAATATCTGCGGCGCACCCAATTGGTGCTCCACTGGTATGTTTTCTATTTGTATTTTTTTCGAGAATACAGTAGAAATACACAGTATACAGCACAAAAATATACAGTATACAGCAGAAATGCAAAGATATACACATCAGTAACACTGGAATTCACCAAAATACATCAATATGAAGTCAAGTGTCGAAAGACATCAATATAAAGTCAAGTGTCGAAATACATGGTCAAGTGTCGACGAAATCATTACACAAGTACAACTTTGATCATTACATATTATATATGGAGTTACATATCACTTAGACTACTATATGAATGAATAGATCACACCGGCGACGACGATGAGCAAGATCGAGACCATAATCAAGAACTTCATCTGATTCTTCTTCCACACGTGTCTCCTCCACTTGGAGACCGCGAGCTCTCTTGTCTTGTACCCTTTGTAGCAGTTGCCGCTGAAGTTGGTCACCGGCCTGTGCCTGGCAGTCCTCCCACTCCTCGTAGACTCCTAGAACCCGACCACTGTACACCACGTACCACTTCGCCATCTCTCTATAGACATGTAGTATATATGTTATGCAACGAAAGGAATGACAAAGTGCAAAAACATGCTTGCATGATCACAAATACTGGCAAGGATTCATAAGCCTAGAATAAAACATAGCATGGATGACGATCGATCATATATAAGCAAGTCCAACATCGAAAAAAAAGTTCAAATAGATCACACCGGCGACGACGATGAGCAAGATCGAGACCATGATCAAGAACTTCATCCGATTCTTCTTCCACACGTGTCTCCTCCACTTGGAGACCGCGAGCTCTCTTGTCTACCCTTTGTAGTAGTTGCCGCTGAAGTTGGTCACCTGTGCCTGGCAGTCCTCCCACTCCTCGTAGACTCCTAGAACCCGACCACTGTACACCACGTACCACTTCGCCATCTCTCTATAGACATGTAGTATATATATGTTATGCAACGAAAGGAATGACAAAGTGCAAAAACATGCTTGCATGATCACAAATACTATGGCAAGGATTCATAAGCCTAGAATAAAACATAGCATGGATGACGATCGATCATATATAAGCAAGTCCAACATCGAAAAAAAAGTTCAAATAGATCACACCGGCGACGACGATGAGCAAGATCGAGACCATGATCAAGAACTTCATCCGATTCTTCTTCCACATGTGTCTTCTCCACTTGGAGACCGTGAGCTCTCTTGTCTACCCTTTGTAGCAGTTGCCGCTGAAGTTGGTCACCTGTGCCTGGCAGTCCTCCCACTCCTCGTAGACTCCTAGAACCCGACCACTGTACACCACGTACCACTTCGCCATCTCTGTATAGACATGAAGTATATATGTTATGCAACGAAAGGAATGATAAAATTCAAAAACATGCTTGCATGATCACAAATACTATGGCAAGGATTCATAAGCCTAGAATAAAACATAGCATGGATGACGATCGATCATATATAAGCCTAGAATGGAGTATATATGTTATGCAACGAAAGGAATGACAAAGTTCAGAAACATGCTTGCATGATCACTAATACTATGGCAAGGATTCATAAGCCTAGAATAAAACATAGCATGGATGACGATCGATCATATATAAGCCTAGAATGGAGTATATATGTTATGGAACGAAAGGAATGACAAAGTTCAAAAACATGCTTGCATGATCACTAATACTATGGCAAGGATTCATAAGCCTAGAATAAAACATAGCATGGATGACGATCGATCATATATAAGCCTAGAATGG
The DNA here is from genome assembly GCA_007115705.1 of Dactylis glomerata. Lineage (NCBI taxonomy): Eukaryota > Viridiplantae > Streptophyta > Magnoliopsida > Poales > Poaceae > Dactylis > Dactylis glomerata. The sequence goes on along the minus strand of QXEO01001637.1, from coordinate 1,461,524 downwards.
AGTATATATGTTATGCAACGAAAGGAATGACAAAGTTCAAAAGCATGCTTGCATGATCACAAATACTATGGCAAAGATTCATAAGCCTAGAATAAAACATAGCAGTTCATATGATCATATATAAGCAGTTCATAATACGAAAAAACAGTTCTAGCGCCTAGAGGGGCCGCCGCTCCAACTCCATGAAGCCGCGCGCTCCCTCCTCCGTCGCGTGGCGGTCGCGGGACTCCTTGAGCCCCGACTCAAGAAGTAGGCCGTCCAACTCGTCGTCGCGCGCCGCCTCCTTGTGCTCCATCCGCAGAGAACGCCACGAGGCGTGGATGGCCGCCTGTTCTTCGTTCTCGGGGTCCGAGATGGCCCACTCCATGTCGTCGATCTCCGCCTGGACTTTCGCCTCCAGGTGGTCGTTCTCTTCTTCGTCCTCCGGGTAGTCCACCTCGGGGACTTCTTCCTCCTCGCCGTCGGACGCTGGAGGTGGCGGCGTTGGAGGCGGCGTCGGAGGGGAAGGGGGTGGTGGTGGGCGTCGGCTCATCATAGCGTAGGTGGTGATCTTGCGGCGCACCATGGCGGCGGAGGCGTACCTAAAAGCAGAGAGAAAAATGTTTAGTACAACAAATAATCGATCAAAAAATTCGACAGCACCTCCCCTATAAATGGCTACCTAGGAGTGCCTATTTCTCACCGAAACAGAAATCAATCAACATTTCGGCAGTAATAGGCACTCATTTTCAAAAACCTGTAAACAATTCACACAAAAAAAGCACAAAATGTGCCTTTCCAACACACAGTTGTCGACAACATGTCGACAACATGCTCACAGATTCATCATCAAATATTCATCATCACAGTAAAAAGTTCACAGTAAGCATGTCATAGGCAGTAAAAAGTTCACAGTAAGCATGTCATAGGCAGTAAAAAGTTCACAGTAAGCATGTCATAGGCATTAGATAATGTTTTTCTCTTAATTATCTGCTAAAATAAAAATAGCTCAAGAACAGTAGCATTTTCTGAATGCACATTATGATATTATTTGTCCTCTATCAAGAACAGTAGCATTTTCTGAATGCACTTAGAAATGCAGAATAACAAATTGCATACTACAGAAACTTGACTGAGAATTAGCCACACACTAAGCTTTATCAACATGGACACTCTGATTGCATATTTGACTGAGAATTAGCCACACACTAAGCTTTATCAACATGGACACTCTGATTGCATATTTGACTGAGAATTAGCCACACACTAAGCTTTATCAACATGGACACTCTGATTGCATATTTGACTGAGAATTAGCGAGCAAAGCGCAAGTCCTTCCCGATCCAACCATGGTACCATAGCGTACAGGGGGGGGGTCTCGCGTGCGTACCTGCCGTGGCGAAACTCTAGGGTTTCGGGGCCCGCCGGATAGGAGGCGCCGGGGTCGGAGATGCGAGCGGACGGTCGATCCCGGAACAAGGAGCAAGCGGAGGGAGCGGATCCGCGGCGGCCGGAACGCTAGCTTCGGCGGCGGCGGCGCGGTCGGAGTCGGAGGCGAGAGGAGGGGCAAAGCGCAAGTCCAGCGAGCAAAGCGCAAGTCCGGTGAGCGAGCAGGGCGGGGCAGTGGAGCGGAGGTGAGCGCGGTGGCTCGGAGCGGAGGCGAGGGCGAGGGCGGTGGAGGCGAGCGAGGCGGGCGCGGCGCGGCGAGTGGAGGCGAGTGAGGCGGGCGCGGCACGGCGAGTGGACGCGAGCGCGGCGTCCGCGGTGCAGCGTAGTGGAGGCGAGCGCGGCGGCGGCGAGCTAGGGTTCGAGAGGGGGAGATGCGCGCGCGGCTAAGTGGGCCGGGGGAGAGATGCGCCGGCAGACCGTTTTAGTGCTAAGTGTGGGGGAGAGATGCGCCACGCATATCAGCGTGTAGTTCAAAAGAAATAGAAGTGCTATGTTGACAGCAACATGCACATAGCCCAGTGGTTCATCTGCGCGCTGGCTGTTTGATATAGGGAGGTGCCAGGTTCGAACCCTGGACCTCCCACTCTTTTTTGTTTTTACAAAAACCATATTTCAGAAAGTATAAAAGTACTATATTGAAACAAATAAAATTTGTTTATTCTAAAAATAATTTTTTTTAAATAGTACCAGTCCAACATTTACAAATAAAATGCAAGAAATTCATAAGACAATAAAACCATCCATCATGTATATGATCTTGTTACAAAAAACCATGCATGAATCATATATATGATCATTGTTACAAAAAACCAAAAATCATTTATATGATTGTTCCTCCAAAAAATGACACATGTTGTCCGATGTCGATTCCGAACGAGCTACCGTCGTCGACTCGTCACGATCTTCTTGCCCTTCTTCGTCGCGGTTGAATAATTGAGCCCGGAAACATGGGGATTTCTTCTCGTGTACGGGCATCCTTTAGCGGGTAGGGTGGTCTTCCTTCTTTCAGCGGCATCACTAGGCCTGTCGAAGTACTTGTCGAATTCCTCTTCTATCTTGGGATCGCCGTACTTGTCAAAGTCTTGCTCGGTGGCCGCTCCCTCCATTCCGATAATGCTCCTTTTTCCCCTCCTAACGACAACGCGGCTAGGCCTTACCGGGTCGGTAATGAAGAAGCATTGATCAACCTGGCTCGCCAGTACCCATGGCTCATTTTTCACCTGGACGTTCGCGCTGGATTTGGCTTCGGGTATGACCATGGTGGTGAAGTACCGGCCTTCTTTTTCGACGTTCTTGGCCCATCTGACCCGAAACATCGGCATCTTCTCTCCACAGTAGTTGAGTTCCCAGATCTCCTCGATCCTCCCGAAGAACCTTTCATTGACGGTGGATTCCTCGTCCGCGTAGGACAGCATCGTGACCCCCGAGTTCTGGTGTTCGCTGCTATGGTCCTTTTTCTCGGTGTAGAATGTGTAACCATTGATGTCGTACGCCTGATAGGTCCTCACGTTCATCGCGGGGCCCTGTGACAAGACGAATAAGAGTTTTTCCTCTTCTGTGGAAGGCATGTTACCATGATGAAGCTGGAGTAGCTTTTCCTTGAACCAACGCGTAAAGCTGGAGTTGTGCTCTCTAGTTACGTCTCCCTTCGTCCTCCGTCTGCCCGTGTCACTGAACTTCTTCTCAATGAAGCTTTTGTGCTCTAACACCCAAGGTTCAACCAATTCAAGGTGTTGTAGCGCGACTCGGTGTGCCCTGTCAAAGTCTGGTTGTCGGGCTTGGAAGACGACGTGCATGGGGACGAAGCCATCGCGGTGACCAAACCCATGGATCCTGCCGAGGTGCCTCCTGATAGGCAGACCAATAGGGACGTCCTCGTCCTCATTTTGTAGATAATTCTGGCAGAACGATATGCACTCGTAGGACAGGAAGCCCTTGGCTATGCTTCCATCTGGACGCGCCCTATTGCGAACGTAGCCTTTGAGAACGCCGTTTAGCCTTTCGAACGGCATCATGTTGTGGAGGAATAGCGGCCCGAGGTGGATGACATCATCCACCACGTGGACGAGCAGATGCACCATGATGTCGTGGAACGCGGGGGGGGGGGGGGAGTAAATCTCGAGCTCGCATAGTATCATGATGATCTCACCTTGTAGCCTTTCGAGCTGCTTAATGCCGATCGATTTCCTAGAGAGGACGTCGAAAACGTTGCAGAGGCCAAACAGCGTCTCACGTACGTGCTCGTCCATGATCCCTCGGAGCGCTACTGGAGGTATCTGCGTCATCAGCACGTGGCAGTCGTGAGATTTCATCCCGGAGAACCTCTTCTTCGTTTCGTCCAGGTATCGTGATATCTTCCCTCCGTAACCGGTAGGAAGCTTGACTCCTAGGAGGACGCTGAAAAACTGGTGGAGCTCCGGCTCACTAAGAGTGAAGCAGGAAGGTGGGCAGTAGTAGTCGTTTCTCTTGGCCTTTTTGCGCCTTGAGTATCCTTGAGTATCTGCCTGCGTCTCATCATCATCAACGTCATCGGGGCGTCCTCCATGAAGTTCTTTCCTGATGCCCAGCTTGATCAGGTCGTTTCTTGCCTTTGGCCCATCTTTGGTTTTCTCCGGCATGTTGATGATAGTGGCAACTAGACTCTCGCACACGTTCTTCGTGATGTGCATGATATCAAGGCTATGAGGCGTGTGGAGGTATTTCCAGTACGGCAGGTCCCAGAAAACGGACCTCGCTTTCCATACACCTCGCAGCGGCTTTACCCTTGGACGCTTCTTTCCCGGCGCGGGGCACGCTTCCCATTCTTCTAGCGCATCATTGATATCCTCTCCATTATAAATAGGTGGGGATGTTTCGAGCTCCTCACTACCATTGAACAGATCTCCGCGTTTTCTCCAAGGATGATCGGCGGGAAGCCACTTTCGAATGCCAGGGAACACGGTTTTCGAAGAACCGGGGTCCTTTGGTAGCTGGACATGCGACGTTTTATCCATGCACCTGACACATGCATTGTGTCCGTGGGCCACCTGGCAAGAGACATATGCGTATCCAGAATAGTCCTGCACCGTCGTGAGCAACACGGCTCTCAGACCAAAATACTCTCCTTTGTAGGCGTCCCACGTACGTGTCGGCGTCTCCCACAACATGGCTAACTCCTCTTTCAACAGCTCGAGATACAGGTGCATATCGATACCCGGTTGTTTCGGCCCCTGAATAAGAATACTCATGTGTACGTACCTCTGCTTGGTGCACAGCCAGGGGGGAAGGTTGTACAGCCATACAAAGATGGGCCAGGTGCTATGCGTGCTACTCTGGTTGCCGAAGGGATTGAGTCCATCTGTGCTCATACCCAGCCTAACGTTCCTGGCATCGTCCCCGAAACCGTCTTCCATGTCCAACGCGAGCCACTGGCTAGCGTCCGCAGGGTGTGTCAGGATCGTGCCCTTCTCCGGATCATCTTCGGGCTTCTCCCTTTCCGCGTGCCATTGCATGAGCTTTGCTTCCTTAGGGTCTACGAAATACCGCTTTAGACGGGGGTGATAGGAAAGTACCATACCACTTTTCGAGGAACTTTCCTGTTCCCTCTCTTGTATCGTGATTGGCCGCACACCGGGCACGTGGTTAGTTCCTTGTACTCGTCCCGATAAAGTGCGCAATCATTGATGCATGCGTCGTACTTCACGTGCGGTAGATCGAGAGGGCACACGACTTTCTTGGCCTCCTCGGTACTCCTTGGCAATGTGTTCCCCTCGGGAAGCTTCTCGTGCCAGTATGCCATGTTATCGTCGAAGCTAACATCGGTCCATTTGTGTTGCACCTTCATCTCCAAAGCTTTGAGGGTTACGTTCAGGCGTGTATCCCCAGGCCGGCACCCAGGATACAACGGAGTTTTCCCGTCTTTCTCCATTTGCTCCAGCTTGTCTTTCTCACGGGCAACAGCTTTGGTGGTGCTTGTCTCTGTGAGGAGCAGTTCTTGAACATGAGGGTCCCGCAAGGCTGAAGTTAGCGGTGTCTCCGTGTCTGCGTCTTCTCCACCACCATCGGATCCGGTGTCATCATCATGTCCCGCATCTCCTTCAGCATGTCTAGGTGACTCTTCGCCTTCTCGTCGGCCTCCCACGTCACCATTTCCTGCCGGCGGGGGCCCGTTGTTGACGTCCTCGTCAATGTAGCCTTTCATGAAACCACTCATGAGCAAGTGCTTCTCCAATATACCGGAATCAGGCTTGATTAGGGCCCTGAGGTTGCATCTATGACAAGGACATATTATCTCGGACATGTTGTTCCGAATCATGATGGCCATCGCGCGTTCCTTGTATCTAGCCACCATACCTTCGCTCATGTGGCGCACCATCGTTGCCTGCGCGCACGGTATGGAGCAAATGAGAATATTTAGAATAATTTATGGTCATATCGCCGGAAAAATTCGGCATGACCTTCCCTATAAATAGGACATATGGGTAGTGCAAAAGTTTGCCGAAACAGAAATTAATCAACATTTCGGCAAACATCCATGCACCACGCGCCGGTACCTGCACAAACCATGTACACAAGCATCCATGCCCCTCTCAATCACATACAAAACATGCACATATGCCATATATATCACATACCGCCATACGTGCGCCGCGCCTCGGCCGCCACAAGGAAACAAGCATACATGTTTTCATTCAACCATATACTCACCTATTAGACAAGTTATACCGATGAATCCGTGAGCGGAGAGCCAAACTATTGAGGGAGACAAGATATGTTCTAGCTAGTTGGGAGGAGAGCTAGATATATATATATGTGTGGGAGGGGAGGAGGAGTAAGTCAACCCTTACATATCTATCCAAATCCAAGTTTTGGCTAGCTACCTAAAATGGAGAAATAGTTGAAGAAAATGGGGGTGGAGAGAGGAGGAACTAGAGCTAGAGCTAGATCTATGGGAGTGGGGGGCTTGGAGTGGGAGGTAGGGGGAAATGGCACCTTTATGGTGGTAGGTACGACATATCCGTGGCGCACCTCAGAATGGTGCTCCACGGATATATATACCCGTGGCGCACCTCAAAGTGGTGCTCCACGGATATGTCTGCCACCTTTTTCAGAGGGTGGGGCCATAAATATCCGTGGCGCATGTATATGTGGTGCGCCACGGGTATAAACATTATGCGTGGCGCACCCCAAGTGTATGCGCCACAGATATGGGGGCCTGACACCCCAGGCCCTGGTGCTCGGTGGGGCCCACTTAATCCATGGCGCATCCTTTATGAGGTGCGCCACGGGTAAGATGATATCTGTGGAGCACCTGTATTTGGTGCGCCACGGATACTTATCCGTGGAGCACTGAAACTTAGTGCTCAACAGATAATGGGCCCATGGATAAGGGTTTTCCTAGTAGTGATCGAGGGGTCGAAGCGTCGCAGTAGCGGACGGCGGCGGGTTCAATCCTCCCATCTATCGGCGGCGAAATACTCGCCGCCTCCGCGGGGTGTCAGTTGGACCCCGCCGCCCACCCCTCGAGCACCGCGAGCTGCGTCGCTGGGTTAGAGAGCGCAGCCCAAGGACGGATGCGTGCTTTGATGGGTCAGGCCTATGTACGGTCGAGCGGCCTGGAAGGCCCAGAGTACGTTTATATACCAAAAAAACTACTCCCCTCTGATCCATAATAAGTGTCAATTTAGTACAAAGTTCTACTAAATCAGTGACATTTAAGATGAATCGAAGGGAGTACATGCTTTAGATAAAAAAACAAAAATCACTTTGATAAACCATTCTTTGAAAAACACATTAGATAACTACTCTCTAGCTCACAAACCCCAAATAGAGCCTCTTATATTTTTCAAAAATTGAAGATCAGCATTTTGAAGATTCAAAATTATGAAAAAATAGTAGAGTAACGAGGAACGGTCTACTTTTGAGGGAGATTGGTGAATTGAACGATGTCTGGCTCTCGCGACGCGTTAGGCGACGCGGGCGCCGCCCCGTTCGTTTCCCCGGCGACTAGCGCTCCCACCCACTGTTCGGCCGCCGGCTCCGCTGCCGCCTGCCACTCCTCGGCCGCTCCTTGCCTTGGCGGCTCTCCCCCGGAAGGCTCCTCTGTCGAGGCCAGCGTCGCCGCCGGCGACTGCAGATCCGCATCTCTCGGGGTTCATGTTCCAGGTAACTCCTTCCAAGCTTTCCTCCGCTCGCGCTTCTCCTCCACCATCTCATCCCCTCCCAGGATTCCTTGCGTCGCCGGTGAACTCTGGGTCACCCCACGTTTCTCCTCTCCCTGCTTCTCCTCTGCAACAATGTCGAGCATCCTCTCCTTCTTTCTCTGCGAGCCGCCGTCCGTGGTGCACGTTTTCCCTGTTTCGGATCTGGTCTTCTCGGTGTCGTCTCCTTCCCCGGCGGTGGCAAGGGTCGTTGTTAACGCCGGCCCGCGACACTGCACGCAGTTCCAGCTTGGGTTCCATGCCACCCTCGAGGGTGCGATGGATGCTGCTCTCTCTCTCCCCTCGGAGGGCCCTCTCGCAGGCCTGCGACCTGGGCCCCGTCGTCGCGGTCCGCTCCCTCCCTGGTCACGTGCCCCTGTCGGTGCGTTCGGGTTTGGGGGGCCTGGACTGCTTCCGCGCCCTCGCGCGCTTTCCAGGGAACAATTAGTGCCAACGGCCTGTGTCCCATCAGGTGTCCCTTCCCCCCTTAAGGAAACCGTGTGCAACTCTGCTCCCCTACCGAACTACGCCTTAGACGCCGACCTCTCCCATGCCGCCCATGCCGCCCTCGAGCCCTGCGCTAGCTCTAATGGCGCCGCGGCCTCTCCCACCTTCTGCCCTACGGATGAGTTCAATGCTCCCCCAGCCACCCCCTCGCGCTCCTACCTTGAGGTTGCCCGCTCCCCTTCTCCCCCCCCCCGCTCACTCTCCGCGCACTCCCCCTGCTCCCTTCAAAACCCTAAGCCGTCGTGGTTGTTTTAGGTGCCTCTCGCTCAAACACAAAGTCCGTGACTACCGCGATCCCATCCGCTGCCTCAACTGTGGGCAGTCAGGCCACCGCAAGCGCAAGTGCACCATGCCTCTCTCCCAGACCTCCCTCGTCCCAACGGCCACCTCACCTCGCCCCGCCACTGCCCCTCCGCCGCGTCCCCCGACCCCCTTTCCGACCACGCTCGCCCCACCTTCCCCCTGCTCGCTTGCCCGCAGCTCCCTCTCTCCGCTCAGGACGGGGGGCCCTTTTCGAGGTCGGGGAGCCGTCCGCTAGTGCCACTGAGCTGCCTCCGGAATGCATCATTGACGTCGTGCCCTCCGTGCCGCCGGCGGGAGCGGTTGATCTTGGCCCTCTCCTTGAGGATGAGGAGGAGGTCGAGTCTGACGCCTCGTCTGAGGTCCCGCCGCCCGAGGTTTTCATGCCTCCGGGTGACATGGATGCTGCGCGCCGGATTGCGGTGGTCTACATCGACAACCCCCTCCGTTCCTGTCCACTGCGGCTGCCATTGCTGAGGCTATCAGCGCCGAGCTGCCCGGGCTCCATGTGACCATGGTTCCCTCCTCTCTCGGTGACATGTACGCCAAGTTCCTCTCCGCCGCGGACCGCGAGATCGCCATCGATCAACAGCCATTCTTTCTCGATGGTGCCACGGTCCGTCTGGTGCGCGAGGAAGAGGCCGACCGCGTGCCTTGCGACATGCAGTTCGTCACGGTCGTCCTTGCTCGGCGCATGCCCGTTGAACATCTCAGCAGCCTCGGGGTCCACAGCGCTTTCGCCTGCTTTGGTCAAACCTTGGAGGTCGACGTCACTGGCTTGTCCGGGACTGACTGCTCCGTCATCCGGGCGGTCGTCCTCCTCAAGCACGCGCAGCATGTGCCCCCCGAGGTTCTGGTCACCAGAGACCCCTGGCCCTCGCGCCTCATCACCATTCGCAAGCTTCGCGTTTGGCGCAGGGCGGAATCGTTCAACGAGGCCGGGGAATACATCCCGTTCTTTGGGGCGCCGCCGCCGCCGCTCTACCGTAGGAGGGCTGGGAACCTTTCCCTGGCTCCGCTGCCCATGCCCCCCGCCCCCGCTCCTGCCCATGGCATGGGTGGCGGTGGCCACTACGGCTACAACCTTGATGAGGTCGACGCTGTGCGCCACTCCCAGCTGCTCGCCCTCCTGGACAGTGCGGCTCGTTCCCCACTGTCCTCCAGCTCCTCAGGCTCCCTGGTCTCGTGGGGGAGTGGGATGGGCTCTGACAGCGCCTCGGGCTCGCTCGGCTCCGGCCCTCCCATCTCTGCCACGCGGAGGCACAATGTTGTCATCACGGAGATCGTGGACGGCGACGCGACCTCCGTCGACCCCCCAGGTGCTGCCGCGTCTGAGGAAGACAGGCGCAGTTTTCGCTTGGCTTGCAAGGCGTCGCAGACCTACGAACCCGTCGCCGAGCGCGCCATGAAACTTCGCGGCCTTCGTGACGCGCTTGGCGGGTGCTCCGCCGCCCTCCAGAAACAAGTCAAGAAGCATGCCGCCCTGGATGCCTGCGCCAAGCCCATGCGTGCACGTGCGATTCGGGCCCTGGCTGCTTCCATCTGTTCCTCCTCATCGGTGCAGAGAGCCTCCGATGATTAGCTCGCCGTCGCGCCGCTACCTCGTGGATCGCAGCTTAACCACGACGACCGCTACCGTGCTCTGGCCGGCCTGCTACCTGTGTCTGCTGTTTAGTTCCCTTGTGCTCTTCCTGTGTAACCTCCCTTGTAATTTCCCCGGTGCGTGCGAGTTTAATGATTAGCTTGAACCGTGTCATCTCCATCGAATCCTGGAACACCCAGGGTTTGGGATCGGTTAAGAAACGCCCTGTTGTTCGTGATGTGATTGTCGCTGCTGCCCCCTCTGTGGTTTGTTTACAGGAAACCAAGCTGAGTTCGATTGATCGCTTTGTCGCTGCCTCTTTCCTCCCTAGTAACCTCTCTAGCTTCGAAACCGTCGACGCTGTGGGGAGCTCCGGCGGGATCATCACTTCCTGGGACCCCGGTCTCTACTCTCTCGTGTCCGTTCGCCACGATCGTTTCTCCCTCTCCGTCGTCCTCAACTCCCAGCTGTCTGGTCTCTCCCTCGCCATTACAAATGTCTATGCCCCGGCCAACCATTCCCTCACACCGGCCTTCTTGGCTGAGCTCGAGGCTCTTGGCCCGCTGTTCCCGCTCCCCTGGCTTGTCGTCGGGGATTTCAACCTGATCCGTGGCCCCGGAGATAAGAACAATGGCAACTTCGATCTCTCTCTGGCCACTGCGTTTAACGCCTCCATTAGTAACCTTGCGCTCTTTGAGCTGCCCCTTCTCGACAGGATGTATACGTGGTCCAACAAACGTAGTTCCCCGGTTCTCGCTCGGTTGGATCGTGCACTTTTCAATCACCACTGGAATGTTTCCCTTCCAAACTCTTGCCTGACATCGCTTCATCGCCCCACCTCCGACCACTTCCCGCTCCTGGTCTCCGCCTCCACAAACATCCCCCGCCCTCCTTGTTTTCGATTCGAGAATGCTTGGCTCTTAAACCCCACCTTTCTCCCATCCACCATCACTGCTTGGAACAAAAACCCCCCGAGATCCGATGCTGCTGCCGATCTGGCCGCACGCCTGAAGTCCTTCCGCACCGCCGCCAAGGTCTGGAAACGCTCCCACCTCTCCCTTCCAAAATTCGAAAATAATTGCAAATTCGTGATTGACCTTCTTGATCTGTTTGAGGAAACGCGGGATCTCTCCGCTGGTGAGATTGGTCTTCGTGTCCTTTGCACGGACACTCTCGGTGAGCTCATTCTCGCTAGAGCTGCTCGTTGGAAGCAAAGGGGAAAATTCCGTGCGGTGCTCGAGGGAGACGAGAACACTCGTTTCTTCCACGCCAGGGCCTCTCAACGTCTGCGTCGGAACACCATCCGCGCCATCGACGTCGATGGGGCCGTCGTCGTCACGCACGACGCCAAGGCTGCCGCGCTTTTTGGCTTCTACTCAAGCCTCCTCGGCCAGGCGACCGACGATCGCTGGGACTTTGACATCGACGCCCTCTACGTCGGCTGTCCGAGACTTGGCGGGCTGGAGCTGGTCGCGCCGTTCTCGGTCTCGGAGATCAAGAAGGCGGTCGACTCCATGGATCGCTCAAGCGCCCCGGGTCCCGATGGGCTTGGCCCAAGCTTCTACCGCGCGGCGTGGGCCTCGATCCTGCCACAGGTCATCCGCCTCTTCGACGCCTTCCATGCCGGCCGCGTCGAGCTCGATTGCATCAACCGGGCGCATGTCGTGCTGCTCCCCAAAAAACCTGGGACCCCCGACCCTGGAGCTTTTCGTCCGATCTCCCTCCAAAACTGCTCCGTCAAGCTCCTCTGCAAGGTTCTCACATCTCGGCTTCAAGCTCAGATTGGGGGCCAGCTCGACATCGACCAAACTGGGTTCCTGGCCGGCCGCAGTATCTCCGAGAACTTCGTCTACGCGACGGAACTCGTGCAAACCTGCTTCCGCCGTCGTGCTTCCTGCATCGTCCTCAAGCTCGACTTCGCCAAGGCTTTCGACTCCGTCAGCTGGTCGAGTCTTCGAACTATCATGCTGGCCCGTGGCTTCCCCACCCTTTGGTGCGATTGGATGGACATGATCTTCTCGTCCTCCCGCTCGGCCATCATGCTCAATGGGGTTCCGGGGAAGTGGATCTGCTGCATGCGCGGGCTACGGCAAGGCGAGCCCCTGTCTCCCTACCTCTTCCTCATCACCGCCGACGTGCTTCAACGGCTCATCAAGCTCGACTCTGGGATCCTCCACCCGCTCTCCGACGGCGTGCCGTGCCCGGTTCTGCAGTACGCTGATGATACCCTCATCATCATGAGGGCCGACGCCGGCGCTGCCCGCCGTCTGCGGCTCGTTTTGCAACAGTTCGAACAAGCCACGGGGCTTCGGATCAATTACCACAAAAGCACTCTTGTGCCCATGCACGTCGCCCCTGAGCTCCTCGGCGACATCCGAGACTGCCTCCAATGCCGGGTCGAGGGGTTCCCCCAAACCTACTTGGGGCTCCCTCTCTCGGCTCAGAAGCTGCGTCTCGACTCCTTCGCTCCTCTCATTGCCAAGGTGGACAAGTTTCTTTCGGGTTGGCGCGCTTTGCTCCTCTCTCCGGGCGGGCGGCTCGTCTTGCTGAACTCCGTCCTCGACGCGTTGCCTGCCTACGCCATGGGGGCGATGGAACTCCCGGCTGGCCTCCTGGACGCTCTGGACAAGCTGCGCCGCTCCTTCCTCTGGGCGCCCGCTGATCGCGCTTCCGGCGCCAAGTGCCTCGTCGCCTGGGACTTGGTCTGCCGCCCCAAGGAGGCGGGCGGCCTCGGCGTCCGTGACCTCCGGATCCAGAACAGGTGCCTGCAAATGAAGCTGCTCCACCGCCTCCACACCGCCCCCAGCGCCTCTTGGCCACGCTGGGTCTGGAGCTGTCTGGACGGCCTCCCCATCGACCACGCCGCCCAGTCCTCCCTCTCGGGCAGCCATTGGGGCGCCCTGGTGCGCCTGCTGCCGGTCTACCGCAGTCTCACCAAGGTGATCGTCGGGGACGGCGCGCGTGCCTCATTCTGGTCCGACCGGTGGATCGGCGACATGCCCCTCGACGTGCGCATGCCCGAGCTGTTCTCCCACTCGTTGCAGTGCGCAACCGTGCGCCAGGTGGTCTCGGCGGGGCTGGACGCCATCCTCGTCCCGCGCCTCTCACCTATGGCCGCCCGCCAACGTGATCTCCTTCTTCACATGATTGCTGCCGTTCGGTTGACGGGAGACATCGACACCCGCTCCCTCCCGCTCTGCGACCGGGGGGATGGCCAGGTCAAAAACTCTTCTCTCTACAGGCTGCACGCTGACGGTGGAGTGCGGTGCCCTCACTTTCAGTTCATCTGGCGCAGCGCTGTTCCCTCCCGGGTGCGTTTCTTCGCCTGGCTCCTGGTTCGGGGATGCATCCAATGCCGGAGTAATCTGCTTCGTAAGAGAATCATTGAGCTGTCCCAAAGTGGGTGTGCCCTTTGTCCTGCCTCCCTCGAAACACCTCTGCATATCTTCTTCGAGTGTCCTTTTGCCCGGCGTTTCTGGCAGGTCCTGGGCTCTCCTCCTTCTGCTCCGTGCTGCATCTCCGAGGTGGCGTCTTGCCCCTTGCCTCCGGCTGTCCATCCTCGCTCGGCGAACATGCTGCGGCTGCTCTGCCTTTGGCACCTTTGGAAGCACCGCAACGGGGTTGTCTTCGAACGCCTACCTCCCTCCCTTCATTTGCTCCGCAAGAAATGTCGCGATGATGCCATCCTTTGGCGTTCCCGTCTCCCTCTCGATCATCGCCTGGATGTTGATGTCTGGCTCAACGCCCTCAATCCCCCCCATGATGTTGTCCCTTAGTTTTCTCATTTTTTCGTTGTGTTGCCTGTCCGCGCCCCCTAGCGTTGGGTGCGGCCCCCTCTGCTGTAAAAACTGCTGACTGGGGACTCCACCCTGTTCTTTTTTGAATAAAATGGAAATATTCAGGTGGGGGCTCTTTTTGCTCCCCCCGGTGAACACTCAAAAAAAAAATGAAAAAAAAATTCTAGGTGTAGACAATGTTTACTTTACCAACATGAAAAATCTCAAACTTATAAAACACCTTATATTTGGGGCTACACAAAAATAACAAAATCTAACAGATTTGGGAGATCTGAATTTTTACACTTTCACTACTTTCAATATCAGAGTTGAGATTTACAAGTTGGTAACCTAAAGTATAACATTATCTACTTCTAGGTATATTTTTCAGATTTTTTCAGCTATATCAGTCTATTTCATAGACAGAGCTGGGCTAAGAAAGGATTCCCAATGTATGTTGAACTGCCAGTCATCTGAAGAGTCTGCTTCTAAATCGAATTGTAAGTTGAGTCTCCCCGGAGCCTCCCACTCATTGTTCATGCTGAATGTGTTGTCAGGCTTTATCGTCGATGACTCTTGGTTCCTGCAGCTCGTGCTTGTGCTTATATCTGCAGAAGAATCGATCACAAAACCAGCGATCTGTTCAGTCTGCTCAAACTGCAGGTCGAAGAGATGTGGGGTAGCGTGCGCTGGCTTCTGCGATGGCTGTGTCTCGAATGGGGAGATGATGGGACCTTTCTGGGCATCCAGAGGTGGACTGCAGCTGAAGCTTATGACCTTGTATGAAGAGCCATCATGTATGTTGCTGGGTTTCTTAAAATGCTGCTGTCCCTGGAAGCCATATTTGCTGGTAATGCATTGATTTGCTGGTGCTGCTGCAACTTGCAATGAGCGGGAGGAGCTCTCAGAAGCAAAATGTGAAGCTTGCACCGATTGCATCCCAGAGAAGAGATCTTGCTCATTTGTCCCATGCATTGGAGGCCCCCAAGTGTGAGACAGCGCCCTCTGCGCCATCGAACTGGTCTTCTTGAAGATCCTGCATATGGTCCAAGAGTCCTGTTTTTTGGAAAAGAATAAAGTACCCTTCAGAATTTGATATACAGTAGCATTGGAATTTTAGCCCTATATGACTAAGATATAATATAAATTGAAATGCATACGTTGAGCGGGATGTTCTTCTCGATCGGTCTCTTGGGAAGTGATGGATCGGAGAGCGAAGGAAGCCTGAACTCGTGCATCATCCAGTCGGTCTTCATCCCTCTTGCCGCTCTGCCTCTGTAGAAGACAAGAGACTTCTTCAGGCCTATGCACCTAGTGCCCTCGGAGGAGTAAATCGGCCTATCTGTTCCTGTGGCCTTCCAGAACCCGGCTGCTGTGACCCGGTTTGGCCTCGCGCTGTTGCGATACTTCCGGTCCCTTGGACAGTAGAAGTACCACTCCGTCTCGCCGGTGCTCGCAAGCTCTGTCGTTGAGAAGAGACAGTGAAGTTAGACTTCGCAAACTCACAAGTCTATTGCATTACAATCTACTCATGAGAAAAAGGATGTATAACAAGGAGATGTAGGTTTCGAGCTTACTTGGCAGATCCCATGGATCAAACTTGTAGATGTCCAGTTGCCTGATGAGCTCAATGGAAACAGGCTTTTGCTGGATCTTCTTCTTAAGGTAGAAACTGACCAGCTCTTCATCGGTAGGATGGAACCGGAACCCGGGCATGATGATCTCATCTGATTTGTCCGTGTTCACACCATTTCCGCCCTCCGTATCTAACAAAAGTATGATTCCTCTCTACAGCCTTGCAACTGATCACAAACTTACAATGGCTAGCTAGCTGTCCTAACGCACGCTTGTGCAGTAAGCTAGCAAATGGCTTCCAGGGATGAAGCTTCTGAGGCGAAGACAATCAGTTGAGATGTAAATCTATTATTACACACCAGATGCACTTATATACGAGGCTGGAGCTACCCGGAACGACTTGGTGAGAAACACAGGCAGAGAGTTCTGAAGGACTTTGTTCTGCATTTAACAATTCGTTTTAGTTCCTTCTCTGTTTGAAAGTTGTCATTTCTTTAATGCTGGATCAGTGTCTCAAAGAAGACAAGCTAAGCAGCACTAATGGATTGCCGGTCACTTTCAGCTCACACTTAGAATACTCACACGTACGGCAGTCAAAACAATACCCAAACTGTGCAACAAGCCAACACCCACGCCAACATTCACTAGCAGTGTAAATATTGTGTATTTTTCTATGAATTGGCGTGTGTGACTCTGCTAGTGAATGTTAGAACAGAAGGTTCTTACTCTAAGAGTACAGTTTTGTAGACTAAATTATTTAGTTATCGCTCTCGAGTTGACACGGTGGGAAGCCGGTCAAATTTGCTCCGACGGAGAGTCAGCTTGGTTAACCGCAAGCATGCTGATCACTCCACATGGGACAATTCTTTTCCCCGTTCCACACTCCATAAGGTTATGTGTCCTCCATAAATATTACTGCAATTGTTTGAACACCACAAGTTGAATTTATATGCTGAAGCTCATGAGGGTTTCTTTTTTCTCATTCTAACGTATCCGCAGCCTGTTGGTAAACCATGTGTGTTTCTTACCGCAAAGCACCTCCTTATTAAATTTCAATCAATGATGGTCACAGCATGGACGAAAAGAGGGATACAATGCAATGAGGTGGATCATCTATCAATATTCAAACGTGATTTTCACAAAATCTCTACCCAAATGATAACAATCATCGTATATACCAGCAGCCGTACTTCATAATTGCGTGCCTCAACCATTGCTTAGATAACCTGCATGGAGTGCCATGGACACGAAAATATTCAACGGCAATAAAACTGATGTCGTTTGCAATCATTTAGGCTCGTATATATCCCAAAAATGCATGCTAATAATAAATTTCTCCATATTATAAGCAAATTTATACTGAAAAAACAGAATATGCAGACATATGTTTCAAATAGCAAGGTACCAGGAAGGGCAATGGAATGGTGACACCGAAACACCAACTTTGGTAGTCAAAAGAAAGAAAATTTGGCACTCTAACAGGCTACCTACCTTAGAATCCAGTACAAATCAAGTGGATTCCTGATTATTTTTTCTTCTTTTTATGGGGGAGAGATTTCCTGATTCTGTATCCTTCTTATGTACAGAGGCTCGTCCAACACAAAAGGCGTCTGGCTTCAGTGCAGGAAATTGAGCGTCGCCACATAGCATCCTTAGCACGAGAGGCATGTCTGGCCTATCACGTGGTCACTCTAGCAAGCACAGGAGACCCACCTGAATGCATCTGCAGACTTCCTCATAAGGGTAAAGGGTGCCCATCAGTGAATCGATCAGCTCCGAGACACTGCCTTTCTTCCACAGGGTCCTTGCCTGAAATTTGAGGCAAGTACGGATGACAGAATGTGTGGTCCTTATTAGCACGTTGTTTAACAGGAATACAATAAGCTGGAGAAGACAATGTCATCTTACATGGCACACAAGGTTCGTTGACCACTCCAGATCAATGGAGGGGCTGTTCCTACGGCCGCACACAATCTCGAGGATCAACACACCAAAACTGAAGATATCTGATTTCTCAGAGAACTTACCCTCCATTGCGTACTCTGGGGAGAAATAGCGACTGCATTCCGACAGACTTACACACGTTAGCCTGCTGCCTAGGAATATTGTATCAGGTCAACTTGAAACTAGTGAGATGGGGGCAGCGTCTTGACTCCCAGGAATATGATGTGAACAGTGAAGTTACTAGAAACTTTCTTTTAAGAATTCAAGATTTCTGAAAACAAGTATGAGAAATATGTTTGTGCCTTTTAGGTTCGTACAAAGTTTCATGAAGAATAGATATAAGGTGTGTCCTTGGCAAAAAATCAGAAAACCGGTGCACTTAAACAATTTCTGAAACACCAGAATTGTTTTTTAACATAGGCCACAAAACTTTTCTTTTTCGGCTAAAATTACATAGACGTAGACATGAACATGTGTACAAAAATTCAGTTCTTTTACCATAATAACATGAGTTTTCTACTGGGTGCCAATCTGAATTACTGCTAGTGAAGGTATTTCTTTTCAATGATGTGAATGACTAACAAGATGTTTAAGCCATTACTACTACAAAGAAGTGATGAAAACTGAGCGAGTTTGTTGAAGCAAATTGGGACAGTTCAGGTTATATCTCGAGTTCTTTTCTTTTCTTTTTTGTGTGATGATGGTCTGTCAATTATACTGAGTTAACAAAAGAGAAAAGGAACCTTACTAGACTCCACCAATTCGGTGGGTAAATTGTTCACCAAAAATTCTTGCCAGGACAAAATTAGATATCTTGGGGTTGAAATCTTCATCAAGCAGAATATTGGTTGCTTTGAGGTCCCTATGAATAATTTTTAGCCTGGAATCCTGATGGAGGTACAGTAATCCTTTCCCGATTCCCTGAATAATATTGTACCGCAGCTTCCAACCCAAATGCTGCTCTCTTAGTTTCATCTGTTAAAGTTTCATGAAAGCATCAAAATATTAGAGGTTCAGTTACTGGCTTACTACTGCTAACAGGTTCAAACTGTCCAATATTTTTCTCGAACATGCATAGAAATGACTCATTTCAAATTACAAGATACACCATCCAAATTACAAGAACCAACTTTGAACTTACCAAAAATATGTGAGTCAAGGCTGTTGTTAGGCATGTATTCATACACCAACATCTTCTCTTCTCCATGAACACAACAACCAAAAAGCCTAACCAAGTTCCGATGCTGCAGTTTGGATAGAACAGTCGCCTCGTTCTTAAACTCTTCCAATCCCAGACCCAAGATGTTCGACAACCTCTTGATAGCTATCTCTTGACCATCTGGTAGTCTCCCCTGGAAGTATTATCAACTATGTTTGTCAGGCGGTGATCTAAAAACATCCCCAAGATCAAATTCAGATCTTAATAGTATTCCTAAAAAAGGATCAGAATTTCGAATGATCCTACCTTGTAAACTGGACCAAATCCACCAGCACCAAGCTTGTCACTGAAATTGTTTGTTGCTGAAAGAACCGTGCTAAAGTCAATTAAAGGTGAACTCAGAAGTTCCCCTTCCAATGAATTAACTTCAGTTATGTTTTCATCTGCGTATGGTCTAGCTTCTTCAATGACCCTTCGTTGTTTTATCCTTGTGCCTACAGTTTGGCAAAAACATTGAAGCAAAAACTAACCAGGCATTTATGGAAATTGTGTTGTTTGTTGCTGATCAGAAGCTACTGCCATGGATATGAAGCTGATACACGATTTTTTTTTGTGAAATCTCATCCTGCGATTATCATAATATGAACAACAGCATGGTTTGAATGTTTTTAGCAACAACGTGATAAAGACTGATAGTTTGTGGTTGCCCACTTTGAAGCAAATCAGGTCAATAAAAATAATTCAGATGCATCCAAGAATGAAGTTAGAACCCATTGAATCACCTATTTGCTTTGTGATGTACCTCTTCAGGTGTCGAAATGCACCAAAAATCATAATGCTAATTCTAAAATTAGCACCCTGCACTCTAATCAAATTGGTTTCTGTACTTTGCACGATACAATACAAAGCAGGGAGGAAACATCAACGCATTTATGTGACGACCTTTAACGAGGCACCATTTTAAACATCAACGCATTTATGTGCTGAGCTCCCCAATGTCGATTACTAAACTGTCAGTCTCATATGATTACGGACAATGGTGCTATCATGATACGCTCTTGCTTGTTTGACATGCTCCAGTCTTCTATCTAGTTCAAGTTATTGGGGAGCTCAGCACTAGTTAATGATATTACAATTTGACTTCTGCAAGTAGTCGCTGTCTGTCCATGAGAACTCCCCAATGAGTGGTTCTTGAATACGTAATAGAGTTGATTCTCACTAGTTGGTTAAGAAGAAAATTAGACAGTGACAAACAATTAAGTGCAAATAACCAGCCTTGGATGGCATACTAATACTAGACTGCAGCAAGTTAAACTGGCAGGTCCCTGACGACCTAAGACATGCGTAGATATTTGTATGAATACAGGTATGATTGAACTGGGGCTACTCTGTCCAAACTTAAACTGGGGCCTAAAATTGAGAAACTATTCTACATTGCATTAGCACTTCTTGCAGGAAATTTAGTATTACCGGTATGTGGAGGAAGAAAAGTTGAGCATAAGGTGCAGGTGTGGTGCTGAGTGCTGACTTACCAATGGTGAATCTGCTCTTCCCTGCAGCGGGGAATGAGATTCGAGTACTCGAGGGGGCGTCGCGCTTGCAGACGGAGGGTTCCTCCTGTCATTCACCGGCAGGAATTTTCGCCACCAGACCGCGGGCCTCGCCGCCGCCCCCTCGCCGCCTCCACGACATGTCAGTCGGACACCGCCGCCGACCCGCTGAAGCACGGCGAGCACAGCACTGGGGAAAGTTGATTAGTCTAACGGGTCAGGCCTTTGGACGGCCCAGCTATCTGGAACGCACTGGGAGTCGCAACGGCGAGTCCGTTTGCTAGTAGCCCTAGTAGGCTAGTTTGATGCGTGCTCTGTTTTTTTTTAGGGTGAAAGATGCGTGCTCTGGTGAAATATCGATGAAACCTACTCGTTCTGATCGGAAAAGAGAGTATCAGTGATTTTATACTCACTTAGTATAAAATTTATATTAAACTAGGAAAAATGCCCGTGCGTTGCACCCGGGTGAAAAAAAACTCAAATGCTCTAACAAATCATAACGGATGACACTTCTCCTCGGTGCCACCAACAACGAAGGTGGTCACTTTTTCTCATATTCATGAAAAACACGATCAATCCTAAGAAGATTTGCTTGCTGTCCGTCGTTATGGTGTGTCTTGTAGTCCTTGCAGGGCCGGCCCTGATATGTCAGGGGCCCGGTGCAAAGCAAAAAGGTAGCGTCCTATACATAAATAATAATAGAGATGTTTTCTGATATTTCAGTATCAAATTCATACTGAACACAATTATTTCTAAATTCTCAATAAAATATGAGTACATAACACGAACTCTATATGAATTAAGATATGAAATTATAAACAAAAGCACTTGAAGCAGCAGGAATGAAAAATTATTGGTCCCAAGATGCAGCTTGCCAGGAGTGATGTATATAGGCGGAGAAGAATTTGTTGCAGAATTTTCTCCTATCGATCGGCAGTGAAGCAGAACGAGAAGGGCGAGATAAGATATCGATTCAACTAACTCGGAGTCTGGAGTCTAGAGATCATATAAGCTAGATGCAGCCATGTAGGGCTTGGTCCTTATTCTTTAGGGATGCATACATACGATTGCCTTTAAGGGTCTACCCTGCTAGCAATTTTGTTTAGATTTACAATTTTGTTTAGATTTCAAATTTGTTCAAATTTCAAATTTTGTTTATATTTAAAATTTTGTTCAGATTTCAAAGTTATGTAGGTTTCACATTTATTTAGATTTCAAATTTATTCATATTTTAAAATTCTATTCAAATTTTGTTCAGCTTTTAAATTTGTTCAGCTTTCAAATTGTTGTTCAGATTTGAGAAAAAAAAAGGAATTTGAAATCAGAAAATTGACAATTCTATCGCTTTGTTTTTTGCAAACGTACATAGCTACAGGCTAGGCTGATTCGGCACATGATGGCTACGTGCCTACGCAATTCGTGTTTTTTTTTGGCAAGGACGACTCGTTCGGCCACTAATCAATGCGGTGCGAGTTGTATTCCTAATCCATTTTATCCGCGTGTGGTAGCTTCAGATAAATGGGCCGGCCCGGCTGGTCCTCGCGTCAGGCGGCGCCTCGATTCGGCGCCGCAACAGGCGGTGTAGAGGGCCTCCCGTGCAGCTGTTTAAATTGTCAAACAAGGACTCAGTGCGGGCCCTAGACCGAACCGGACACGTACGTACGTGTGTAGTTCGGGATTCTATCTAGTTTTTCCTACTTTACGTACGAAAATAAATAACGGAAAAATGAAATGGAAGAACCAAACCATAGAACCCTTAGTCCCTTTATTATTAGGTAAAGATTATTGATAGTCTTTTCTAATCAGAGAGAGTACAAAATGTGCATATGGGTTGTTTGGTTAACATTTGTATGACTTTGTGGTCGAGCAGTTCAGCTCATCATTGTGGACCAAAACGTATGAAAAGGAAGCAGAAGTTATCATGGTTTTACAGGGCGCGGATTCTCTGACTTGTCCTTTCTAACTTGTTTCTGACCTGTCCTCACTGCATATAGGCCCTAACGGATGGGAGACCCACCTGTCAATGACCCCCAAGATCAAGCTTGGCAAGTCAGAGAATCCCAATCAGGTTTCACACGCACAAAACTGTATGGCCTGGTTCATGGATTTTACGTGACTTAATAAATTTATACTAAATCAACCAATATTTATCATGAATCGGATTAAGTATAGACATAAAATATACATAAACACCTTGTTAATAAAAAAGAACATTGACACACCATGCATGCACGTACTTGCATCCCCTTAACTCATGCTTTACATAGCAGACATATAAGTACAAGAATACTTAAGTGATTCATGATTAGGTAATGTGAGGATTAGATTTGAAAATTGGCTGGTTTTCACAAAAAGGTTCTCAAGCATGTTTAATCTTCTCAGGTAGACTCATGCATCCACTACTTACCTTGTTAAACGAACTTTGTTGGTCTTTCTCTAAGGTGAAAACCTATGATCTTACTTTTTTATTTGATCGGGACAAGCATGCTTGGTGGTGGTTGTGTCGTACTATATTATGATACTTTGATTGCTTTGGCGATACCTTTTTCCTTTTTTATTTAGTTTTCTCTTTTTGTTTGTGTTAGGTTGTGTGCATTCTTGTGTCTCAACTATCTCTTGACATCATGTTATTGCATAGGTCGGGTGTAATCCATACCTTTTTGATATTTACATATTACTGTTGCCCCCTCTTGTACTTCAGTGATTGTGCTTTCCACCTATTTACCGTCCCACCCTTCTATTTTTTTTCTTCTTGATACTTGTATCTTTGTTGTCTCTTCAACATCAATAGATCTTGACATCTTTGATTCGCAATCACCTCATTGGCATTTATGTTCCCTTGTCGACATCGCCTCCACTTTATTTTGACCGTGTTAAAAACACATCTTGTAAGACAATAATATATCACAAATGTTTATGCATAAATTGCTTCATCAATCAATATTTTGCCTTTGTCCATGCTACGACAGCACCATCCTCGTGTGACACCATCATAACCATATTCCTCGGCTTACCCTCGAAGTTGGGTAAATGAACACAAGTTCTTTTGGGCGACAATGGCAATCCATTCCCTGGCCACCAACCTTATCCACTGTACTGAGATCACAAGTCTTGGCTTCCCCATGATTTGATGACTCAACGGCAAGTGTTAGTCGCGCATGATACACCGATCGTATGTGTATATATCTGTTAGCTAAAGAATGATCTATCAGAAAATAAGATAAATCTATTTTTCTCTATTGTACCACTTGTCTATTGTGATGACGCGGAGGGCTAAAGGAAGACATGTGTTCTACCAAATTTCCATGCTCTTGCACAAAAAATCATTGATGATTTCTATATTATTAAGCAAGATGGAGTGAGTTTAGGGACACTTGCCATCCACAGTTTTGGACATTGTGTTGGTCCTCCTACATGCATTTTTTGGGGCTCAAGCTATATCTCAGCCTTTGAGAAACCCTTTTGAACTGTTCTAAAATTGTCCGCAATAAATCTTGGCATGCATTTGAGACAGTATGACACATTGGTATCACAACTTTCATGTCTACATGGCCTCGGTAGAGAAGGAAAACGCCGCTTCTTCTTGGGACCATGTGGTGTACGTTGTTAGCAACGAAAGACCGATACACAGCTCCTTCCTGGGAGACGAGTTCAAGTTTGTAGCCATCCGAGCGTATATTAACGACGAGCCTGAATGGTTTGACCATCAGCCATGTTTGTCATTCTGTGTTTTCTCTTTGTGAATCTATCTGCGTGGACCTTTATGAATCTACTAGAAATTTGTTTCAAAATAAAAGCTAGCTAGAAACGGCCATGTGCACACACGGTTCCAAGAACGGAGGCGCGTGTATGTATGGAGCTTAACGCGCCTAAGCATCCTCCTCGCCCCGTCGCCATCCATTCCACTAGGAAGGTTAGCCCACCGCTTTTGTCGACGAACGCTTGCCTCGTAGCAGCGGCGTCACCGTCAACGGATGGAAACAGATCGGAGCCCTGTGAACGGCGACGTACGTAGACGAGACGAGACTCGAGAGCAACTAGGCGCTCAAGGAATCT
This sequence comes from Dactylis glomerata, assembly GCA_007115705.1. Classification (NCBI taxonomy): domain Eukaryota; kingdom Viridiplantae; phylum Streptophyta; class Magnoliopsida; order Poales; family Poaceae; genus Dactylis; species Dactylis glomerata. The sequence continues at coordinate 1,437,468 of QXEO01001637.1, read as the reverse complement.
ACCGCGGACGGGACCCACGTACGGCTGCCTGCGCGCGCGGGGCTCCAAGTGGAAATTCCACCGACGAATCCGGAATCCGTCCCGTTTCTCGCCGCGCTCGTCCGGGAATGGGTCCCGAGCACTTGGACGCCCGCCACCAACCGTCGTCCATAGGACTCAGATTCAGGATTTCAGGGTGGTGATGGTCCTACTCATAACCAACTTCCTAAAAAAAAAAAAAAACTTGGCAACTTTGGACTTGGAGTGCTTCTTTGGAGCACAATATGTTAGCTTTATGCCTTCTTTACTTCTTCGGTATTTTTATCCTCGAAAGATGTGGGGATATGTAGAGATTTGAAGTTTATCCAATACTTTCAAATCTACTTAAATACTCTTCTTCAAAAATACTCTACCATAATGGAGAATTTTTAATCTAGCCAAAAATACACTAGTGTGAAAGGGATTTGTGGGATATCCCGGAATTATCCCCTCAAAATCCGACCGAGTAAACAATCTATCGAGAAAATTCTGGGATATGAAATAATCCCCTCTCATTCCCTCGAATACTTTAGAAGTAAACAAGACCTTAGTGTATGAGTGTATAGTACTGTATACTGTATACCAACTAATTTTATGGTTCCCTAAAAAAAAACTAATTCTATGGCTGCTACTGTGATTGGTCGTTGCGCACGAGTTTTCCTCACCCAGCCACTTGGTTCTAGATTAGTGGATGGGTCGTATGCCTCTGACGTTGGACTTGGTTTTATCCAGTTTTTTTTTAGAACGAAGGCAACCTTGCCCAGCTTTAAATTAATAAAGCTCACGGCCATAGTGACAGATGCTGGCGAACCAGACTTACGGTTTTACAATAGATAGCCCGTAGGCACAAATAGTAGAAAGTTCGACAAACATCGAGAACCATACACTATGAAACTCAAGCTAAAAACAACTACTGGGAGGACTTGTTTTATCCAGTTCCAGTTGAGTTTAAGTTTGATTAGTTGAACGTCGTTTTTTCTTTCTGCAGAGATTCTACTGAACGTGCCTTTTCTTTCTTCTACAATACCAGTTGAACGTGCTTAAAGTTACATTGCACTATCATTGGAAACTTCAGTTCTTGTTATTATTTTCTAATTATACAAGAGAAATAATGTATTTGGGTTTTGGGTTTGTAAGTCTCTTGAAAATATGAGCTAACATTAAAATATGTTTTTTTGTGCGAATAAGATAAACAATGTACACTATTTGGGTTTTGGGTAAAATATGAGCTAACATTAAAATATGTTTTGACTGACGAAATTTGACTTATATGACACACACATTTTATTACTGAAAACTTATTTCAAATATATAGAAGAACATGATTTTTCATCATATAACTTACATTAGTTAAATTTAGGGTCAAATGCGGTTCATATGTCGATCCTTACGAGTTTTACTCGCATGTCGTAGTAAGTAAGGGATTTCTAGTTACCCCTTCTAAAATTTACATGAGTGTCGCTTTTTTGGGGGTATAAACGTGGTATACCATTTAACGATTTCTCTCCTGGATTTCTTTTCATTTGCGCTCCAACCGCTTGCCTCCACTGACCTGCTATGGCCTTGATGAAGCGATGCGACCCGTCAAAGGAGGTGAGTCAGCACGATCGTGTGAAAAAGCCAGGAGTTGCATCACTTCGTCTACGCCGGTCCGGATATAGAAGGTGAACCAGTTCCAGTGTAGGAGAAAAATCAAGGACAAAAACCATGACGGGTACTATTACAACTAGGATCCACTTCCGAGATTACTTTCAGGATTTCAGAATTATAAAATGGTAATTTTCCATTAAATTTAGTATACTACATGAAAATCTGCTAAACAAAATAATATGGTAAATAAAAATAGAGAACTGGAATTCCTTTCGTATGGATATTTGTAGCAGCGCCGATGATCATTTATAGCAGGCGGCACCACCACGTCCCAACATCGGTAGTTGCGGGGCGCGGGTGGGAGGGAAGGGGGGCATTGTCCCGCCGACTTCAACTTTGGGGGGGAAGGAGACAAAATTAGAAGGCAAAATTAGTGAATTTTCATCAAATGTGGTAATCCGAATGAAAATCTGCTAAACAGAATAATTTAGGTACAAAATGTGAAATAGGGAACTGGAATTCATTTCGTATGGTATACTCAGCCTAAAGTAAAGATGGCAAATGGAGAAGAAGGAAAAGAAAAGTCAGAGATGTGACGCGGTGGGTCAGGCTGCCATCACGGACGCCAATGGGACGACATTGCGGACGCCGGACTCCATGAACCGCGGGGCAGTTCGACTTCGAACGCGGGGGGTCGCTTTCGCCGCTCCTTCCTCGTCGTCCTCGCCTCCTATTAATTGATCCCCCGTCCCATTCCAGAATCCTTCCAAACTCCAGCGCTCGAGGGAAAAGCGCCATCTTCTGTCGATCGAATCCGCACGCGCACGGAACAAGGGCTTCCCGGACGCTCCTCCAACCCTCGCCAGCAGGTAAGAATAAGATCCATCCATGGATGCCGTGCCTCTCCCGCTGCCGGGATCTGCCTCCTTTATAGCCTCCCCGTCGCCGCATTCTAGCTAGCGGTTATGTTATCTCTGCCTGCTGTTTTGGATAGAAAACTCGCCTCGCTCCTTGGTCGCGAGCGGAATTCGATCCGTGTCGGTCTGTGTTCTCTTCCACTGGATCCGCGCGCGGCGGTTGTCCGGGCTGCGGCCCGAATTGAGGATCTGGTTCTCTTCCTCTGCGCGCGGTTTCAGTCTACCGGCTGGTAGTTTAGTCTGGTGCTTGGTGTATGGCGCGTTCTGCAGACGGCGGTGGTCATCTGTGGACGTTGGGAAGGCGATGGGCTCACGGCATTGTTTTTGGGTACTTAGATAAACTGCTAGCACTCTGACTGGGGAATTTGCTTTCGATGCTTCCTTTTTAGGAAAAATTCTATTTTATTTTTGGGGAAGTGCCCCTTGTTCAGTTGCCTCCAAGTTCTTTACTCGCTTTATATTTTATTATGTTTTCTCTTGGATGTTACCTGATGTACTGACTTAGATTAGAATGCCGATTTTCAATTGCTGAAATGTAAGAAATCATTGGTAGTCGGAATTGTCATAGTATGTCTGATGATATGCATATGTATTTCTTTGGGTGACATTGCTTAACATCAATGTACAGATTGCTCAGTTGGAAAGTACCATCCACTGTGTCAATCTCACGTCGTAGCAGACCCCTCATGTCATCCTCACATTGAATGCTATTTTTCAATTTACGCTCCCTAAGATGGTTTTGAGCTGATGTTATTTTGCTGTTTATGCTTACACTTCGCTGTTGATATTCTGATAATATAACTAATGTTTTGCTTATTTTTCATTAGAGCAATATTTCCTGTCAGCCAATTTTAGTTTCTGATAATACATCAAGGATTTTAGTTTGTAGTCTACTTCGCTGTCGCAGGATGGAGGTAAATACAAATGGTGCTAATGGTTCGGGCGACAAGTCATGCGGTCCGCTGATGGATTACCACATCCCAGATTACATCCTAAAGCCGGGCTCCGAACAAGTCATCCTTGATAATGCACCGTGTTGTCCTGTGGTAGTCTTCATCAACTCTAGGAGCGGTGGCCAACTTGGGAGTGGTTTGATCAAAACGTACCGTGAACTACTCAATGAAGCACAGGTACCTGGCCTAGCAGTTAGAGAAGCCGTGATGCTGAAACAGTGCATTCCCTTGACCCATCTCAGCACTTAATAATCATGTTCTGATAGCTGGAGTGACTCATTTTCACAGGTTTTTGATCTCTCAGAAGAGTCACCTGATAAAGTGCTGCACAGATTGTATGCCAACTTTGAAAAGCTCAAGTCCAACGGCGACATTCTTGCTGTTGAAATTGAGAGGAATCTAAGACTGATTGTGAGTGACCTACCTTTAATATACATCTACAGAACAGTGCATTTTCGCCTCGCTGTTTCTTTTTCTTAACTAAGGAACTTTCAATCAGGTTGCTGGTGGTGATGGCACGGCAAGTTGGCTGCTTGGAGTAGTTAGTGATCTTAAGCTTTCTCACTCTCCCCCTGTTGCTACCGTGCCTCTGGGAACTGGAAACAACCTTCCTTTTTCATTTGGATGGGTATGCTAATGGCTGTTATTTATTATGAGCATAGATTTTTCTTCATGTGTGCTGAATATGACTTTTCATGTAGTCCGTGTTTGCTGCTACTGGAACATTTACATATGTTGTGCACAATAACAATTACATACCAGGAGTTAGTATTATTATTCAACTGTTCTGTATAAAACAGACTTGACCAATAGATGGAACACTTTTGGTTATTAGTGTCTACCAGATGTATGGTGTTTACATATAGTTCCTCTGTTTCTTTGTGTACTGTTGTCTATGAAGGAATGCAACTTTTCGTTTTAATGCACACGATTTTTTTAATCAGAGGTAACTTGGTAGTTTTACATCGTTCATGTTAACTTGTCAATTCCTTTCATATTACCTTCTTATCTGGTCAGCATACAGTGCAAGGCCTAATTTTGTATGCCTTGCTTGTGACTTTACCCATTTATAAAGTTTTTAATATCCATTGTAACTTGAAATGCAGGGAAAGAAGAATCCAGCTACTGACCAAGAGGCAGTGAAATCATTCCTTGGGCTAGTAAAAGGAGCAAAAGAAATGAACATTGATAGGTACTGTCTGACATATATAGTACGGAGTATTATCTTTATTCTTTTGTCTATGTTTCTGAAAACAAAATAGTTCTTTCCATCCTTACTACTTTGATGTGAGCATTTCGACACCAATGGTTCTTTCGCATACATCATTTGGTGTAATGTTTCCCTTTTACAATTATTGTCCTGCTCAGTTTAAAGTATGAGTAGAACATTATCCTCTATTCTGCTTATGGTGGAAAACACTCAATCTAGTCATGCTTTCCTGTTTCAGCTGGCATATCATCATGAGGATGCGAGCTCCAAAAGAAGGTCCATGTGATCCTATTGCTCCATTAGAGCTTCCTCATTCACTACATGCATTCCATCGTGTATCAGGCTCCGATTCGCTCAATGTGGTACGGGACATTTCTGTTATTACTCTTTAGAGTTAATCCTTTTGATTACTAATGTGGTAGTAAGAACAGACTATTACATCTGAATAACGCTTATTGACTGAAATCTGGAAATGTCGTGAGTCTACTTACAGTACATACAATATTCTTGTTCAGGAGGGTTACCACACATTCCGTGGAGGATTTTGGAATTACTTCAGTATGGGTAAGAGTTGCTCTGCGCACTACTTATATTTCAGACAAGGGCTGTTTACCATTTCACACAAGATACATTATTCAAAATTTATAGGATATAATTTTCTAATAATCACGTAAGTGATTCCTATTTTGGAATAATGCAAGAAGTTACACAAATGATGATTATGATTTTATACACTGCAGGAATGGATGCTCAAGTGTCCTATGGATTCCACTCTGAAAGGAAGAAAAATCCAGAGAAGTTCAAAAACCAGCTAACAAATCAGGTATTTTTTGTTTGTGTGGAGAACACCATTATTTTATAAGTTATTCTGATTGGTTACTCGGATATCATAACTCTGTTAGACCACCTGCTTAATGTATGAATTTATGACGAGTCTTGCATTGCATTTTTTGTATGCAGGGTACATATGCTAAGCTGGTGCTTAAAGAAGGATGGTTTGCTCCTTCTCGAGGCCATAATTCTTCAAGGTACTTCGTCACTAGTGCAGCCATTGTGCTTCTGATCTTGCTCATGTTATACTTAACTAGCGTAATGCCCATGCTTTAACACGGATAAAATTATATTGCTTAAACACAGTGCATTATGCATGTTTCTATGATCAACCAAATGTCGCTCTAGCCCATGTCACTTCTCTGGCCACTATATGCTCAGTTTGCACAATGGCGTTGACTGTAGTCAACTGTCCACTTCACATCCCTCACATTTCTATGTGTGAAAATCCGTACTTCATGGACACTTAAAGAAGTTAGTGTGGTTCGTCGGTGGCTGCTAGCTGTGTTTACAGGGCCCCACTTGTCAGGTTGTAAGGAGAGGTGGAGAACTTGAGGTGTACGGACGACTATGAACTGTAAAATTTATGAGTAGGAAAGATTTCAACTATTAGCATTTTGAGAAGTTATTAAGATATCAAATTATCATTCAATTCAGATTTGTAGTTGGAACTCTTAAAAGAGTGCCATCAAGCTTTGAGATTAGAGTTCTTAAACACCTTGACCTCAGATGTGTATATGACATTTCGAGCTCCCATTTTCAGTAACATTGCTCAACTTGCAAAGGTGAAGATCATGAAAAGACTTGGTGGCCTATGGGAAGACCTTAAAATCCCCAGCAGGTAGATAAATCCTTATTGCCTTTCTTGCAGTGCAGCAGTATTTGTATAGTCAGTTAATTTTTTCCATTTTGTGCATCTTAAATGTCCGTGCCTGATATGACACAGTCAGTGACAAAATATCAATGCGCATTCTCTCTCTTTTCAGTATTCGATCGATTATCTGTTTAAATTTGCCAAGTTTCTCGGGAGGATTCAATCCCTGGGGAACACCTGGCACGAGGAAAGCACAGGACGTAAGTTTTGCTTCTTCAGAACACGTTATAGAGTCGTCTTGTCCCATAGTAATGACTTGCTTCAGCATATATTATAAGTTTTCTTGGCAATATGCAGAGAGACCTGACTGCGCCGTATGTTGATGATGGACTCATCGAAGTTGTTGGCTTTCGTGATGCTTGGCACGGTCTTGTCTTGCTGGCACCCAAGGGACATGGGACTCGTCTAGCACAGGTGAAGTACCTAGGCTGTTTCACCCCTTGGTTCATTGTACAATCCATTACCGCTGACTGACTCATTTGTGGCATTTCACTGTCAGGCCCATAGAATCCGATTTGAGTTCCACAAAGGAGCAGCCGACCACACATTCATGAGGGTCGACGGCGAGCCATGGAAGCAGCCCCTCCCCAAGGACGACGAGACCGTGGTCGTCGAGATCTCGCACCTCCGCCAGGTCGCCATGCTGGCCAACCACCCGTGCAAATCGAAGAGCATCGAAGACCCCACGTCCCCATCACACCGCGGCGAGGGCGATGGCGACAGCGACAGCTTGGAGGACGAGGACGAGTGGCAGGAGGGGAGGAAGAAGTTCGGGGCGGCGGATACCTTCAAGTTGCCCGACGATGTCGAGATTGCGCATCTTAGTTGAGTTTATATAGTTCAGGTCGCTGGTCTGCCGCCTGTCGATATGATTCAGATTTCAGATTGCTCACTGCCACTGCCATTAGTGATACTGCCTTTGTTATTGTGCTGTGATTTCGGAGCGTAGCTGAATTAATTGTGTAGACCGGCTATATTCGTTAGCTAACCGCAAAGTTCAGGTAAGAATTTGCAATGCAGTTGTTCTCTTCCTAGAAGCATGCACTGTTTGCCCCCTCGTCCTGAATGATTCTGCTCTCTGTCTCTGGTGTGGGTTACTGATGTGTGCCACGCGAAATTACATGGTGTGCCTCATTTCCTATTCTACATTGCGTAGTGTCCAGAAAGTTTCCTACATTCTCTTCGGTATTTCAATATTATTAGATGGAAAGAAGCAAGTTTTCATGAAGCAGAACCGAACCGGTGAAGCCGTGACAGCGAAGACGCGTTAGCAGATTAACATCAAAATGGTAGTAGGAAGTTTCTTTGACAGTGACATCAAAATGGTAGGATAAGTACTGGTGAGTGGTGACATTGCTAACCAGCTTCTAGACTTCTCTCCATCCGCGGCTAACGCCCACCGGTTAAGGAACACTGAAACCGTGTACCTCGCACGCCCGCGGAAACTGAATCCGTGTACGCCCAACACGCCAACCGCCTCCACGCCTCCGACGTACTAGTATATAAACATCGCCGCACCTCATTCTCGTCCAAACCACAAGCAAAGCAAGCAAGCACAGCCGTGTGAGAGCAAGTCGATGAGCCTGAGGTACATGATCAGCAGGGTGGGCGCGCGGGCGGCGCAGGCCGTGCGGGAGGGCGCCGCCGGCGCCAGGTCCGTCAAGGACAGGGCGCAGCAGCAGTCGGCCTCGTCCATGGCGAGGACCACCAGGACGCCGGCCACGGCGCAATCGATGGAGTCCGGGACAGGGAGGGCGAGCTCCACGGCGATGGCGAGGAAGGCGGCCGAGGAGAGGCAGAGGAAGGAGGCGGAGGAGTCGCTGCGCACCGTCATGTTCCTCTCCATGTGGGGCCCAAACACTTGATATTAGAGTATGTTAGGTGTGGCCGCGTGGTGTGAAGTGGTTTTGTGAATGGTTAAGCTTGTGCAAATCTCTGTGTGTATAAGGCGAAAGTAAGCCCCATGGATTTGTTTCTCTGTCAAAACATGATACACATATCAGAGGTGAAAATGAGTTCAAATAGATTTATTCTAGTATCAATTTTTTTCTCCAAAACTTCTCAACTTCGGCCAGATTTATTCTAGTATCAATTGAAACTTGAGTTATTTCCAGTAACAACTTAAGTTGGGGCCGGGAGGGCGAGGTCCACGGCGATGAGGAAGGCTGCCGAGGAGGAGAATCGGAGGGCGGCAGAGTCGCTGCACACCGTCATATTTCTCCCCACTCTTGTCATTAGAAAAATATATTTTAAAATATTAAAAATTCCATGCTTACGTATTAACATTCTATACGTATATGCCAAGTTTTGCACAAAATTCAATTTTTTTATGGCTTCTGTAGAAAAGACAATCGCATAAAGCCATTTTTTAACACCAAATTTTTATTTTTTATGCCGACACAAAAAATATCATTTTTTCTTGGAATGATTTTGTGAGCACATAGAATATCAAGACATACACGTAAATATTTTTGTTCAAACTTTTTAACATTTCAAAATATTGAAATCAAAATTTAAAAACTAGGAGCATATGCTCCCGGCCCGGGTGCCAAAATGCCATCCCAAAACCTTTTGTTTTCATGTAGGAATTGACAGTACCAAGGTTAGAGGTTTTCTCCGTCGCTTCCGCATCCACCAAAGCCGCAATCTCCCCTCCTACTTGATCGTGTGATCTAACACCAGACCTTGAATAATTTCTTGAATTTTGTGGTGTTTTTACCTAGCCAGTAGTCTAGTTGATATTTGTTTTTAAAGAATCAAAACTATTTTTTCTATTTTTTGGATAAGTACAAATACAAAGTAAAAAATCAAAACAAATTTACCAATATTTTTTCATTAAAATTGATATACACCAAATTTCGGACCGTCAAACAGTCTCTCTCACCTGTCTCTCCACTTCATTCCCCACGCGAGCGAGATTAGGGCTAGATGAGCAGCAGCCGCCGCCGCCACGCCCGGTCGCCGGCGGCCGGGCCGCTGGACGACGACGACCTCCTCTGCGAGATCCTCCTCCGACTCCCGCCGCAGCCCTCCTCTCTACCCCGCGCGTCCGCCGTCTGCAAGCGCTGGCGTGGCCTCGTCTCCCACTCCGGCTTCTCCCGCCGTTTCCGTCTCCGCCACCGCCGCAACCCGCCGCTCCTCGGTTTGTTCGACGGATATAACGGTCTGTCCTTCCTACCTACTCTGGAGGCCCCCAATCGTATTCCCCCCAGGCGCTTCTCCTTGCGGCGTGACCACGGCCGCTCCGTGTGCCGTGGATGTCGCCATGGCCTCTTCCTCCTCATCTATCTTAGGAAGCCCCGCCATGTCCTAGTGTGGGACCCCATCACCGGCCAGGAACACAAAATTGCCGTTCCCGCGGCATTCGATGAGGTTGGAACCCATGGCCCGGTCAATGGTGCGGTGCTTCGTCCTGCCGGAGAGGGCCAGCACTTCCAGGTGGTCTTGGCAGCTGCAGTCAGCAAATACCAAGCGATCGCCTGCGTTTACTCCTCAAAGACCGGTTTATGGGGGAATCTCATTTCAACACCCATTCCGTACGATGCTAATGAGATCCACCGTACCACCGTACTTTATATGGACGACGCTGTGATGGCTGGAGATTCCATTTACTGGAAGCTTGCTGGGAATTTATTTGGAATGCTTGAATTTGATTTGGTGAAGCAGAGCCTATCTGTGATACGGTTGCCAGTGGAGATGCGTCGCGAGTGCAAACGATTCACGATGATACGGGCCGATAGTGGTGGGTTGGGTTGCCTCGTACAGTCAGACTCAGACTACACTGCCCAGTTATGGAAGAGGAAGACCGACTGTGATGGTGTTGCTTCATGGGGTATTGCAAGAACTATTGAATTGGACAAGGCACTTGGCCTGAAATCCAAGGACAATGGTACCCTATCGGTACTGGGGTATGCTGAGGAGAATAATGTGTTATTCCTGTGGACAGTTAACGGCGTCTTCATGATCAATCTTGAGACTTTGAAGTTCAAGAAGTTTCTTGAATACGGCAACCAGTTTGGCTATCATCCATTTGAAAGTGTCTACACTGCAGGTAATATAACATGCTTTACTTTGCTGATATAGCAAAACCAAGTTATTGTTTGACAATTGTCTCGTGAAATTATTGTAACATCATTTCGTGACACTGTGCCAACAATTTTAAGTAGTGTCATATCATTTGTTCTTTTGCTGCTTCATGACCTCTTTGCATATAGTGATGAGCCGATAATATTCTGTAGTGTTCTCTTCTGATGACTGTATGCTATGGTGGCTCCTAGTGTAATGATATGATCTAGAAAAAAATTGTTAGTGGTATCTAATTTGATTCTGTAACCATTCGATGGGTTGCAATTGGCTAGCTTCGTTTTTAAATTTTGTTGTCATGTCAGTTCATTATATGAATAATTGAATATCCAGTTATCCGTACAATAGACCATAACAATGACCTCTTTAGCATATAGTGATCATGTTCTGCATTGTTCGGTTCTGGTGCCTGTTAGTGGTATCTAATTTACTTTATGTTCTGTAGCTAGTAGGTTTCTGTCTAATGGTAGTGTTTGTGCATATCCGCAGTCCCATTTTTTTGACTGTATGCAATGCAAACAGTTGGAAGTTGACTTCATGAAAAATTAGCTTGAACGAACTAAAAATATATAGCTCAATTGGTACATTTGGGAGCTTAACTAGGCCTAATTATAATTCTTTCATTCAGTGTTGTCATCTCTGCTGATATTGCTAATGGTTTTAGATCCATAGTAACCACTTGGTTTTGGATTTCTGAATAGTTGTTCATTCACCACTTGTAGGAGTATCCTGCTTATGACAAGTCCATTTATACCACGGAAAATTAATAACTGGTCACTTTCTTTTCAGGCTAAATTTATTTAAAGAATTAAATCATGATCCTTATGTTGTTATGTTTTGTTCGTAATGAGTACTAGAACAGTATGCGCGCCGTTTCTTGAATTTGTCATGTTGTCTAGATTTGTATCTCTTGGAGGCGGTTGGTTCTAGGAGAAAGTTGGCAATGAGCTTATAACAAATTCCACACACAAAAAAAGGGTGGGTTCTATAACCACGCAAAAGTTGGAAACCTGCTGAGTGTTCTTTTCATCAGGAGTGACTTATCGACTATTGCCAAGGAAATGGACGCCACTCGAATTGTGATAATATATTGCACATCCAATCATATTTGGCAGGGAAAGTGTCAAATCTACGTCAATAACGAATAATAGAGAGCGGGTTGAAGCAATACCATATTTAATAGGATTACTGAAAGCATAGGACACTGGATTGGAAAAAGATACACATACTCTTACATAGTACTCCGTAGAACACACGTAACAACACCTACACGGTGGTCTGTAAGATGCCATCGTACTGGCAAGTGACAAGTCACTCAGTCAGTGATGTAAAAAACAAATAGGCCATTTTCTAATGCCAGTACGATATCTCAGCACCTGACACACTCGCTAAGCATACAAGTAACATAATGGTGCAAAGGACACACAGGATGATTCAATATTCGGCTTCTATTTTTTTCGTTAGCTTCTTTAGCTTTATTCTGGTTTAACCTTTTTGTCCTGTCAATTTATTTGCGTCAGTTCAGAAGGTTGCTAACATGTGTTCTAACTTCACCTTATGATAATTTTGTACCTCCACTTCTTACTTTTGTGTGTCTGCTCTTATCTTTTATTCTTCCATCTTCTGTTTTTTCCTACCATGTAACTTACTTAATGAGTAAGACATTCGTTACAAACCTCTATTGCTGAACCTCCTAGTTATCCATCCCAAGAAATTTCAAGCTGTTGGCAAGGCCACATATAGATTATTCATATTCACCACTTTACACAAAATTGCAATGTGCCAGTTGAAGAATGTGTAGGTAAAAAAAGTTACAATATTTTTCATATTGATTTGGATGGAGCTCTTTTCTTGAAGATAACTGCACAGAAACTATGGAAGATAACATTCTGCATTAAAATTTGAATTTTATAGTGAACACACTCCCTTAATAGTGTGCTACTATTTGCTAATGCTGTGGTTTCTTCTTATTTTTTTATTTCTGTATCATACCCCCTTCAAAAAATAACAATGTGCATAAATGGAATTAAATTGTGCTGGAAGATCAAATTTATTATGCCATAGCCTTGCTAGTTCGAATAAGATGAACAATACAACAAGGAGTGTTATGAAATTCTCTATGCACTTGCACCTCCAATGTACACAACATGATAAAAAGGTTCAGTCCGTTGCTTATGTAACACAGTCAGAGCTCAATAACATTTGGAATATGATGATCTTATAGAAGAGAAATGAGATACCATTTGGGCCTCTAGTAGCTTGTTGTGATTCGCTAGTTCTTGCTTCAGTGCATCCCTCATGGCCCTTCTCAGCATCTTAGATTGTTTAAAGCAGTTCTTGGGAATTCGGCACGACGTAGCTCACCTGTCATGGCAAAAAACAAAAAGATTCCAATATAACTGTGCCATCTGATTATATGAACTGAACACCAGAAAAGGAAAGCTCTTACCTTGAAAAGAAAATCGAGTTTCCTCTGGATTGCTCCCTGAAACTTGCTTCTTAGATGTTTTGGTGACATAGTGCAGATCAATCTTTTAGCACTATCAAGATAGCCAGCTGTTCCGGCACCCTGCCAGCAGGTTTGATGCTAACTGCTACTGTTTTTAGCAGACCTCATCGGCTCTACTACAAACCCTTTTACCTCCACTGAACTTATCCATTCAGGCAACAGTAATATTAATTTGGTTTCATGAAATGCATGGGTGATAACAACTTATTGAAAACTTCTAAAGGGGGATGTTCAACCTTAATTCTTTCTATATTCATTAGGTGATCTGCTCTACCCTGTAGATATAGTAACCACATACTATCCTCTGGATTATAACTCCATGTCGTCGGAGTTGCTGCAGTACAAATACAGATACAAAGCATGAGCTTTCACCATTCTGATTATCACTGATAGTTCTAATAGCACATCGTTGGATTTATTTGGTTGGTTCAGGAAAGGAGTGAACATAAATTCAAGTTTTTTCATAGCACAGTTATCATTGTAACTGATGTCTGAACCCAATAACTTGTGTATCTCACGTATCTGCTTCACCTTCTCTGGGTAGGGCTCAAATGTTAAACTCAGAGAAGAGAACATCATTCATTTTTTAGATCTTAACAAGTTGACTACTGCAAATGTTGTAATCTTCACAATAAATTTTGTCAAGCAGTATGAATGGCCGAAGCTAAGCAACCACATGGACTTTGCTGTTAAAAATTAAAAATTGCAACGCTCACATAGGCAACTAAATGGAGAACCGAGATAAGCGACTCCATGCCCGTCCTCTGTAAATGGGCAAACCATCAAAGTAAGCCTTATGGTGGTCTTGCCTGTTTTTGAAGTCGTGAAGTTGCAACACCATGAATCGATGGCCCCTGCAATTTGAGGACTAATTTCAGCTCCATCCCCCTACTCTGCGCCTCCAGCTTCCTCCAACCCAGCTAGCAGCAGGCGACCAGAGGTGGTCTTGGCACAATTATTTTACGCGTTGTGGCGACGACAGAGGATCGGAAAGCACTGGCGGTGCCCAGATGAAGAAAGAAGCGTGGCATCTACAGTGGTCCGCCGCCAGCGCGCCCCAGCAGCGACACCCTCAGCAGAGATGTCCGGCCGATAAGACGCAGTCCCATCACCGCCGCCTCCACCAACAGGCAAACGAAATGAATGGAAACAAAGTCAAACAGGCAGGCCAACTCTTCAATACCTAGTTCACAGCAGAAACCAGCTGTAAAAGGAACTGACTAAACGGATGTAACACCAGATCATGCCACCTACCCTAGTCGCCAGCTCACAAACTTTACACTCTCTGCAGGCAGGTCCCACACGTGGGAAACATGTGTATCAACCACAGCGCACCATTTCATTCGATACTCTTTATTGAAGTAGATTTGTTTCCAATAAGGCATGGAATATGATACTATGAGTCTATGAGCATGCGTTGTTTTGGAATATTTAATAGATTTGGCAGTACGTGTGAAACATTTATTTATCTATTACTATTGCTGTGTCAAGACTGAGCTGTTTTTCAGAAATTACAGCTGTGAGTTTATGTAAAATACCTAGTTGATGCCTGCTGTTTCCGTTTGTTTTGTTGTTGGAATGTCATTGTGTTGCGTGCGTAGGGTTTGTAGCTCCTTATCCTTGCTGAGGCGGCCATATACTCTGACCACATGACACATTGTTTGTTTGACTTATGCTTGTAGAAACAAGCGCTGGTGGTGGACACAACGGGGCTGAGCATTTGCTCAATGCGTAAGATGATTTTCCAGTTGGATATGCTATTTGATCTACCGGTTGAGCAGGTATGCTTATCTTCTGCTTTTATATTGAGGTATCTGAACTGCTCTTAGAAATTGTATGCTTTTCTTTACTACTACTACCAATTCCTAGGTATTAAATAGAAAGAGAGGAATGCAAGATTCTCTACAACCATTGCTTAGTCCATTCCCACCAGCTCACCTGCCATACTGATGCTTTTCATGGGGACCTTCTTCCTCATCCCTTCCTCAATAACTTTCCATTCCGTTTCTTATGCTTTCAAATTTTTTTTTTTGAAAAAAAGGGGGGCCGAACCCCCCCCCCCCCCCCCCCCCCAAGCTCCATTTTATTGAAAATGAAGCCAGGGTAACAACAGTGTTGCACGCGAAGGACCCAAAGTTAGATCCTTAGCTAGTTCTCGCACTACTTATTACAATGTTTCCCCCAGATACAGAAACAGAGGGCTTTTCCATTACACTCAAACTGGCAGGTACCAGTTCGTTTTCTCGATGAAGAACTGCCTCCTCTCTGCATCAGTCTTCAAACCCTCCAGGCAATCCACAGTAATTCTGCCCGTTTGAAGTCCAGTAAACGCAGATTTCTGTCCATCAACCGAGAGCGAGCTTCTTTGTAAATCGGCCGCCATCTTCAAAGAGTTGACGTCGCACGGTTCCAGACCGTCAGCAGGCTTGACCACCATACCCCCTGAAAACACATATCATTCCGGGATTTCCATAAGGCCCAAAGAAATGCAGAAGCAGTAATGCTTCGTATTGAATTGCTGGAAAGCCACACATTGAACAAAGCATCAATGCTAGTTATATTGCTCCCTGGAAAGAGGTCATCAAACAACTTCCAAATCTGTTTCGCAACCACGCAATAAAAAAATAGGTGAAAAACCGATTCAGGTTCAGTGCAAAATAAACACGTAGGGTCAGGTACCACCCGGCGTTTTGCCAAATTATCCCTAGTCACTAGTCAGCAACCGGTTCTGAGCAAGAAGCCACAGAAACACCTGCACACACCCAGGAATTTGGATTTTCCAAATCGCAGCCAGGTGTGGAACATGTACCCCACCCTCATTTACCCTTCGATAAAACGTTTGAACCGAATACACACCACTTGGATCAAGATGCCAGATGGGAGTGTCAAAATCATTCGAGAGAGAAACAGTCAACATTGCATCATAGAGCATTTGCCATCGTTTCATCATAGAATCATCAAAACAACGGCGAAAAAAAAAGGTGGAGTTCACCAGCAACGCTGACATCCGCAATAGTTGCATTAGGCTCATTGCAAATTGTGAAAAGATCCCAGAACAACGTAGCCAAAGAATGGTCACAGAACCAAGTATCGAGCCAGGAAAGAATGTTACGCCCATTTCCCACTTTCCAACAGTACCCCGTCCGAATAGAAGGGGCAGCCCAAACGATCCCTTTCCAGAAAGGTGAAGCATGGTTATCCACTGCCCAACAAATATTAGGAGTAGTATCATATTTATACTCTATTATTTTCCTCCAAATCTTGTCCCCAGCAGTGAAGAAACGTTTGAACCACGAGCCCAAAAGGCATAAATTCATGTCTCTAAGATTAGGAACATGCAAACCTCCAAACTCTTTCTTCCTAGTAATCAACCCCCAATTTGCCAAATTATACTTGTGTTGATCATCCAAATCTCCCCAGAAAAAGTGGGCCATTTGAGATTTCTTATGCTTTCAATCACTTGCTTCTCTTCAAACTACTGATGTTCTACTCCCTCTCTACTAGATGTGCTCTTTAGTTTGCGCCCCCTTCCATCCAGCTTCCTTGATGTTTGTTTATCTCCTATTTGGTACCTCCCAAGGTCCTTCTGGTGGTGTGAGTTTTTCTCTGCCCTGCAGTGACCAACGAGCTAGCACCCTTTTGTCATTCCCCATGTGTGTATATGTATATGCCCTCTCAGAGATAAGCATTTTCTCATGTTAAGTAGTAGCAAATAAACTACTCCCTCCGACCAATGTGTCCGGATACATCTGTATTAGGACAAGTAATAGTGGTCGGAGGGAGTACTAATCTTTACTCTGCTTTGGGGATATATTTCTGTTTTACTTTATTCGTTATTACACATAATTTGACTTTTTAAAAGTGGTTATGAGTCTAAAAAGTTGTAGTGTGATTTGCAAGTTGTCCTGCATACACGAGTAATTTACAACTAATATTACGCGAGCATTTCCTTAGCATGGCACTTGTTGTCTGCCAAACATAATATCCAAAGAACCCTATCATTAATAACTTGCTCCACCCAAATCACTGGAGACTCATACAATACATGATCAGGAACCAAACAGAAGGCTCTTCCTCAAGAACGCAAGAGCCAAATGTAGCTAGGTAGTCTTCTACTCTATTACAGGACTGCAGCAAAGCTGCAGTTTAAACTTGCTTCGTCACTACCCACATTTTTTTGTATTTACTAGTATCATATTATCATTAAAGCATTGGCGAAATTATTGTTAGCTGATGGCAGAGTATTAGAAGAATGATGGTCGTTTTGGACCGGGAAGTGGCAATTAATAAGAAGATGCGTGATCCCTTGCTTGAGGCTTGTACTACATGAATTCGATGAAATTTGGTTTGTTGGTATCTAGCTCTTACATTTCTGAAAAGTATGCCTGCAAGCTAGAAATAGGATGCCTCTGCTTTCCTAGTCCATGAGCCCACTAATAGTCTCTACTCAGACCAGATGTATCCGATTACTGCTACTATTAGTATTGTTTTTTTCCTTTTCTTTTATGGGGATTGTCTAATAATTCTAAGATGATTTAACTATGGAGCTTCTGGCACAATTTCTCTTCTAAAGGGCGCTAGCCTACCCGGCTCCTCAGGCTATCAGCGCATTCCGCGTGTTCGAGGTCCGTTCGATGGGTGAAACAGTAAAAAAAATCTGCCCGCTTTTCACCTTGGCCGTTCGATACAATCATTACATTACTCACTTCTTGTTTCTCAACATGGGTCGCTGACAGCTGGGACCGGATGTATGCGGGGCCGATGTTTCAGACAGAAGCAGACTTAACTCCCAGGTCTGCGTCGCGCAGGTCAAAGTAAAACCTAGATCTCGATTTGGTCAAAAATATATAAGCTTCTCGTCTCCTCTCGCCTACACCCACGACCTCATCTCCTCCCTATCCATCATCCCTCTCCACTCGATCTCCGCTAGCTCCGACGCAATCGCGGTGGCCGGCGGCAAGCACTCCAGGAACACGTCCCGGAGAATAGTGGCGTTGCAGAGTGTGCGCGGCTAGCGGATGGAGGCGCCGGAGGAATCCCAGGTGGTCGCTGATTGGGCCGCCACCACTCAGAAGCAGGAGGTGGCTGAGGGTGCTCGTCCACCGCGGCTGCCTCTCCCCCATCTCATCCGAGCTGCCTCTCTTGCTCCGCGAGCACCATCTCGAGGCTGGGTACGGGCGCGGTGGGCGGCGGCACGTCGCCTCGAGAAGGTCTTCCAAAGCCGGCTCGGTCTCGAGATCTCCTTCTCTGGGAGCAGTGGGCAAGCCGGGCATCCGGTTCTGGCTGGGAGGAGGAGGGGGCCGTGCTCCTCCTGGCTAGGAGGAGAGGAGGCGGGAGGAGAAGAGCTAGAAGGGGTGGGAGCGCCACTCACCTCTAGCCTCCAGGCAACACTCCAACTAACCAGAGGTTTGTTCATTTTTTTCCTGTCCTTCTCTTTGTACTACTGTGTATGTGACCGAGCAGATCTGTGGTTTTTCTTTGTTATTAGGCTCTGCTGCAGATCTATAGAGGATTTTTTATTTAGTTTATGTTTAGACAGCAGCACTTTTGCATATGATATGGTAAATTCTGAACTAATGTACCAACTGTTATTTTTCTTCTATATAGATATATGATGAGTATTGCTCTATCCTGCTGAAGCAATTTAAGTCGAGGGAATATGATGAATTTCAGACATTTGATGATGCTTTAGTTGAGTTCTACAGCAAAATAGAAAGTCAAAGGGTGGGAGTGATATGCTCGTCATGTCATTGTGTCATCTTTGCCATGCCGTTCTGAATCTATGGAAAGATTTATTACTTGCAATATTCATCTCACCAAGAACTGGCTTCTGACTATAAAAAAACTTGTGGAGAAAAGTCTACTCCTGAATTACGCATGGCTTTATAGTCACCAAGAACGGCAATTTCTGAATATTTATGTTTGACCATAGATTAAATGCTGCAGTGTCCTGGCTCATCCCGTTCCATCGCCTGGAGGATGCAGTGAATGCATAAAACAGCGGACCTGCATGTTTTGAACATACATTTTTTATCCAACGTTCAACAGTTTCGAGAGCAAATAGGTAATGCTCTGCTTTAACTTGATTTATATGAGCTTAACTTTCTTTTCAGTTGGGACTTGAAAGTGGTTTGTTGGTGCTCATTTGGGACGCTAATAGCTGCAACTGCTGATCTCAATTATGATCGACCAATACACTCTTAGTTTGGCCAGACGTCATGGTGTGAGCTTATTAATAAAAGCCAACTCTGTATGATTGTTGCAGATTAATTGTGAGGACTTGGTGCTCCTTCATCTCCTCCCGGAGAGGGCAGCGAGATGCCTTGCGAGTAGGGCGGCCATTCGAGCAACCTTCATCTCCGACCTGTCCCTAGGTACATTAGCTCCCTCCCATCTCTTCTTTGAATTCCCCATGGAATTTATGATTTGCTCAGTTGGTGTGATATTCTTGACTGCTTGGAGGTTCAGGTTATTTTTCTTGAGCTCTGTATTCTGCAGATTTGTTGGTTTACACCGTTGTGCCTTCTGCTTGCAGTTCTAACAGGTCTGGATGGGGAAACGCCAGAAGGAGATAAGCAAACCAGAGATTGTTGTTGGTATTGAAGTAATTTCCGCCCCTCTCTTTTTCTCTATTTTGTTTTCTTGGTGGTCATCATGCTATGTTAAAAGGAGTGCCACATGTGCCCTTTAACTGCTTGTGTTCATGTCCGAATGGACAAAAACATTTTGTAGAAAATTTAACTCTCATCCTATGGATAAAGCCATCATTTAGTTGTATTAAAAGAGTGCCACATGTGAACATTTTTATAAAGAAGTTAAATCTCACCCAATGGAGAAGTTTCAAAAAAAAAAACCATGGTGCAGTGGTTGCATCTGGTCGCCGGCGCATCCCCAACTCCATGGTGAGTAGCAGCGGCTGCCATGCGCTAGCGGGCTGCAAGGCGCGGGGACATTATTAGGTTGTTGAGTTCCTTATCGTGCAACCACAAGTGCAGTTAGTTACATAGCTTACACATAGGGTACTTTATTTTGTTTAGTACTCCAATAATCCTAACTGACAAACATATCCTTCACAGGAAGGATCACTCAAGCTTTGTTTTCTTATTTAGTGCAATCTGTTATTACCTCTGAAGAATGCGGCTTGGTCAGAAAATTGAACTCTATTTGTTTTAATACTTATTTGCAGCCTCATGTCCAAGGCCCTGCTGTATAAAGCATCTGCTAGGGATTTTAGTTTGGGATGGTTGACACCTTGATGGATAATTTGCATGTTGCGATAACCACAAGCAGAATTCTTGGGGGTTTGCTCTGCAAGTGGGCTTGAACATAATCAGATCAAAGAAATACTGCATCATATGTTCAGGGTAAGTAAAGTGGATTTTTGTTTCCTTTTGATTAATTCATTTGAGGCTTGCTTAGTCTATATCAACGCAGCTCTGCTTTTGCCTTTTCCATAATATGGCATTCTCACAGTTCTTACTAAAGTATTCTCCCTGTTTTATTCTAGCATGCATCTTTCGTTCATATAGTGTGCCTCTGTTGTCTTCCTATTTTCAGACTTGGCACATTGTTGTACACATAGATGATGGTATATTTGGTTCATGATGCAGGCGGTCGCATGATTCAGCTTATCAGTAGTTTTTTTTCTGTGTATAGAGAAAAAGGTAAATGATCAATGACAGCAAAGTAGGTGTTGGAAGCTTTCACTTTTCTGACAACAAAGTGGTCCTCTGTCTAATTTCATTAATGGTAGAAACATGTCAGTTGTTGCTAAGTAGCAAATTTTAACTGATTTATTTTCACCATACATCCCATTTATATGTACTATCTTGACTGGGTATTTAATTTATACCTTAAATACCGGTGTTGTAATATTTGAGTCATCACATCCTTTCTTCCGCCAGTTACTGTTAGGATCTGGTAATTCAGTATGGAGATAATTCTTGAGACATTCTACATCTGCCCTTAATTTCTAATTAATATTAAGGACTTTGTCTTTCCTATTTGTTTTTCCAAAGATTACAACAAGATGCACTATATGAAATGGCGTAGATTCTTTCATACCTATGAATGTGGAAGAATATGTGAATTAGGCCATTCCCAATGTAATTAGCATGCTTCCATTCTATAGAATATATTGTAAACTGCAACTGCACGTTACCGAATACACGAGCATCTTGACATAAAACTGTGGGAAATCAACTGTCATTCTGCATATGAATAGACGGCCTTAAACGTTTTTCGTTTATCCTGCCAGATTATCAAGGGTTTTCTAATAACCCCAAATGCACTGCTGACCCCACCCATTGATGGAACAGCTATGGCTGCACCTCCAGCACCTACACATCCTACTGTTCTTGATTAAGGCTTCCATATTATCGAGTATCTAGAAGTAGTTTTGATTGTGCCACCGACCCTGCCCATTGGTGAAACAGCAATGGCACCGCCTGTGGCGTCAGTAGATCCCGTGGAAGATGCAGTTGTCTCCTTCGATTATGATGATGATGCACCTATAACACCACTACCTCGCTGGTTGTACACTGGTAAGAGGTTTTTCCTGGAGTCAATAAAGCTTCAGTTTTTTCTTGCCTCCATTTCTTCCCATGAAGTTCCAAATTTAAATTGATTATTTGGTTGACAAGGTTTGTGGTGCCTGCTGATTGTTCAATCTAACAATTGTTCTATACAAAAAGTTAGTTTATGCATATTATCAATGGTGCTTATTGAATTGATATAGTCACCGTTGGAGACCGTTTGGTGGTCGTCTATGTTGTGTATTCTAATCAGATCAGTGTTACTTCTACTGTAATCTTGCTGATTCGATGGTGGTTAGTGTAGTGGTAAATTTACCAACCACCAACTGGTGCTTTTGACGTTTAAATTCTGCTAGAGAATACTACTTTTCAGCAGGTTTTGTTCTTACTCAAGGTTAGTTCTGTACATCTCAGCATAGATCCCACCTGTTCCTTAAAGCTGAGATTTACTGTTGCTCCAGCGGAAATGTTAGGGAGCTAAATATGAGGGATTACCATGATCACTAGCTTGTGGCTCTATGCTAGGGTCTAAAGTTATATGTTATTATGTTTGGCTAACTGGCAACAATTAGCTTTTTAGGTTCAGTACTTAATTTTCAGAAAAATGTATGGTATCCCAAATATATTTCTATGCCTTTTAAATTGATTAGTAGTTTCTTATAAAAAATTAATCTATCCATCAGCCAAGGAATTGATAAACAAAATCTCTGCATATTGTTTACATATACTCACCAGTTCTATACTTCTATCATCTAACTCTAAATTGATTATATAAGATATTCTGCACCAAACCTTGTTTCAAAGTGTTGTTGCAAGATATGTGATTTAGGGACTGCTGTCTTTGCATACTTATACTGTTGCTTTTGATATATAATTTCCACTAGCTTTCATAATTGGTTATTGTGTTAGCATTGGGTACTTGTTCAACTTCTGTTTCTCATGTTGGAATTTGGCTCTTTGGTTAGTTGTTTTTGGTGTTGTACCTTGTTGATTAGCAATTACAATAACAGGGATAGGCAGTGAACGTTGCTCCGTGGTCTGCATCCTATTCTGTTCAAGCATTTCGATATACTTTGCAGTTACAATTACAGACTGCCACAAGATACAGCTTTTTGCTTTTATTCCGGTCCAATGCCGCCATTTGGGGCATTGTAATGAAAGATAATGCAGCTTCGAGACGTTTCTAGAAAAGAGGGAATGAGCTCTCCACTGAACTCTTTTGTTTTACAATTTTGAGATGAAAAATCTTCTGGTTAAGATGTTTCCATATAGTGTGTGCAGCACACAGTGGTTCCCTATTGTGGTATAGAAGAAATATAAGAATATGAGAGTTGCTTCACAAGTCCTATCTTTATTTTCCCACAGATTTCAATGATAAGACCATTTCCCCTAGGTACTAGAAATATAATACTTTAATATACCAGTAAATTCACGAAGTAAATGTCAGCCTCCTTCCCAATGCCCACCTTCTTTCTCTCTATGTGTATATATTTGCTTGTGTCGCCTCTTGTGTTGTTGATTGCTTTGCAGCCTCACTGTTGTTGGTTTAGATAGAAGAGTAACACCTTACAAAAGTCCTTGCGGGAAAACTAATATAGCCACCTCTTGTATAAGACTATGTACTTGGGTGAACATGTATATCCAGCATTGTTTCAACATTTCTTGGTTATTTTAGGTACTATTTCTTGGCTATGTTAAGTGTTGGTTAGATCACAGACACAAAGACAAAACATGAGGTGGCTTAACCTGCTTTGCTTACACTGAGAAAACCAGTAGTACTTAGGCTGTCATTTAATTTTGGGGCAGTTCTTATTGACATACGATGTGTTGTTTTTAAATCAAGTTGACGTGTTGTTTATCGCACGGTGACTAGGTTAATCTTCCAGCTTTGTCAGGACTGGGGATTTCTCCGTGGGAGCAGATCCAGAGGAAGAAGAAAGAATGCCCAGCGTGATGCTGCTCCATGCCTCCATGTGAGATGGGTTTTAGGGTGTTTTCTGTAGGCTTGAAGTTTTAATTTGAGTGTGTAAATATGTAATAACACTACCTTTAAACGGTTACATTGGAGGCAATCGATTATTCAGCTTCTTTTTTGGTGTACTCTTGTAGACCTGAGTTATGAATCAAGAACACATACAAAACCCACGGGAGAGTTTCTGTCTGAGATCTTAGATACACAGGTAGCTACAAATTAACCTATGAAAGATGGGGCGCCCACGAAAGGTGTACATGCTAGCTAAAGCTGAGATAAAACTTACGGCTTGAATTTTGGCCTGATTTTGCCTCTTGCGCCAGTGGCGCAACGGGTCATCTAGTTTACACAATAGTCAAGCTAATGCTTACTGTTTGAGTCATACGTAAATTATGAGATTATCATCCACTGCTTTGAATGAATAGTACAAAATTGTTTGGCTAATGATACTCCTTACTGCACAGGTATCTGGAGTTCCATTCTGGTGGCCGAGATGCAGAAATCAGTTGTTGGGGGTGTAGGCTATCCATTTTGCATGCTCGTTGCGGAGATTTACCCTCTATGTAGTATGCACTGGTCGGCTGTGAAGTGGATTTGTAGGAATTAATCGCTTAGTTGATTAACTCCAATGTATTATCTAATTTCGGACGCTCAGTCTGTCATCCATCATCAGTGGATCATCAATCTCATTTAGAAATAGAGATAAACTGTTTACGCGAACGAACTACATACGTACATACTTTGCGTATTGTACATAAGGTGGAGAATCTGAGGAACGTACCAGATCTGCTGCAGAATCGAAGCGTGGCAACAATGCTGCCCCGACGCCGACACCCTCACGAGAGAGACCCACCTGGTATCCACATGCCTGAAGCAGCCAAGAGAAGAATGGGTACCAACGAATAGACTGTGCCCGGCGCAAGCGTTTTGGGGGGGGGGGGGGGGGGGGGGGGATTTTTGGTGGGGATTTCTATTTTCGTGCCCCTGGTTCGTTAGTTGTACTCAGTTTTTCTCAGCTCGTTAGTTTTTTCTAAGTTTTCTCCAAGCCGTTGTCTGAAACAGTCACCAGTGCTGGAACGGCCGGTTGCCCGACGGTTGAACACCTTTGACCGTTAACTGCTGACTAGTGGGGCCACGTAGAGCCCGCAAAGATACGTCAGAGCATCCATCTTTGTTTGACCGTAAGCATCGCCGTATCCCTGACCAAAACGCGGACGAGTGGGGCTTCGGTATATCGAATGACAAGTGGGGCCATGATGCTGATACAAGGGGCAATACACGGGTAGGATTAGATTTTTAAACGGAGCTCTACAGCGATGGCACGGAGGAGGTGGCCTGCGGGGTGCCGAAATGAGATCGACATCCACAAAGAACTGCATGAGGCGAGACCAGACGCATTAGATAGATATGAACTAGACGCGTTTAACCATGCAAAGAAGAGAAGAAATGGTCGAGGACATCGACGACGACCTCAACACTTTGACTGACGGTGTCGGACACGAACGCGGGCAATGTAGAGAAAACTAGTGTCTCTCCTTTCTGGCGTGTATAGATAGGTGCTAGGGGAGTGTGGTGGCGAAGGGAAAGACCTCGCGGTGGTCTGTGGCGTCCAGCATAGCGGGGCGGCGTGGCTGTGCCCACAGCGGCGTGCATGTTCGGCATTGGCATCAGCATGTACGTTCGTCATTGGCCTCAGCGGTATCTCTGGTGTGTCAGTGATCGAATGAGGGGACGGGATTGAGGGTGCATCCCGACGGTGACCTAGCAGTGGCGGCGAGCATGCATACCCGTTCTGACCATGCCGATATCGGCATCGACATCGTTTGGAGGCTGTGGTGCTCGAATCATAGTGGAAATTGCGATTCCCTATTATTTTTACATGCATAATATATAGAAAATAGCTAGATCTATAAATCGATGCATATGAAGCTACATATATATTCTTGGTCATAATCCCCTTAGATGCATGGCTTCACATCGTCGTCGCTTTCATCGTCAGTATCTCCGTCGTCCGTGTAGTAGTACTTCCTGCACGTTGTTCCGTCGAACACCTTCACTGTGAGCACATAATCGCCTTCATATTTGAAGTGTAAGAAGCAGCCGAAATCCACACCGTGCGCGTTAGCGAAATTCTCCCAGCCCTTGTCGAGGTACATCCGGCCTTGTCCGTCAAATAGGACCTCCACGGTCCAGAGACGAGGACCGCAGTCAGCTGCTCGCAGATACAACTTTGCGGGCTCCTGGCCGTCAAGATAGTCCGCAAACTTTTGTGGGAGTGCCTGCAAAGAGATCGAGCGCCGATCGTTTAAAATTAAAGGTTTTTTAGAACATGCACATAATTAATCACATGCATCATATATGTGGGAACGCGTACGTACCTTCTTGGCCAAAGGGTCTTCATAGATGGTGATGAAGAACTCCTCTATGATCAATGGCAGTGTTGACGGTGGTGGTGGCAATGATGATGATCCACCACCCCGGCCGCCCCTTCCCCTTCCCCTTCCCCTTCCCCTTCCCCTTCCGGTCGGCGTCCGAGACGTGGAAGCCATGGCAATGGATCAAGTGTATGTGAACGAAGAAGAGAGAGGCAGAAACGAAGAAGAGAGAGGCAGAACCTATTGACATGAGGGATGGCCGTTGTGGGGGTTTATAAGGGAGAGATGACCGTTGTGGGGTTTACACCATAAATTAAGGTAGAGATGACCGTTGTGGGGTTTACACAATAAATTAAGGAGGAGATGACCGTTGTGGGGGTGGTTTATATCTCAATAAAAAAGTAATGCCTAAAACAAATGGAAATTCGTGAAAGTTCATCATTTTACCGTGAAAAGTAAAGCCTACAAGAAATGGAAATTTGTGATAGTTTATTATTTCAGCGTGAAAAGTAATGCCTACAAGAAATGGAAATTCGTGATAGTTTATCATTTTACCGTGAAAAGTAATGCGTAAAAGAAATGGAAATTCGTGATAGTTTATCATTTTACCGTGAAAAGTAATGCCTACAAGAAATTCGTGATTACCCAACTTGTTGAATCCGGTGGCAAACTCGTCATTTAGCATACATAGAGGGGTAGTAGTTTGCTACCGACAGATAGAGAGAGGGTGGCACGATCCTGCCCGTTGGATCATAGGATCAACGGTAGGTGGGCGCGATCCGTGTGACAACAGCTCGACCAATCAGGCCAAGTTTGGGCTTCTGTGAGAAGGGAGAGGGTAAAACTGAGTAGTATCAAGGATACAAGGGCAAGTAAATAGTAAACAGGCTAAGAAATTCAAATAAGAGATTTAGAAAAAGAAAAACACATGTTTTGTACAATGAAACCCAGGTTGGCCTACCTCAAAGTATTAGCAATTCAAATATACATGAGTGTAAAAATTATGGCCTCATTCAGACAAACTATGTTTTAGGTATAGATGTTTTGAGAAGGGGTTTGAGTGAAAAGCCATGAGCCTTCATAGCTACTAGTGATTTCAGAAGTGGCCATTTGTGTGAAAACTTGATTTATATATGATTGTTATGATTTTCTACGTGGCAGGTCGCGTAACAAGACTCCATGAGTAGGAGGCACTATGATTTTATTTTTTTGAATTTTTTTGCGCATGAAATGACTCAATTAGATGGCTTAATCCCATATGTTGACTCTCTGTTGACCAGCCACTTGAGGGTAAAACTGAGTATATTGCACTAGGCAGTATTAGTACTCAAGGGGAAAACTGAGTACAGATATTTTTCCAATGTAAGATTCGAGGGTAGAACTGAGTACACGTAACGGTGCTGACGTGCAGTCCCACAGACGCGTGTCGCGGTGAGCAGCGGTTAGCCGCGCGGTGCGCGTGTTGAGACCAAAACGTCAACTGCTGAGACGAACCGTCACTTTGCCAGTACAGAGCCCCTCTCCCTCCCTCAGCACACAGTCTCATCATAACTCACGCACGCAACCACGCCTCTCACGTCCCATCACCTTCTCCAAAAAACCCCAGCCGCCCTACGCGCGCGCTCCCCTGCCGGCGATGGAGAAGAAGAATGCGCCGGCGGCCGTCGCCCCCGAGCCCATCGCCTCTGAGCCCGTCGCATCCGAGCCCGTCGCCGTCGAGCCCGTCACATCCGAGGGCGGCGCATCCAAGCGTGGCGCCTCCGTGAACTGGGCCTCTCTTAAGGGTGACGGACCACTTCACAAGATCGGCGACTGCTTACTGGCGAACGAGGAGTACGTGGATACCTACGCTGCTTTGAGGCAAGTTTGTACAAATTGGCGCTCAGATCTACCTGAGCCCGACGTGCACCTGCACGAATGGATCGTGGTAGAACACGCCCTTCCACGCGCCGCTGAGTTCTCCTTCCTCAACCTCCGCACATCCCGCTACGTCACCATCGATCTAACGGAAGTTCATGCAAGGTTCAAATTCCTCCATATCTATAGAGTTAATCTATTTTTATTTTCAATCGTAAACATCTTAGTGCTGAATGTTATCTTCATCAACTCCCTTTTAGATACTACTTCATCGGCTTTTACCGTGACGTCATCGTGCTTGCCCAGAGGAACCAGCCGCACAAGATACGGCTTCTGAACCCACTCACAAAGACATTGAACGCTACGTTTGAGGCGCAAATGCCATCTATGATTGTGGAGTCAGTCGCTGTAATGAAGTCTCCGACTATGGTCTTCATTTGCACAGGTTACCCCAATGAAATTGCTTGGGTCGATGAGAGCTCTCCTACTAAGGATATAGATATAGAAGATTGGGGAGAAGGAAGATTTTTGATCGAGGACGATTCTCTGCGTTGCCTTACCCCGTTCAATGGTGAATTGTATGCAATAGCTGTGAACAATTTTGATTTCGGAACATTAGTGTGCACCAACAATGTCCAGTTGGAGAAGCGCGCGAGCACTATCAACATGGAGACACTATTTTCATTTCCAGAACTTGGAAATGACAAGTTCTACCTTGTGGAGTCTGATGGTGATCTGCTGCTTGTGTTGTTCGGCGGCAGCCCTGGCAACAGGCATTTGGAGGAAGGTCAACCATTGGTGTACCGTGTGGACACTGAGAGCCGCTCTCTCTATGCCGTCAACATTGGCAGTCGTGCCTTCTTCGTCAGTTATAAATGGTGTATCTCCGTCGACACCAGAGTGCACCCGACAGTTCGACCTGGCTGCATCTACTACGAGGGCGGTTATATCAGACAGTACTTTGATGATAGAAAGGCCTGGGATGAGTGGCCACGACATGTGGATAGATTAGATTCCGACGGTATGAAAATAGAACAAAGGCCATACCGTTTGGAGGATCTATTGGCTGCACACTGCAGACGGAAGGAGTTCAGTCAATATTTTTTTCGTCTCATAGAATATAGCGACTCCGAAATATATGATGAAGAATGAAGAACCCTCATGTTGGGCATACATTGCGTCTTATTTTATTTTCAGCTTAGTTTGTCGTGAACATTAACATCGTTATTGGCTTCTTTTGGCTGCTGTATGCATTCTATGTATTATACTATACTAGCTTCTAGATTAGCTTCTAGATTTGTTACCATATTGGGCAAAAAACGAGGGCCAAAAGGCAGCAATCATTGAAGAAAGATAGAAATAGAAGCTTCTCTAGATTTGATACTAATTTGGTGAAAAGAGAGAGAACTGTTTACAGAGAGAGAGGGGAAAAAGACGCTCTAAAAAGTCAATGCCAATTTGGCCCGAGAGAGACAGAACCAAGCTCTCACGTACAACCAAACGCGGTCTCGTCCTGTCCCACGCGGTCCCTTTCTACCAGCCCCACGCGACGCGGCCCCACACGACGCGGCCCCACACGTCAGCACGGAAACGGTCAACTTAACGGGAATCCTCCTGTCCGAGCTCCTTCTGAGGGTTTCAGACAACGGCTTGGGAAAAACTAAGGAAAAACTAACGAGCTGGGGAAAACTGAGTACAACTAACGACCTGAAGGCACGAAAATAGAAATCCCTTTTTGGTATGGGGGGCGGTGGTTTCCAAGCCGTGCCCCCCATCCCAAAATTTAAACTCGACAAAATTTAGCAAACTTTATAAATTTCATTGAAATATAGATGGTTTTATATATTACGGCGAAACATGAATGAAATAAACTAAAAAAGGTGATCTTCGTCGGAGTCCTCGCCGGCGCCAGCGGCGTCGGCTCCCGATGCGCCCGATAGTGGCGATGGAGCGCTGGACGGCCCAGCTCCGTTGTCGGACGAGCGGCTAGAAATCATCCCGCGGCGGCGACGGTTCTCCTCCGCCGCGCGCTGGCGGCGGTCGCGCTCGGCCTCCTCGAGAAAGGAGGTGAAGGTGCGGCGCTCCACCTCTCGCTGCGCCGACGCGTCGAAGGAGGGGAGAGGGTACTGATGCTCGCGGCGCTGGCGCTCTGCCGCCACCTTCGCGAGCCTCCCGACCACGTCCGCCCAGAAGAAGCGTTGCTCCGCCTTCGCCATCGCAGCCCTCACCGCTTTGATGTTGCGGCGGTGGGCGTCGGCGCGGGCGGCAGCATGGTCCTCCGCCAGCCTTGCCGCTGCCGCCCTCCTCTCGGCGGCCATGAGCTCCTGCGCCGCCCAGTCGAGGCGCTACGCCTCGAAAGACGCCAGGATGGCCCTCTGTTCCGCGGCGGCCTGCCCCGCCTCCGCGTCCGTCAGCAGCTGGGCGAGGAACTCCTCCTCGTCGGAGTCCTCCTCCTTCTCGCCATGCGGCGGTGCGGCGGCCTGCGACAGCGGCGGAGGTGGGGGCGGTGGTGGTGGTGGCGCGCCGGAACCGCCTCGAGGGAGCATGGCATAGATTGTGAGGCGGCGGCGAGGCATTTTCCACATGCGATTGGAGGATGTGAACCTACCGGCGAGGCGATGACCTATTTATAGCCGGAAACGAGGCGGGAAAACAAAGGAGAAGGGGCAGCAAGCGCGCGTCATGGCATTCATTTCCCGCCGACGCGTGCTCCGACGCGACGGCTCGCTGCGCCGCTGCAAATCTGTTGCCGTTTGCAGTGCCATTACTGGGCGCGGGGGACGAGACGAGTGGAGACAACGAAGCGTCGGTCGTGCCGCTGACAGTGGGCCACGCGGCGAGCCACGCGCCTAGCCGACGCCCCCGCTCGCTCCCCCGTGGACAGGGTTTGGATCGGGTGCGCCGGATGAAAACTTGCGGCACGCCGGATGAAAAAAACGTTTGGGGGGGCAAGATTTTCTGCGCTGACGCCCCCAAATGCCGTTTAGAGGGCCTTTTGGGGGGCGAGTGGAGATGCTCTAAGGCATGCATTACCAAGCTTTGCCACACATCCGATCTGCCAACTCAACACTGACTCGGTCTCTTCTCTTCAACTCGCCCCACACGAGAGAACCATGCAAATCAACCACAACATTTGCCTAACTCAACACTAGCTCGGTCTCTGCAACTCGCCCCACTCGAGAGAATCATGCAAATCAACCGCAACGCAGCTTCGTCACTACTGACTGAAATTAAAGGATACACCCTGGGAGGTGTATCGGTTTCATAGAAGAAGAGGCCAAGACGGCCGATACAATGCCAAAAGGCTTCACGATACAAACACGACGCCACACGGACAACCCACACCAGCCAAGCGACAAGGCTCGCCTTGCATCGACTCCCGCCAAGAATGGCAAGGAGGGGATACACCGAGCTTCTAGGCCGCGTCACACCCTAAGCTAAGAACTCCACGAGACCGACTCCAACTCCAATATAGCACAAGCCAACGCACCGCCCGCCCATAAGCGCCCAAGATTGGCAAGCAGATGGCGGGGCCGAACCATACCGGACGAGACGCCGACCAAGAAGTGCCGCCGAAGGTGTACATAGCGCCCCGAAAGCCCATGCTCTGACCAGCGGCCGACACCGACTACAGCTGCCGAACCGAAGACTCCACGAACCACCAAGGCAACGCCTCCAAGGAGGGAACGACGCAGCCACGCCACCGCCGCCCGATCCGAAGGCCGGATCTAGGGTTTCCCCCGGTGCTCGAGGCGGGGAAACACGGTCAGCACCATGACGACGCCTCCAAGAAGGTGACGGCGCCCGCGGGCGTCGCCGTCGTCAGCTTCACGCGGGGATTTCGCCCCGGCCCTGCCGTCAACCCCATAGCCCAACGGATACACGCAGAAAAGAACCGGCTTTGGCACACCGACAAAGAGAGGCAAGCCAGATTTGTCGAATGCGGAGCAGGGAGCCTCGATCGCCGCCTCACCACCAGGAGCATAGCCTCCACGCCACGGCAGCGGACACCACGCCAGCCTCCACGAGCTCGCTGCCCCTCGCCAGAAACCATGGCCACCTCAGCGGTACTGGACGGAGGTCCAGGCCGCCACCACGCCGCCGAGAATTGATCCCGGCAGGCTCCACCGAGTTCCAGCCAGGGGTCAGAGGAGGAGGCCCCCAAGCTGGCCGACCTGCAGCTGCTGCGCCACCACGGCGCGCCGAAGCCGCGCCATCGCTGGAGCCGTTGCCCGCCCGGCTCATCCAGGCCCAATCGGGCCCGGTCGCCAAGCGCCGCCACCAGCGTCCGGCGAGCTCGCCCACGCGCAGCAGGCCGCCACCACGCGCCATCGGCACTGCCAGCGCGCCTCCCTCGCGCCGCTGTGGAGCCGCCGCCGTCGAGCCTCCCGCCGAGCCACGCCAGGCCCGCGCCGCCGCGCCTCGGAGGGGAGGGAGAAAGGCCCGCCGCCGCCGACGTCGCACGGGCTTTGCCCGGCGACGCCCTCCGGCGGCGGCGAGAGGAAGGGCTCCGGTAGAGGCTACTAGGCGCCGGCGGCTAGGGTTTTCCCCCCGGGTCGCCCGCGGGAGCGACCGCGGGAGGGACGAGACTCCTGCCCCTTTTTTGTCGCTGCTCGTCCGTGCTCGAACAAGTCTCTACTGACTGAAATAAATAAAAGGCGAAACTAAGTTCCAAAGGATTTGTTTCTCAGCCAAATTATAATACCCATATCAGAGGTGAAAATTAGTTCATATAAAATTCATAATTTTAGCCAAATTCTCAATTGTGGTGGGGTTTTGAGTGTTAATTCTTTTTATTAAAAAAAGAGCAGGGAGATCACTTCTTGTCCTGCACAAATTAAAGGGAACTTGTCCCATTCCGCTTTACTAACCCTAGGAAAACTCCGAATACAAGTTGTCATCCTTAGTATAAACAGACAGATTGGGTGGTAGGTAGGATTGCAATCTATATGATTTGCTTTCTCATTCTCCTGCTTGCGTTTCACCTTGTAGAAATCCCCGTCGATTCCTCACTAGCACCTTTTCGAACACAACATTGAGAAAATGTTAGTAACTGCCTTTTGCCTCAAGGTCCTGACACTAGTGTTCGATCTATTGGTTTCGGATGTGAGACTCGTGACCTCTTGTCAGGATTGGAGAGGCTCCGTGGAGCTCCCCCTGATTGGCCCAACCCCGAAAAAACTAAGGAGACTAAGCTATATCTGTGTTTGTGACTATTAAAAAAGGGAATATAGAGGACGTTTCCATCAATTTTTCATGAGAATATCGTACCCAACTGTGAAGACTCCAAACCAAGGTTGGAACGAGTATGAAAATAAAGTATCTGACGTGTGGGAGGACTCCTCGGCATTCCTACATGCTTCGTCATTTTCTCATAATGTATCCTTATTTTTGGCCAAACTCTTGTTCAGGAGTCAACATCTGATCAACAGATAGACGCCCCATGGACCATTCAGAAACGAAAAGAATGTCACTCCCATCTGCTTGTGCTTTTGCAGAAATGCCAACTCAACCAACCATTTTTTTTTAAAAAATTAGTGTTGCCAGATATTTCGTAAACCGAAATTAGAAACCTAAACATTGCACACATGTGGTAGAGGACAGATGTACTAAATTCTGATTAGTTATTAGAAGCAACAATCTGACGGCAAAAACATGCGTTTCAGTTTAAAGAGTTTTCAGATCACTCAAGTCAAGTGTACACAACCACCAAATTGCACACTCGCGCAATTCTAGAGATACAAGATCATTGCCTTATTAGCGATACCAGCAACAAAAGGACGATACATCCATATCAGGGATGCCAAACACAGAACGTCAGATCAAATCAGGCCTTCGGTGGAGCCATGGTGGCGGCGATCTTCTTAACGGACGGCCTCGCCATGAGGCTCTCCCACCAGGCCTTGACGTGCGGGTACGAGTCGAAGAGCGCCGCGTGGGGCGTCGCCATGAAATAGAAGGTGGATGGGAAATTGCTGAGGTCCGCCAAGCTGATGAAGTCCCCGGCCAGGTACTTGTGTTGGGACAGGCGCGCCTCGTACACCTCCAGCACCTTCTTCACCTTCTCGAGGCTCTCGGCCACGACCTCCTCGTCGGTGGGGATGCCCCACATCATCGGGTTGAAGAGGCACTGGTGCACGACGGGAGACAGGGCTGGATTGTAGGTGTGCGCGCCCACCTCCGTCCACACGTCCACCATGGCGGCTTCCTTCAGGTTTCCTTCCCTAAGTAGGTCGACCTCGTCCGTCTTGTACTTGCGGAGGACGTACTTCGAGATCGCGCGTGACTCTGGGAACGATAATTGAGGAATACTATGTGAGGAAAACTGAAAGTAACAGAGATCTTAGCCTGTC
This sequence comes from Dactylis glomerata, assembly GCA_007115705.1. Taxonomy (NCBI): domain Eukaryota; kingdom Viridiplantae; phylum Streptophyta; class Magnoliopsida; order Poales; family Poaceae; genus Dactylis; species Dactylis glomerata. The sequence continues at coordinate 1,403,392 of QXEO01001637.1, read as the reverse complement.
AGCAAAGTGATTCAGAGAACGTCGAAGTGACTGAATGCTGAAAACGATAGGCGAGCAGCCACATCGATTCTGAGAAGGTCGAATTATAACTGAATAATAATCGTACCCCAGAGAAGCAGATCCCCGTCCTGGAAAGCAGGCATTTGGCCGAACGGCTGCAAGAAACGAAGGCATCAGCACCGAAATCAGCTGCAGGGGATGGCCGGGTTTAAGCATGGAGGCTGCGGGCGTACGTTTCTGACGAGATGCTCGGGACTCTTGTGCTCCTGGGCCCTGAAGTCGATATCGACGACCTCGTACTCGGCGCCGACCTCCTCCAGGCAGACCAGCACCCGCGCCACGTTCGTCGACATGGTCGGCCCGAACACCTTCACCGGCGCCATTTTTTTTTTCAGTGCTTGCTGAAGGGGAGAGGAGAGATCAGGGCTTGTGTCTGCGTAAGTTTCTGCGTGCGTGCGTGCGAGAGGTGTGCATACTGTAATTTATAGGGGATCTTCCCATTTCCGCTAATGTCTGTTTCGCAAAAAAAAGTGACTCGGTCCTCGTGGTTCTGTCTCCAAGATGGAAAATGATATTGAGACCATCGTGAGGTCAGTGGTGATGGTGAAATGCGACAGTCAACAACTGACGTCAGCAGTGAGGTAGTAGTAGTAGGTCGCTAGGTGCCACTGGTTCCTGTAATTAACGATCGAACTTTCCACTTCGTAGGCACTATTTTAGCGTAAACATGAGAAAGAGACCGTAGTGCGTCATTTTTATTGAATAGTTAGCATAAAACTACCGTATTTTGGATGGAATTTTTCTTTTGGAACCACTTTACGTTTTTTTACCAAAATCTACCACTATTATAAGTTTTTTTTTTATTTAGGCAAATCAGTTATTGAAGCCAAGTGACAGCAAATTTGATGGCAGGCCTCATTTGTCAGCGGTGGCGTGCCAGAAACGGAAGACTTTTGCTGAGGTGAACTGGGTCTCACATGGGATCTTCGGATCGTCAAGGAGCTTCATCGGCCGTTCTTCCTTCTTCTTCGCCCCCGGGACGGATGTGGGCTTCTTAACATGTTTGGCGACTTCTTGTCCGCAACAAAAAATGGCAGGCCGACTCAGGGAGGAGCGGCAGCGGCGACACGCCGTCGACACGGTCTGGAGGTTGAAGATGAAGGCCTTCTCAAGGACCTCATTGTAATTTTCATTTTTCTTGGGGTGTTTTGTACTATTTGTTGTTTTTTAATGTAAGAGTCCTATTTGCAAAAAAGAACTAGATCCCACATGTCAGGACGCTTAAAAACCCTAAATACCTACAAAGAAGTCAAAATATATATAAAACTATCCCCGTTGTCGGCTAGGCATCTCGGCCGCCAGCCAGGCCTCCCGGCCGCTCCGCCGTGCCTCCTCCTCCCCGAGGCCGCTGGCCAGGCATCCCGAATTGCATCGGGCGGCGGTGACGGTCTGGCCAGGACTGCGGCGTCCCTTTAGGCGGGCAGCGATGGTCGAATCAGCGGCGACGGTGGTCAAATCCGCGTCGTACGGCAGCGACCTACCTCCATTGCTCCTCCTCCACACCGAAAGCGACGACGGCGTCAATTCATGGTAAGGAGAAAGTAAGTCCCAAGGATTTGTTTCTATGTCAAATCACGGTACTCATATCAGAGGCGAAAATTAGTTAATATAAAATTCACAATTTTAGCCAAATTTCTCAACTCTGGTGGGGATTCAATCAATTTTAGGTGTCAAGCTCTTTTTATCAAAGAAAAATAGCAGGGATATCACTTGTCTGTATTGCATAATGAAGCGTGCACAATTTTAAAATGGAAATTGTTGTTCCATTTCGCATTACCAACCCCAGGGAAAATCCGAATAAATGTCGTCATCCATAGTACAAACAATTTGATTGGGTGGTAGGATCCATTGTCGAGGTTGAGTTTCACCTCGCAGAACACCCCGTCAATTCCTCATCGACATATTTATGAACAAAACATTGAGAAAATGGTGCAACTGCCCTTACCTCAAGGTCTAGAAACTAGTGTTCGATGGCCCAACAAATCATGTTGGTTTTTGAATGTGAGACTCGTGAGTCGTGACATCCTGTTAGGATTGGAGAGGCTCGCTGGAGCTCCGGAGAACTGGACCGACCCAGAAGGAAACTAAGGGATTAAGCTATACGTGTGGGTGTGATGAATTAAAAAAGGGATATAGAGGACGCTTCCAACAATCCACGAGAATATTGTATCCAACTGTGAAGACTCCGAGCCGAGGTTGGAATGAGTATGGAAATAAATATCCGACTAGTGAGAGGACTCCCGCGAGCTGAATGAAGGGAAGCTCTTGGAGCTTTCTCTACTAGCGGCCTATGTAGTGGTTGGCATTCCTGCGTGCCTTGTCATTTTCTCTTATTTTTGGCCCAACTCTTCTTCAGAGGATCGAGTCAACATGTGATCAAAAGATAGACGCCCCATAGATCATACTGAAATGAGAGGAATTTCACTCTCATCCTCTTGTGCTTTTGCAAAAATGCCAATTCAACCAAACATTTTTTTTTAAAATTAGTGTTGCCAGATATTTCTAAAACCGAAATTAGAAAGATGAACAATTAAACATTGCATACATGTGGTGGAGTGCAGATACACTAAATTCTGATTTACTTAATTTCTCTGTTTTAAAATACAAGATGTTTTAACTTTTTTGACACATAAACATTTTTTTTATCTAGATTAGAAGCAAAATAAATGAACCTTCACGGTAAAAAAATATCTAGATACATGTTTCTAGAAAAAAGACTAAAACATCTTAAATTTTGAAATAGAGAGAGTAGTTATTAGAAGCTACAATCTGACGGCAACAAAATGCGGTTCAGTTTAAGGAGTTCTCAGACCACTCACGCTTAAACAACCACCAAACTGCACGCTCGTGCAATTCTAGAGACACAAGCTCATTGCCTTATTAGCGATACCAGCAACAAAAGGACGATCGATACATATCATCAGGGATGCCAACTCAGAACGCGAGATCTCCCCTGCATTCAAATCATGCCTTTGCCGGAGCCATGGTGGCGGCGATCTTCTTAACGGACGGCCTCGCCATGAGGCTCTCCCACCAGGCCTTGACGTGCGGGTACGAGTCGAAGAGCGCCGCGTGGGGCGTCGCCATGAAGTAGAAGGTGAATGGGAAATGGCTGAGGTCCGCGAAGCTGATGAAGTCTCCGGCCAGGTACTCGTGCTGGGACAGGCGCGCCTCGTACACCTCCAGTACCTTCTTCAGCTTCTCGAGGCTCTCGGCCACGACCTTCTCGTCGGTGGGGATGCCCCACATCATCGGGTTGAAGAGGCACTGGTACACGACGGGAGACAGGGCTGGATTGTAGGTGTGCGCGCCCACCTCCGTCCACACGTCCACCATGGCGGCTTCCTTCAGGTTTCCTTCCCTAAGCAGGTCGACCTCGTCCGTCTTGTACTTGCGGAGGACGTACTTCGAGATCGCGCGTGACTCTGGGAACGTAATTGAGGAACACTATGTGAGGAAAATTGAAAGTAACTGAATAATACGGGCAAAGTAATCGTACCCCAGAGAAGCAGATCCCCGTCCTGGAAAGCAGGCATTTGGCCGAACGGCTGCAACAAACGAAGGCATCAGCACCGAAATCAGCTGCTTGAAAAAACGATGAAGCAGGGGATGGGGTTTTAAGCATGGAGGCTATGGGCGTACGTTTCTGGCGAGATGCTCGGGGCTCTTGTGCTCCTGGGACTTGAAGTCCATGTCGACGACCTCGTACTCGGCGCCGACCTCCTCCAGGCAGACCAGCACCCGCGCCACGTTCGTCGACATCGCCGGCCCGAACACTTTCACCGACGCCATTTTTTTCTGTGCTTGCAGAAGGGGAGAGGAGAGATCAGGGCGTGTCACGTGTGTCTGTGTTCGTTTCTGCCTCCGAGGGAGCGGTGTGCAGTATGATATCAACACGGCCCTATTATAGGGGATCTTCCCATTTCTGCTAATGGCTGGTGCGAGGTGTGGACTACTCAATGTTTGGTCTAAATCCTGAACACCCCCGTGATTCAAGGGGCGTAGTCCATTTGATTTTCTCCACGTCCTTCCCTAAGTTGATTTCGTAACTTTCAATCCGTAGCTGTAGCATTGCCGCTCGGTCCTCATGGTTCTGTCTCGAAGGTGGAAAATGATATTGAGACCATTGTGAGGTCAGTCGTGATGGTGAAGCGCTAGTCAACGAATGCATACTCTACTGACGTCATCAGTGAGGTAGTAGACCGTACCACATCATTTTTCATTGAGTAGTGAACATAAAATTATCACATTTCGGATCAAATTTACCATTTGGTACCACTTTACGTTTTTGGTATCAGGATGTCACATGATCCCACCATGAATTCAACTTTCAATGATGCACGCCCCCACGGTGGGCGCGAAATGCCGTAGAAAGTCACGACATCAACCTTTGTGGCTGGCGATTAAGGTGTGGAGCTAGGCAACTTCGATGGTAATCCAGGAACAATATTGGTACGCATGATGTGACGCGGTTCGGCCTCTCTTGGTGGATGTAAAGATCTACTCCTGTTTGACTGTATTATTTAAGTCGATTACAATGGATATCTCTCGGTCCAGGGTTAGCATGAGTAGTTCTATCTCGTTGGATCTAACTTGTCGCAACTTGTCCTTGAAGGACGTCCTACTACGAGTCTTCGTGTATCACCTTGTCTTGCATGACACGAGTCGTAGTCCTCGTAGTCTCTTCATCAAACGACTTAGCTAGGCATAGGCCATCCCATGCTTATCTTGATCTAGGCTCACCATAGGATGAGACAACCAGGAGTATGGGCCACCCTAGTCGCTGGATGTCTTCGTGCTCGCGGCCCCCTCACCAACCGCCCCCGCCCCTCTCGCCCCCGAGGGCGACGGGGCCAAACCCACCAACCTCCGGCGGCCGGCCCCTCCTCCTAGCCCTCCCCCCATCGCTGCCGCCGGCAGAGGTCACCGGGCAAAGCCCGGGCGGCACCGGCGGCGGTGGTGGATCTCCTCTCCCCGCGCCTCATAGGTCGGGTCGGGGCCCTCTTCCTCTCTGGCGGTGGTGCTCCTCGGGAAGCTCTGGTCCGGCGAGCTGGGTGGTTCTGGCGGCGGTGCCGTGCTACTCGTGTGATGATGACGTGGAAGCAGTAAGTCCTTGTGCGTGGTGATGACCAGCCCGTTGGGAACCCCAAGAGGAAGGTATGATGAGTGTAGCGGCAAGTTTTCCCTCAGTTAAGAAACCAAGGTTTATCGAACAGGAGAAGGGAGACGATGACGACTGAAGGTGTTGTGGAACCTGCACACACACAAACAAATACTTTGTTCCCAACTTGCGATGAGGTTGTCAATCTCACCGGTTTGCTTGAAACAAAGGTTATGAGTGTATCGAGTAGAAAACAGTAGAGTATGCTAGTAAAGTAAACAGTGCGGGAAAAGTAAACAGGTGATTGCAATATGATTAAAATAGGACCAGGGTCCACAGTTCACTAGTGGTGTCTCTCCATAGATAAATAACATGCTGGGTAAACAAATTACAGTTGGGCAATTGATAGAATAAAGATAACGTGATATGTCAAGAAGATCACTATGAGATTTACTCTGGGCATTACAACAAAATACATAGACCGCCATCCAACTACATCTATGACTAATAATCCACCCCCGGCGATATCATCCGAACACCCTAGAAGTATTAAGTTGCGAACAACAGATAATTGCATTAAGCAAAGTGTGTAATGTAAACAAAGCATATGCCCTTGAGCATATGAATGTTGTTTTCTCCCTAGTAGCAACAGCACATCTACCACCTTAGAGGTTTCTGTCACTCCCCCAGGTGAAATAGAGACATGAACCCACTATCGAGCATAAATACCCCCTCTTGGAGTCACTAGCAACTACTCGGCCAAGATAGCTACTAACAACGGAGAGCATGCAAGATCATAAACAACATAGAGATAACAAAAGATATAATTCAGTACAGCAACTTAATCATAAACACCAATATTCATCGGATCCCAACAAACCAACATCATAGAATTACATAACGGTGATCTCAATCATGTAGGGCAGCTCATGAGATCTAAACATGAAGCACATGGTGGAGAGGACAACCATCTAGCTACTACTATGGACCCATAGTCCAAGGTAGACTACTCACTCATCGCTCCGGAGGCAAGCATGGCGATGAAGAAGACCTCCGGTGGCGATTCCCCTCTCCGGCAGGGTGCCGGGAAGAGCTTCTGGACCCTCCTGATCTTCGGGTCGACGGCGGCGGCGGATCGCGATGTATTCTGGAAAACTGATCGGGCCCTTAGGTTTTTCTCGTCGGGGGGTCTTTATAGGCGAAGGGGCGATGTCAGAGGTGGAGCCAGGGGCTCTCACACAGGGGTGGCGCGGCCAGGGGCCAGGCCGCGCCGCGCCCTTGTGTGGGGCCCTGGTGGCCCCCCTCCGACACTTCTTCGGATCTCTGGAAGCTTCCGGGTAAAATATGACTTCAGGAACTTGTTTTGTCCAATTCCGAGAATATTTCCTGTGTATCACTTCTGAAACACAAAAACAGCAGAAAACAGGAAACTGGCACTGTGGCACTTCGTTAATAGGTTAGTTCCGGAAAATGCATAAAAGTGCCACTAAGTGTAACGAAACAATAGGCAAATGGTGTAAAAGCAAGCATGGAGCATCAAAAATTATAGATACGTTTGAGACGTATCAAGCATCCCCAAGCTTAACTCCTGCTCGTCCTCGAGTAGGTAAGTGATAACAAAAGAATAATTTTTGAGGTGACATGCACCTACACAATCTTGATCATATATGCAAGCATTGGTGAGCTGGGATCAATAGAACTTAAAACATGGGCATGAAAGATATAATCATGACAATAAGAAACTTAGCAACCATGTTGTAAACATGTAAATGAACACAAACAAAAGATCATGATAACGAAACAATGAAAGTCAAACGTGTGTTCAAATCATAAGGAAAAACATACAAATGGTTTTCAGCTTGTCCTTCAAAGAGAGCAAAACATAAATGCAGAGGACACCTCAAAGTTTAAGAGGGCGACTAGATACAAATAATTTAAGAACAAGTGAAACCAACAATATGAATCAATCAATGAACTTTGGAACAATTCATATCACACTAAGAATGACAACTATGCTCTCTTAATGGTGCATAAAGGAAGAAGGTGGTGACTCAACATAAAAGTAAAAGAAAGGCCCTTCGCAGAGGGAAGCAGTGATTGCAAGTTTTATAACCTTCAAAAATTATGGTACTTACCGGCTTTGAGCTCTCATTGCCCCCATCATAAGCATCTTGAATGGTTAAAGTTAATGCGAGAACAATTATGATGCATATGCTTGATAAATCATAAGTTGAAAACCTCGTGTCCCGTGAATACGAGTACCCAAACCTCATGCTACTTTACTTAGAGTCCCAAGCAAGGCTCTTGTCATTGTAAGTATATGCATATCATTGAGAACCGCCAATGGGGTACCTCCGTGCCCGATGACATGGAACAAGCCCACACCAAAATGACAGGACAAGCAGACAATGAACACCTCGACATCTCTTTTATTTGCTATATTGTTTAGCTTTTTATTGTGAGATGCGTCGTCGAATGTTCACCATGGGTATGCTGCAAATTACCACCATGAATTATGCATGGCTTAGATTGGCGGCCCGGCGTTTCCCTAACACATATAAAAACTCCATGATCCTCACAAGATTCCCAATTCATTTCACACCGCGGGCATCCATAAACAAAAGATCACGATATCAACTCAAATAAGAAGTGCAATGTTGAAAGCTTGCCCATGACTGCATGGCTGGGCTAGAATCCAACTTACAACTTGCAAGCATAACAACTCAACATAAAAGACCACAATGTCAAATTTTTAAGAACAGGAAAAAGTAAAGTGTGCCTTCCGGTTCGTGAGAGCTTTACTGACCGAATTTCGCATAACACTGGTAAGAGTTTAATTTGAAGAGAAAATAAAAGCAAGTCAAATTTACTTGGAATAGCAAATTGCTAGTAGGTATGTATGGTGGACACTTTGAAAAACTTTGGCTTTTAGGAGTTGGATGCACGAGTAGAGCTCATACTCAGTACAAGGCGAGGGCTAGCAAAAGACTGGGAGCGACCAACTAAGAGAGCAATAATGGCCATAATCATGCAAAGCGACAAAGCTACATTAAAAGAAGCATACGATGGCATCAAAAGTCAAAAACTAAATGATCATGAAGGCTATTGGCGACTTTGTAAGAGTCTAACATGTGTGAGCATGCGCCAAGTCAACCCAAATAAAGCATCAAGGAGAAAACCAAAAAATAATGCTTCCATACAATAAAAACAACGCATGATTTTTTCAAAGGCTCATTAAGCAATCTCAGTTATTTGAGACAAGTCATGCTACAGCAAAACCACTAAGCATACTATCAAAAAGACATCAAGCATGACATGAAAAAGCCTAAGCCGCAGTCTACACAAGCTCCTTCTTGTACCACTATTTTGCACAAAGCTTTTTCTCTTTTCCAACACCATTTGAAATTTTTTATAAACACCTCTTTTGATGAAAACCAATAAAGATCAGAGGAAAAAATACACCTTGATGAAAAGATATAACAAGATCTGAACGCAAATCAAGGCGAAAACGAAAACCAAAAGCAGTAGCAGAAAAAGTAGAACACTAGAACAACTCCGTTTTCACTCTTATAAATTCATCGAGCGTTCTACGCAAATGAAAAGCAAGGCAACTTCTCCAAAAGAAAATTTGTTGGGGTCCAACCATTTATTGCAGCAAACAAACAAACTAAACCAACTAAGAAAACTAAAACAACTGACGCTCCAAGAAAAACACATAGTGCACGAAGCAATAAAAATTTAGTGTTTTGAAAGGTGACCTGTTTTTTGCCGATGAAGAAGGGGTGCCTCGGGGGCATCCCCAAGCTTTGACGCTTGTACTTCTTGGATATTTCTTGGGGTGATGCATGGGCATCCCCAAGCTTGAGCTTTTGTCCATTCTTCAACTCATCTCATCATTCTCCAATCCCTACACTTGAAAACTTCCTTCATACAAAACTAAACACAATTCTATCAGCAACATTAGTGTAAGCATAAAATATATTCAACCTCCTTTAGCTTCAGGTTTCAACCCAAAACTACCACATATAAAGTATATACTACTGTAGCAACTTCCACAAGAGTTCCATGATTAAAAAGAACTCAAAAGAAAGCGATAAAGTGGCAAAAACAAATATTGGCAGAAATCTGTCAAAACTGAACAGCTGACAAAGGACGAATTTTTGAGGGATTTTCCGTTGCTCAAATCAAAAAGTGTTCAACTAAGAAAAGTTTGGATATAACCTGGGGCATATGCACAAGAAATCGCAGGTCCAAAAGATATACAGAGAATTTTCACGAATTTTTACGGTGCAGCACCGAAAACAGTTTCAGGACAGCAACATCCCCAAATCTTTACCTCACTCAAATTAGAGGCTTCTCTTGGCACAAAAACGAAATAAACAAGATAAGGAGCGGTCATTACAGTATTAATGACTTCCAAGACTCAAATAAAAGAAAAAGTACTGAAAAGAAAACATTGGGTTATCTCCCAAGAGTGCTTTTCTTTAACGCCTTTGAGCTAGGCGCAGAAAATTGTGAAGATGCTCACATAAGAAATATGAATTGAAGCAAAAGAGAGCATCAAGGAGCAAATATAAAACACATTTAAGTCTAACCCACTTCCTATGCATAGGAATCTTGTAAGAAAATAAATCAAAGAAGCACATAGTAGCAAGTATGGGTAGATAAAACAAGCGCAACTTCGAAACTTCCAATGTAACATGAGAATTACAACAACCATATTTTCCTCTCTCATAATAATTTTCAGTAGCATCATGAACAAACTCAACAATATAAATATCACACTCACCATCCTTTGGTAAGCATGGAGAGCGATCAAATAAGGTATTAGTTAAAGAGTTACTTTTATTGGGAGGTAGACATGGGTAGCTCCATTCTTCCTCCTCTTGATCATCACTCTCCTCCTCTTTTTCATCCAATGAGCTTCCAGTTTCAGCAATTTCTTCTTCCATAGGCTCATTCAAGGCATTAGTCTCTTCCATTGGAGAGCATCTATTAAGATATTCAAGAATATAGCCATTTCCTTCCTTGTAATTATCAAAGCAAAATGTAAGTATATCATAAACCTCATATTTATAAGGTGCATCATCAGTATTTTCAAGCAAATAAGCAAGTTCGAATGCACCTTTCCAAGCAATAAATTCTTCAATTTGTTCCACATCATAAAAGTCATAATTTCCATTAATATAAGAAGATATGGTAACATCATCATTATACTCACATTGAAAAGGGAGGTGTTTATACCTCCTACAGCAACAAGATTCATCAAAGCAATAAGTAACATTATAAGTAGAGCACACATTTCTAGCAATGATATACAATCTATTGATTTGTTCCCATAAGTGTTTCCCTTTATGTGACAAGCGGTGTTCATCATAATAATTTTGCTGCTCTTCCGTGAACCCACCTTGCCAAAAAGATTTAGTTTCAAAGAAACCAACCATTGATAGAAAGCATGATAAAGCAAGACAAGTAAAAACAACTACCAAGGATTCTAATTTTTTTTGGGTTTTTGATGTAAAACGATGCAGGTAAAATAAATAAAGTAAAGCAAAACAAATAACAAAGTAAAGAATGTGTGTGCGAAGAACTCCCCTCGCAGAAGTCTTCTCTCTTCCCCGGCAACGGCGCCAGAAAAAGTGCTGCTACACGTGTGATGATGACGTGGAAGCAGTAAGTCCTTGTGCGTGGTGATGACCAGCCCGTTGGGAACCCCAAGAGGAAGGTATGATGAGTGTAGCGGCAAGTTTTCCCTCAGTTAAGAAACCAAGGTTTATCGAACAGGAGAAGGGAGACGATGACGACTGAAGGTGTTGTGGAACCTGCACACACACAAACAAATACTTTGTTCCCAACTTGCGATGAGGTTGTCAATCTCACCGGTTTGCTTGAAACAAAGGTTATGAGTGTATCGAGTGGAAAACAGTAGAGTATGCTAGTAAAGTAAACAGTGCGGGAAAAGTAAACAGGTGATTGCAATATGATTAAAATAGGACCGGGGTCCACAGTTCACTAGTGGTGTCTCTCCATAGATAAATAACATGCTGGGTAAACAAATTACAGTTGGGCAATTGATAGAATAAAGATAACGTGATATGTCAAGAAGATCACTATGAGATTTACTCTGGGCATTACAACAAAATACATAGACCGCCATCCAACTGCATCTATGACTAATAATCCACCCCCGGGGATATCATCCGAACACCCTAGAAGTATTAAGTTGCGAACAACAGATAATTGCATTAAGCAAAGTGTGTAATGTAAACAAAGCATATGCCCTTGAGCATATGAATGTTGTTTTCTCCCTAGTAGCAACAGCACATCTACCACCTTAGAGGTTTTTGTCACTCCCCCAGGTGAAATAGAGACATGAACCCACTATCGAGCATAAATACCCCCTCTTGGAGTCACTAGCAACTACTCGGCCAAGATAGCTACTAACAACGGAGAGCATGCAAGATCATAAACAACATAGAGATAACAAAAGATATAATTCAGTACAGCAACTTAATCATAAACACCAATATTCATCGGATCCCAACAAACCAACATCATAGAATTACATAACGGTGATCTCAATCATGTAGGGCAGCTCATGAGATCTAAACATGAAGCACATGGTGGAGAGGACAACCATCTAGCTACTGCTATGGATGCATAGTCCAAGGTAGACTACTCACTCATCGCTCCGGAGGCAAGCATGGCGATGAAGAAGACCTCCGGTGGCGATTCCCCTCTCCGGCAGGGTGCCGGGAAGAGCTTCTGGACCCTCCCGATCTTCGGGTCGACGGCGGCGGCGGATCGCGATGTATTCTGGAAAACTGATCGGGCCCTTAGGTTTTTCTCGTCGGGGGGTCTTTATAGGCGAATGGGCGATGTCAGAGGTGGAGCCAGGGGCTCTCACACAGGGGTGGCGCAGCCAGGGGCCAGGCCGCGCCGCCCCCTTGTGTGGGGCCCTGGTGGCCCCCCTCCGACACTTCTTCGGATCTCTGGAAGCTTCCGGGTAAAATATGACTTCAGGAACTTGTTTCGTCCAATTCCGAGAATATTTCCTGTGTATCACTTCTGAAACACAAAAACAGCAGAAAACAGGAAACTGGCACTGTGGCACTTCGTTAATAGGTTAGTTCCGGAAAATGCATAAAAGTGCCACTAAGTGTAACGAAACAATAGGCAAATGGTGTAAAAACAAGCATGGAGCATCAAAAATTATAGATACGTTTGAGACGTATCATGCCGTCCCATGACGGCAAGGCTAGGCTGCAGGAGCTCCGCCGGTGTTGGTCTCTGGTCTAGGCGCCCTGGCTCCAATGGGCTTGGGCGGGCCCAGATGGGCTCGAGCGGGCTAGGATCGATGGCGGCCGAGCATCCTGGTGGTGGAGGCAATGACTGGGAGGGGTTCCGGGATAGCGGCTGGGTGGCCAGCATATTGCAGCAGGGTGGCCGGAGCTTTATGAGCCCATTTGGGCTCGGCCAGGCCAGATGGGCCTGTTGTGCTCTCGCTGCTTTGTCTGGTCGATGACTGCCTCTCAGTGTGGAGGGCGATGGAGGTGGATTCCTCTGGCGTGGCTGTGATACATCTCCAACGTATCTATAATTTTTGATGCTCCATGCTTGTTTTTACACCATTTGCCTACTGTTTCGTTACACTTCGTGGCACTGTTATGCATTTTACGGAACTAACCTATTAACAAGTCGCCACAGTGCCAGTTCCCTGTTTTCTGCTGTTTTTGTGTTTCAGAAGTGATACACAGGAAATATTCTCGGAATTGGACGAAACAAGTTCCTGAAGTCTTATTTTTCCCGGAAGCTTCCAGAGATCCGAAGAGGAGACGGAGTGGGGCCACGAGGTGGCCACACACCAGGGCGGCGCGGCCTAGGCCCTGGTCGCGCCCCCTACGTGTGAGACCGCCTCGGTCCACTCCTGACGATGCCCCTTCGCCTATAAAGACCCCCCGATGGGAAAAACCTAAGGACCCGATCAGTTTTCCAGAACACATCGAGATCCGCCGCCGCCGTCGACCCAAAGATCGGGAGGGTCCAGAAGCTCTTCCCGGCACCCTGCCGGAGAGGGGAATCGCCACCGGAGGTCTTCTTCATCGCCATGCTTGCCTCCGGAGCGATGAGTGAGTAGTCTACCTTGGACTATGGGTCCATAGCAGTAGCTAGATGGTTGTCTCCTCCACCATGTGCTTCATGTTTAGATCTCATGAGCTGCCCTACATGATTGAGATCACCGTTATGTAATTCTACATGTTTGGTTTGTTGGGATCCGATGAATATTGGTGTTATGATTGAGTTGCTATACTGAAATATATCTTATGTTATCTCTATGTTGTTTATGATCTTGCATGCTCTCCGTTGTTAGTAGCTATCTTGGCTGAGTAGTTGCTAGTGACTCCAAGAGGGGGTATTTATGCTCGATAGTGGGTTCATGCCTCTATTTAATCTGGGGGAGTGACAGAAACCTCTAACGTTGTAGATGTGCTATTGCTACTAGGGAGAAAACAACATTCATATGCTCGAGAGCATATGCTTTGTTTACATTACACACTTTGCTTAAAGCAATTATCTGTTGTTCACAACTTAATACTTGTGGAGTTCTCGGATTGATTCGCCACAAGTGGATTATTAGTCATAGATGCAGTTGGATGGCGGTCTATGTATTTTGTTATAATGCCCAGAGTAAATCGCATAGTGATCTTCTTGACATATCACGTTTATCTTTATTCTATCAATTGCCCAACTGTAATTTGTTTACCCAGCATGTGTTATTTATCTTATGGAGAGACACCACTAGTGAACTGTGGACCCCGGTCCTATTTCCATCATATTGCTATCACCTGTTTACTTTACTCGCACTGTTTACTTTACTCGCATACTTCTACTGTTTTCCACTCGATACGCTCATACCCTTTGTTTCAAGCAAACCGGTGAGATTGACAACCTTATCGCAAGTTGGGAGCAAAGTATTTGGTTGTGTTGTGTGCAGGTTCCGCGTTGCAGCTAGCAAGCAAAGCTTGGACGAGGCGCCCTATAAATTGTCTGAAGCTGTCGCAAGCTAGCAAGCATCACCTTCAGTCGTATTGTCCGCTCTTCTCCTAATCGACATACCTTGGTTTCTTAACTGAGGGAAAACTTGCTGCTATATTCATCAAAACCTTCTCTTGGGGTTTTCCAACTGGCCGGTTATTTTACTTCATCAACTCGGTCGCATCAAGCTTTTTCTGGCGCCGTTGCCAGGGAAGAAGTGGAAGACCTCTGCAAGGGGAGTTTTTCGCACACACATCCTTTACTTTTTTTTAAGTTTTGCTTTACTTTATTTTTACTTGCATCGTTTTATATCAAAAATCCAAAAAAAATTAGAATCCTTGGTAGTTGTTTTTACTTGTCTACTTTAGTTTTGCTGAAATGGCTACTCCTGAAAACACCAAGTTGTGTGACTTTACTAGCACGAATAATAGTGATTTTATCTGCACTCCTATTGCACCACCTGCTCCTGCTGCAAACTTTTATGAGATTAAGCCTGCTTTATTGAACCTTGTTATAAAAGAGCAATTTTCTGGTGTTAATACTGAAGATGCTGCAGCTCATCTCAACAATTTTGTTGAGCTATGTGAGATGCAGAAATATAAGGATGTAGAAAGTGATATTATTAAGCTCAAGTTGTTTCCTTTTTCTTTGAGAGGAAAAGCTAAAGATTGGTTGCTGTCTTTGACTAAGAATAGTATTGATTCATGGGCTAAGTGTAAGGATGCTTTTATTGGTAGATATTATCCTCCTGCTAAAATTATAGCTTTGCGTAGCAATATTATGAAGTTTAGTCAGTTTGATAATGAACATGTTGCTCAAGCTTGGGAAAGAATGAAATCTATGATGAAGAATTGCCCCACTCATGGACTGACTACTTGGATGATTGTCCAAACTTTTTATGCAGGACTGAATTTTTCTTCGAGGAACCTACTTGATTCAGCTGCTGGAGGCACTTTTATGTCCCTTACCTTGGGCGCCGCAACAAAGCTACTCGACAACATGATGGTAAATTATTCCGAATGGCACACCGAGAGAGCTCCACAAGGTAAGAAGGTAAATTCTGTTGAAGAAACCTCTTCCTTGAGTGATAAGATTGATACCATTATGGCTATGCTTGCCAATGATAGGACTCATGTTGATCCTAATAATGTTCCTTTAGCCTCTTTGGTTGCTCAAGAAGAGCATGTTGATGTGAACTTCATTAGAAACAATAATGCTTATATGAACAATTTTGCTAGTAACAATTATAGGCCGTATCCTTCTACCAATGGTAATGGTTATGGTAATTCTTATGGTAATTCCTACAACAACACTAGGGCCGCGCCCTCTGAACTTGAAGTCATGCTCAAAGACTTCATGGTAAAACAATCTGCTTTTAACAAGTCTGTTGAGGAAAAGTTAGGCAAAATTGATATGCTCGATAGTGGGTTCATGCCTCTATTTAATCTGAGGGAGTGACATAAACCTCTAAGGTTGTAGATGTGCTGTTGCTACTAGGGAGAAATAACATTCATATGCTCGAGGGCATATGCTTTGTTTACATTACACACTTTGCTTAAAGCAATTATCTGTTGTTCACAACTTAATACTTGTGGAGTTCTCAGATTGATTCGCCACAAGTGGATTATTAGTCATAGATGCAGTTGGATGGCGGTCTATGTATTTTGTTGTAATGCCCAGAGTAAATCGCATAGTGATCTTCTTGACATATCACGTTTATCTTTATTCTATCAATTGCCCAACTGTAATTTGTTTACCCAGCATGTGTTATTTATCTTATGGAGAGACACCACTAGTGAACTGTGGACCCCGGTCCTATTTCCATCATATTGCTATCACCTGTTTACTTTACTCGCACTGTTTACTTTACTCGCATACTTCTACTGTTTTCCACTTGATACGCTCATACCCTTTGTTTCAAGCAAACCGGTGAGATTGACAACCTCATCGCAAGTTGGGAGCAAAGTATTTGGTTGTGTTGTGTGCAGGTTCCGCGTTGCAGCTAGCAAGCAAAGCTTGGACGAGGCGCCCTATAAATTTTCCGAAGCTGTCGCAAGCTAGCAAGCATCACCTTCAGTCGTATTGTCCGCTCTTCTCCTAATCGACATACCTTGGTTTCTTAACTGAGGGAAAACTTGCTGCTATATTCATCAAAACCTTCTCTTGGGGTTTTCCAACTGGCCGGTTATTTTACTTCATCAACTCGGTCGCATCAAGCTTTTTCTGGCGCCGTTGCCGGGGAAGAAGTGGAAGACCTCTGCAAGGGGAGTTTTTCGCACACACATCCTTTACTTTGTTTTAAGTTTTGCTTTACTTTATTTTTACTTGCATCGTTTTATATCAAAAATCCAAAAAAAATTAGAATCCTTGGTAGTTGTTTTTACTTGTCTACTTTAGTTTTGCTGAAATGGCTACTCCTGAAAACACCAAGTTGTGTGACTTTACTAGCACGAATAATAGTGATTTTATCTGCACTCCTATTGCACCACCTGCTCCTGCTGCAAACTTTTATGAGATTAAGCCTGCTTTATTGAACCTTGTTATAAAAGAGCAATTTTCTGGTGTTAATACTGAAGATGCTGCAGCTCATCTCAACAATTTTGTTGAGCTATGTGAGATGCAGAAATATAAGGATGTAGAAAGTGATATTATTAAGCTCAAGTTGTTTCCTTTTTCTTTGAGAGGAAAAGCTAAAGATTGGTTGCTGTCTTTGACTAAGAATAGTATTGATTCATGGGCTAAGTGTAAGGATGCTTTTATTGGTAGATATTATCCTCCTGCTAAAATTATAGCTTTGTGTAGCAATATTATGAAGTTTAGTCAGTTTGATAATGAACATGTTGCTCAAGCTTGGGAAAGAATGAAATCTATGATGAAGAATTGCCCCACTCATGGACTGACTACTTGGATGATTGTCCAAACTTTTTATGCAGGACTGAATTTTTCTTCGAGGAACCTACTTGATTCAGCTGCTGGAGGCACTTTTATGTCCCTTACCTTGGGCGCCGCAACAAAGCTACTCGACAACATGATGGTAAATTATTCCGAATGGCACACCGAGAGAGCTCCACAAGGTAAGAAGGTAAATTCTGTTGAAGAAACCTCTTCCTTGAGTGATAAGATTGATACCATTATGGCTATGCTTGCCAATGATAGGACTCATGTTGATCCTAATAATGTTCCTTTAGCCTCTTTGGTTGCTCAAGAAGAGCATGTTGATGTGAACTTCATTAGAAACAATAATGCTTATAGGAACAATTTTGCTAGTAACAATTATAGGCCGTATCCTTCTACCAATGGTAATGGTTATAGTAATTCTTATGGTAATTCCTACAACAACACTAGGGCCGCGCCCTCTGAACTTGAAGTCATGCTCAAAGACTTCATGGTAAAACAATCTGCTTTTAACAAGTCTGTTGAGGAAAAGTTAGGCAAAATTGATATGCTCGATAGTGGGTTCATGCCTCTATTTAATCTGGGGGAGTGACAAAAACCTCTAAGGTTGTAGATGTGCTGTTGCTACTAGGGAGAAATAACATTCATATGCTCGAGGGCATATGCTTTGTTTACATTACACACTTTGCTTAAAGCAATTATCTGTTGTTCACAACTTAATACTTGTGGAGTTCTCAGATTGATTCGCCACAAGTGGATTATTAGTCATAGATGCAGTTGGATGGCGGTCTATGTATTTTGTTGTAATGCCCAGAGTAAATCGCATAGTGATCTTCTTGACATATCACGTTTATCTTTATTCTATCAATTGCCCAACTGTAATTTGTTTACCCAGCATGTGTTATTTATCTTATGGAGAGACACCACTAGTGAACTGTGGACCCCGGTCCTATTTCCATCATATTGCTATCACCTGTTTACTTTACTCGCACTGTTTACTTTACTCGCATACTTCTACTGTTTTCCACTTGATACGCTCATACCCTTTGTTTCAAGCAAACCGGTGAGATTGACAACCTCATCGCAAGTTGGGAGCAAAGTATTTGGTTGTGTTGTGTGCAGGTTCCGCGTTGCAGCTAGCAAGCAAAGCTTGGACGAGGCGCCCTATAAATTTTCCGAAGCTGTCGCAAGCTAGCAAGCATCACCTTCAGTCGTATTGTCCGCTCTTCTCCTAATCGACATACCTTGGTTTCTTAACTGAGGGAAAACTTGCTGCTATATTCATCAAAACCTTCTCTTGGGGTTTTCCAACTGGCCGGTTATTTTACTTCATCAACTCGGTCGCATCAAGCTTTTTCTGGCGCCGTTGCCGGGGAAGAAGTGGAAGACCTCTGCAAGGGGAGTTTTTCGCACACACATCCTTTACTTTGTTTTAAGTTTTGCTTTACTTTATTTTTACTTGCATCGTTTTATATCAAAAATCCAAAAAAAATTAGAATCCTTGGTAGTTGTTTTTACTTGTCTACTTTAGTTTTGCTGAAATGGCTACTCCTGAAAACACCAAGTTGTGTGACTTTACTAGCACGAATAATAGTGATTTTATCTGCACTCCTATTGCACCACCTGCTCCTGCTGCAAACTTTTATGAGATTAAGCCTGCTTTATTGAACCTTGTTATAAAAGAGCAATTTTCTGGTGTTAATACTGAAGATGCTGCAGCTCATCTCAACAATTTTGTTGAGCTATGTGAGATGCAGAAATATAAGGATGTAGAAAGTGATATTATTAAGCTCAAGTTGTTTCCTTTTTCTTTGAGAGGAAAAGCTAAAGATTGGTTGCTGTCTTTGACTAAGAATAGTATTGATTCATGGGCTAAGTGTAAGGATGCTTTTATTGGTAGATATTATCCTCCTGCTAAAATTATAGCTTTGTGTAGCAATATTATGAAGTTTAGTCAGTTTGATAATGAACATGTTGCTCAAGCTTGGGAAAGAATGAAATCTATGATGAAGAATTGCCCCACTCATGGACTGACTACTTGGATGATTGTCCAAACTTTTTATGCAGGACTGAATTTTTCTTCGAGGAACCTACTTGATTCAGCTGCTGGAGGCACTTTTATGTCCCTTACCTTGGGCGCCGCAACAAAGCTACTCGACAACATGATGGTAAATTATTCCGAATGGCACACCGAGAGAGCTCCACAAGGTAAGAAGGTAAATTCTGTTGAAGAAACCTCTTCCTTGAGTGATAAGATTGATACCATTATGGCTATGCTTGCCAATGATAGGACTCATGTTGATCCTAATAATGTTCCTTTAGCCTCTTTGGTTGCTCAAGAAGAGCATGTTGATGTGAACTTCATTAGAAACAATAATGCTTATAGGAACAATTTTGCTAGTAACAATTATAGGCCGTATCCTTCTACCAATGGTAATGGTTATAGTAATTCTTATGGTAATTCCTACAACAACACTAGGGCCGCGCCCTCTGAACTTGAAGTCATGCTCAAAGACTTCATGGTAAAACAATCTGCTTTTAACAAGTCTGTTGAGGAAAAGTTAGGCAAAATTGATATGCTCGATAGTGGGTTCATGCCTCTATTTAATCTGGGGGAGTGACAAAAACCTCTAAGGTTGTAGATGTGCTGTTGCTACTAGGGAGAAATAACATTCATATGCTCGAGGGCATATGCTTTGTTTACATTACACACTTTGCTTAAAGCAATTATCTGTTGTTCACAACTTAATACTTGTGGAGTTCTCAGATTGATTCGCCACAAGTGGATTATTAGTCATAGATGCAGTTGGATGGCGGTCTATGTATTTTGTTGTAATGCCCAGAGTAAATCGCATAGTGATCTTCTTGACATATCACGTTTATCTTTATTCTATCAATTGCCCAACTGTAATTTGTTTACCCAGCATGTGTTATTTATCTTATGGAGAGACACCACTAGTGAACTGTGGACCCCGGTCCTATTTCCATCATATTGCTATCACCTGTTTACTTTACTCGCACTGTTTACTTTACTCGCATACTTCTACTGTTTTCCACTTGATACGCTCATACCCTTTGTTTCAAGCAAACCGGTGAGATTGACAACCTCATCGCAAGTTGGGAGCAAAGTATTTGGTTGTGTTGTGTGCAGGTTCCGCGTTGCAGCTAGCAAGCAAAGCTTGGACGAGGCGCCCTATAAATTTTCCGAAGCTGTCGCAAGCTAGCAAGCATCACCTTCAGTCGTATTGTCCGCTCTTCTCCTAATCGACATACCTTGGTTTCTTAACTGAGGGAAAACTTGCTGCTATATTCATCAAAACCTTCTCTTGGGGTTTTCCAACTGGCCGGTTATTTTACTTCATCAACTCGGTCGCATCAAGCTTTTTCTGGCGCCGTTGCCGGGGAAGAAGTGGAAGACCTCTGCAAGGGGAGTTTTTCGCACACACATCCTTTACTTTGTTTTAAGTTTTGCTTTACTTTATTTTTACTTGCATCGTTTTATATCAAAAATCCAAAAAAAATTAGAATCCTTGGTAGTTGTTTTTACTTGTCTACTTTAGTTTTGCTGAAATGGCTACTCCTGAAAACACCAAGTTGTGTGACTTTACTAGCACGAATAATAGTGATTTTATCTGCACTCCTATTGCACCACCTGCTCCTGCTGCAAACTTTTATGAGATTAAGCCTGCTTTATTGAACCTTGTTATAAAAGAGCAATTTTCTGGTGTTAATACTGAAGATGCTGCAGCTCATCTCAACAATTTTGTTGAGCTATGTGAGATGCAGAAATATAAGGATGTAGAAAGTGATATTATTAAGCTCAAGTTGTTTCCTTTTTCTTTGAGAGGAAAAGCTAAAGATTGGTTGCTGTCTTTGACTAAGAATAGTATTGATTCATGGGCTAAGTGTAAGGATGCTTTTATTGGTAGATATTATCCTCCTGCTAAAATTATAGCTTTGTGTAGCAATATTATGAAGTTTAGTCAGTTTGATAATGAACATGTTGCTCAAGCTTGGGAAAGAATGAAATCTATGATGAAGAATTGCCCCACTCATGGACTGACTACTTGGATGATTGTCCAAACTTTTTATGCAGGACTGAATTTTTCTTCGAGGAACCTACTTGATTCAGCTGCTGGAGGCACTTTTATGTCCCTTACCTTGGGCGCCGCAACAAAGCTACTCGACAACATGATGGTAAATTATTCCGAATGGCACACCGAGAGAGCTCCACAAGGTAAGAAGGTAAATTCTGTTGAAGAAACCTCTTCCTTGAGTGATAAGATTGATACCATTATGGCTATGCTTGCCAATTATAGGACTCATGTTGATCCTAATAATGTTCCTTTAGCCTCTTTGGTTGCTCAAGAAGAGCATGTTGATGTGAACTTCATTAGAAACAATAATGCTTATAGGAACAATTTTGCTAGTAACAATTATAGGCCGTATCCTTCTACCAATGGTAATGGTTATAGTAATTCTTATGGTAATTCCTACAACAACACTAGGGCCGCGCCCTCTGAACTTGAAGTCATGCTCAAAGACTTCATGGTAAAACAATCTGCTTTTAACAAGTCTGTTGAGGAAAAGTTAGGCAAAATTGATATTCTTGCTTCTAAAATTGATAGCCTTGCTCATGATGTTGAACTTCTGAAATTAAAAGTGTTGCCTAATGATGTGAAAGAGAACAATGTTTTTGCTACTGCTAATGCTATTCAAGTTGGAATTGATGAAAATCTTAGATTGTTAGCTGAATTGCATGCTAGATGGGAAAGAGAGGATGAGATTGCTAGGAATATGAAAGTTTGTACTATTACTACCTCTAATGATGTTGTTCCTAATGCTAGCAATCCTCTTACTTTGATTGGTGTAGAGAAAACTCCCACTCCTTGTGTTAAAAAGCCTAAAACTGCCAAAACTTTTTCTCAAAAGAGTGCTGAAATTTTTCAGAGTGTGGGAGATGATAGCTCTACTTCTTTTAATGATTTTGATGTTGATGGTTGCAATATATCTGAAGTTATTTTGTTCTTGCAAAAGCTTGCTTTGACTACCAATGCTAGTTCTTTAAATATTTCTTTTACTAAGCATATTACCAATGCTCTCATGAAAATTAGGGATGAAAAGTTGCAGCAAAAAGCTTCTGTTCCCAAGAAGTTAGAGGATGGTTGGGAACCCATCATTGATATGCATGTTAATGGATTTGATTGCCATGCTTTATGTGATCTAGGTGCTAGTATTTCTATCATGCCTAGAAAAATTTATGACATGCTTGATTTACCACCTCTTGAAAAATGTTATTATGATGTTCCTATTGCTGATGTTGCTAAGAAGAAACCTTTGGGAAGGATTAATGATGTTCTTATTGTGGTTAACAATAACTTTGTTCCCGTTGATTTTCTTGTTATGGACGTTGAATGCCATGCTTCATGTCCTATTATTTTGGGAAGACCCTTTCTTCGAACTGTAGGTGCGATCATTGATATGAGGGAAGGCACTATAAAATATCAATTTCCACACAAGAAAGGTATGGAACACTTCCCTAGGAAAAGAAAGAAATTACTTTTTGACTCTATTCTTAGAGCAAATTATGAGCTTGATGCTTCATCACTTGATGTTATTTGATTCGCAATTTTCTGCGCCTAGCTCAAAGGCGTTAAAGAAAAGCACTCTTGGGAGATAACCCAATGTTTTATTTCCAGTACTTTTTCTTTTATTTGAGTCTTGGAAGTCATTACTACTGTAATGACCGCTCCTTATCCTTTTTATTTCGTTGTTGTGCCAAGAGAAGCCTCTAATTTGAGTGAGGTAAAGATTTGGGGATGTTGCTGTCCTGAAACAGTTTTCGGTGCTGCACCGTAAAAATTCGTGAAAATCCTCTATATATCTTTTGGACCTGCGATTTCTTGTGCATATGCCCCAGGTTATATCCAAACTTTCATTAGTTGAACACTTTTTGATTTGAGCAACAGAAAACCCCTTAAAAATTCGATCTTTGTCAGCTGTTCTGTTTTGACAGATTTCTGCCAATATTTGTGTTTGCCGCTTTATCACTTTCTTTTTTAGTTCTTTTGATCACGGAACTTTTGGGGAAGTTGCTACAGTAGTATATGCTTTATATGTGGTAGTTTTGGGTTGAAACCTGAAGCAAAAAGAGGTTGATTATATGTTATGCTTACACGAATGGTGCTAATAGAATTGTGTTTAGTTTTGTATGAAGGAAGTTTTCAAGTGTAGGGATTGGAGAATGATGAGATGAGTTGAAGAATGGACAAAAGCTCAAGCTTGGGGATGCCCATGCATCACCCCAAGAAATATCCAAGTAGTACAAGCGTCAAAGCTTGGGGATGCCCCTGAGGCACCCCTTCTTCATCGGCAAAAATTAGGTCACCTTTCAAAACACTATATTTTTATTGCTTCATGCACTATGTGTTTTTCTTGGAGCGTCAGTTGTTTTAGTTTTCTTAGTTAGTTTAGTTTTGTTTGCTGCAATAAATGGTTGGACACCAACAAATTTCTTTTGGAGGAGATGTACTCGTTTTCATTTGCCAAGAGCACTCCGTTTTTCACTCTTACAATTTCAACGAGTGTTCTTCTTTTTCTGCTACTGCTTTTAGTTTTCGTTTTCGCCTTGATTTGTGTTCAGATCTTGCTATATCTCTTCATCAAGGTGTGTTTTTTCCTCTGATCTTTATTGGTTTTCATCAAAAGAGGTGTTTATAAAAATTTCAAATGGTGTTGGAAAAGAGAAAAAGCTTTATGCAAAAAAGTGGTACAAGAAGGAGCTTGTGTAGACTGCGGCTTAGGCTTTTTCATGTCATGCTTGATGTCTTTTTGATAGTATGCTTAGTGGTTTTGCTGTAGCATGACTTGTCTCAAATAACTGAGATTGCTTAATGAGCCTTTAAAAAAAATCATGCGTTGTTTTATTATTTGGAAGCATTATTTTGGTTTTCTCCTTGATGCTTTATTTGGGTTGACTTGGCGCATGCTCACACATGTTAGACTCTTACAAAGTCGCCAATAGCCTCTATGATCATTTAGTTTTTGACCTTTGATGCCATCTTATGCTTCTTTTAATGTCGCTTTGTCGCTTTGCATGACTATGGCTATTATTGTTCTCTTAGTTGGTCGCTCCCAGTATTTTGCTAGCCCTCGGCGTGTACTGAGTATGAGCTCTACTCGTGCATCCAACTCCTAAAAGCCAAAGTTTTCCAAAGTGTCCACCATATATACCTACGAGCAATTTGCTATTCCAAGTAAATTTGACTTGCTTTTATCTTCTCTTCAAATTAAACTCTTACCAGTGTTATGCGAAAATTGGTCAGTAAAGCTCTCACGAACTGGAAGGCACACTTTACTTTTTCCTTGTTCTTAAAATTTTGACATTATGGTCTCTTATGTTGAGTTGTTATGCTTGCAAGTTGTAAGTTGGATTCTAGCCCATCCATGTTGTCATGGGGAAAGCTTTCAATATTGCACTTCTTATTTGAGTTGATATCGTGATCTTTTGTTTATGGATGCCCGCGGTGTGAAATAAATTGGGAATCTTGTGGGGATCATGGAGTTTGTATATGTGTTAGGGAAACGCCTGGGCCGCCAATCTAAGCCATGCATAATTCATGGTGGAAATTTGCAGCATACCCATGGTGGACATTCGACGACGCATCTCACAATAAAAAGCTAAACAAATGGCAAATAAAAGAGATGTCGAGGTGTTCATTGTCTGCTTGTCCTGTCATTTTGATGTGGGCTTGTTCCATGTCATTGGGCACGGAGGTACCCCGTTGGCGGTTTTCGATGATACATATATACTTACAATGACAAGAGCCTTGCTTGGGACTCTAAGTAAAGTAGCATGAGGTTTGGGTACTCGTATTCACGGGGCACGAGGTTTTCGACTTATGATTTGTCAAGCATATGCATCATAATTGTTCTCGCATTAACTCTAACCATTCAAGATGCTTATGATGGGGGCAATGAAAGCTCAAAGCCAGTAAGTAACATAATTTTTAAAGGTCTATAAAACTTGCAAACACTGCTTCCCTTTGCGAAGGGCCTTTCTTTTACTTTTTTGTTGAGTCACCACCTTCTATCTTTATGCACCATAAGAGAGCAAAGTTGTCATTCTTAGTAAAATGTGCATTGTCCCAAAGTTTTCATTGATTGATTCATATTGTTGGTTTCACTTGTTCTCAAATTACTTGTATCTAGTCGCCCTCTTAAACTTGAAGGTGTCCTATGCATTTATGTTTTGCTCTCCATGAAGGACAAGCTGAAAACCATTTGTATGTTTTTCCTTATGATTTGAACACACGTTTGACTTTCATTGTTTCATTTTCATGATCTTTTGTTTGTGTTCATTTTCATGTTACAACATGGTTGCTAAGTTCTTATTGTCAAGATTATACCTTTCATGCCCATGTTTTAAGTTCTTATGATCCCAGCTCACAAATGCTTACATATATGATCAAGATTGTGTAGGTGCATGTTACCTCAAAAATTATTCTTTTGTTATCACTTACCTACTCGAGGACGAGCAGGAGTTAAGCTTGGGGATGCTTGATACGTCTCCAACGTATCTATAATTTTTGATGCTCCATGCTTGTTTTTACACCATTTGCCTACTGTTTCGTTACACTTCGTGGCACTTTTATGCATTTTCCGGAACTAACCTATTAACAAGTTGCCACAGTGCCAGTTCCCTGTTTTCTGCTATGTTTGTGTTTCAGAAGTGATACACAGGAAATATTCTCGGAATTGGACGAAACAAGTTCCTGAAGTCTTATTTTCCCCGGAAGCTTCCAGAGATCCGAAGAGGAGACGGAGTGAGGCCACGAGGTGGCCACACACCAGGGCGGCGTGGCCCAGGCCCTGGCCGCGCCCCCTACCTGTGAGACCGCCTCGGTCCACTCCTGACGATGCCCCTTCGCCTATAAAGACCCCCCGACGGAAAAAGCCTAAGGACCCGATCAGTTTTCCAGAACACATCGCGATCCACCGCCGCCGTCGACCCGAAGATTGGGAGGGTCCAGAAGCTCTTCCCGGCACCCTGCCGGAGAGGGGAATCACCACCGGAGGTCTTCTTCATCGCCATTCTTGCCTCCGGAGCGATGAGTGAGTAGTCTACCTTGGACTATGGGTCCATAGCAGTAGCTAGATGGTTGTCTCCTCCACCATGTGCTTCATGTTTAGATCTCATGAGTTGCCCTACATGATTGAGATCACCGTTATGTAATTCTACATGTTTGGTTTGTTGGGATCCGATAAATATTGGTGTTATGATTGAGTTGCTATACTGAAATATATCTTATGTTATCTCTATGTTGTTTATGATCTTGCATGCTCTCCGTTGTTAGTAGCTATCTTGGCCGAGTAGTTGCTAGTGACTCCAAGAGGGGGTATTTATGCTCGATAGTGGGTTCATGCCTCTATTTAATCTGGGGGAGTGACAGAAACCTCTAAGGTTGTAGATGTGCTGTTGCTACTAGGGAGAAAACAACATTCATATACTCGAGGGCATATGCTTTGTTTACATTACACACTTTGCTTAAAGCAATTATCTGTTGTTCACAACTTAATACTTGTGGAGTTCTCGGATTGATTCGCCACAAGTGGATTATTAGTCATAGATGCAGTTGGATGGCGGTCTATGTATTTTGTTGTAATGCCCAGAGTAAATCACATAGTGATCTTCTTGACATATCACATTTATCTTTATTCTATCAATTGCCCAACTGTAATTTGTTTACCCAGCATGTGTTATTTATCTTATGGAGAGACACCACTAGTGAACTGTGGACCCCGGTCCTATTTCCATCATATTGCTATCACCTGTTTACTTTACTCGCACTGTTTACTTTACTCGCATACTTCTACTGTTTCCACTCGATACGCTCATACCTTTTGTTTCAAGCAAACCGGTGAGATTGACAACCTCATCGCAAGTTGGGAGCAAAGTATTTTGTTGTGTTGTGTGCAGGTTCCGCGTTGCAGCTAGCAAGCAAAGCTTGGACGAGGCGCCCTATAAATTGTCCGAAGCTGTCGTAAGCTAGCAAGCATCACCTTCAGTCGTATTGTCCGCTCTTCTCCTGATTGACATACCTTGGTTTCTTAACTGAGGGAAAACTTGCTGCTATATTCATCAAAACCTTCTCTTGGGGTTTTCCAACTGGCCGGTAATTTTACTTCATCAACTCGGTCGCATCAGGCTGCAAGGCTGTTGTCCCAAACCCCGACAATGTTGTGTACCTTTGCTTGTCAGGCCGTAGGCTAGTGCCACGAAGTGACTGATGATGGCGACTACAAGATCGTGGTGGCGCAAGCTAGTGGGTGGCGAGGCTAGGTGGTGGTGCTCCATTGTGCCAGGGTTTTTTGTGTGACGGGGGCGGGAGAAATCCCAGTCAGCTTGTCTAGCCCCGACGCGGTGTCGCCATCGAGTGACACCTTTCCTTCTTGAAGGGCGTCATGGGAATCCCCTATCCACTATACTCAATGTAGCGGAGGAAACCCTAGGACCGGTTTGGTCCGGGCAGCAGTGTCGTGCTGACGACATTTCCCTTCTTGAAGGTGCTGCTTGGTACGAGGCGCTTTGTAGTGCTTGGAGCGTGGTGGGAAAAGATGGAGGGCGCAACGGTTGTGAGTCATCATCGTTTCATCACTTCGCCATTGCTTTCTTTTCTTTTCTCTTTGGGCATGTTTTTGCTATTGCCCCAGCATTTTATTGGTTTCGAACTATTGTATCAATGTGGTTGCGATATTAATATAGCGGGGCAAAAGCCTGTTTCGAGGATGTCTTCGTCTTCGTGGGCCTGCCTGGTTGGTATACCCCCTTGCCGGAGACGCGTTAGTGCTACAATCTAGAGAGGTCCACCCCGCGAAAATTCATTACCACACCACCAGCTGGACGCATTTGAGCCGTCCATCTCCAATAAGATATGTGCTCGTGCTATCATAGAAATCACCCAGTTCAGCCCTGTAGGATGGTTTTGTGTTTTGCATAAAAAATCTTGGTTTTATGGCATATTGTTCTCCTCTCAAAGTGGCACTAACAAGTTCCATTCTGTTAACCTGCCTTCCTTAATTCCCAACAAAAAACCATAACTGAAGAAAAACATTTCCCTATAAGCATGAATACTTCTTTTGAATTTTATATATGAAACAATGCCAACATTGAGATTGGACATTACATTTTGTTTACTTTATTTCCAACTGAAAAAGATCATCATTCAAAAAAACATCGAAAGGTAGGAGGCGCAAACTGAAGCAACCATAGTTTAAATTTTCAAAATCGCCAGATATTTCTTTAATCAAAATTAGAAACATAAACATTGCATAAAGTGGTGGAGGACAGATACGATAAATTCTGATTTAGGAATTAGAAGCAAACAATCTGACCGTTTTTTTTTGTAAAATCTAGTAACTTGGCCAAATTAATTCCTCACCTGATCCTTCGATGAAATTATTTTTGAAATGTAAACTCCTGAATTTGACGCCTATCGAGAATGGATCCAAATTAGTGCAGGACAGTGCCAAGAATGGTTGGCGCCAAAGCAGCTGGTGCCATTGCAAGGTAGATGTCAATGAGTTTGGCGCCGAACTCATTCACACATTTTCTAGCACGATTTGTTGGCATCGACCTGCATGACTTCGGCGTCAACTTTGTTCGCGCCGAGCTTTGGGATCAAATTTTAAAACAGTTCCATAGAGAGATCAGATATGTTGTTAGTTTGTCTAAAGGGTCAGATTTCACACCCCAAAAAAGCAAAACGTGGATAAATGTCAAAAAGTTTTCAGATCAGTCACGTGTACACAACCACAGAACTGCACGCTCGTGCAATTCTAGAGATACAAGCTCACTCCCTTATTAGCGATACCAGCAACAAAAGGACGATCGATACATATCATCAGGGATGCCAACTCAGAACGCGAGATCTCCCCTGCATTCAAATCATGCCTTTGCCGGAGCCATGGTGGCGGCGATCTTCTTGACGGCCGGCCTGGCCATGATCCGCTCCCACCAGGCCTTGACGTGCGGGTAGGAGTCGAAGAGCACCGCGTGAGGCGTCGCCATGAAGTAGAAGGTGTAGGGGAAATGGTTGAGGTCCGCGAAGCTGACGAAGTCGCCGGCCAGGTACTCGTGCTGGGACAGGCGCGCCTCGTACACCTCCAGCACCTTCTTGAGCTTCTCGAGGCTGTCGGCGACGATCTTGTCGTCGGTGGGGATTCCGCGCATCATGGGGTTGATGAGGCACTGGTACACCACCGGGGACAAGGCGGGGTTGTAGGTGTGCGCGTCCACCTCCGTCCACACGTCCACCATGGCGGCTTCCTTCAGGTTGCCTTCCCTCAGCAGGTCGACTTCGTCCGTCTTGTATTTGCGGAGCACATACTTTGAGATCGCTCGTGACTCTGGAAACAGAGATGTAAAACGTGAGCAGAGCAGAGAGCAGCCAAATTGATTCTGAGAAGCTCAAATTATAAGTTCATATAACTGAATAAAAGGGGCAAAGTAATCGTACCCCAGAGAAGAAGATCCCCGTCCTGGAAAGCAGGGATTTGGCCGAACGGCTGCAAGAAACGAAGGCATCAGCAGCTTGAACGGTCATCGGAATCTAGGAAAAACGATGAAGCAGGGGATGGGCTTAAGCTTAAGCATGGAGGCTGCGGGCGTACGTTTCTGACGAGATGCTGGGGGCTCTTGTGCTCCTGGGACTTCATGTCGATGTTGACGACCTCGTACTCGGCGCCCACCTCCTCCAGGCAGACCAGCACCCGCACCACGTTCGTCGACATCGCCGGCCCGAACACCTTCACCGGCGCCATTTTTCTCTGTTCGGGAGAGGAGAGATCAGGGCGTGTGTCTGTGTATGGTTCTGCGTGCGAGGGAGCGCTGTGCAGTATGATATCAACACGGCCCTAATAATTTATAGGGGATCTTCCCATTTTTTCCGCTAATGGCTGGTGCGAGGTGTGGGCGTGACTCGTTCCTCGTGGTTTTGTCTCGAAGATGGAAAATGATATTGATATATACAGCATCGTGAGGTCCGTGGTGATGGTGAAGCGCGGCAGTCAACGAATGCATACTCTACTAACGTCAGCAGTGAGGTAGTAGTAGTAGGTGGCTACGTGCCACTTGTTCCCTGGAATGATCGAACTTTCCACTTCGTATATCCAGGTGAAGTGACATACTCTCCTTCTTAGAAAGGATTATTTAATGTAAAAGATAAATATTTTGCGGGACCGTTTACCGTTGGTAAATGGACATACGGAATGAATATAAGGTTTTGGATAGACACTTGGTTAGGGGATAAGTTGGCCGAGGAATACCAGAGCCTTTATAATGTTGTTCATCATAAAAATGTCACAGTGAAAAACTTTTTGGATTCGGTCCATCTAAACATAGGTTTTAAAAGAACTCTTTTGAGAAGTAAATGGGATGGATGGTTGCATTTGGTTCATAGGCTTATGTTTGTCCAGCTGAATGACAACGATGATTTATTTGGATGGATGTTAACTTCATCTGGTAAATTGATAAGTTTATTCAAACTATATTTATGAAGATTAAGTAGAGGTTCATTAATATTATCGCTGAGCATTCCTCTACTTGTTCCTTTTCTTCATAAAGATCATAAATCTCATACTGACAAGGGTATAGATAATAGAGCCCGTCAGTTGAGTACCCCTGGGGCCCGTTAAGCTAAGGCTCAATTGTAACGCTAGTCGAAATACGAGTTCATATCGTATATCGATATTGTAATCTGTATCGGATCCCTCCCGATCCTTGAGACCTGGCCACCTATATATAGGGGCCAGGAGAGGACGGTGAGGGACAGATTGAGAGTAAGCAAAAGTTCAACCAACGTTTACTTTCAACACGCACCTTGTTTGACTGATTTTACCTTCGAGTTCATCTGACGCCCTACTCCCCCGATCCTAAGTCCTTCATCTAGGACATTTGTCGAGTTAACCCTCGTCAGTTGGCGCCGACCGTGGGGACTCTGGGCGTTAGAATCATGAATTCGATGGCTTTTTCGCTTGTAGCCAACAGTAATCCAGAAGTCGATGAAAGTGAAGAGATGGAGCAGATGATCAGAAGTTTGAGCTTTTATGTAGGACCTTCGGGTTCAACTCGCCTTTCGGATCCGGCGAAATCGGGTCCGTCGGCAAGCAAAGACGAGAGAATCGCAATATCTGAATCATCCGTGGGCTCTTCCAGCGAGGTTAACTCGCCGCTCAGTCTCACAGCAACAGAAGATATGCCAAAGAGACTCGGGGAATTCGACGAAACTCGGGGAAAGCTCGACGTGGAAGCAACAGTGGTTAAACCACACGATAGTCCAAGGGATTTCGCCACCGGAAGCAGTGGCATCTCCAAAAGCGTACACCAGTTTTGCGTCATTATCACTGAAGCAGCAGAAGAGAATAATCACGAAGGCAACAAAGAGGTCGACATGCAAGTCGACAAGCCAAGGAGTAATAACAAGAAGAAAAAGGAGAAAATTCACGTCTCAACCGGAGAGTGGAAAATCATCATGTCAGCCATCAATCACGGCACGGAAGTACCCGCAGATTCAAGGAGAGAAGTTCTAATGGGATATCAATACGCGCTGCACCAGCGCAAAAAGAAGTTAAGGAAGGAAAGAGACATATTTATGAGAAGCCGAGATAACAACAGTACATCAAGTGGAGGATATTGGGATGAGCATCGATGCATCAGAGTCTAGCATAGAAAGGCACAGAGACCCGAAGCACAGCATGAGGACAACAACACGGACAAGAGTAGAAAGCTATACGAAAAGTCTAAGCGCGCACCCATCAGATGAGGAAGAAGACTTTGTGCAAGAAACACCAGAAGCAGCATTGGTAGCAGCACAGGCGTACCTACTAACCACACAACCAGAGCCTGGAGATCCGCGGGAGCACATGCATCAAGCCGCAATACGAAGCCTCGGGTTGATAGAAGACAAGCTAATGGAAAATCTTCCAGAGAAAAAAGCGACACATCGTAAGAAAAGGCGAAAGGAAGAGTTCAAGCGCAAATCCTCGCGAAACAAAATCAGTGAGTCATCAGGTGACAAAAAGTGACAAAAACGGAAAGAGGACGCAAGAAATATAATAGCACAAGCAAGAGTAAACAACTCACGCTATGCGTGGTGAGAAGAAAATTACAAACACGATGAAAAAGAGATGGGCACGTTATGCTTTACCCGCAGAGTTCGCAAAATGCGGGTACCCAAAGGATTCAAGTTGCCGCACGATCAGCAAAAATATGATGGGTCACAAGAACCCACTCTATGGTTATCAGACTACCTGTAAGCAGTACAAATACTCGGAGGAACAAGAGCAATGGCCATGCAAAGTTTGCAGTTACACCTCATCGGCGTCCAGCGCAACGCGGTCCTAGTTGAACACTTTACCCAACGATTCCATCGGGAGTTGGGGAGAACTAGAGAGCCAATTCGCAAGAAATTTTCCCTCAACATATAAGCGCCCAGTGACGAGGTTTATCCCCGGCAATGCCCATGTCGAAGGGCTTTCGATCTAGAAAGCGTATTGGGGACCTGGCGAACTCGACGGTGATCAGACGAAAGCACTGGGACACGAGGATTTACCCAGGTTCAGCCCCCTCGAAAGGTAAAAGGCCTACGTCCTGCTTGTCTGACTTTGTATTGATGTGGTGATGGCGATGTTGGTGTTACAATGGAGGCGTAGATTGGATCATCGAGCGCTTCGGCGTGAGGTGGATGAAGGTGAATCTAGGGTTTCGAGACCTCCCTCCCAGCCTTTTATAAGTTAAGGCTAGGTCTCAGGAGTGTCTCTCAAGCCAAGTACAGATCGGATCGACCGAAAACTAGTCTAACTTAGACTCCTCGAAATCTAGCTTGTACACCAAGTAATGTTCCTGGGCCGCGTCAAGCCACTGCCTTGATAGGCCTCGAAAGCCTTTCCTGAAACACCCCACCTGGACCGAAAACCAGGTAGGCGAATGTCGGGGGCCTATCTGTCATTCCTTCATCAGTAGCCCCCGAGTGCCTGGGATAGCCGAAGACTATGGCAGGGACTCCTCCCGAAAGTCTCCCTAGCCGCACCCGATATGAGCACTTAGCCTGTAAAACTGTAAATACATAGAAATCATTCAAGTAGTATGCCTGTTTGGTACAAAATTTTCAAGTTACTCTCATTTAGAGCCTCGAAAGTGCTAAGTTGGGTTTGCAGAGGGATGCGCATAACCGGCCTGAGACTCACGCCGGGTCTCAGTTAATTGCATTGCTGCAAAGACATGCAGTTAGCTTACTCAGATTCGAGTCCCCCGACTCGAACCCGCGTGGGCTGGCGCTACCCCGACCCGAGCCCCGTCGGACTTACCAGGTCGGAGCCCAGTTCATTGTGAGGCACCCGATGCGTCCATCGGTGCAAGCTTCATACCGTAGGTATGGAAAATTTCCGGCAGAGCGCGTTTGATACGAATACCGGGCCATCCGGTGTTGCAACCGTGGACTTACCTTCGTATTTGACATACGGCATCCGAACGGGTATATTGCCACCACGATTCGGGCATGTTGATTGAGGAGCGTTGATAGCCCAAAAGAAAGGTTCGAAGAAAACGATTCGGCGATCTCGAGTATCTCGAAGGCGCTGCTGGCCCGAAAGAAGCAATTCGAGGGACCAAAGTCCTACCTCAAATATCTCGAAGGCGTTGCTGGCCCGAAAGAAGCAATTCGAGGGACCGAAGTCGTACCTCGAATATCTCGAAGGCGCTGCTGGCCCGAAAGAAGCAATTCGAGGGACCGAAGTCGTACCTCGAATATCTCGAAGGCGCTACTGGCCCGAAAGAAGCAATTCGAGGGACCGAAATCGTACCTCGAATATCTCGAAGGCGTTGCTGGCCCGAAAGAAGCAATTCGAGGGACCGAAGTCCTACCTCGAATATCTCGAAGGCGCTGCTGGCCCGAAAGAAGCAATTCGAGGGACCAAAAAATCCCCTCGAAGGAACGAAAGACAGAGTCGTCGAAAAACTCGGTGTACATTCGGATGGCCCAGAAGAGAAAAACACAAAAAGCCTCGAAGGAAACCCAGTTAAAAGGCCGTCTGAGTACAAGAGGCGCATACCTTCGAGACTCGGAAGAATTTTCGCCAATCATTGCCCTTCGAGTTCGAAGGGAATCGACCTGCTCGAAGAAACGCGTCATCGCTGACGATATGCGTCGTCGAGTTGTCACATCATCTTCTGCAGTAGTGACCTGACCCTGCCAGGACTAGACGCACGGTGGGCCCTCCGGCCGCGCGTCCCGGCCGTTGACAGAGTTTGACCGCACGTCCCGCGCGTGGGTGAGAAATAACCGGCGCGGTTTCCTTGATTACCGTGCGTAGTGGATGCCGCGGTGCTTGCGTGCCGACACGTGGACGGCTGGATCAGCCCGGCCGTTTCCATTCCGCTACGGACGGCCGAGATTTGACGCAGATTCCCAGCGGTAGAATAAATAACGGTGGCAGGTTAATAGTCTGTCTCACTCCGCTGCCATCGTCTTCTACCTCGCGCATTGCTCTTGTAGCTCTACCTTTCCATCTCCATTTCCGCAATCCTCGCTGCACCCAGAGGCCATGGGTAAAAGGAGCTCCACCGCCGCCGGTGCCGCCGCTGCCGCCAAGAAGGCCAAGACGGCCGATGCCGAAGGCTCCGGCGTTGGCCGCTGGGTCCAATCCAAGGTCGGGAACAAGGAACTGGCCCAGGCCGATAAGATGGGCCTGTTGAAGAACGCACCGGCGGAATCGCTCGCCGCCGGTCCGGAGATCGTTCCCCGGCCACCCCTCGGATTCCGGGTAATTTTTATTGCTTTCCTGCTGCGGGGCTTGTCCTTTCCCCCGCATCCTTTCCTCCGCGGTCTCCTCTTCGCTTACGGGATTCAGCTCCACGACCTGAATCCCAATTCCATTCTTCACATTGCGTGCTTTATCACGCTTTGTGAGTGCTTCCTGGGGATCGAACCCCACTGGGCACTGTGGCGCCGAATCTTCGTGATTCGGCACCCTCTGCCCTATCAAACTGGCGGCTTCGGCGTCCAAGTGCGCCCAGACGTCGAGTATTTCAACCTTCAAACGCCCGAAAATAATCCCGGGTGGAGGACGAAGTGGTACTACGCCCAGGACAAATCTTCCGACGGCGAAAACTTCGGACTTGAGGAATTCCATCCCACCGGCGTTCTTCGACCTCGTGTCTCCTGGAGGCACGACCTTTCGGACGAGGAGCTGAAGACTACAGAGCCGCTGATGAAGAAGATCCAACAGCTTCGAGCTACTCCGAAGAAGGAGCTTTCGGGGATCCAGCTCATCTGAACCTTCATCGAGCGTCGAATCCAACCGCTCGCCGCTCGAGCCCACTGCATGTGGGATTATAGCGATCGCCGGGACTCGACTCGCATCTCCCAGGACGAGCTACACGAGGCCGAAATCGACGAGTGCGTACGCACCGTCATGAACATCAAGAAGAAGGACCCCGTGCCGAAGATCTTCGGCGCTGTGGCCTTTAGCAAGGCCTTTCCCCGTACTGAGGTATGATTTTGCTCTTAGTCGAACATCTTGCTTATTTCTTAACCGAATCGTCCAGTGATGAATGCCGTTCTCACCCTTGTGCAGGTAATTGACATAGCTCGATGCTATCCGCCCCAGCCCGAGATGGGCGAATATCTGGGGCGTGATTTTGCCGAAGTTCTGGAGGAATCGACCTCCGCTGCTCCGTCGCCACCGAGGGCTCCAAAAAGACAACGAATTGCGGACGTTGTCGAAGATTCGGAGGACCCTGATGACACCCGTTTTACTTCGGGTGATGATGGCAATAGTGCGATCCCCGCTTCGCCTTTGAGCCGCCGTCTTCCTCCTCGAACGGAGAGGAAAACCCTTCCGAAGTTCGGGATCGACGCATCGTAAGTTTTCCTTCGCACATCATGTGGTCTTGTTTCAACTTGATTGTCCAGTTCTACATCGATGCTTGTTTCAGGTCTTCTACCGAGGAAACGTCTACCTGTCCGGTGGATCAAGACCAATACCAGGTCCGACCCCACGACGACGCCCTCGAACAAACTGCAGATTCTCAGGAGAGAGCTGCCGACGCTGCCGCCCCCGAGGCTGCTCTGACAAAGCCTTCGACCTCCTCGAAGAAGAAGGCATCGGAACATGAGTTCGTACTTGTCTCCTCATCTGACGGGCCTTCTGGTCCTAGCAACCATATAAGTTTGGAGATTTTCTGCTTGCGCATCGCGTGATTGACCATTAGTAGCCCCCGAGGGTGAGTCTAAGTGTTTACACTTAGGCTTGCCCTCCAAACCATGACTCAAAGTTTAATTCTTCTGCCTTGCCTTCTCTAGCCCGTTGTTAGGGACCTGTCGAAGGTTTGTAGGAGCTTCTTCGCCTTAGAGAAAGAGAACCGAAAGCTGTCCGATCAGCTCGACGAAACTCGTCGTGAGTACTGCCACCTCGCTTGTAAAATTCGGCTTTGTGTATGATACGACGCTTCTTTTTTTGACGACATCCTTTTACTGATTAGGGATTGGGGCCCAGGCTGCTGCGGACAAGACTTCCCTGAAATCTCAGCTGGACGACCTTGCCACTGAGAATTCAGGCTTGAAGGCTAAGGTCACCGAGCTGAACGACGAAATCGCCCGACTGAAGGGCGAATCATCCGAAGCTGAGGAGCGTGCGAAGAAAAGCCATCTGGACGCCGAAGCCCGAGAAGGAGAACTAACCCAGCGCCTGCAAACTTCGCTTGACGCCTTGCGTGGTAAGTTCTTCGAGCTTTGTCCGAAATAATTTTCGTGCCGAAAAATCCTGTTGTGACCTGGCTGTTTGCTTGTTCGTGTAGCTGCTGCCGAATTGGACGCCGGGGCAATGAAGGGGCCTGCTGGAATCGAATCCAGTATTGGCTTCGCCGAACGCCTGAGCCGAGAGGTTGTCAACCTCTTAGCGCGGGTACGGTCGACACTGGTTCACGTTCGGGATACGTCTGTACCCGACTCGACCAGCGACACCATGGCGGGGATCCTCGACGCTGTGGCGGTGAAGGCGGGCGGCGAAGACCCGTTATTTGCCGCGGTACGCCGTCAGGTACCTATCGGCACCGAGTCTGTCTTCTCCATGATGATGATGCACGGCGTGGAGTTTGATGCTGACAAGGTCACAAGCACGTATCCGAAAGACAAGGACGGACGCGACAAATCCGCCAAGAATTATGTTGTCCGTGCTCGTGAACTGGCTGCCCGAATGACGAGCTTTCTCGCCGAGAGGAATGAGAAGCGTGCGGCGGCGAAGGCTCGGAAGCGTGGGGCATCCGCCGCGCCGTCTAGCAAGGCTGGTAGTTCAGCGTAGTGCGAGCGGTGTTTCTGGCGCCCACTTGTAATTAGCTTTTAAGGTCTCGTGCCGAGGGCAGTGACCCTCATTAGGACTGCTGGTGTAAAAATTGCCCTTTGATTATGTTAATCTGCTTGGTCTTTGGCCGTCGAATGCTTGTATGTGATGCTCGACTCCTCGTGCAGGATCCTTCGCTGACCTCTGGTGCCTGGCCTGTTTCGTACGAAACGGTTGGCAGTCCTTCTGGTGCCGTTGAGCGAAGAGCGCCTTCCTCAGGCGAATTGTCGTTAATTCGATCGTTGCGCGATCAGCTCCAGAACACGCAGCGTCAACTAAAAGTGGTGACTGCCAAGGTCGACGTCGCTCTTTCGAAAGCGTCGTATGCTGCGGATTGCGAGAAATTCCTTCTCGACGAGATCGAAAATCTTGGAAAATCTCTGAAATGTGAGTCTCTAAACTTCTTTCGCTGTGTGTTGACTTGGATGTGCAGGTTTTGATCTTCGGTCCCTTTGCGCAGATGTATGCCTCGATAGTGCGGCTGAATCCCGACG
The DNA here is from genome assembly GCA_007115705.1 of Dactylis glomerata. Lineage (NCBI taxonomy): Eukaryota > Viridiplantae > Streptophyta > Magnoliopsida > Poales > Poaceae > Dactylis > Dactylis glomerata. The sequence goes on along the minus strand of QXEO01001637.1, from coordinate 1,365,409 downwards.
CGTGAATGCGCATATTGTTGCAGCCCAGAATCATGCCAACTCTGTTGCTGATAACTTCTGGGCTGATCGGTCGAAAACGGCGAAGCTGACCCTTCTTCAGGATAGGATTGCTCAAGCTGGGGTGTTGTCTGAGACGAGCCGAAGCGCCCTAGCACTGGTGCATCAGGTGATGTTCCCTTTGAACAACCAGCCCGAAGGTTTGCCGGCGCTGCTCGATCGATTCGAGAATGGCAACGCTGTGCATTCCTTCGTCCGGGAGCACCTGCGCAGCGGAGCTGTGGTCGCACTTGCTTTCGTGCGTGCTCACTATCCTGAGGTTGACTTAGAGCTTCTGAAGACTCTTCCTCCGTCGCCCAGTGGCCGCTATGAGATGGACCACCACTACGCTGCTTGTAGAAGTACTGGCGACTGCATCGCTCGACAAATTATCGTCGAAAGTGATCGGCAGAGGGCGAATCAAGGTGCCGCGGCACCATGAACTGGCCCTGTGGCTGTGACTGTATCTTCACGCTGTACATGTATTGTATACATGTGTTTATATTTGTATGTGGTAAAACGCCGGAGATCCCGAGCGTTAATGAGGAGGGCGAGAATTTTCAAGCGTAGGTCGAGAGAACGTATCCCACGAGCACGGGTTGAAGAATCGGGCCCCCGAACGTAGGCGAAGCCCCCGAGCGTGAGTCAAAGGACCGAGCCCCCAAGCGTAGGCGAAGCCCCCGCGCGTGGGTCGAAGGACCAAGCCCCCGAGCGTGGGTCGAAAGGCTGAGCCCCCAAGCGTAGGTCGAAAGTCTGAGCCCCCGAGCGTGGGTCGAAAGGCTGAGCCCCCGAACATAGGTCGAAAGTCTGAGCCCCCGAGCGTGGGTCGAAAGGCTGAGCCCCCGAGCGTGAGTCGAAGGGCCAAGCCCCCGAGCGTGGGTCGAAAGGCTGAGCCCCCGAGTGTAGGCGAAGCCCCCGCGCGTGGGTCGAAGGACCGAGCCCCCGAGCGTGGGTCGAAAGGCTGAGCCCCCAAGCGTAGGTCGAAAGTCTGAGCCCCCGAGCGTGGGTCGAAAGGCTGAGCCCCCGAACATAGGTCGAAAGTCTGAGCCCCCGAGCGTGGGTCGAAAGGCTGAGCCCCCAAGCGTGGGTCGAAAGGCTGAGCCCCCGAGCGTGAGTCGAAGGGCCGAGTGTAGGTATGCGAATATGTTGACTTATGAAGTGAGGAATTTTGAACTTTATTGCTTGGTGCCGAAGGCACAATGTTGGGTGCAGACTGCTGCCGACACTTAATTACATATGAGAGGAGGTAAAGGAGACAGCTTTGCTAGCTAAGGATAGAAGCGGCGCAGTTGCGCGGCGTTCCATGGGTTATCTACGTCTTTCCCCGACTTCGGGTTGCGTAGACGATATGCTCCTCCCGGGATGGCCTCGTGGACCAAATACGGGCCTTCCCAAGGTGGTTCCAGCTTCGATGTGCTTGTCTGCTTGAGTCGGAGCACAAGGTCGCCCGGCTCGAAAGAACGCCCGCGTACCCGTCTGCTGTGGTAGTTGCGGAGGCTCTGCTGGTAGACCGTCGATCGGACGAGGGCGACGTCTCGAGCTTCGTCCAGCAGATCTTGGGCGTCTGCTAACGCCTTGTCCGCATCTTCCTCGACATAGGCGGCGACGCGGGGCGCGCTGTAGCGTACGTCCGTGGGTAGCACTGCTTCTGCTCCAAAAAGCAAGAAGAAGGGTGTGTAGCCTGTCGAGGAGTTGGGCGTTGTTCGTAGGCTCCATAGCACTGACGGCAGTTCCTCGACCCAGGCGCCTGCTGCGCGCTTGAGGGGTCGAAGCAGTCGCTTCTTCAAGCCCCCCGCATACGAGTCCGTTGGCTTTTTCGACCTGGCCATTGGACTTAGGGTGTGAGACCGAAGCGTACTTGAGCTTGATGCCGAGGTTTTTGGCGAAGTCCTGGAATTCGCCCGAGGTGAAGTTGGTGCCGTTGTCGGTGATGATGCTGTGCGGGACGCCGTATCGATAGACGATAGACTCGAAGAATTTGACTGCCGTGGTCGCCTCTTGATTGGTGACCGGAACAGCCTCTATCCACTTGGAAAACTTGTCCACTGCGACTAGGAGGTAGGTATGACCTCCTCTGGATGACTTGGGGAGAGGCCCCACTTGATCGAGCCCCCATTGTGCGAAGGGCCAGGCCACAGGGATGGTGTGCAGTTCGGATGCCGGCGCGTGCGGCCTGGTGGCGAAGAACTGGCATGCTTCGCAGTGTTGGACAATGTTCCTGGCATCGTAAAGGGCGGATAGCCAGTAGAACCCGGATCGGAAAGCCTTGGCCACGAGGGTTCGACTGCAGGCGAGGTGCCCGCAGGTTCCTTCGTGGATTTCCTGGAAGAGAGCGATCCCATCTTCCTATGCTATGCACCGTTGGAGCACTCCTGTGGTGCTGCGCTTGTAGAGTTCCCCGTTGATTATCGTGAAGGCCTTGGAGCGCCGCATAACTTGTCGGCGATGGATGGGATCTTCTGGGAGCTCGCCCCGCGTTAGGTATGTCAAGTATGGTTTTGTCCATGTTGCTTCGACGAGCATGACCGCGGCCGTATCCTTCGGGAGGTCTGCTGCTCATGCTGCCGGGGCGGTATTGGCCGATCGAGCCCCCGGGTGCGTTGGTAATGCCGGGTCAGTTGCTGGCTTGATCTTGACGGAGCGTTCGAATATCTCTTCGAAGAAGACTCCCGGCGGTATTGGGAGGCACCTTGAGCCGACATTGGCCAGGTTGTCTGCCTCCTCGTTGCTTTCCCTACCGATGTGCGTTACTTCGCAGCCCTCGAATTCGCCTTCGAGCCTGTCGTACATGGCGCGGTATGCGATCATGTTCGCGCAGGTTGCGTCGCACTCCTTCATGACCTGTTGGGCGATGAGGTTCGAGTCTCCGTGTATCTTGATGCGGGTGGCCCCGCAGGCCTTCGCCATGTGCATACCATGAAGGACGGCTTCATACTCTGCCTCGTTATTGGAGGGATTCGGGAAACGCATGCGGAGGACGTAGCGCATCCTATCCCCTTGTGGTGACACCAGGACCACTCCTGCTCCTGCCCCCGAGACCCGCTTGGACCCGTCGACGAAAATAGTCCAGCTGTTCGACAGGTCTGGGAGCTCGGGCATCTGGGCTTCTATCCATTCGGCTATGAAATCCGGAAGGACTTGTGACTTGATCGCAGACTGGCGCTGGTACGTGATCTCCCAGGGTCCTAGCGTGATTCCCCATAGCGACACACGCCCTGTAGCGTCTGGGTTGTTGAGGATGCTGGAGACTGGATTCGAAGCCACTACTATGATGGAGTGGCACTCAAAATAGTGCGGCAGTTTCTTCCCCGTCATGTAGATGGCGTATGCCAACTTCTGATAATGGGGGTATCTTTGCTTGGTTGGCGACAGGACTTCGCTCAAGTAGTACACGGGCCTCTGTACGCCGTGTTCTTTGCCTTCTTCTGCACGTTCGACCACGAGCACCGAGCTGACAACTTGATTTGTAGCCGCAATGTACAGCAACATTGGCTCTTTTTCTCGAGGTGTAACGAGAACTGGGGAGGTCGACAGTCGTCGTTTGAGGTCGTCGAACGCGGATTGCGCCTCTTGGGTCCACGTGAAGTTGTCTATTTTTCGGAGTAGTCGATAAAAGGGTAGTGCTTTTTCGCCAAGCTTGCTGATGAAGCGGCTGAGCGCTGCGAGTCGACCTGTCAACTGCTGGACATGTCGAAGCGTCTTCGGAGGCTGCATGCTGATGATGGCCTTTATCTTCTCCGGGTTGCCTTCGATTCCTCTCTCGGAGATCAGATAGCCCAACAGTTGGCCGGTGGGTACCCCGAAAGAGCATTTCTTCGGGTTAAGCTTGATGCTATATCTGTCGAGGTTGGCGAAGGTTTCTCGAAGGTCATCGAGCAAGGTATCTGCTTTCGATGTCTTGATGACAATGTCGTCGACATAAACTTCGACATTGCGTCCGATTTGCTCCTTCAGGCACGCCTGCATACACCGCTGATACGTAGCTCCGGCGTTCTTGAGCCCGAAAGGCATCGTCATGTAGCAGTATACCCCGTGCGGGGTGATGAACGCCGTCTTGTCTTCGTCTTCTACTTTCAGCCGTATCTGGTTATACCCAGAGTAGGCGTCGAGGAACGAGAGGCGCTCGCATCCTGCCGTGGAGTCGACGATCTGGTCGATTCGGGGCAAAGGGAAGTAGTCCTTCGGGCAGTGTTTGTTTAAGACTGTGAAGTCGATGCACATCCTGTAGATCTTGGTGTCCTTCTTTTCCACCATGACCGGTGGCGAGAGCCACGTGGCTTCCTTGATTTCTCTGATGAACTTGGCTTCGAGGAGGCGATTGATTTCTTCGCCCATCGACTTGGCCTTCTCTGGATTGTACCGTCGCATAGACTGCTTGACCGGTTTTGCGTTGGGAAATATTTTAAGCTCGTGCTCGGCGAGTTCCCTGGGGATGCCTGGCATATCTGCTGGACACCAGGCAAACATCCTCCAGTGCTCACGGAGGAACTCGACGAGCGCGCTTTCCTATGCGGGGGAAAGGGAGTTGGACACCCGCGCCGTCTTGGTTGGATCAGTCGGGTGGATCTGGTGTTCTCGGGTGTCTTTGGTGGCATCAAAAGACAGCTCTGGGGCGTTCTGCTGCGCCGGTGGGTCGATGTCCATGATAGTGGCTTCCCGAATGTGGTGCAGTTCCTCGTGCACCCCGAAAGTCTGAGACATGTCGTTGAAGTCCTTATCGCAGTTTTCTGACCGCGCAAAGCTGCCGCTGATCGTCAGTGGTCCTCTGTTTGCGGGCATCCGTAACTTGAGGTAGGCGTAGTGGGGTACCGCCATGAATCGGGCGAACGCTGGTCGCCCGAGGATAGCATGGTACTGCGAGGGCCAGTCGACCACCTCGAATTCGATCTTCTCCTTTCTGAAGTTTGCTTTATTGCCGAAGATGACGTCGAGGTGTATCGCCCCCAATGGGTACGTCGGCTTTCCCGGGACGATTCCGTGGAAAGAAGTCTCTGTTGGCAGGAGATCGTTTAGTGGAATCTTGATCTTTCGCAGTGTGTCTGCGTAGATGAGGTTCAAGCTGCTGCCTTCGTCCATAAACACCTTTTTCGAGGTGAAACCCCCTATTTGCGCTTCGAGAACCAGAGCATGGTGTCCTGGGCGTGGGATCTTCGGTGGGTGATCTGACCGATCGAAACCAATCGGATGTTCGGACCAATTCAGATATTCGGGAGTAGCTGGTGACGCGTGTTCGGCATGGAACACTTCTCTCGCGCGCTTTCGCCGGACTTTGTTCGTCGGGCGCCCCCTCTGAATCATGGGCACAAAACCTCTTGGTGGCGGGAACTCTTCTTCCTCGTTGGCCGGCTGCCGCTGCTCGATTTGCTGGATCGTAGCGGTCTGGTGGCTTTGCTGTACGACGTTTGCTGGTGGGTTCGGCGGTGGCGGTGGGGCGTTGTAGGCTATCGCCCCTGCCACTGGTTGCTCAAAGTTCATCCTCTCCTGAAGTGCCCGGTTAAGACGAAGGAACTCCCTGCACTCGATGAGGAGGTGTGCAGGTTTTCGTACTCCGTCCTTGTCGAGGTACGTGTGCCTTGGGCATCCGCTATCAAGCATCTCCTCTGCCGACAGCTGTGGCTGCCGACGACGCCACTCCTTACTGGGCTTCGAATCACGGCTGCTGCTGCCGTAGTAAGTGTTTCCTCGTCGCGGTAAGTCGCGATTGTCGTCGCGGTCTTCGTGCACGTAGCCAGCTGCTACCATGTCTGTGTTCTCCGTGTTGTCGTAGCGGCTTCGTCGGCCTTTCTTCCGGGATCCAGGATGAAACTGGTCTTTCGCATCGACGTCGCGTTCTGCTGACCGACGGCGGCTTCGGGGAGCCGAGATGGAGTCTTCTCCATCGGCCCATTCGTTCGCCAAGCTCATGAGGTGGTCGATGGTTCTAGGCTTGCAGCGCCCTAGCTCTTCCTTGAAGTCGCGCCGAAAAAGGCCGTCCCGAAAGGCGTCGATGGCTCTTTCGGGTGAGATGTTCTCCGTCGTGTTCCGGAGACTGATCCACCGTGAGATATATGATCTCAGATTTTCTCCAGTTCTCTGTACGCATAGGCGGAGTTCTTCGAACAACGTAGGTTGTCGTGAGGTGCCTCAGAAGTTTGCGATGAATGCTTGTCGGAATTCTTCCCAGGAGCGGATGCTATCTGGGGCGAGATTGTTCAACCACGCCCTTGCGTTGTCCTTTAGATGCAGTGACAACAACTGGAGAGCATTGTCTCTAGATCCGCCGCTGATTTTGACAGCGGTTATGAAGTCATCTAGCCAAATTCGGGGATCCTGCTGCCCGTTGAACTTGACTATGCCGTCGCTGAGTTTGATTCCTTTCGGCAATGGTGCCGAGCGGATCAGAAGGCTAAAGCATTCTGCCCCGCAGAGTCCATCGCTGGGACCGCCGAACGCTTCCGCCTCGCGTCGCGCTCGCCCTTGGTCGACTCTATGCTGGGCCAGACCATGCCGAAGCTCTCCGTTGAGAGGTTCGACCACTTGCGCCCGAGGCGCTACGGCTGGCGCTGGTGCTGGGTGCCTGGCCTGTTCCGGTGGTGGAGCGGTTCTTGTTGTCGTCACACCATGTGCTGAGCCGGGCGTGCCTTGCAGCACCCTTACTCCTTCGAGCGCTAGATTTCGCAGGTGTCGCATATGTTCGTCACCGTTAGATGCGTTCGCGGCAATGTATGCCGCCGCGGCCACGATTGCTGCTTCCTTGGTCTTGGGCATTAACTCAGCTTCATTGAATTCTGCCTCCAAGTTTCGGGTGACATTCTGCATATCGGCCCCGTGCTGAGTGCGCGACCTTGATCTATGCTGAACGCTCGAAGAGTAATGCGATGATCTTTCTGCCCGCCTCCTGCTGGATGCGTCGGCCTCCTCTCTGCGTCGTTCCAGCACTCGCCTATCAGCGCTGATCTGATCTTTTTGTTCCTGGACGACAAATCGGAGTGCAACCAAATCGCTTGGACTTGGGTTGGGTCCGAAGTTTTCTTCGCCCGCATAGACCCTTCTTGCGAACCGGATCTGGTCATGTGTGACCACTTGGCGACCGCTGTCTGCCCGGTTTCGACCGTCGTTGTCGTTTCCGTCGTTGTGTGATGCCATCATGCAGTGGCCCCCGGGCCACGGGGTCGAATCATTGCCGATTTCGCCCAGCGCTGGAGGATAGACGTCGTCGCTTTCGACGTAGGGCCCGACTTTGATCATGAGGTCAGAATCGTAATCAGCCACGTAGCCATCACTGGATGCGTTGGATTCGCAATGTGAGGCGGAGCTTGCTGAATTGCCGATTTTCCCCTTGGCTTTGGGGTAGACGTCATCGTCGTCATCGGAGCACGTGTAGTCCGAGTATAGTCCCTCGACGTAGTCAGGGTCATATGGTGCGGCGCGAAGCGTGAGGGCGTTGAGAGCCCGATCGCACTCGGATACCGTTGGGTAGATGGCTGCTGTGCCTCCCCGTGGATCTTCACAGCCGGCGATCTCATGGAGTGAGAAATCTCCGGCGCCCACGTAGTGATAGGCGTCGCAGTCGACGCAGTATGCGGTGGTCGGGGATGGAGGCGGATCTTCGAAATCCTTCGACCCTACTGATGGGGTCGAAATCTTCAGTCTCGGCTCCTCCTTCGATTGCGCTAGTGACGCGCTTGCCGAGGGTTTGCCCCCGATGGATGGTGGTGTCGTCGCTTCGGCCACGAGTGGAGCCGATTCGCCGATGGAGAGCAATTCCATCGCTCCATCGCTGTCCACATGGAAATTGAACAGTCCGAAAGCCATGTCATAGCCTTTGGGTGCTGCCCCTGCCGTGCTTGGGACGAGGTCGATGACGCTTGCCGCCGGGGTGAAGTTGATGGCGCTTGGCGAGGTGCCGTCGACGACCATCGAATCAACGGCGCCAGTCTCGAGTTCCATCGGGCTGATGTGGACGATGGCCGGCACAGTGATACCGGTGATGGTGTCGATGCCGATCTTGGAAGCAGTATCGTCGTTGGCCGGCGCAGCGATGCCGACGGTAGTGTCGATCCTGGCAGGAGTGTCGACGTTGGTCGGTGCAGCGATACCGACGGTAGTGTCGACGCCGATCTTGGTTGTGGTTGGTGACGGAGCCGGCGAATCCGTAGATCCAGATCCCGTCGTCCCCACGGTCGGCGCCAATTGACGAGGTTTATCCCCGGCAATGCCCATGTCGAAGGGCTTTCGATCTAGGAAGCGTATTGGGGACCTGGCGAACTCGACGGCGATCAGACGAAAGCAGTGGGACACGAGGATTTACCCAGGTTCAGCCCCCTCGAAAGGTAAAAGGCCTACGTCCTGCTTGTCTGACTTTGTATTGATGTGGTGATGGCGATGTTGGTGTTACAATGGAGGCGTAGATTGGATCTAGCCGAGGCAGAGAGCTCTAAGTTATCGAGCGCTCCGGTGTGAGGTGGATGAAGGTGAATCTAGGGTTTCGAGACCTCCCTCCCAGCCTTTTATAAGTTAAGGCTAGGTCTCAGGAGTGTCTCTCAAGCCAAGTACAGATCGGATCGACCGAAAACTAGTCTAACTTAGACTCCTCGAAATCTAGCTTGTACACCAAGTAATGTTCCTGGGCCGCGTCAAGCCACTGCCTTGATAGGCCTCGAAAGCCTTTCCTGAAACACCCCACCTGGACCGAAAACCAGGTAGGCGAATGTCGGGGGCCTATCTGTCATTCCTTCGTCACCCAGCTTCTCTGGAAGAAGTCAAGCGTGCGTGCAGAAGAAAGATGAAACCCTACGCTCTTATATACAACGCTGGAGTGTAATCAAAAATTCAGCAGAAGACGTCTCCGACGAGAGAGCAATAGATGCTTTTTCGGCTGGCCTTCGTCGTTCGGACCTCGTGGAAGAGATAGGGAGAGCAAAGCCAAGGACAGTGTCTAAATTAATGGAAGTAGCCAACAGATTCGCCGATGGAGAAGACGCATATAACAACAAAAGGGAACGTTCACCAGAAGTCGACAGAGCAAGCAGGCAAAGGCGAAGATACTGCAATGGAGATGGCCACGCAAGGCGAAATCAGATAGCCGCAGGATACGAAAGAAGGAATGAGGAAGGCTATGAAAACAGGGAGTTCCAGGCAAGAGAAAATCATGAAGTAGAAAAACCAAAGTACTCTGGCCCGTCGGCGGAGGACATGCTCTACGGACCTTGTTGAATCCACTACGCATACCTATACCTGGGCATTATTTCGGGCCGGGCCGGGTCGGGCCGGGCCATGAAAAAGCCCGACTCAATATTCTGCGGCCCAGGCCCGGCCCGGCCCGACTGTCGGGCCGCATTTCCCTGCCCAAGCCCGGCCCGTCAGGCTAAAAAATCATCGGGCTGTCGGGCCGTCGGGCCGGGCCTTCAGTAAATCTTCATTTTTTGCTACCCAAGCCCGGCCCGTTACTCTTATCGGGCCAAAAAATCCTGCCCAGGCCCGGCCCAACAGCATGTTTTGGCCCGATGGGCCGGGCCATTTTCGGGCCGGGCCGGTCGGGCCGGGCTTCCCATGCCTAGGTATACGCATACCTAGATGGGAAAAGAGTTTCTAACCATCAGATGAAGGATTGCAGAACCTTCTTGAGGTTACAAAGTGCAATGGACTCGAACCAAGGAATACGGCAGGGAAAGAAAATGATGAGTCAGGGATACCAAGTACAGCGACTAGCGAAACATCTGGATTCGAAAGTATATATATCTGCAATGATCCAACCGGTGCCAAAATCTAAGAAAGAGCGCAAGAGCATATCCAGACAAGTAAACCTAGCTATATCATCACCACCAGCCACTATAGAGTACCTGTAGTGGTCCGACCAACCAGTCAGGTACAGCAGAGCAGACCACCCGAGGAAAGTGCCCAGGCCGGGGCACTCACCGATGGTACTAAAGGCGCAAATAGGGGGATACGATATCGGGAGAGTATTAGTGGACGCAGGAAGCGGCATAAACCTAATATATGCAAGAACTCTGAGGGCAATGTGTAGCTCACTGAAAAGTCTAAAGCCAACAGATTGTTCTTTCCACAGAATAGTACTAGGAGGCGCAAATTACCCTCTCAGAAAAATAAAATTAGATGTTTGCTTCGGCAATAGCAACAATTATCGCAGAGAGAAGCTGGAGTTTGAAGTCATGGATTGGCCTTCACAGTATCATGAAATCTTGGGGCGCCCAGCATTTGTAAAGTTTATGGCAGTACCTCATGATACGTCTCTAACGTATCTATAATTTTTTATGCTCCATGCTTGTTTTTACACCATTTGCTTAGTGTTTCGTTACACTTCGTGGCGTTTTTATGCATTTTCCGGAACTAACCTATTAACGAGATGCCACAGTGCTAGTTCCCTATTTTCTGCTATTTTTGTGTTTCAGAAAAGTTACACAGGAAATATTCTCGGAATTGGACGAAACAAAAGCCAAACATCCAGAAATTCACCGAAGCTTCCAGAGAACCGAAGAGGAGACGGAGTGGGGCCACGAGGGGCCCACACAACAGGGCGGTGCAGCCCAGGGCTAGGCCGTGCCCCCTATGTGTGTGGCCGCCTCGGTCCACTTCTGACGATGCCACTTTGCCTATAAAGACCCCCCGACGGGAAAAACCTAAGTACCCGATCACTTTTCCAGAAACATATCGTGATCCGCCGCCGTCGTCAACCCAAGATCGGGAGGGTCCAGAAGCTCTTCCCGGCACCCTACCGGAGAGGGGAATCGTCACCGGAGGTCTTCTTTATCGCCATGCTTTCCTCTGGCGCGATGAGTGAGTAGTCTACCTTGGACTATGGGTCCATAGCAGTAGCTAGTTGGTTATCTTCTCCACCATGTGCTTCATGTTTAGATCTCGTGAGCTGCTTTATAAGATCGAGACTACCTTTATGTAATTCTACATGTTGTGTTTATTGGGATCCGATGAATATTGGTGTTATGATTGAGTTGATGTGCTGAATATTATCTTATGTTATCTCTATGTTGTTTATGATCTTGCATGCTCTGCGTTGTTAGTAGCTATCTTGGCCGAGTAGATACTAGTGACTCCAAGAGGGGGTATTTAGACTCGATAGTTGGATTCATGCCTCTATTTAATCTGGGGGAGTGACAGAAACCTCTAAGGTTGTAGATGTGATGTTGCCACTAGGGAGAAAACAACATTCATATGCTCAAGGGCATATGCTTTGTTTACATTACACACTTTGCTTAATGCAGTTATCTGTTGTTCGCAACTTAATACTTGTGGTGTTCTCGGATTGATTCGTCACAAGTAGATTATTAATCATAGATGTAGTTGGATGGCGGTCTATGTATCTTGTTGTAATGCCCAGAGTAAATCTCATAGTGATCTTCTCGACATATGCACGTTGTCTTTATTCTATCAATTGCCCAACTGTAATTTGTTTACCCAGCATGTGTTATTTTATCTTATGGAGAGACACCACTAGTGAACTGTGGATCCCGGTCCTATTTCCATTATATTGCTATCACCTGTTTACTTTACTTGCACTATTTACTTTACTCGCATACTACTATTGCTTTCCACTCAATATGCTCATACCCTTTGTTTCAAGCAAACCGGTGAGATTGACAACCTCATCGTAAGTTGGGAACAAAGTATTTGGTTATGTTGTGTGCAGGTTCCACATTGCTACTAGTTGAAGACACACTAACAAGAAATCATTAACGGCGCCCTTGTTGGAGTGTCACTAGGCTAGCAAGCATTACCTTCTCAAGTTTAGCTTTTTCCTACTAGATCGACAAACCTTGGTTTCTTACTGAGGGAAAAACTTGCTGCTATATTCATCAAACCTTCTCTTGGGGTTTCCTAACTGGACGGTTATTTACCACGCCATCAATAGCAATCAAAACATTTTCTGGCGCCGTTGCCGGGGAAAAAGAAGACTTCTGCAAGGGGAGTTTCGCACGCACATCCTTTACTTTCTTTTAAGTTTTGCTTTACTTTATTTTTACTTGCATAGTTTTATCAAAAACACAACAAAATTAGTTTCCTTTATAGTTGTTTTTACTTGTATGCTTTTAGCTTTGCTAGAATGGCTACTCCTGAGAACACCAAGTTGTGTGATTTTACTAGCACTAATAATAGTGATTTTATCTGCACTCCTATTGCGCCACCTGCTCCTGCTGCTTATTTTTATGAGATTAAGCCTGCTTTGTTAAACCTTGTTATGAAAGAGCAATTTTCTGGTGCTAGTACTGATGATGCTGCAGCTCATCTCAACAATTTTGTTGAGCTATGTGAGATGTAGAAATATAAGGATGTAGAAAGTGATATTATTAAGCTTAAGTTGTTTCCTTTTTCTTTGAGAGGAAAAGCTAAGGATTGGTTGCTATCTTTGCCTAAAAATAGTATTGATTCATGGGCTAAGTGTAAGGATGCTTTTATTGGTAGATACTATCCTCCTGCTAAGATTATAGCTTTGCGTAGCAATATTATGAAGTTTAGCCAGTTTGATAATGAACATGTTGCTCAGGCTTGGGAAAGAATGAAATCTATGATAAAGAATTGCCCCACTCATGGACTGACTACTTGGATGATTGTCCAAACTTTTTATGCAGGAATGAATTTTTCTTCAAGGAACCTATTGGATTCAGCTGCTGGAGGCACTTTTATGTCCCTTATCTTGGGCGCCGCAACCAAGCTTCTCGACAATATGATGGTAAATTACTCTGAATGGCACACCGAGAGAGCTCCACAAGGTAAGGAGGTAAATTCTGTTGAGGAAACCTCTTCCTTGAGTGATAAGATTGATGCTATTATGCTTATGTTTTCTAATGATAGGACTCGTGTAGATCCTAATAATGTTCCTTTAGCCTCTTTGGTTGCTCAAGAAGAGCATGTTGATGTAAACTTCATTAGAAATAATAATTTCAACAACAATGCTTATAGGAACAATTTTGCTAGTAATAATTATAGGCCGTATCCTTCTACCAATGGTGATGGTTATGGTAACTCTTATGGTAATTCCTCCAACAACACTAGGGCCGCGCCCTCCGAGCTTGAGGTAATGCTCAAGGACTTCATCGGTAAGCAAAATGCTTTTAGTAAGTCTGTTGAGGAAAATTTAGGCACGTGCTAGGGTCAGCACGTGCCTTACGTCTCCCTTACGTCTCCCTTACGTGATGAAGTGCTAGGGTCAGCACGTGCCTTACGTCTCCCTTTCTTACCTTTGCTCTTGACTCTAGGAAAGACATGGTTATTGCAAGGTGGAGTAGTATATGTTATATTGCCTTTTCCCACATCGATAACGGCGCCAAGGAGCTTCAGAATGGATCTTCCAAGTGTGATTTGTCCTTTTCCTACACATTCAATAACAAGATAATCAGTAGATATCATTCTTCCTAGGATTTTTGTAAAGACTCCTTCAGCTATTCCAAGGGGAGATATGGTGGCATTATTAGTAAGAAAAATTTCTTCTCCTCCCTCAGAAAGCTTCCAAAGGCTCAAAGATTCATAAACATCCTTTGGCATGAGACAAAATTCAGACATAATATCACAACGAGCATGAAAAGTTTCACCACTAATGGTGATTTTTATTGTAGGATACCAACTCGAAGGCTCAGAATTTATAGGCACATAATCAAAATGCTGGCGCAAAGTATTGTAGCAAGAGTTCAAACTAGCAGTGTGAGTCTCAAGAGTATTAAGTCTATTAAAAATGCACACAAGAGAGGAATCAAAATAGGTTGGCATGCTATAAATTGTAATCAACTTTTCAATAATATTGAAGGCTTGATCTCCATCACAATGAAGGAAATCTCCTTCTGCAGTAGCATCCAAAGCATATCTATAACGAAGAGAAAGTCCAAAGTAAAAGCTACTAAGAAGCAAACTCAAAGTCATTTTAGGTTCAGTTTTTCCATGCCATTCATAAATTCTAGACCAAGCTTCTTTAAAGCTTTCCTCATCTTTCTGCTTAAAGGTAAAGATCATGTCCGCGGGGGACATAGTAGTAGCAACTAAACTAGACATGATAAACTAAGAGCAAAGAAATAACAACTACCAAGGATTCTAATTTTTTTGGGTTTTTGATATAAAAAGCAATGCAGGTAAAATAAAATAAAGTAAAGCAAAACAAATAACAAAGTAAAGAATCTGTGTGCGAAGAACTCCCCTCGCAGAAGTCTTCTCTCTTCCCCGGCAACGGCGCCAGAAAAGTAGCTGATGCTTCAGGTGAATGTGGCAACAGACAGTCCTTGTGCGTGGTGATGACCAGCCCGTTGGGAACCCCAAGAGGAAGGTATGATGAGTGCAGCGGCTAGTTTTCCCTCAGTTAAGAAACCAAGGTTTATCGATCAGGAGAAGAGAGACGGTGATGACTGAAGGTGTTTGTGGAACCTGCACACACACAAACAAATACTTTGTCCCCAACTTGCGATGAGGTTGTCAATCTCACCGGTTTGCTTGAAACAAAGGTTATGAGTGTATCGAGTGGAAAACAGTAGTAATATGCGAGTAAAGTAAACAGTGCGGGAAAAGTAAACAGGTGATTGCAATATGATTAAAATAGGACCGGGGTCCACAGTTCACTAGTGGTGTCTCTCCATAGATAAAATAACATGCTGGGTAAACAAATTACAGTTGGGCAATTGATAGAATAAAGATAACGTGATATGTCAAGAAGATCACTATGAGATTCACTCTGGGCATTACAACAAAATACATAGACCGCCATCCAACTGCATCTATGACTAATAATCCACCCTCGGGGATATCAATCCGAACACCCCAAAAGTATTAAGTTGCGAACAACAGATAATTGCATTAAGCAAAGTGTGTAATGTAAACAAAGCATATGCCCTTGAGCATATGAATGTTGTTTTCTCCCTAGTAGCAACAGCACATCTACCACCTTAGAGGTTTCTGTCACTCCCCCAGGTGAAATAGAGACATGAACCCACTATCGAGCATAAATACCCCCTCTTGGAGTCACTAGCAACTACTCGGCCAAGATAGCTACTAACAACGGAGAGCATGCAAGATCATAAACAACATAGAGATAACAAAAGATATAATTCAGTACATCAACTTAATCATAAACACCAATATTCATCGGATCCCAACAAACCAACATCATAGTATTACATAACGGTGATCTCAATCATGTAGGGCAGCTCATGAGATCTAAACATGAAGCACATGGTGGAGAAGACAACCATCTAGCTACTACTATGGACCCATAGTCCAAGGTAGACTACTCACTCATCGCTCCGGAGGCAAGCATGACGATGAAGAAGACCTCCGGTGGCGATTCCCCTCTCCGGCAGGGTGCCGGGAAGAGCTTCTGGACCCTCCCGATCTTCGGGTCGACGGCGGCGGCGGATCGCGATGTATTCTGGAAAACTGATCGAGCCCTTAGGTTTTTCTCGTCAGGGGGTATATATAGGCGAAAGGGCGATGTCAGAGGGGGTCCCACGCCCCCTCACACGTGGGTGGCGCGGCCAGGCCCCTGGCCGCGCCGCCTGTGTGTGTGGGGCCCACGTGGCCCTACTCCTTCTCTCCTTCGGATGTTTGGAAGCTTCCGGGTAAAATATGACTTCAGGAACTTGTTTCGTCCAATTCCGAGAATATTTCCTGTGTATCACTTCTGAAACACAAAAACAGCAGAAAACAGGAAACTGGCACTGTGGCACTTCGTTAATAGGTTAGTTCCGGAGAATGTATAAAAGTACCACTAAGTGTAACGAAACAATAGGCAAATGGTGTAAAACAAGCATGGAGCATCAAAAATTATAGATACGTTTGAGACGTATCAAGCATCCCCAAGCTTAACTCCTGCTCGTCCTCGAGTAGGTAAGTGATAACAAAGAATAATTTTTGAGGTGACATGCACCTACACAATCTTGATCATATATGCAAGCATTGGTGAGCTGGGATCAATAGAACTTAAAACATGGGCATGAAAGATATAATCATGACAATAAGAACTTAGCAACCATGTTGTAAACATGCAAATGAACACAAACAAAAGATCATGATAATGAAACAATGAAAGTCAAACGTGTGTTCAAATCATAAGGAAAAACATACAAAAGGTTTTCAGCTTGTCCTTCAAAGAGAGCAAAACATAAATGCATAGGACACCTCAAAGTTTAAGAGGGCGACTAGATACAAATAATTTAAGAACAAGTGAAACCAACAATATGAGTCAATCAATGAACCTTGGGACAATGCATATCACACTAAGAATGACAACTATGCTCTCTTAATGGTGCATAAATAAAGAAGGTGGTGACTCAACATAAAAGTAAAAGAAAGGCCCTTCGCAGAGGGAAGCAGTGATTGCAAGTTTTATAACCTTCAAAAATTATGGTACTTACCGGCTTTGAGCTCTCATTGCCCCCATCATAAGCATCTTGAATGGTTAAAGTTAATGCGAGAACAATTATGACGCATATGCTTGACAAATCATAAGTTGAAAACCTTGTGTCCCGTGAATACGAGTACCCAAACCATGCTAATTTACTTAGAGTCCCAAGCAAGGCTCTTGTCATTGTAAGTATATGCATATCATTGAGAACCGCCAATGGGGTACCTCCGTGCCCGATGACATGGAACAAGCCCACACCAAAATGACAGGACAAGCAGACAATGAACACCTCGACATCTCTTTTATTTGCTATATTGTTTAGCTTTTTATTGTGAGATGCGTCGTCGAATGTTCACCATGGGTATGCTGCAAATTTCCACCATGAATTATGCATGGCTTAGATTGGCGGCCCGGCGTTTCCCTAACACATATAAAAACTCCATGATCCCTACAAGATTCCCAATTCATTTCACACAGCGGGCATCCATAAACAAAAGATCACGATATCAACTCAAAAAGAAGTGCAATGTTGAAAGCTTGCCCCATGACAGCATGGCTGGGCTAGAATCCAACTTACAACTTGCAAGCATAACAACTCAACATAAAAGACCACAATGTCAAATTTTTAAGAACAGGAAAAAGTAAAGTGTGCCTTACGGTTCGTGAGAGCTTTACTAACCGAGTTTCGCATAACACTGGTAAGAGTTTAATTTGAAGAGAATATAAAAGCAAGTCAAATTTACTTGGAATAGCAAATTGCTAGTAGGTATGTATGGTGGACACAATGGAAAACTTTGGTTTTTAGGAGTTGGATGCACGAGTAGAGCTCATACTCAGTACAAGATGAGGGCTAGCAAAAGACTGGGAGCGACCAACTAAGAGAGCAATAATGGCCATAATCATGCAAAGCGACAAAGCGACATTAAAAGAAGCATACGATGGCATCAAAAGTCAAAAACTAAATGATCATGAAGGCTAATGGCGACTTTGGAAGAGTCTAACATGTGTGAGCATGCGCCAAGTCAACCCAAATAAAGCATCAAGGAGAAAACCAAAATAATGCTTCCATACAATAAAAACAACGCATGATTTTTTCAAAGGCTCATTAAGCAATCTCAGTTATTTGAGACAAGTCATGCTACAGCAAAACCACTAAACATACTATCAAAAAGACATCAAGCATGACATGAAAAAGCCTAAGCCGCAGTCTACACAAGCTCCTTCTTGTACCACTATTTTGCACAAAGCTTTTTCTCTTTTCCAACACCATTTGAAATTTTTATAAACACCTCTTTTGATGAAAACCAATGAAGATCAGAGGCAAAAATACACCTTGATGAAAAGATATGACAAGATCTGAACGCATATCAAGGCGAAAACGAAAACCAAAAGCAGTAGCAGAAAAAGTAGAACGCTCGATTTTTAATAAGAGTGAAAACTAGAGCGTTCTTTGCGAATGAAAACGAGTACATCTCCTCCAAAGGAAATTTGTTGGGGTCCAACCATTTATTGCAGCAAACAAACAAACTAAACCAACTAAGAAAGCTAATACAACTGACGCTCCAAGAAAAACACATAGTGCATGAAGCAATAAAAATATAGTGTTTTGAAAGGTGACCTGATTTTTGCCGATGAAGAAGGGGTGCCTCGGGGGCATCCCCAAGCTTTGACGCTTGTACTTCTTGGATATTTCTTGGGGTGATGCATGGGCATCCCCAAGCTTGAGCTTTTGTCCATTCTTCAACTCATCTCATCATTCTCCAATCCCTACACTTGAAAACTTCCTTCATACAAAACTAAACACAATTCTATTAGCAACATTAGTGCAAGCATAAAATATATTCAACCTCTTTTAGCTTCAGGTTTCAACCCAAAACCACCACATATAAAGTATATACTACTGTAGCAACTTCCACAAGAGTTCCATGATCAAAAAGAACTCAAAAGAAAGCGATAAAGTGGCAAAAACAAATATTGGCAGAAATCTGTCAAAACTGGACAGCTGATAATGGACGAATTTTTGAGGGATTTTCCGTTGCTCAAATCAAAAAGTGTTCAACTAAGAAAAGTTTGGATATAACCTGGGGCATATGCACAAGAAATCGCAGGTCCAAAAGATAAACAGAGAATTTTCACGAATTTTTACGGTGCAGCACCGAAAACAGTTTCAGGACAGCAATAACCCCAAATCTTTACCTCACTCAAATTAGAGGCTTCTCTTGGCACAAAAACGAAATAAACAAGATAAGGAGCGGTCATTACAGTAGTAATGACTTCCAAGACTCAAATAAAAGAAAAAGTACTGAAAAGTAAACAATGGGTTATCTCCCAAGAGTGCTTTTCTTTAACGCCTTTGAGCTAGGCGCAGAAAATTGCGAATCAAGTAATATCAAGTGATGAAGTGCTAGGGTCAGCACGTGCCTTACGTCTCCCTTTCTTACCTTTGCTCTTGACTCTAGGAAAGACATGGTTATTGCAAGGTGGAGTAGTATATGTTATATTGCCTTTTCCCACATCGATAACGGCGCCAAGGAGCTTCAGAATGGATCTTCCAAGTGTGATTTGTCCTTTTCCTACACATTCAATAACAAGATAATCAGTAGATATCATTCTTCCTAGGATTTTTGTAAAGACTCCTTCAGCTATTCCAAGGGGAGATATGGTGGCATTATTAGTAAGAAAAATTTCTTCTCCTCCCTCAGAAAGCTTCCAAAGGCTCAAAGATTCATAAACATCCTTTGGCATGAGACAAAATTCAGACATAATATCACAACGAGCATGAAAAGTTTCACCACTAATGGTGATTTTTATTGTAGGATACCAACTCGAAGGCTCAGAATTTATAGGCACATAATCAAAATGCTGGCGCAAAGTATTGTAGCAAGAGTTCAAACTAGCAGTGTGAGTCTCAAGAGTATTAAGTCTATTAAAAATGCACACAAGAGAGGAATCAAAATAGGTTGGCATGCTATAAATTGTAATAAACTTTTCAATAATATTGAAGGCTTGATCTCCATCACAATGAAGGAAATCTCCTTCTGCAGTAGCATCCAAAGCATATCTATAACGAAGAGAAAGTCCAAAGTAAAAGCTACTAAGAAGCAAACTCAAAGTCATTTTAGGTTCAGTTTTTCCATGCCATTCATAAATTCTAGACCAAGCTTCTTTAAAGCTTTCCTCATCTTTCTGCTTAAAGGTAAAGATCATGTCCGCGGGGGACATAGTAGTAGCAACTAAACTAGACATGATAAACTAAGAGCAAAGAAATAACAACTACCAAGGATTCTAATTTTTTTGGGTTTTTGATATAAAAAGCAATGCAGGTAAAATAAAATAAAGTAAAGCAAAACAAATAACAAAGTAAAGAATGTGTGTGCGAAGAACTCCCCTCGCAGAAGTCTTCTCTCTTCCCCAGCAACGGCGCCAGAAAAGTAGCTGATGCTTCAAGTGAATGTGGCAACAGACAGTCCTTGTGCGTGGTGATGACCAGCCCGTTGGGAACCCCAAGAGGAAGGTATGATGAGTGCAGCGGCTAGTTTTCCCTCAGTTAAGAAACCAAGGTTTATCGATCAGGAGAAGAGAGACGGTGACGACTGAAGGTGTTTGTGGAACCTGCACACACACAAACAAATACTTTGTCCCCAACTTGCGATGAGGTTGTCAATCTCACCGGTTTGCTTGAAACAAAGGTTATGAGTGTATCGAGTGGAAAACAGTAGTAATATGCGAGTAAAGTAAACAGTGCGGGAAAAGTAAACAGGTGATTGCAATATGATTAAAATAGGACCGGGGTCCACAGTTCACTAGTGGTGTCTCTCCATAGATAAAATAACATGCTGGGTAAACAAATTATAGTTGGGCAATTGATAGAATAAAGATAACGTGATATGTCAAGAAGATCACTATGAGATTCACTCTGGGCATTACAACAAAATACATAGACCGCCATCCAACTGCATCTATGACTAATAATCCACCCTCGGGGATATCAATCCGAACACCCCAAAAGTATTAAGTTGCGAACAACAGATAATTGCATTAAGCAAAGTGTGTAATGTAAACAAAGCATATGCCCTTGAGCATATGAATGTTGTTTTCTCCCTAGTAGCAACAGCACATCTACCACCTTAGAGGTTTCTGTCACTCCCCCAGGTGAAATAGAGACATGAACCCACTATCAAGCATAAATACCCCCTCTTGGAGTCACTAGCAACTACTCGGCCAAGATAGCTACTAACAACGGAGAGCATGCAAGATCATAAACAACATAGAGATAACAAAAGATATAATTCAGTACAGCAACTTAATCATAAACACCAATATTCATCGGATCCCAACAAACCAACATCATAGTATTACATAACGGTGATCTCAATCATGTAGGGCAGCTCATGAGATCTAAACATGAAGCACATGGTGGAGAAGACAACCATCTAGCTACTGCTATGGACCCATAGTCCAAGGTAGACTACTCACTCATCGCTCCGGAGGCAAGCATGGCGATGAAGAAGACCTCCGGTGGCGATTCCCCTCTCCGGCAGGGTGCCGGGAAGAGCTTCTGGACCCTCCCGATCTTCGGGTCGACGGCGGCGGCGGATCGCGATGTATTCTGGAAAACTGATCGGGCCCTTAGGTTTTTCTCGTCAGGGGGTATATATAGGCGAAAGGGCGATGTCAGAGGGGGTCCCACGCCCCCTCACACGTGGGTGGCGCGGCCAGGCCCCTGGCCGCGCCGCCTATGTGTGTGGGGCCCACGTGGCCCTACTCCTTCTCTCCTTCGGATGTTTGGAAGCTTCCGGGTAAAATATGACTTCAGGAACTTGTTTCGTCCAATTCCGAGAATATTTCCTGTGTATCACTTCTGAAACACAAAAACAGCAGAAAACAGGAAACTGGCACTGTGGCACTTCGTTAATAGGTTAGTTCTGGAGAATGTATAAAAGTACCACTAAGTGTAACGAAACAATAGGCAAATGGTGTAAAACAAGCATGGAGCATCAAAAATTATAGATACGTTTGAGACGTATCAGCTACTGCTAATGCTATCCAAGTTAGAATTGATGAAAATGTTAGGATGCTAGCAGAATTGCATGCCAGGTGGGAAAGAGAAGATGAGATTGCTAGGAAGATGAAGGTATGTACCATTACTACCTCTAATGATGTTGTTCCTAATGCTAGCAATCCTCTTACTTTGATTGGTGTAGAGAAAACTCCCACTCCTAGTGTTAAAAAGCCCAAAACAGCAAAAACGTTTTCTCAAAAGAGTGCTAAATTTTTTCGGAGTGTGGGAGATGATAGCTCTATTTCCTTTAATGATTTTGATGTTGATGGCTGCAATATATCTGAAGTTATTTTGTTCTTGCAAAAGCTTGCTTTGACTCCTAATGCTAGTTCTTTAAATGTTGCTTTTACTAAGCATATTACCAATGCTCTCATGAAAATTAGGGATGAAAAGTTGAAGCAAAAAAGCTTCAATTCCCAAGAAATTAGAAGATGGTTGGGAACCCACCATTGATATGCATGTTAATGGTTTTGATTGCCATGCTTTATGTGATCTAGGTGCTAGTATTTCTATTATGCCTAGAAAGATTTATGACATGCTTGATTTACCACCGCTTGAAAAGTGTTATTATGATGTTCCTATTTCTGATGTTGCTAAGAAGAAACCTTTGGGAAGGATTAATGATGTTCTTATTATGGTTAACAATAACCTTGTTCTCGTTGATTTTCTTGTCATGGATGTTGAATGCAATGCTTCATGTCCTATTATTTTGGGAAGACCCTTTCTTCGAACTGTAGGTGCTATCATTGATATGAGGGAAGGCACCATCAAATATCAATTCCCACTCAAGAAAGGTATGGAACACTTCCCTAGGAAGAGAAAGAAATTGCTTTTTGACTCTATTCTTAGAGCAAATTATGAGCTTGATGCTTCATCACTTGATATTACTTGATTTGCACTTTCTACGCCTAGCTCAAAGGCGTTAAAGAAAAGCACTCTTGGTAGATAACCCAATGTTTTTACTTTCAGTTCTTTTTCTTTTATTTGAGTCTTGGAAGTTATTACTACTGTAATAACCTCTCCTTATCCTTTTTATTTTGTTTTTGTGCCAAGAGAAGCCTCTAATTTGAGTGAGGTAAGATTTGGAGATGTTGTTGTCCTGAAACAGTTTTTGGTGCTGCACCGTAAAATTTCGTGAACATTCTCAGAATATATTTTGGAAATGCAATTTCTTGTGCATATGCCCCAGGTTATATCCAAACTTTCATTAGTTATACACTTTTTGATTTGAGCAACAGAAAACCCTCTAGAAATTCGACCTTTGCCAGCTGTTCTGTTTTGACAGATTTCTGCCAATATTTGTGTTTGCCGCTCGATCGCTTTCTTTTTGAGTTCTTTTGATCACAGAACTTTTGGGGAAGTTGCTACAGTAGTATATGCTTTATATGTGGTGGTTTTGAGTTGAAACCTGAAGCAAAAAGGGTTGATTCAATGTTATGCTTACACTAATGTTGCTAATAGATTTGTGTTTAGTTTTGTATGAAGGAAGTTTTCAAGTGTAGGGATTGGAGAATGATGAGATGAGTTGAAGAATGGACAAAAGCTCAATCTTGGGGATGCTCATGTCACCCCAAGAAATATCCAAGAGGTATAAGCGTCAAAGCTTGGGGATGCCCCCGAGGCACCCCTTCTTCATCGGCAAAAATCAGGTCACCTTTCAACACACTATATTTTTATTGCTTCATGCATTATGCGTTTTTCTTGGAGCGTCAGTTGTTTTTAGTTTTCAGTTTTGTTTTGTTTTGTTTTCTGCAATAAATGGTTGGACCCCAACAAATTTCTTTTGGTGAAGTTGCCTTGCTTTTCATTTGCCAAGAACACTCCGTTTATCACTCTTATCGTTTCAACGAGTGTTCTCTTTTTCTAGAACTGCGTTTAGCTTTCGATTTTCGTCTTGATTTTTATTCATATCTTGTTATATCTTTTTATCAAGGTGTATTTTAACCTCTGGTCCATATTAGTTTTCATCAAAAGAGTTGTTTAAAAAAAGTTTGAATGGTGTTGGAAAAGAGAAAATGCTTTATGCGAAAAAGTGGTACAAAAAGGAGCTTGTGTAGACTGCGGCCTAGGCTTTTGCATGTCGTGCTTGATGTCTTTTTGATAGTATGCTTAGTGGTTATGCTGTAGCATGACTTGTCTCAAATGACTAAGATTGCTTAATGAGCCTTTGAAAAATCATGCGTTGTTTTAATTATTTGGAAGCATTATTTTGGTTTTCTCCTTTGATGCTTTATTTGGGTTCACTTGGCGCATGCTCACACATGTTAGACTCATACAAAGTCGCCATAAGCCTCTATGATCCTTTAGTTTTTGACTTTTGATGCCATTTTATGCTTCTTTTAATGTCGCTTTCTCGCTATGTATGATTATGGCCGTTATTGCTCTCTTAGTTGGTCGCTCCCAGTCTTTTGCTAGCCCTCATTTTGTACTGAGTATGAGCTCTACTCGTGCATCCAACTCCTAAAAACCAAGTTGTTCCAATGTGTCCACCATATATACCTATTAGCAATTTTCTATTCCAAGGTACATTTGACTTGCTTTTATCTATCCTTCAAATTAAACTCTTTTTGGTGTTATGCGAAAATTGGTCAGTAAAGCTCTCACGAACCTGATGGCACACTTTACTTTTCTCGTTCTTAAAAATTTGACATTGTGGCTCTCTTATGTTGAGTTGTTATGCTTGCAAGTTGTAAGTTGGAAATTAGCCCAGCCATGCCATCATGGGGCAAGCTTTCAACATTTGAGTTGATATCGTGATCTTTTGTTTATGGATACTCGCGATGTGAAATAAGTTGGGAATCTTGCAGGATCATGGAGTTTGTATATGTGTTAGAGAAATGCCTGGGCCGCTAATCTAAGCCATGCATAATTCATGGTGGAAATTTACAGCATGCCCATAGTGAACATTCGACGACGCATCTCACAATAAAAAGCTATACCAATGGTAAATAAAAGAGATACCGAGGTGTTCATTGTCTGTTTGTCCTGTCATTTTGATGTGGGCTTGTTCCATGTCATCGAGCACGGAGGTACCCCGTTGGCGGTTCTCGATGATACATGTATACTTACAATGACAAGAGCTTGCTTGGGACTCTAAGTCAAGTAGCATGAGGTTTGGGTATTCGTATTTCACGGGACACGAGGTTTTCAACTTATGATTTGTCAAGCATATGCATCATAAGTGTATTCGCATTAACTTTAACCATTCAAGATGCCTATAATGGGGGCAATGAGAGCTCAAAGCTAGTAAGTACCATAATTTTTGAAAGTTTATAAAACTTGCAATCACTGCTTCCCTCCACGAAGGGCCTTTCTTTTACTTTTTATGTTGAGTCATCACCTTCTATCTTTATGCACCCTCTAAGAGAGCATAGTTGTCATTCTGAGTATAATGTGCATTGTCCCAAAGTTTTCATTGATTGACTCATGATGTTGGTTTCACTTGTTCTTAAATTACTTGTATCTAGTCGTCCTCTTAAACTTGAAGGTGTCCTATGCATTTATGTTTTGCTCTCTCATGAAGGACAAGCTGAAAACCATTTGTATGTTTTTCCATATGATTTGAACACACGTTTGACTTTCATTGTTTCATTTTCATGATCTTTCATTTTCATGTTATAACATGGTTGCTATGTTTCTTCTATCAAGATTATGTCTTTCATGCCCATGTTTTAAGTTCTTTTGATCCCAGCGCACAATGCTTACATAGATGATCAAGATTGTGTAGGTGCATGTCACCTCAAAAATTATTTATTTTGTTATCACTTACCTACTCGAGGACGAGCAGGAGTTAAGCTTGGGGATGCTGATACGTCTCTAACGTATCTATATTTTTTGATGCTCCATGCTTGTTTTTACACCATTTGCTTAGTGTTTCGTTACACTTCGTGGCGTTTTTATGTATTTTCCGGAACTAACCTATTAACGAGATGCCACAGTGCCAGTTCCCTGTTTTTTGCTATTTTTGTGTTTCAAAAAAGTTACACAGGAAATATTCTCGGAATTGGACGAAACAAAAGCCAAACATTCAGAAATTCACCAAAGCTTCCAGAAAACCAAAGAGGAGACGGAGTAGGGCCATGAGGGGCCCACACAACAGGGCGGCGCGGCCCAGGGCTAGGCTGTGCCCCCTATGTGTGTGGCCACCTCGGTCCACTTCTGACGATGCCCCTTCGCCTATAAAGACCCCCCGACGGGAAAAACCTAAATACCCGATCACTTTTCTAGAAACATATCGCGATCCTGCCGGAGAGGGGAATCGCCACCGGAGGTCTTCTTCATCGCCATGCTTTCCTCTGGCGTGATGAGTGAGTAGTCTACCTTGGACTATGGCTCCATAGCAGTAGCTAGTTGGTTGTCTTCTCCACCATGTGCTTCATGTTTAGATCTCGTGAGCTGCTTTACATGATCGAGACTACCTTTATGTAATTCTACATGTTGTGTTTGTTGGGATCCGATGAATATTGGTGTTATGATTGAGTTGATGTGCTGAATATTATCTTATGTTATCTCTATGTTGTTTATGATCTTGCATGCTCTCCGTTGTTAGTAGCTATCTTGGCCGAGTAGATACTAGTGACTCCAAGAGGGGGTATTTATGCTCGATAGTTGGGTTCATGCCTCTATTTAATCTGGGGGAGTGACAGAAACCTCTAAGGTTGTAGATGTGTTGTTGCCACTAGGGAGAAAACAACATTCATATACTCAAGGGCATATGCTTTGTTTACATTACACACTTTGCTTAATGCAGTTATCTGTTGTTCGCAACTTAATACTTGTGGAGTTCTCGGATTGATTCGCCACAAGTGGATTATTAGACATAGATGCCATTGGATGGCGGTCTATGTATCTTGTTGTAATGCCCAGAGTAAATCTCATAGTGATCTTCTCGACATATGCACGTTGTCTTTATTCTATCAATTGCCCAACTATAATTTGTTTACCTAGCATGTGTTATTTTATCTTATGGAGAGACACCACTAGTGAACTGTGGATCCCGGTCCTATTTCCATTATATTGCTATCACCTGTTTACTTTACTCGCACTGTTTACTTTACTCGCATACTACTATTGCTTTCCACTCGATACGCTCATACCCTTTGTTTCAAGCAAACCGGTGAGATTGACAACCTCATCGTAAGTTGGGAATAAAGTATTTGGTTGTGTTGTGTGCAGGTTCCACGTTGCTACTAGTTGAAGACGCGCTAACAAGAAATCATTAACGGCGCCCTTGTTGGAGTGTCACTAGGCTAGCAAGCATCACCTTCTCAAGTTTGGCTTTTTCCTACTGGATCGACAAACCTTGGTTTCTTACTGTGGGAAAAACTTGCTGCTATATTCATCAAACCTTCTCTTGGGGTTTCCCAACTGGCCGGTTATTTACCGCGCCATCAATAGCAATCACCTCACTACGCATATCTCACGCTCAAAATCCTAGGACCCAAAGGAACAATCACGGTACAAGGCAGCTTTGAAGTATCCAACACTTGTGACAAAGAATTCAATAGGCTAGCACAAACTTTCAGCATGACAACAAAATACGCAAGACTGAAAGGCGAAACCGACCACAACGTGCTACCCGACGTCGGACGATCCCTGCCAAATCAGGCTTTCGATACAACTCAAGACTCAAAGAAAATACAGGTCCACCCCACGGACCCGAGCAAAACCACCTCCATA
Source organism: Dactylis glomerata (assembly GCA_007115705.1). Lineage (NCBI taxonomy): Eukaryota > Viridiplantae > Streptophyta > Magnoliopsida > Poales > Poaceae > Dactylis > Dactylis glomerata. The sequence continues at coordinate 1,338,296 of QXEO01001637.1, read as the reverse complement.
GCAATAAACTTGGATCCCGCATAGGAAAGCGCGCTCGTCAAGTTCCTCCGTGAGCGCTGAGAAATCTTCGCCTGTCATCCTTCAGACATGCCAGGGGTTCCCAGGAAACTCGTCGAGCACGCACTAAATGTGGATCCTAAAGCAAAGCCAGTCAAGCAACCACTGCCATGATTTGATGAACCCAAAAGGAAAGCAATAGCATTCGAGCTACACAGGCTAGAAAACGCCGGGTTCATCCGAGAAATCAAGTCATCAACCTGGGTATCTAATCCAGTCATTGTACCCAAGAAAAACACGGACATACAAAGAGTGTGCGTCGACTACACATCTCTTAACAAGCATTGTCCAAAGGATCCCTTCCCTCTACCTTGCATTGATCAGATAATAGACTCAACAGCGGGGTGCACAAGGCTTTCCTTCCTAGATGCATATTCTGGTTATAACCAGATCAAACTAAAAAAAGAAGACGAGGAAAAGATAGCTTTCATCACACCATATGGCGTGTTCTGTTATCAAGTCATGCCCTTCGGCTTAAAAAACGTAGGAGCAACCTATCAGAGGATGATGCAAAACTGCCTCGAAAGCCAAATAGGGCGCAACATCCAAGTCTACATCGACGACGTGGTCATCACCACAAGAAAAGAAGAGTCCCTGATCAGTGACTTGGCAGAAACTTTTGACAATCTAAACAGGTACAAACTTAAGCTCAACCCAACAAAATGTTCTTTCGGCGTATCAGCAGGACAACTCCTGGGGTTCCTAGTATCGGCAAGAGGGATAGAGGCAAACCCAGAGAAGATTCAAGCAATCCTAACAATGGGGAAACCAACAAAACTGCACGACGTACAGAAGCTTGCAGGACGCGTCGCGGCATTAAGTCGATTTGTTGCTCGATTGGGAGAAAAAGCACTCCCTTTCTATGCACTCATGAAAAAGTCAGATGACAAATTCGAATGGACAGAAGAGGCAGACGTAGCTTTCGCGCAGTTGAAAAAAGTGCTCTCCACACCACCAGTGTTGGTCGCACCAAATGAAAAAGAGCCACTACTACTGTACATCGCAGCAACACAACAAGTGGTGAGTACAGTATTGGTAGTCGAAAGAAGTGAAGAGGGAAAAGCTCACGGTGTCCAAAGGCTAGTATATTTCGTCAGCGAAGTACTATCTCCAACAAAACAGAGGTACCCGCACTATCAAAAGCTCGCATATAGTGTATTCACAACAGCACGAAAACTACGGCAATATTTCGCGGTGCACCCAATTATAGTGGTTAACGAAGCACCACTATCCAATATATTGAACAACCCTTCAGCAATAGGACGTGTCTCCTTATGGGGAATTGAGTTATCACCCATGGACATCACGTATGAAAAGCGAAAGGCGATCAAATCACAAGTTTTACCAGACTTCACAGCAGAGTGGCTAGAGTTACAAAACACAGGATCGCCAGATCTATCGAGTGTATGGACAATGTACTTCGACGGTTCAAAAAGAATCCAAGGCGCAGGAGCAGGAGTGGTCCTGATATCACCACAAGGCGACAAGTTGATGTATGTGTTAAGGATGAGTTTTCCCCAAGCTTCTAATAATGAAGCTGAATACGAGGCGCTGCTCCATGGAATGAAAATGGCCAAAGCATGCGGAGCAACTCGACTGAAAATATTTGGAGACTCGAATCTCGTCGTCCAACAAGTAATGAACAAGTGCGACGCCATCAACGACAATATGATAGCATACAGAAACTTATACTATTATCTAGAGGGAACATTCGATGGATGCGAAGTTTCGCATGTTAGCAGAGCCAGTAACGAGGAAGCCGACAATCTAGCAAACATCGGGTCCCAGTGCTTACCCATACTGCAAGGAGTCTTTTGGGAAGAAATCATGGAAAGATCAATAAAGAGCAGCAAAACTTCGGCTACAGAGGAACAAGGCCAGCACCAAGCAACAGGCTCGGGGGCTGGAAAAGCAAGCACAGCAGACTCAGAAGAAGTCATGATGATTGAAGAAACCTGGATGCAGCCATATTTGGCATACATGATAAACAAAGCACTACCCGACGACATAGTAGAAGCAAAGAGGATAATATGATGATCCAAGGCTTTCGTCGTGTTACAAGGAAAATTATACACGAAAAGTATAACAGACGTCTTGCAACAATGCGTCACTCCTCAAGAAGGGCAAGAAATCTTATGGGACATCCACGCAGGAGTATGTGGACATCACGCTAGCAGCAGAGCCATTGCAGCCAAAGCCTTTCGTGTAGGGTTTTACTGGCTAACAGCCATTGAAGACGCGAAAGATATAGTGAGGAAGTGCGAGGCTTGTCAACGTTTCGCATCTCGACTACACGCGCCAGCAGCAGATTTTCAACCAATACCACTATCCTGGCCCTTCACGCAATGGGGTCTCGATATGGTAGGAAAATTGCACAAATCTTGGCCAGGAGGGCATGTTTACATGTTGGTGGCAGTCGACAAATTTACCAAGTAGGTTGAAGCAGCCCCTGTAACAACCCAAGATTCTACAGCTGCAATCAACTTCATCAAGTCTATAGTCTTTTGCTTCGGAGTACCACACAGCATCATCACAGATAATGGGACAAACTTCACATCGAAGGAGTTCAAGAATTACTGTGAAAGTTTGAAATTTGCATCTGTAGCGCATCCAAAAACAAATGGGCAAGTCGAGAAAGCCAATGACTTAATATGCAACGGGATAAAGAAAAGGCTGTTAGCACACCTCGAGAAAGCCAAACACGCTTGGGTAGATGAGCTACCCTCGGTACTATGGAGTCTCCGAACTACACCTAACGCAGCTACTCAAGAAACACCCTTCTTTCTGGTCTATGGCACAGAAGTCGTGCTTCCAGTCGAGATCACCCATGAAGCTCCAAGAATCGCGGCGTATGATGAGACAACTTCCACAGAAGCACTTCAGGATGATGTCGACGCACTCGACGAGGCAAGAGATGTAGTACTCGCTAGAGCCACTCAATATCAGCAAAATCTATGAAACTACCACAGTAGTCGAGTTCATCCACGATCTTTCGTGGTGGGAGATCTAGTCTTACGACTGAAGCAAGATGGTCATGGAAAATTGGAGTCCCCATGGGTGGGACCTTACATTGTGACAGAAGTAATACCAGGAGGAGCTTATCGACTATGAGACAAGAAAACAGGAAAAGACGAGAGCAACCCGTGGAATGCAGAGCAACTACGGCGGTTCTACGCGTAGATGACATAAGGCGACAAAGAACTTTCGAGTTATGACCCTCTGAACCCAGAACATGAGGCCACAAGTCGGTTTCTTTGGGTCAACTCGACAATATGTATAAGTATTTTACTTTCCACTCGGGGGGCTCAGACCCTCGAGTCGTACGAAATAAAATTAATAAGTTATTGAGATTGGTGATTATCTGAGACATACTACTAGGTTGTTCGCAACCCGATATTTGGTAAAAATACGCACGGTTCAAAGGAACCCGATAATACATTAAGTGCATACCTCGGAACGACGATCTGTTCCCATGGTCTATTAATAAAGCAGGCATAAAATATAATCCAACACGACTACTTATTACAGATAGTGCTACGTGTGGTAGTGTATAGTTGACGTGGGAGCAGACTGTCCTTGTGCGTGGTGAATAACCAGCCCGTTGGGAACCCCAAGAGGAAGGTATGATGAGTGTAGCAGCAAGTTTTCCCTCAGTTTAAGAAACCAAGGTTTATCGAATAGGAGAAGAGAGACAATGACGACTGAAGGTGTCGCGGAACCTGCACACACACAAACAAATACTTTGTTCCCAACTTGCGATGAGGTTGTCAATCTCACCGGTTTGCTTGAAACAAAGGTTATGAGTGTATCGAGTGGAAAACAATATAGTATGCGAGTAAAGTAAACAGTACGAGTAAAGTAAACAGGTGATAGCAATATGATAGAAATAGGACCGGGGTCCACAGTTTACTAGTGGTGTCTCTCCATAAATAAAATAACACATGCTGGGTAAACAAATTACAGTTGGGCAATTGATAGAATAAAGATAACGTGATATGTCAAGAAGATCACTATGAGATTTACTCTGGGCATTACAACAAAATACATAGACCGCCATCCAACTGCATCTATGACTAATAATCCACCCCCAGGGATATCAATCCGAACACCCTAGAAGTATTAAGTTGCGAACAACAGATAATTGCATTAAGCAAAGTGTGTAATGTAAACAAAGCATATGCCCTTGAGCATATGAATGTTGTTTTCTCCCTAGTAGCAACAGCACATCTACCACCTTAGAGGTTTCTGTCACTCCCCCAGGTGAAATAGAGGCATGAACCCACTATCGAGCATAAATACCCCCTCTTGGAGTCACTAGCAACTACTCGGCCAAGATAGCTACTAACAACGGAGAGCATGCAAGATCATAAACAACATAAAGATAACAAAAGATATAATTCAGTACAGCAACTTAATCATAAACACCAATATTCATCGGATCCCAACAAACCAAACATGTAGAATTACATAACGGTGATCTCAATCATGTATGGCAGCTCATGAGATCTAAACATGAAGCACATAGTGGAGAAGACAACCATCTAGCTACTGCTATGGACCCATAGTCCAAGGTAGACTACTCACTCATCGCTCCGGAGGCAAGCATGGCGATGAAGAAGACCTCCGGTGGCGATTCCCCTCTCCGGCAGGGTGCCGGGAAGAGCTTCTGGACCCTCCCGATCTTCGGGTCGACGGCGGCGGCGGATCACGATGTGTTCTGGAAAACTGATCGGGTACTTAGGTTTTTCTCGTCGGGGGGTCTTTATAGGCGAAGGGACGTTGTCAGAGGAGGGGCCAGGCGCCCTCACACGGGGGTGGCGCGGGCCAGGGCCTGGCCGCGCCGCCCCTGTGTGTGGGGCCCTGGTGGCCCCCCTCCTACTTCTCTTCGGATCTCTGGAAGTTTCCGGGTAAAATAAGACTTCAGGAACTTGTTTCGTCCAATTCTGAGAATATTTCCTGTGTATCACTCTGAAACACAAAAATAGCAGAAAACAGGGAACTGGCACTGTGGCACTTCGTTAATAGGTTAGTTCCGGAAAATGCATAAAAATGCCACTAAGTGTAACGAAACAATAGGCAAATGGTGCAAAAACAAGCATGGAGCATCAAAAATTATAGATACGTTTGAGACGTATCAAGCATCCCCAAGCTTAACTCCTGCTCGTCCTCGAGTAGGTAAGTGATAACAAAAGAATAATTTTTGAGGTGACATGCACCTACACAATCTTGATCATATATGTAAGCATTGGTGAGCTGGGATCAATAGAACTTAAAACATGGGCATGAAGATATAATCATGACAATAAGAACTTAGCAACCATGTTGTAAACATGCAAATGAACACAAACAAAAGATCATGAAAATGAAACAATGAAAGTCAAACGTGTGTTCAAATCATAAGGAAAAACATACAAATGGTTTTCAGCTTGTCCTTCAAAGAGAGCAAAACATAAATGCATAGGACACCTTCAAGTTTAAGAGGGCGACTAGATACAAATAATTTAAGAACAAGTGAAACCAACAATATGAATCAATCAATGAACTTTGGGACAATGCATATCACACTAAGAATGACAACTATGCTCTCTTAATGGTGCATAAATAAAGAAGGTGGTGACTCAACATAAAAGTAAAAGAAAGACCCTTCGCAGAGGGAAGCAGTGATTGCAAGTTTTATAACCTTCAAAAATTATGGTACTTACCGGCTTTGAGCTCTCATTGCCCCCATCATAAGCATCTTGAATGGTTAAAGTTAATGCGAGAACAATTATGATGCATATGCTTGACAAATCATAAGTTTAAAACCTCGTGCCCCGTGAATACGAGTACCCAAACCTCATGCTACTTTACTTAGAGTCCCAAGCAAGGCTCTTGTCATTGTAAGTATATGCATATCATTGAGAACCGCCAATGGGGTACCTCCGTGCCCGATGACATGGAACAAGCCCACACCAAAATGACAGGACAAGCAGACAATGAACACCTCGACATCTCTTTTATTTGCTATATTGTTTAGCTTTTTATTATGAGATGCGTCGTCGAATGTTCACCATGGGTATGCTGCAAATTTCCACCATGAATTATGCATGGCTTAGATTGGCGGCCCGGCGTTTCCCTAACACATATACAAACTCCATGATCCCTACAAGATTCCTAATTCATTTCACACCGCGGGCATCCATAAATAAAAGATCACGATATCAACTCAATTAAGAAGTGCAATATTGAAAGCTTGCCCCATGACAGCATGGCTAGGCTAGAATCCAACTTACAACTTACAAGCATAACAACTCAACATAAGAGACCACAATGTCAAAATTTTAAGAACAGGAAAAAGTAAAGTGTGCCTTCCGGTTCGTGAGAGCTTTACTGACCGAATTTCGCATAACACTGGTAAGAGTTTAATTTGAAGAGAAAATAAAAGCAAGTCAAATTTACTTGGAATAGCAAATTGCTAGTAGGTATGTATGGTGGACACTTTGGAAAACTTGGCTTTTAGGAGTTGGATGCACGAGTAGAGCTCATACTCAGTACAAGGCGAGGGCTAGCAAAAGACTGGGAGCGACCAACTAAGAGAGCAATAATGGCCATAATCATGCAAAGCGACAAAGCGACATTAAAAGAAGCATATGATGGCATCAAAAGTCAAAAACTAAATGATCATGAAGGCTATTGGTGACTTTGTAAGAGTCTAACATGTGTGAGCATTAGCCAAGTCAACCCAAATAAAGCATCAAGGAGAAAACCAAAATAATGCTTCCATACAATAAAAACAACGCATGATTTTTTTCAAAGGCTCATTAAGCAATCTCAGTTATTTGAGATAAGTCATGCTACAGCAAAACCACTAAGCATACTATCAAAAAGACATCAAGCATGACATGAAAAATCCTAAGCCGCAGTCTACACAAGCTCCTTCTTGTACCACTATTTTGCACAAAGCTTTTTCTCTTTTCCAACACCATTTAAAATTTTTAAAGACACCTCTTTTGATGAAAACTAATAAAGATCAGAGGAAAAAATACACCTTGATGAAAAGATATGACAAGATCTGAATGCAAATCAAGGCAAAAACGAAAACCAAAAGCAGTAGCAGAAAAAGGAGAACACTCGATAAACGATAAGAGTGAAAAACTGAGTGTTCTTTGCAAATGAAAACGAGTACATCTCCAAAAGAAAATTTGTTGGGGTACAACCATTTATTGCAGCAAACAAACAACCTAAACCAACTAAGAAAACTAAAACAACTGACGCTCCAAGAAAAACACATAGTGCATGAAGCAATAAAAATATAGTGTTTTGAAAGGTGACCTGATTTTTGCCGATGAAGAAGGCGTGCCTCGGGGGCATCCCCAAGCTTTGACGCTTGTAATTCTTGGATATTTATTGGGGTGATGCATGGGCATCCCCAAGCTTGAGCTTTTGTCCATTCTTCAACTCATCTCATCATTCTCCAATCCCTACACTTGAAAACTTCCTTCATACAAAACTAAACACAATTCTATTAGCAACATTAGTGTAAGCATAACATATAATCAATCCTCTATTTGCTTCAGGTTTCAACTCAAAACCACCACATATATAGCAGATACTACTGTAGCAACCTCCCCAAAAGTTCCGTGATCAAAAGAACTCAAAAGAAAGCGATAAAGTGGCAAACACAAATATTGACAGAAATCTGTCAAAACTGAACAGCTGACAAAGGTCGAATTTTTGAGGGATTTTCTGTTGCTCAAATCAAAAAGTGTTCAACTAATAAAAGTTTGGATATAACCTGGGGCATATGCACAAGAAATCGCAGGTCCAAAAGATAAACAGAGAATTTTCACGAATTTTTACAGTGCAGCACCAAAAACAGTTTCAGGACAGCAACATCCCCAAATCTTTACCTCACTCAAATTAGAGGCTTCTCTTGGCACAAAAACGAAATAAACAAGATAAGGAGCGGTCATTACAGTAGTAATGACTTCCAAGACTCAAATAAAAGAAAAAGTACTGAAAATAAAACATTGGGTTATCTCCCAAGAGTGCTTTTCTTTAACGCCTTTGAGCTAGGCGCAGAAAATTGCGAATCAAGTAATATCAAGAGATGAAGTGCTAGTTACCTCAGTAGGCTCTTTGAAGGATCCCGAAGATGATTCAACCTGCAAGTCACCCTTAGTGGAACTAAGAGTCTTAAGAACATGTTGAGATTTAAGCGCAGAAACCTTGGGAACATACATAAATTTTTGCTCTTTTCCAACAAACACTTTCTCCCTCTTAAATTTAAGAGAAGAGAAGATTATGCTAAGAGTTTCCATAGACTCCTCTAGTTTACCAATCCTTAAGTTTTGATTGTCATGAGTAGTGCTAGCCTCTAAAATGGTAATTCTCTTACCGATGTTTTCTATTAATTCATTAACTCGGCTAGCATTTTCTAGGATACTTGGCAAACTTTTCTCTAAAGAGTTGAGCTTTTCTACCACCTCCTCCAGGGTGGTCTCAGTTTTAGCAACATGAATAGGTGGTATTCCCACTAAACTTTCAATTATAGTGCATGCTTCTCCAGCGGGAGTACCCAGAAAATTACCTCCTGTAAGAGTATCAAGAACATACCTATTCCAACTGGATATACCAACATAAAAATTTCTAAGGAGGATCGTGGTAGAGTGCTTTTTGGTACACCTATGATGAGCATTGTTAATACGGTACCAAGCATCTTTTAAACTTTCTCCCCCTTGCTGCTTAAAACTACGAACTTCTACTTCAGGATTACTCATTTTAACAAAACTAAAAGCAGATAAGTAAAAACAACTACCAAGGATTCTAATTTTTTTTGGGTTTTTGATAAAGAGCAATGCAGGTAAAATAAATAAAGTAAAGCAAAACAATAACAAAGTAAAGAATGTGTGTGCGAAGAACTTCCCTCGCAGAAGTCTTCTCTCTTCCCCGGCAACGGCGCCAGAAAAGTGGCTTGATGGCGAGTTGTCGAGGGAGATTATTCTTCTTTGTTCCCCGGCAACGGCGCCAGAAAAGTGGCTGCTACGTGTGGTAGTGTATAGTTGACGTGGGAGCAGACTGTCCTTGTGTGTGGTGAATAACCAGCCCGTTGGGAACCCCAAGAGGAAGGTATGATGAGTGTAGCAGCAAGTTTTCCCTCAGTTTAAGAAACCAAGGTTTATCGAACAGGAGAAGAGAGACAATGACGACTGAAGGTGTCGCGGAACCTGCACACACACAAACAAATACTTTGTTCCCAACTTGCGATGAGGTTGTCAATCTCACCGGTTTGCTTGAAACAAAGGTTATGAGTGTATCGAGTGGAAAACAATATAGTATGCGAGTAAAGTAAACAGTACGAGTAAAGTAAATAGGTGATAGCAATATGATAGAAATAGGACAGGGGTCCACAGTTCACTAGTGGTGTCTCTCCATAAATAAAATAACACATGCTGGGTAAACAAATTACACTTGGGCAATTGATAGAATAAAGATAACGTGATATGTCAAGAAGATCACTATGAGATTTACTCTGGGCATTACAACAAAATACATAGACCGCCATCCAACTGCATCTATGACTAATAATCCACCCCCGGGGATATCAATCCGAACACCCTAGAAGTATTAAGTTGCGAACAACAGATAATTGCATTAAGCAAAGTGTGTAATGTAAACAAAGCATATGCCCTTGAGCATATGAATGTTGTTTTCTCCCTAGTAGCAACAGCACATCTACCACCTTAGAGGTTTCTGTCACTCCCCCAGGTGAAATAGAGGCATGAACCCACTATCGAGCATAAATACCCCCTCTTGGAGTCACTAGCAACTACTCGGCCAAGATAGCTACTAACAACGGAGAGCATGCAAGATCATAAACAACATAGAGATAACAAAAGATATAATTCAGTACAGCAACTTAATCATAAACACCAATATTCATCGGATCCCAACAAACCAAACATGTAGAATTACATAACGGTGATCTCAATCATGTATGGCAGCTCATGAGATCTAAACATGAAGCACATAGTGGAGAAGACAACCATCTAGCTACTGCTATGGACCCATAGTCCAAGGTAGACTACTCACTCATCGCTCCGGAGGCAAGCATGGCGATGAAGAAGACCTCCGGTGGCGATTCCCCTCTCCGGCAGGGTGCCAGGAAGAGCTTCTGGACCCTCCCGATCTTCGGGTCGACGGCGGCGGCGGATCGCGATGTGTTCTGGAAAACTGATCGGGTACTTAGGTTTTTCTCATCGGGGGGTCTTTATAGGCGAAGGGACGTTGTCAGAGGAGGGGCCAGGCGCCCTCACATGGGGGTGGCGCGGGCCAGGGCCTGGCCGCGCCGCCCCTGTGTGTGGGGCCCTGGTGGCCCCCCCCCCTCCTACTTCTCTTCGGATCTCTGGAAGCTTCCGGGTAAAATAAGACTTCAGGAACTTGTTTCGTCCAATTCCGAGAATATTTTCTGTGTATCACTCTGAAACACAAAAATAGCAGAAAACAGGGAACTGGCACTGTGGCACTTCGTTAATAGGTTAGTTCCGGAAAATGCATAAAAATGCCACTAAGTGTAACAAAACAATAGGCAAATGGTGTAAAAACAAGCATGGAGCATCAAAAATTATAGATACGTTTGAGACGTATCAGATAGCACGAGAAAGGACAACTAGGAAAAGAGATTACATAAAGGGAGAATCTAGTGAAAGTGCACTTCAGATTCGTACTCCTTCTGGCACTGAGTACAGTCATAGATCCTCACGTCAAACTTTTACGTACCGATGTGGAAGTCAAAAGTCATAAAGAAACCTTGGTGGATGTCATAGTCCTCTGCAAACTGCGACCAACCGCCCTTGAAATATATCTCGCCGGCCCCGTCGTACCAGACCTCCACTTCATAGGGAGTTCCTCCCCCAGAGTGCTCATGAAGAACCGCTTCCCGCAGCTCTCGCCCGTCCATAAACTTGGTAAACTTCAATGGCACCCGCTGAATCTCGCAGCACTGAGCGCCGGCAATGCAGAAGAAGGAGTACACTTTGGGCGGAGGAGGAGAAGCATTATGAGAAGGAGCGCTTGAACCTGGTGCAGCAGATGAAACCTTGTACTTATTCTTGCTTCCCACCGGGCGGCCGGGGCAATTCTTCGTCGGAGCAGATGACGAGGCTACCACAGCTGGGATGGTAGGCTTGTTCTTACTGCCGCGAGGGCAGCCGCGACCACGTTTCTCCACCGGGGCGCCGATATTCAGACGTGATCCACCTGCATCAGCCATGGAGACAAGTGTTGGGAAGGAAAAACCCTAGATGCGATGAGAAAGAGGAAGATGGTGCAGCGGAGGAAGAAACTAATGAATGAATTAGGGTTTTTTACCCTCGCCAAATGTGCTTTATTTATAAGTACACACTAATGGGCCCTTGCAGATGATAAAGAAGCATCAACGTATCAAGAAAAGTGATACGTACAAAAAAGAGAGGAAAAAAAGAGGCAGGGAAAGTATCTATCAAGAAGCACAGCGTACCTCGTCTTGGACTCGGGGGCTTACATCATAAATAAAGAAGAGAAGAATTATTAAGTGCGAATTATATTGAAAAATATCGCAAGAGATAGTATATAGAACAGGTATATCTACAATTTTGAGCCTATACCCGAAAAAAATTCGGCTATAGCCTCGGGGGCTACTCCCATCGGGAGCGCTGTCGCGCACCCGATAAAAAGAATTCGACAGAAGAAAGATAGGAAATTGAAGCCAATGATAAAGAACCAGCTGGTGGACAAGTGGTTTCGGCGTAATCGGCTACATTTTGTTAACAATGAACTTTGACTACATTGTCGACAAAATAAAGATCGATTACTCCCATCGGGAGCTATTCATGAAAATTAAAAAGGGTAACTCGAAAATTTTGTGTGTTGAAACAGTCAAACAAGGCTGCCACATATGATTCTCGAGTTGCGTCATCGCGACAAAACTTGAATGCCATGGTTGAAATATATCATGAAGGTAAGACACCAGGATCCATCCTGTGTGGCCTGGTATACGCACATGGATGTGCTCTGTTGGTACTTATCCGTGTCTACGACGCGAAGAAAATCCTGGTGGACGCACTGGGAACCCTAAGAACCACTGGAATTCATTCTTTGTAAGTCCTAAATGCGGAAAAATAATGGGTTTGACCGGTTTCCTGAATTCAAATCCAAGGGGATTGAATTTGAAATAGGTGACATGTATCCGTTCCGGCAGTTAACTGGCCTCTTGATCCGTCAGAGTTGTCAGGCTTGTTCATCAAAACCCCTTACGAGACATTATAATGAAAAGAGATGCTGAAAGATCAAGTTGAAGATTTAAAGATATGAAGAAGTCAAGTATTGATCAAAGTCGAAGATTTGAAGATCTGAGATTCAACCCGAATCTGCAATTCTGGTAGAATCTCGGGGGCTACTGACAAGGGTATAGATAATAGAGCCCGTCAGTTGAGTACCCCTGAGGCCCGTTAAGCTAAGGCCCAATTATAACGCTAATCGAAATACGAGTTCATGTCGTATATCGATATTGTAATCTGTATCGGATCCCTCCCGATCCTTAAGACCTGGCCACCTATATATAGGGGCCAGGAGAGGACTGTGAGGGACAGATTGAGAGTAAGCAAAAGTTCACCCTACGTTTACTTTCAACACGCACCTTGTTTGACTAATTTTACCTTCGAGTTCATCCGACGCCCTACTCCCCAAATCCTAAGTCCTTCATCTAGGACATTTGTCGAGTTAACCCTCGTCACATACTGACCATCAAATGGTTCACAACTTATATCCGTTTTGTCCAAACTAATTTTAATTTTCTCTTAGAGGAGTAACCCATTGCTTGATGCGGCACGGTGTTGATGTAAATCACCGTCCAGTTAGGAACCCCAAGAGGAAGGTATGATGAGCATAGTAGCAAATTTTCCCTCAGTAAGAAACCAAGGTTCATCAGTCCAGGAAAAAGCCAAAGTCGAGAAGGTGATGCTTGCTAGCCTAGTGACACTCCAGCAAGGGCGCCGTTTACGACACTTGTTGGTGCGTCTTCAACTAGTAGCAACGCAGAACCTGCACACAACACAATCAAGAACTTTGCTCCCAACTTACGATGAGGTTGTTAATCTCACCGGTTTGCTGTAAACAAAGGAATGAGCGTATCAAGTGGAAATCAATAGTAGTATGCAAGAAAGTAAATAGTGCAAGTAAAGTAAACATGTGATAGCAATATAAAGGAAATTGGACCGGGGTCCATAGTTCACTAGTGGTGTCTCTCCATAAGATAAATAATGACATGCTGGGTAAACAAATTACAGTTGGGCAATTGATAGAATAAAGATAACGTGCATATGTCGAGAGGATCACTATGAGATTTACTCTGGGCATTACAACAAGATACATAGACCGCCATCCAACTGCATCTATGACTAATAATCCACCCACGGGGATATCGTCCGAACACCCCACGAGTATTAAGTTGCGAACAACAGATAACTACATTAAGCAAAGTGAGTAATGTAAACAAAGCATATTCCCTTGGACATAAGAATGTTGTTTTCTCCCTAGTGGCAACAACACATCTACAACCTTAGAGGTTTCTGTCACTCCTCCAGATTAAATAGAGGCATGAACCCAACTATCGAGCATAAATACCCCCTCTTGGAGTCACTAGTATCTACTTGGCCAAGATAGCTACTAACAACGGAGAGCATGCAAGATCATAAACAACATAGAGATAACATAAGATAATATTCATCACATCAGCTCAATCATAACACCAATATACATCGGATCCCAACAAACACAACATGTAGAATTACATAACGATGATCTCGATCATGTAAGGCAGCTCACGAGATCTAAACATGAAGCACATGTTGGAGAAGATAACCAACTAGCTACTGCTATGGACCCATAGTCCAAGGTAGACTACTCACTCATCGCGCCGGAGGCAAGCATGGCGATGAAGAAGACCTCCGGTGGTGATTCCCCTCTCTGGCAGGGTGCCGGGAAGAGCTTCTGGACCCTCCTAATCTTGGGTCGACGACGGCGGCGGATCGCGATGTGTTTCTGGAAAATTGATCGGGTACTTAGGTTTTTCCCATCGGGGGGTCTTTATAGGCGAAGGGGCAGCGTTAGAAGTGGACCAGGGCGGTCACACACGTAGGGGGCGCGGCCAGGGGCTTGGCCACGCCGCCCTGTTGTGTGGCTGGCCCGTGGCCCCTCTCCATCGCCTCTTCAGACTTATGGAAGCTTCAATAAATTTCTGGATGTTTGGCTTTTGTTTCGTCCAATTCCGAGAATATTTCCTGTGTAACTTTTCTGAAACACAAAAACAGCAGAAAATAAGGAACTGGCACTATGGCATCTTGTTAATAGGTTAGTTCCGGAAAGTGCATAAAAATGCCACGAAGTGTAACGAAACACTAAGCAAATGGTGTAAAAACAAGCATGGAGCATCAAAAATTATAGATACATTTGAGACGTATCACCCATCTAGTAAGATATGAGCATCCACAGCAGTGAGTTCCAAAAAGGTTTTTCAACTTTTAAAATCAGCAGAAGATTTAGATTTCGTTGACAAACCATGATTAAATGTGTGCATTATCATCGAATCTCTAAGGCCATATTCTTGTTCATAATAGACCCTCTAAATCTTTCCCAAGCATGAACAAGCCATTCATTACTTTGTTGTTTAAATGAAAATATAACCTCTCTATTATAACACATAATGGAAGGTAGCCCAAATGTCTCCATAAAAGCACCTTTATGTTATACCATGAATGGAAAGTTCCTAAAGAAAAATCTAAGAACCAATCAGTGATCTTTCAGCAAGCGAGTAAGGGAACATTTTAATTTTAATTCTCTCATTGCTAACATTATTTAGTTTAATAAAATCACATCGCTTTTCAAAATTTATAAGATGAGCTATCGGATCCTCACCAGGATATTTTTTAAATATTTCCTCATAAATTGCTTTTATGATAGTATGATCAATCTAAAAGGGTTTAGGCATGTCAAATGATGGAGGAAAATTCTTAACACTAAAAGGTCAGTGTGGTCTCTTATCCATTCTCACAAGAGGCGTGTACTACACTATTTTTTTAGATTTTGTGTATATAAGCAAAAACAAAAAAGAAGTAAAAAAACAAAAACAAGAAAAAAAGGAATGCTTTGCAAATCTAAAAGAACGAGAAAACTCACAGTGGTGCAACCTCCCCAAGCTTAGGAAATTGCACGGTGCCAGAAAGAGTGTTGCGGCGTCAGAGAATAGCCTTCGCTTGCGGAAGTTTGCAAGTGTGAATGCTTTCCTTTGCTCCCCGACAACGGTGCCAGAAAATAGTCTTGATAACACTAAGCAATGTGCCACTTCGTTGGGACTCCAAGTGCAGAGTGTTGTAGCAAGAGTAAATTTTCCCCACGAGGGAACTTGGAGTTTATATCAAACTCTCGGAGAACAGTCGAAAAAGCTCTCTTCATTCTCGTCAGACAACCTGCAAAACAATCTCCTTGTATTGCGTCCCCAGCTCCACCGAATGGTTGTCAAGCACAAGGTGTTGAATATAGCGATAGGAGTCGGAGCTGGAGCTCAAGTTGGGAGAGAGTAGCTCTTGACCTCCTTTTTCCTTTTATTTTTTTGTTTTTTTCTCGAATTATGCCTCACATGACCCAAACTCTTGAAAATATTGTTGCTGCCTTCTATAAAATTAAGGTATGCTCTTGCATACTCTAAAAAATATGTAAGTAAAAATAAATAACAAATACAATTAAATAAATATGATGGGATAAAGTAAACTAAAGCTATCATGCAACTAAAATAATAAAGTAAAGGTGTTTTTGTGTTTTTGATATGATTGCAAGAAAGTAAATATTTTTGTATTTTCGGATTTAATTAATGCTGAAAATAAAAGTGCAAGGAAAAGTGTTTGAAAGGTATTTCTTATGATTAATTGGACCGGGCTTCATGAGTTCACTTGTATACTCCCTCATAAAGTTGTGGTGGCATTAAGCACAAGATAGATGACGGAAACATCGACATAAATTTTATAATGTTACTTGATAATATTCATATGGGCATCATGTTCTAACATAATGATGATACTACATATCTTACTTATACTCCACTAGAAAGAAATAAACTTCGAGCAATATAGTGTTAAGAATTAATAGAGTATAGCCTTAGGTACTTTGACATGATGGTGAAGAACAAATATGCTACCGCATCGGACATATTACGATAGAACAAAGTCTATGAAAATCAACTTAGGATTCTCAGCTGTCACTAAGAAATATAGCACATACATTCTTTTTATCCCTAGTGAGGTAACCATGGAATTGGTAAAAACTATAGTAGATTATGAATTATGTTCACAATTCACTACTACTACCTAGCTACTCCATCTAATACACACCATCCCCCTCTCGTGTTCTCGCATACATGTTGGATTGCAACAAGTAGTAAAGAACAGGGTAGCAATATGTATCTACTCATACATCAAGAATATAATAACATGTTACAACTCATAGATCATACAATAAAATAAAGATCCACCATATAGGAATTACATAATATACACCATAATCATGTTGGGCAGCTCATATGGCATCTAAACATCATAGCATAAGAGAGCAATAGAACAAGCTACTGCGACAAACCCATAGTCTAGAGGTGGACTACTCCCTCTTCATCATGGTGGCGGTATTGGTGATGTCGGAGAGGTTGGAGAAGTGACCGGGGGTGACTCCTACAGCTTTTCCCCCTCCAATCTTCACTGGGACAGCCTCTGTTTTTATGGTTTTGTGTTTCTCTGCTGCCTCCTTGCGAGAAATCTTGGGGGGATCTTTATATAGGCATTTTTAGGTCAAGCTGAGCAATCAGAGATGAAGACCGTCAACATCGGAGGCTCGAGGGCCAAACGAGCACATGTGGCACGGTCTGGCCTGGTGACCATGCCACCTGGTCGATTTTGGGCCTCGTGGCCCACCTCGTTTACTTCTTCTTCTCCAGGTGCTTCTCGTGGTAAAATATTAACGCCCAAAAAATCCCATATCAATTTGAGTTCGGAAAGGTCCCTGAAACGTTCAAATACGCAAAACAGGGTTTTCTGTCTTGCAGAGTTATAACCAAAATAAGGGGATATAGCAAATTCCATAAATCAATGTAAACCATGATTATAATATCTAATAACATCTTAATATATTGGATATGCATCAATAAACTACAAAGTTCATGCATAAATTTTTCATGCATCAGCAACTAAATAAGCATCATTACTTTCCTTACGCTTCTTATTCTTGGGAGTGTTATTGTTGTTTTTGAGAGGGTTTTTCTCGGTATTCTTATCCTTATCATAGTCTGAGGCATTGCGAGTTCTATCAGACCGAGCAGACTTGGTCACAACTATGACCAACTCTCCCACCATGCAAGATTATTTTGTTCCATCTTATCGGCTAGAGCCTGATATTTGCATGTCCATTTGAAGGATATAATTACAGATTCCTCACTAACATCAGAGGATGAGTTGTACAACTTGGGCCACGTTGCAAGATATGTGTTGTTCTACTCACTCTGACTTTGTATGCACTGCCCAATATCGCTACGAGTGGTTGGACGTTTGTAAGTTCTCCCAAAGTTTCTGATGAAGAGTTTTTGTAAGTCACGC
This sequence comes from Dactylis glomerata, assembly GCA_007115705.1. Classification (NCBI taxonomy): domain Eukaryota; kingdom Viridiplantae; phylum Streptophyta; class Magnoliopsida; order Poales; family Poaceae; genus Dactylis; species Dactylis glomerata. The sequence goes on along the minus strand of QXEO01001637.1, from coordinate 1,320,588 downwards.
CATGTGGGGATGCTTTTGTCCGGCAATCCTTGAATCCAAAAATTGCATGTTCTTCTAATCATGAGTGGGATCAACAGTCCATAATCAGCCAGTCGTAGTTCTGGATGGACATGGCGAGTTGGTACGAATCGAGCCAAATCATCGGGTTCTCCGTGCCAATGTACTTCTCGACTTCCCGAGGAGGTTTAAATTTATCTGGAAATTTCTCCTCAAGGATGTTAGCTCCAAAGCACTTTGGTCCTAGGTTGGCTCAATGATGGTGACTCGTGATTTCCTCTTGTGCATCTCGGTTTGAGGCTGAGGTGCGAGCGACGTAGTTGGACATGAGAGTTTGTTGACACGCTCTAGAGATTCCTTTGTCATGATTTCAGGATTTTTGACTCATTATTGATTCAAATTTATCTAGTTCCAAATCATGTTGAAGATTGTTGACATTCTCTCTCTCTCTCACTCAGCATGCCGACATGACTTTGCTCGAGTTTTATGGCTCGATCAACAATTGTTTGCCAAGATTGGTATTTTGATAGGATCGGAGGCAAGTGATGGTCGTTAGCCATGTAGACCCTAATAGGATCCGTGTTTTTAATAGAGAGTGGGTCAAAGTTGTCCTCGGTAGAGTAGTGTGCCAAGTCATTAAGGATAGGACATATAATTAGCGTATCCGCCAGAGGCGCTGTTGATGTTTTTGTCGTTGAGAGCCATGATGCCGGGATTAGATGTGACACATCCCTCATTGGATGTTCTAACAATTTCAATGAAGATATCAGTCGAGCCGATTTGAACTATAGTACCGCTGCAGACTACGTCGCTAGCGGGTGTCCATGTTTCCATCCTGATGAATGCAAGGTTGCAAAATAAGATGAATTGATCGATAGCCATGGTACCGCCGTTCTCTCCTTGGGGGTCCCACCAAGAATTCAACTTTTGATGACGCACGCCCCACGGTGGGCGCCAAATGTTGTGGAAAGTCATGACATCAACCATTGGGAGTGGTGATTAAGGTTTGGATCTAGGAAACTTCGATGGTAATCCAGGAACAAGATTGGTACACACAATGTGCCAAGGTTCAGCCCCTCTTGGTGAATGTAAAGATCTACTCCCGCTTGACGTATTATTGTAAGTCAACTAAAAGGGAGATCTCTTGGGCTAGAGTTAGCATGAGTAGTTATATAATGTTAGATCTAACTTGTCATAACTTGTCCTTGAAGGACGCCCTTAGGTGGCCTTATATACACGACCTCCCTAGGGTTACATGTCGAGTCCAAGGCGGTATGCACATTGGAGTCCTACTACGAGTCTTCATGTGTCTACTTGTCTTGCATGACACTTAGTGTGATTCGTAGTCCTCATAGTCTCTTCACCAACCGACTTCATGGGTCGCCCTAATCGGAGAAGCAGCCATGAGTCTGATGGGTTCGTAGCATAGAAAACAAAAAATTTCCTACGCATGAACACAAAACTAGTCAAGATCATCTACGAGATGGAAGCAACGATTAACTAACCTCGAAGACTGGTAGCGGGGATTACGTTCCCGCACAAACATTGCCGATGGAGACTCGACGAAGACGCACGTAGTCGACGTAGTCGTTCAATTGACATAGTCGACGTAGTCGTTCACTTGACGATCTCGAGATCGTGTACACGGCGCCACAACCGGCGGCGCCTTCGTACTCGGTCACACGTACGGCTTGTCATTGTCTCCTCCACACCCTCGGTCCAGCGGGGCAGCGGAAGAAGGGATCCGCCGGACACTCCAACACTCACTTCTCCAAGTGTGTGAATCTCGAACTAACAATCCGGCAGAGCTTCGCTAAGCCAAGACGGATTTGGGGCAGCAACTTTGGGAGGAAGGGAGTGGATCAAGAAGTGTGTGAAGAGGGAGAAGAGGGGTCCTTTTATAGAAGAGGATGGGGGCAGCCCCCTAGGGGGTGGCCGGCCAAGGAGAGCCTCTCCTCCTCTTCATGGTCCTCTTCATTGTGGTAACCCCCTCTTCATGGTGGTAACCCCCTCATCAACATGAGATAACCCCCCATTTAATTTTGCATGACATTCATGCTAATTAAAATTCACACTAATTGAATTAATAAAACATTTTTATTTCTTTAATATTTGTTAATTCAATCAATTAACAAACATTAACAAATACCCCCTTGAGTTATTTCAATATACCGAAATAGTTTCGGTGCTTTTCTGAAACAACCCTCATGCTGTCCTGTAATTCGATCGGAGTATCGTATCCACTCAAAAACGACGGCGAACCTTAAGTGTGTCACCCTACGGTTCGTGAATAACGTGGACATGATCAAGACTCCTCTCCGATCAATAATCATCAGCGGGATCTGGAAATCCATGTCGACTCACACTTACTCAACGATGAACTAGTGATCGTGTGAACCAATAACTAACATAGTTAATTCCTTTTGTCTCACGATATTATTACTTGTCCGAGATCCGATCATTTGGTATCAACCATACCTAGTTTTATCTCATTCCCGACAAGTCTCTTTACTTGTTCCGTGATAATGCATTCCCGTGACCTAGTCACATGCTTGCAAGCGATTCCAATGCAATATCACCGAGAAGGGCCCAAAGAATATCTTCCCATCATCGGGTCAGACAAATTCCACTCTTGATCCATGAGCCTCAACTAATACTTTCAGAATACCCAAATCAACCTTTATAATCACCCTGTTATGGTGTGACATTTGATATCATCAAAGTATCCTTCTGGTATCAGTGATTAACATGATCTCATGGTCTAAGGATTAGAACTACTTCGTATGAGTTTGATATAGCAATGAAACTTGATGACTTGATCGTATTGCTATTCGTACTATGGGTGTGAGTGTTCATCATATCATTCTTCTAATGATATGACCTCGTTATTAATAATATCCAATGTTCATGATCAGGAAACCTTGATCATCAGTTAATCAATGTGCTAGTATAAAAAAGAAGCTTTACTAGGAACCTTTTGGTTTATTAATCACACAAGTATTAATGTTTCCGATTAATACAATTCTAGCATGAGAAATAAACATTTATCATAAACATGGAATATGATAATAACCACTTTATTATTGCCTCTCGGGCATATTCTCTTCAGTCTCCCACTTGCACTAGAGTCAATAATCTAGTTGATACTTGCGTATATAACACTTATGGCATTCACGTGTTATCTGTACGTGTTGCATGTGGTAAACCTGATCTCCAGATCTGACACTTTCAGTTCTGTGTGTATTTGCATGTCTTTGCGTCTCTACGCATCACTCATTCTCAAATGAGATAGTTGGGTATAAATTTGGTCCTTAGGTGAGACCTTAGTTCTTTAGCTAAAATCATATTGTCACTATTGTCGCACAATAGATCTTCATAGTAATAGCCATCTTGGAACTACACCTAGTTTGATAACAAACTTCTTGACACAAATCCCTCTTTTGCTACTTCTAAAGCAGCCATATACTCAACCTTTGTTGTAGAATCCATCACAATGTCTTAACTTTGGAACTCATATAAATCCAACATGGAACTTCCTTCCATTACATTGTGCCGCCTAAACACATAGCTAAAATTGAGATAAACTTAATTTGTATCTTGTGACAAACTTAGTATCAATGTAACACTTTACAATGAACTATGTGTCACTTTGTCATTCATAATATATATCCTTAGTCCTTCCAAAGCACATAAGGATATCCTTTATTATTGTCCAGTGATCATCTTATGACATTTATCACTCTGGTATATACTCATAATATTTAGAGCATAGGACATGTCTGAATATATACATATCACGGTATACATGATTGATCAAATCATTCATATGGCTTCACTTATCAAGTGTCAAAAACACTTGAATCTTGCTTCAACCTCTTCCATGTGGCAAGAACTTTTCTTGTCGTTTCCATATTGAACTTCATTCAATATTTCATCTATGTACGTTGGCACAACCATATTGGCACCTCAATCTATCTACATAGACATCGAGACCCAATATTTTTGTTTTGCCTAAGTCTTTCATTGAAATCTAATTTTAATGAAAGTCTTAACCTATGTCAATAAAAGATACATCATTTCCAATTAACAATATGTCTTCTACATAATATACTGAAAAATATGTCTCAACGCTCCCACTTAATTTCTTGCAAATGCCAGCATATTCATCGTATCTGATGAAACTAAACCTTTTAATTATTTCATCACGGTGAATATTCCAACTCCGCGATGCTTACTTCAACCATTGAAGTTTGCATGCCTTTTTAGCATCCTTTGAATTTACAAAACCCTTTGGACCATGTCATGTACATGTCCTAGGTAACCATTCTATTAGAAGAAGGGATTTCTATTTTCGTGCCCTCAGGTCCTTAGTTGTACTCAGTTTTCCCCAACTCGTTAGTTTTTCCTCAGTTTTCCCCAAGCTGTTGTCTGAAACCCTCAGAAGGAGCTCGGACGGAAGGATTCCCGTTTAGTTGACCGTTTCCGTGCTGACATGTGGGGCCGCGTTGTGTGGGGCCGCGTCGCGTGGGGCTGGTAGAAAGGGACCGCGTGGGACAGGACGAGACCACGTTTGGTTGTACGTGAGAGCTCGGTTCTGTCTCTCTCAGGCCAAATTGGCATTTTTTAGAGTGCCTTTTCAGAGCGCCTTTTTCCCCTCTCTCTCTATAACAGTTCTCTCTCTTTTCACCAAATTAGTATCAAATCTAGAGAAGCTTCTATTTCTGTCTTTCTTCAATGATTGTTGCCTTTTGGCCCTCGTTTTTTGCCCAATATGGTAACAAATCTAGTAGCAAATCTAGAAGCTAGTATAGGATAAATTCACAGCAGCATAATAAATCTAGAAAACTAAGTATAATACATAAACTGCATACAACAGCCAAAAGCAGCCAATAACGATGTTAATGTTCACGACAAACTAAGCTAAAAATAATACAAGACGCAATGTATGCCCAACATGAAGATTAGGATACCCCAGGATGAATGAATATGTTCTTCATTCATCATATATATCTTCGTCGCTCCATTTTCTGGTCTGAAAGAAATATTCATTGAACTCCTTCCGTCTGCAGTGTGCAGCCAATGCATCCTCCAAACGGTATGGCCTTTGTTCATCTTTCAGACCGTACTTTCCTAATCTATCCACACGTAGTGGCCACTCATCCCAGGCGTTCATATCATCAAAGTACTCTCTGATATAACCCAAATCCACGTAGTAGATGCAGCCAGGTCGAAGTGTCGGGTGCACTCTGGTATCGATGGAGATACACCGGATATGATGGACGAAGAAGGCATGACTGCCAATGTTATTGACGGCATGGAGAGAGCGGCTCTCAGTGTCCACACGGTACACCAATGTTTGACCTTCATCCAAACGACCGCCCAACAACACAAGCAGCAGATCACCATCAGACTTCACAAGGTAGAACTTGTCATTTCCAAGTTTTGGAAATGAAAAAAGTGTCTCCATGTTGACATTGCTCGCGCCCTGCTCCAACTGGACATTGTTGGTGCACACTAATGTTCCGAACTCCAAATTGTTCACAGCTAGTGCAAAGAATTCACCATTGAACGTGGTAATGCAACGCATAGAATGGTGCTCGATCGTAAATCTTCCTTCTCCCCAATCTTCATCTATACCCTTAGTTGGAATACTCTCATCGATCCAAGCAATTTCCGCCGGGTAATATGTGGAAACGAAGAGCATAGTCGGGGACTTCATTACAGTGACTGACTCCAGAATAACAGATGGCATCTGCGCCTCAAATATAGTGTTCAATGTCTTTGTGAGTGGGTTCAGAAGCCGTATCTTGTGCGGCTGGTTCTTCTGGGCAAGCACGATGATGCCACGGCAAAAGCTGACGAAGTAGTATCTAAAATATATTGATGAAGATAACATTCAGCACTAAGATGTTTATGATTAAAAATAAAAGGATTAACTCTATAGATATGGAGGAATTTGAACCTTGCATGAACTTCTGTTAGATCGATGGTGACGTAGCGGGATGTGCAGAGGTGGAGGAAGGAGAACTCAGCGGCGCGTGGAAGGGCGTGCTCTACCATGATCTATTCGTGCAGGTGCGCGTCGGGCTCAGGTAAATCTAAGCGCCAATTTGTACAAACTTGCCTCAAATCAGAGTAGGTGTCCATGTACTCCTCGTTTGCCAGTAAGCAGGCGCCGATCTTGTGAAGTGGTCCGTCAGCCCTGAGAGAGGCCCAGTTCACGGAGGCGCCGCGCTTGGATGCGCCACCCTCAAAGGCGACGGGCTTGGCGGCGACGGCCTCGGATGCGACGGGCTCAGATGCGACGGGCTTGGAGGCGATGGGCCCGGAGGCGACGGGCTCGGGGACGACGGCCGCCGGCGCATTCTTCTTCTCCATCGCCGGCAGGGGAGTGCGCGTAGGGCGGCTGGGGTTTTTTGGAGAAGGTGATGGGACGTGAGAGGCGTGGTTGCGTGCGTGAGTTATAATGAGACTGTGTGCAGAGGGAGGGAGAGAGGGGCTCTGTACTGGCAATGTGACGGTTCGTCTCAGCAGTTGACGTTTGGTCTCAACACGCGCACCGCGCGCCTAACCGCTGTGCACCGCGACACGCGTCCGTGGTACTGCACGTCAGCACCGTTACGTGTACTCAGTTCTACCCATGAGTCTTACACTGGAAAAATATCTGTACCCAGTTTTCCCCTCGAGTACTAATACTGCCTAGTGCAATATACTCAGTTTTACCCTCAAGTGGCTGGTCAACAGAGAGTCAACAAATGGGATTAAGCTATCTAATTGAGTCATTTCATGCGCAAAAAAATTCAAAAAAAATAAAATCATAGTGCCTCCTACACCTGGAGTCTTGTTACGCGACCTGCCACGTAGACAATCATATATAAATCAAATTTTAACACAAATAGCCACTTCTCAAATCACTACTAGCTATGAAGGTTCATGGCTTTCCACTCAAACCCCTTCTCAAAACATCTATACCCAAAACATAGTTTGTCTGAATGAGCCCATAATTTTTACACTCATGTATATTTGAATTGCTAATACTTTGAGGTAGGCCAACCTGGGTTTCATTGTACAAAACATGTGTTTTTCTTTTTCTAAATCTCTTATTTGAATTCCTTAGCCTGTTTACTATTTACTTGCCCTTGTATCCTTGATACTACTCAGTTTTACCCTCTCCCTTCTCATAGAAGCCCAAACTTGGCCTGATTGGTCGAGCTGTTGTCACACGGATCATGCCCACCTACCGTTGATCCTATGATCTAACGGGCATGATCGTGCCACCCTCTCTCTATCTATCGGTAGCAAACTACTACCCCTCTATGTATGCTAAATGATGAGTTTGCCACCGGATTCAACAAGTTTGGTAATCACGAATTTCTTGTAGGCATTACTTTTCAGGGTAAAATGATAAACTATCACGAATTTCCATTTCTTGTAGCCTTTACTTTTCACGGTAAAATGATGAACTATCACGAATTTCCATTTCTTTTAGGCATTACTTTTCACGGTAAAATGATAAACTATCACGAATTTCCATTTCTTGTAGGCATTACTTTTCACGTTGAAATGATAAACTATCACGAATTTCCATTTCTTGTAGGCATTACTTTTCACGGTAAAATGATAAACTATCACGAATTTCCATTTCTTTTAGGCATTACTTTTTTGTTGAGATATAAACCACCCCCACAACGGTCATCTCCTCCTTAATTTATTGTGTAAACCCCACAACGGTCATCTCTACCTTAATTTATGGTGTCAACCCCTTGATGACCCACAAGTATAGGGGGTGTATCGTAGTACTTTCGATAAATAAGAGTGTCAAACCTAACGAGGAGCAGAAGGTGTTGATGAGCGGTTTTGATCAAGGAATCACTGTAAATACTAGCAAACAGGTTTTCAGGGGTATTTGGTATTACGAGTAAATAAAGTGCGAGTAAATAAAAGACAGTAGTAACAATTGCAGCAAGTGGCCCAATCCTTTCTTCAGCAAAGGACAAGCCGGTTGTGTACTTATAATAACCAAACGTTCACGGGAGTTTCTGTCAAGAGCTTTCGCTTCATAAAGCCAATAGTCTTTATTGGTTTGATAGGTGTTATGGGGGTGAACCTGTGCTAGCGCACTACCCTTACTAGGATAAATACACACTTGTGATTATACCCCTTGCAAGCATCCGTAAATACAAGAAAGTAATTAAGATAAATCTAACCACAGCCTTAAACTCTAAGATCCTACGCTCCCTGGTGCAATGGTTTTCCAACGGAGGTTTAGGTTTCTGTCACTCCAGCAACCCCACAATCGGTAGCCAAATACACAATGCATCTCACTAGGCCCATAAATGGTGAAGTATCATGTAGTCGACGTTCACATGACACCACTAGTGAAATAGCACCACAACAATATCAAACCATTAAATGTTTCTCAACAATAATTCACTACTAACATCTTGACTTCTCCCATGTCCTCAAGAACTAAACGAACTACTCACAAGACATCATATGGATCATGATCAGAGGTGAAATAATGGTAAATAACAATCTGAACATAAACCTTAACTCAACGGTTCCACTCAATAGCATCAACTACAAGAGTAATCAACACCGGGAAAGTTTCCCCTATGAATATAACAAGATCCAACACAAGATGTTACAGCGGGATGGCGTGGTGATGGTGGAGATGGAGGTACTGGTGATGGAGATGATGATGATAATGATCCCGATGAAGTCTGGTGCGATGGTGATGACGATGGCGACGATCTCCCCTCTCCGGGAAGGAATTTCCCTGGCAGATTTCTGCCTGCCGGAGAGCTTTTCTCTCTCTGGTGTTTTCCGCCCCGCAGAGGCGGTGGTGTCTAACTCTGAGGCCCCCCTGACTTAGGTTTTTTGGGATGATGAAGTACGCGCAGGGGCGAGACCAGAGGTGGGCCAGGGCGGCCTCACGCAGGGCTGGCGCGGCCAGGGGGCTGGCCGCGCCACCCTGGCGTGTGGGGCCCTCCTGGCTCCTCTCGACTCCTCCTTCTGGCTTCCTGAGTCTTCTGGGAAAATATAATTTCCTGGTATTTTTCTGGAATTTTCCTGATCTTCAAAATATGGTCCCTTGATGGTCCTTTTTCGAGCAGAATCCTGACTCCGACAGCAACTCCTCCAAAGATCATCAAACATGTGGAAACAAGGGAAATAACCAGGGGCGGAGCCCAATGGGCTGACCCTGATGCACAAGAATACGGGCCGCAATATTTTTTTAGTACTAGTCACCATCTCTAAAGGGCCTGTGCATCAGGGTGTGCTGGGTGTTGTGCATCAGGGTGGGCTAGCGCTGAATGCTGCGCTCGGCTGCGCGTGCCCGCCGGCGACTTAGCAATCTCTAGCCATTCAGACCTGTGGTGATCGTTCCCCGGATCAACTCGTCACTTAATTGATCTTTTGTTGATCTCCACCGCGGCAGTAGGCAGGCGTCGCCCAGCCCTCATTCTTGCCTCATCTCTCGTGGTTTGCCCCTGCGGTTGCTATAATTCTACAGAATCAACTCCGGTAATTCCCCGGGCTTTCCTCTATTATTTTGCCAAAATTGTTGCTAGTAATCTAGTGGATGAAACCTCAAGAAAACTGTTCCTATAATTTTGGCAACGCCACAACCATTCTGCCATTCATGATGCAGGGCGTTTATATGTATCATGTATAATTTTCTTTGTCAAATTTTGAAGTCTCATGATATTTTACTGGCGCTTGAATACACCGAATCCAAAGACAAAGCATATTTTACTGGCACCTGAATACACTGGCGTTCATACATGTATCATGTATAATTTTATTTGTTTCAAGTGGGATATTTTACTGGCGCTTGAATACACTGGAGTATTTCTTATTTAGGGACAGCGGCAACAGGGAGGAAGCTATGTACAAGTTCTATAATTTCTGTCATTCTACTATATAAATATATATATGTCCCACTTGAAAATTAAGCCTGATTTGTATTTTGTAGGTTATTAAGCGTTGGTTTGATGATCTACTTTGGAGATGAAAGACATATTTTTCAAGTAACTTTGTCTTATAACTGATCAATATTCTAGGCATTTTTGTTTTTAAATTCTAGTTTATTTATATTTGCATGTTGTTTTCAAGTATGTCATATTATCTATGTTAACTTATATATAGTAGATTGCTCCTCAATTTTTTTTGCTATAGGGCGTAGTGCATCGGGGTAACTTTAGCTCCAGCTCCGCCCCTGGAAATAACATAAGTATCAACTCTAAATATGAAATATATCAATGAATAACAGTAAATTATGATACAAAATAGTGATGCAAAATGGACGTATCAACCCCCCCCCCCCAAGCTTAGACCTCGCTTGTCCCCAAGCGAAAACTAAACTCGATAAACATGACCACGGGTTTATGGAGTGAAGTGTCGATAATCAAAATACGGACAAGAAGCATCACATTCACCAAGGCACAAGTTATAATAGACATCAACTTCCCTTTATAAGATATAGACTTGAAATAGGTAAAAGGGAATCACATGTAAAGATGCACAAGGTAAACTTATAATTGGCAATGGCAAACTTTAGTTCTTGGTCAAAGAATGAAGAACAAGCTGTTCTTTCTTTTGAACGGAGCCTTTTAAAACAGAGCTAATATAGCAAAGACTATATGCTCAACGAAACAAACTTTTGCATTCATAGAAAGCCTTCAAAGATATATTCCTTCAGACAAAAGCATTATACAAAACAAGGAAGATAGTAAACATGATTAAACGGATCAACATTTGGATGAGTGAAACATAACAACTCAAATGCTTGCTTGAGATAGAGGGAAATAGGTTGACTCAACATAAAAGTAAAAGATAGGCCCTTCGCAGAGGGAAGCAGGGATTAAACATGTGCTAGAGCTTTTCATTTGCAAAACAGAGGTAAAAAGTTATTTTGAGAGGTGGTTGCTTTTGTCAACGACTAGCAACAGAGTTCTTGATATCTTCCATACTAAACAAGTGAGAGTGGTTCCGAGATGTTTGATTAATTGGCACTTTGGTGCTCTTTTATAGCTTTGCACACCTCGCCACCTTTTTTCCTTTCTCAAATCATGGCTAACCGATTCCATCGGGTGCCGACCAACTTTCACATTCCATGGAGGAGTGCTTTTCTTTTCTTTCTTTTCTTTTTGAGATTGTAATGGTCTGACCTGCTCCCTTGCAAAATTAATGACGAGCAGATGAAGCTGCCTAGTCGAGGGGTACTTAATTTAGTATGGAAGATAACAAACCCATCCACTACGTCCTCATGAGCTAAAAACAGTGGCACAAAATGAGAAGTGTTTGAAGGTTTTTGAAAGGTAGCACATGAAAATTTACTTGGAATGGCTTGAAATACCATGCATAGGAATTTATAGTGGACTCTTTGGAAGTGACTTGGCTTTTGGGAATTGGATGCACGAGAAGTATTTCCTCTCAGTACAGGTTTTTGGCTAGCAAGGCTGGGTAGCAAGCATAAGAATTGCATGAAACAAACAAACACACATATAATAAGAACAATCATGCAAACTCCCTTGAAGGTACAATGATTTTAACTTTGAGAATAACAATAATTATAAGCCAAACATAAGGAAAACTGAAGTGATGTAACTACAAACACTTCTTTATTCTTTTCTACTCAAACCACAAGGTAAAGTTGCTACTGACCAAGCTAGGTTTGCCAAAACCAACTAAATTTACTCATGCTCCCAAAGTGATACCAATACCAATCAACAAGACTAGTCATACAAGAGAGATTGCAGACTAACATAAAGTATGCGGAAAGTAAACGATAAAACTTCTCATTAATATTTCATTACCGCAACTCACACCAAGGGATACATAGATAACCGACTAAGGAGGATACTTCCAAACTACAAACTATTCTATATGATAACTTCTCTATTCATGATATGACACTACTCGAAAAGTAAATGAGCAAAAGGTAATGATGTGATACCGCGGCACTCCCCCAAGCTTGGAACAAGCCAAGGGGATGCCCATACCGATGACGAATTACTCCTTTGGCGATATTGGTAGCAGCCTTGGATTAATGAAGTATTCTAGCATCTGGCGAAGCCTGAGATTCTCTTCTTGAAGCATCTCTACCTCTCTCTTCAAGGCTTGATATTGAGTGCAAAACTCAAAAGTGACCAGCATCCCATATTCTATCACGGGCATGGTGCTAAGATCCAAAACATGATATGTTGGTCCCTGCAAATCATGAGAAAAGATACGTCTAGCTTTAGTTGGTCCTTCAAAAGCAGGGTTCTTGGGCCTTGCTCTCCCTGAACCTTGCTCTTCCTTCCACTTTTGGCGCTGGTGATCATCTACCCAGGGTCCTTTGCCCTTCTTGTCACTTGAAGAGGCCATGGTTCCCCCAAGCTTAAGATCAACTCCTTACAGAAACAGCTCGAAATAAAACACGACGAAAAAACAATATACAGACCTCGGGGACTCTGGGGGGTTAAATAGGCGAAAATTATACATCGAAACGAAGTCACAGGAGGAAACCGGGACGGAAACGAGTTTCGGGGTGCTCTCACACCTAGGTGGCGTGGCCAGGGGTGGGCCCGCGCCACCTACGTGTGAGGGACACACGGACTCTTTTTCCTGCCCGTTTTCGTCTCGTGATTTTTCATATTTATTAAAAACAGCAAAAATATTAAAGGAAGAGCTTTTCGCGAAACTTCTCTGACTAGAACTGTTACCTATTCGAAAACGAACTCTGCAGGTACCTGCAATTTGTCTTGGATGAATTCTTCCGGAGAAACTGTTTCAATAACATCAACATCTTCATTATAAGAATCTCCAGAAATATAATGTTTGAGTCTTTGCCCATTCACAACTTGTGTAGAGTCATCTTTCAACGAAGCAATCTTAATAGCACCTGAGCGGTACACTTCCACAATAACATATGGTCCTTCCCATTTAGAGAGTAATTTTCCTGCAAAAAATCTGAGACGAGACCTATACAAAAGAACTTTCTCACCAACATGAAACTCTCTCTTAAGAATTCTCTTATCATGCCATTGCTTGACTTTCTCTTTAAAAAGTCTGGCATTCTCATACGCTTCGTTTCTCCACTCATCTAGAGAACTCAAGTCTGATAACCTTTTCTTACCAGCTAGTTTAAAATCTCTATTAAGCTCTCTCACTGCCCAAAAAGCTTTGTGTTCTAATTCTAAGGGAAAGTGACACGCTTTTCCGTAAACCATCTTATAAGGAGACATACCCATGGGGTTCTTATAAGCAGTTCTATAAGCCCATAAAGCATCGTTTAACTTACTAGCCTAGTTTTTCCTAGATCTATTGACAGTCTTCTGCAAGATAGACTTGATCTCCCTATTTGAAAGCTCTACCTGCCCACTAGTTTGGGGATGATAAGCAGAAGCAATTCTATGATTGACATCATATTTAGCAAGAGTTTTTCTAAAACTACCGTGAATAAAATGAGAACCTCCGTCAGTCATAAGATATCTAGGCACACCAAACCTAGGAAAAATAACATCCTTAAGCATTTTCAACGAGGTCTCACCATCGGCACTCTTTGTAGGTATGGCTTCTACCCATTTAGTAACATAATCAACAGCAACAAGTATATGGGTATAGCCTTTTGAAGGAGGAAAAAGACCCATAAAGTCAAATCCCCAACAATCAAACGGTTCAATAACAAGAGTGTAACTCATAGGCATTTCATTGCGTCTAAAAATATTACCAACTCTTTGACATTCATCACAAGATAAAACATACCTTCTGGCATCTTTAAAGAGGGTTGGCCAATAAAAACCTGATTGTAGAACCTTCTGCGCGGTTCTATCTCCAGCATGATGCCCTCCATAGGCACTACTATAGCATTTTCTTAATATCTCTTGTTGCTCATATTCCGGTACGCATCTTCTCATAATACCATCAACGCCTTTTTTATATAAGTGTGGGTCATCCCAAAAATAATGCCTCAAATCATAGAAGAATTTTCTTCTTTGCTGAGCTGTAAAGGTCGGAGGCAAATACTTGGAAACAATAAAGTTAGCACAATCAGCATACCAAGGAAGGTCTCGCGAAGTTACATTTATTGCAGCCAACTGTTCATTTCGAAAACTATCATTAACAGGAATAGGATCAAAAGAAATGTTTTCCAATCTAGACAAGTTATCAGCCATAGGATTTTTAGCACCTTTCCTATCTATGATATGCAAATCAAACTCTTGTAAAAGCAACACCCATCTAATAAGCCTAGGCTTAGCATCCTTCTTAGTCATAAGATATCTAATAGCAGCATGATCAGTATGAATAGTAACTTTAGAATCAACAATGTAAGATCTAAACTTATCACATGCAAAAACAATAGCAAGAAACTCTTTCTCAGTAGTAGCATAATTCTTCTGAGCAGCATCAAGAGTCTTACTAGCATAATGAATAACATTCAACTTATTATCTACGCGATGTCCAAGAACAGCACCAACAGCAAAATCACTAGCATCACACATAATTTCAAAAGGTAAATTCCAATCAGGTGGTTGAACAATAGGAGCAGTAGTTAAAGCCTTCTTAAGAGTTTCAAAAGCTTCCTTACAATCATCATCAAAGACAAATGGTACATCCTTCTGAAGAAGATTAGTAAGAGGCTTTGAAATCTTAGAGAAATCTTTAATAAACCTCCTATAGAAACCAGCATGACCAAGAATACTACGAATACCTTTAACATCTCTGGGACAGGGCATTTTCTCAATTGCTTCAACTTTTGCTCTGTCAACTTCAATACCTCTTTCAGAAATTTTATGTCCAAGGACAATTTCTTCATTTACCATAAAATGGCATTTCTCCCAATTAAGAACAAGGTTAGTTTCTTCACACCTCTGCAAAACTTTATCAAGGTTGTGCAAACAATTATCAAAAGAAGTTCCATAGAAGGAGAAATCATCCATGAAGACCTCCACAATTTCTTCATAAAAGCCATGAAAAATAGCAGACATGCATCTTTGAAAAGTAGCAGGAGCATTGCATAAACCAAACGGCATACGTCTATAAGCATAAGTTCCATAAGGACAAGTAAAAGTGGTTTTCTCTTGATCATCCTTCTTAACAGCAATTTGAGAAAAACCAGAATAACCTTCAAGGAAACAAAAATGAGTCTTTTTAGACAACCTTTCTAACATCTGATCTATAAACGGTAAAGGGTAATGATCTTTCTTAGTAACTTTGTTTACCTTCCTATAATCAATGCACATTCTATAACCAACTACTACCCTTTGAGGAATAAGCTCGTTATTCTCATTAAGCACAACAGTCATACCTCCTTTCTTAGGAACACAATGAACATGACTAACCCATCTACTATCAGCAATAGGATAAATAATACCAGCATCAAGGAGTTTTAATACCTCATTTCTTACCACATCCTTCATCTTGTGAATTAGGCGGCGTTGATGCTCCACAACTGGCTTCACGTCTTTCTCCATATTAATGGCATGCTGACATAAAGTGGGAGAAATCCCTTTTAAATCATCAAGAGTATATCCCATAGCTCCTCGGTGTTTCCTTAATATCTCCAATAATCTTTCTTCTTCCTTTCCTGAAAGTTTATAGCTAATAATAACAGGATATATTTTCTTATCATCTATGTAAGCATATTTAAGATTATCAGGCAAAGGCTTTAATTCGAAAACAGGACCTTCCTTAGGCGGCAAAGTGGTACCAAGATCCTCCACAGGTAGATTATGCTTGATTAATGGTGGTTGACGAAGAAGAATATCGTCAATCTCTACCCTTTCCTTGCTGAAAACATCACTTTCGTGATCTTCCATGAATTGCTGCAAGGTATTATTAGGAGCAAGAGCAATAGAAGCAAGCTGTTCAACTCGAAAATTTTCATTAGGCGTGTCATTTTCATAAGAAGTCTTAGCAAACTTGGAAAAATTAAACTCATAAGACTCTCCATTAAACTTAGTAAAAAAATTCTCTTTCTTACAATCTATCACGGCGCCACAGGTGTTCAAAAACAGTCTACCAAAAATAATAGGACAAGTTTTACTAGCCTCCTTACCAAGTGCTAGAAAATCAGTAGGGTATTTAGTCTTACCGCAAAGAACTTCCACATCTCGAACAATACCAAGAGGCCAAACAGTCTCTCTGTTAGCAAGTTGAACAACCACATCAATATCTTCAAGTTCACAAGCGCCAATCTCGTGCATAATTTCTTTGTAAAGCTCTAAGGGAATAGCACTTGCACTAGCACCAATATCACATAAACCATAATAGCAATGATCTCCAATCCTGACAGAAATAACAGGGACACTTGTTTTCCTATGCTTTTTAGGATGTGAGAGAATGTTAGAAGCATCTTCACAAAAAAGAATATATTCATCCCCTACATCTTTAGTAACAAGATCCTTCAATATAGCTACAGGAGACTTAATAGTAATTTGCTCATCAGGTTCTGCAGCTTTCTTAGTACTTTTATTAGACACACTTACCAAAGTAGAATACTTCTTTACCTTAGCAGGGAAAGGTGTCTTCTCAAAATAAGGCTCGAGCACAATGCTATCAACAGTACAAACTTCAGTAGCTGCAGCAGGTATATGACTAATAGAATCTTTATAAGGCGCATGATATTTGTTCCAATCTTTCTTTGGAACATCAAGATAAGAGGCAAAGGCCTTAATACAATTAGCAAGAATTTGTGAATCAAGACCATAACCAGTGCTAACACTATGAAAGTCATCGGTTCCCATAAAAGATTTAATGCATTCATAATCATAGTTTATACCTGACTTCCTACCTTTGTCGTTTTCCCAGCCTTCAGCATTCTCTTGTATACGGTCAAGAAGTTTCCACTTAGCATCTTCTTTCATATGAGTAAATGATCCAAAGCAAGAAGCATCCAAATAATCCTTATCAGGAAGAGTAAGCCGCGCATAAAAATTATCAATAACAATATTATTGGGGAGCTCATGAATGGGGCATTTGAGCATTAGTAACTTCAATCTCCCCCACGCTTGGGCAATACTTTCTCCATCATGAGGCCAAAAATTATATATTCGGTTACGATCTTTATGTATTTCACTTGGAGTTCAAAACTTGGAATAAAAGAGAGGTACAATATCCTCCCATGCCATAGATGGACCATCTTGGAGTAGTCGATACCACTCTTCAGCTCTGCCTTTCAATGATAATGAGAATAGTTTCTTCTTGACCTGGCTTGGTGAAATACCTGCACATCTGAACAACTCGCATAATTCATTTATAAATAATAAGTGATCACCCGGATGGACAGTTCCATCTCCTGAATAGCAGTTATCCATAATACGCCCAACAATTTTCATAGGTATCTTAAAAGGATCAATTTCAGCAGGCGGTGGTGGTGGTGGTTCATCCACATGTGCAGCAGTAGTAGTAGATGTGTTTCCAAATAGGAAACCAAATGGAGAGTTCTCCATAGCAGAGTAAAATAAAAATAAAAGACAAAATAAAAACAATACTCACAGTGACAGTTACCTTTACCAATTCCACTCTTCAAAAGCGCAACACTCCCCGGCAACGGCGCCAGAAAATAGTCTTGATGACCCACAAGTATAGGGGGTGTATCGTAGTACTTTCGATAAATAAGAGTGTCGAACCCAACGAGGAGCAGAAGGTGTTGATAAGCGGTTTTGATCAAGGAATCACTGTAAATACTAGCAAACAGGTTTTCAGGGGTATTTGGTATTACGAGTAAATAAAGTGCGAGTAAATAAAAGACAGTAGTAACAATTGCAGCAAGTGGCCCAATCCTTTCTTCAGCAAAGGACAAGCCGGTTGTGTACTTATAATAACCAAACGTTCTCGAGGACACACGGGAGTTTCTGTCAAGAGCTTTCGCTTCATAAAGCCAATAGTCTTTATTGGTTTGATAGGTGTTATGGGGGTGAACCTGTGCTAGCGCACTACCCTTACTAGGATAAATACACACTTGTGATTATACCCCTTGCAAGCATCCGTAAATACAAGAAAGTAATTAAGATAAATCTAACCACAGCCTTAAACTCTAAGATCCTACGCTCCCTGGTGCAATGGTTTTCCAACGGAGGTTTAGGTTTCTGTCACTCCAGCAACCCCACAATCGGTAGCCAAATACACAATGCATCTCACTAGGCCCATAAATGGTGAAGTATCATGTAGTCGACGTTCACATGACACCACTAGTGAAATAGCACCACAACAATATCAAACCATTAAATGTTTCTCAACAATAATTCACTACTAACATCTTGACTTCTCCCATGTCCTCAAGAACTAAACGAACTACTCACAAGACATCATATAGATCATGATCAGAGGTGAAATAATGGTAAATAACAATCTGAACATAAACCTTAACTCAACGGTTCCACTCAATAGCATCAACTACAAGAGTAATCAACACCGGGAAAGTTTCCCCTATGAATATAACAAGATCCAACTCAAAATGTTACAGCGGGATGGCGTGGTGATGGTGGAGATGGAGGTACTGGTGATGGAGATGATGATCATAATGATCCCGATGAAGTCCGGTGCGATGGTGATGACGATGGTGACGATCTCCCCTCTCCGGGAAGGAATTTCCCCGGCAGATTTCTGCCTGCCGGAGAGCTTTTCTCTCTCTGGTGTTTTCCGCCCCGCAGAGGCGGCGGTGTCTAACTCTGAGCCCCCCCTGACTTAGGTTTTCGGGGACGATGAAGTACGCGCAGGGGCGAGACCAGAGGTGGGCCAGGGCGGCCTCACGTAGGGCTGGCGCGGCCAGGGGGCTGGCCGCGCCACCCTGGCGTGTGGGGCCCTCCTGGCTCCTCTCGACTCCTCCTTCTGGCTTCCTGAGTCTTCTGGGAAAATATAATTTCCTGGTATTTTTCTAGAATTTTCCTGATCTTCAAAATATGGTCCCTTGATGGTCCTTTTTCCAGCAGAATCCTGACTCCGGCAGCAACTCCTCCAAAGATCATCAAACATGTGGAATGATACGTCTCCAATGTATCTATAATTTTTGATGCTCCATGCTTGTTTTTACACCATTTGCCTATTGTTTTGTTACACTTCGTGGCACTTTTATGCATTTTCCGGAACTAACCTATTAACAAGTGCCACAGTGCCAGTTCCCTGTTTTCTGCTGTTTTTGTGTTTCAGAAGTGATACACCGGAAATATTCTCGGAATTGGACGAAACAAAAGCCAGAAGTCTTATTTTCCCGGGAGCATCCAGACATCCGAAGAGAGGAAGGAGAGGGGCCACAGGCCCCCCTCACACAGGGCTGGCGCGGCCCAAGCCCTGGCCGTGCCGCCCCTATGTGAGGAGGCCCTGGCAGCCCTCTGACATCGCCCCTTCGCCTATAAGAAGCCTCGGGACGGAAAACCCTAAGGGAGTCGGCAATTTTCCAGAAAGAGTTCCGCAGTTCCGCTGCCACCGCCGACGAATTTCGGGGGACAGAAGTCTCTGTTCCGGCACCCTGCCGGGACAGGGAAGTGCCCCCGGAGCCATCTCCATCGATCTCCATCGCCGTCTCCGCCGTCTCAATCGACCTCACTGCCATCTCCATCAACCTTGCTGTCTCCTATGATGAGGAGGGAGTAGTTCATCCTCGGGGCTGAGGGCTCTACCGCTAGCTATGTGGTTCACCTCTCTCTCCCATGATGTGATCTTTATATGATCGTGAGCTTTGTATCATGTTGAACAAGTAGATGTTATTATTCAGATATTATGCTACTCCTATGCTTAATTATTATAGTGTACTCTAGTGATGTTATTAAAGTAATCTATTCCTCCTGCCATGGTGTAACGGTGACAGTGCGTGCATCGTGGTGGTACTTGGTTTAGGCTATGATCGTGATCTCTTGTGGATTATGAGAGTAATTATTACTATGATAGTATTGAGTGATCTATTCCTCCTTTCATGGTGTAATGTTGACAGTGTCTGCACCGTGTTAGTACTTGGTCTAAGTCACAATGATTTCTATCTTGAGTTGTGATCTGATTTGGATATCTCTATGAGTGGTGTTTGTCAAGTACTTGATGAACTTTAAGGGGTGCTTCTGTAGCCACTACACAATGATTAGTGTTATTCAATAGGAGAGTAATTCAGAGTACCATAGTGGAGAGAAGTTATTTATTTGTTCATTCATGTTATATTGTTGGGAGTGTGTCCACTAGTGAAAGTATGATCCCTAGGCCTTGTTTCCAAGCATTGCACACCGTTTACTTGCTGTTTTGTTACTTGTTTGCTCGCAGCGATATTTATTTCACATCATGTTTGCTACTTATAATCATCTATACCACTTGTATTTCAGTATCTCTTCGCCGAACTAGTGCACCTATACATCTGACAAGTGTATTGGGTGTGTTGGGGACACAAGAGACTTTCTGTATCGTAATTGCAGGGTTGTTTGAGAGGGACAGCTTTGACCTCTTCCTCCCTGAGTTCGATAAACCTTGGGTGATCCACTTAAGGGAAACTTGCTGCTGTTCTACAAACCTCTGCACTTGGAGGCCCAACAGGTGTCTACAAGAATAGAAGTGCGTAGACATCAAGCTCTTTTCTGGCGCCGTTGCCGGGGAGGTAAGGTAAAAGGTACTCGCATCCTCCTGTGTGAGTGCTCGAAGTTATTTCCTTTAGATTCTGCAATTACATCTTTTTGTTTCTTGTTTTTATTTTCACTAGTTAGGCTTAAATGGAAAATAAAGAGTTCTTTAGTGTTTTTCCTGAGTTTAGATATGAAGTGTTTGAAGAGAAAATTGAAAAACCTTTGGAGCTTAATTTGCATGCTAATAGTGTTGTTAGTATGAATGTTTCGAACACCGTTGTTGCTAATGCTATAGAAAAGTCTAAGCTTGGGGAAGCTGGTTTTGTTAAGCATGATATTTTTTGTTCCCCGGCTTTAGTGGAGAAAGTTTGCTCTGATAATATTTTATCTCCCATATGTGATGTTCCTTCTTATGATGATATGTTTGAAGAATATGCTTTGCGAAATAGCTGTTCTTTAGCTTGTGATGATACTAAACCTCTAGTTTATGATGGCTATGATGATGAGTATAATATTTTCAGTTCACCTACTATTGAGGATAAAATTAGTTATGATTACAATATGCCTCCTATTTATGATGATTATGGTGATGAGAATAATTATTCTATTGAATTTGCTCCTACTACTATTGTTCCTGTGGTGAGTATTAATTCTTTTATGCATGTGGCTCATGATAGGGATGCTTTATGTGATAGTTATATTGTTAGTTCTATTCATGATGCTACTGAAAGTTATTATGAGAGAGGGAAACATGGTTTCATGGATCTCAACAATATTAAGTTTCCCCTCTTTATGTTGCAAATCTTGAAGTGGCACTTGTTTTATCTATCCATGCTTGCTACTATGTGCCTCGTTGATTTATTTTCTTACAAGATTCCTATGCATAGGAAGTGGTTCAGATATAAATGTCTTTCACACTTGCTTTTTTATGCTCTCTATTGCTTAGAGTTCCTATATGGCGCCTTTGCCTCAAGCTCTTATATGGCGCCCACATGAGCATCTTTGCAAATTACTGCGCCTAGCTCAAAGGCGTTAAAGAAAAGCACTCTTGGGAGATAACCCATTGTTTATTTTTCAGTAATTTTTCTTTTATTTGAGTCTTGGAAGTCATTACTACTATAATGACCGCTCCTTATCTTATTTATTTTGTTTTTGTGCCAAGAGAAGCCTCTAATTCGAGTGAGGTAAAGATTTGGGGACGTTGCTGTCCTGAAACTGTTTTCGGTGCTGCACCGTAAAAATTCGTATAAAATCTCTATATATCTTTTGGACCTGCGATTTCTTGTGCATATGCCCCAGGTTATATCCAAACTTTCGTTAGCTGAACACTTTTTGATTTGAGCAACAGAAAACCCCTCAAAAATTCGACCTTTGTCAGCTCTTCTGTTTTGACAGATTTCTGCCAATATTTGTGTTTGCCGCTTTATCGCTTTCTTTTGAGTTCTTTTAATCATGGAACTTTTAGAGAAGTTTTTACAGTAGTATATGCTATATATGTGGTGGTTTTGGGTTGAAACCTGAAGCAAAAAGAGGTTGATTATATGTTATGCATAAACTTATGTTGCTAATAGAATTGTGTTTAGTTTTGTATGAAGGAAGTTTTCAAGTGTAGGGATTGGAGAATGATGAGATGAGTTGAAGAATGGACAAAAGCTCCAGCTTGGGGATGCCCATGCATCACCCCAAGAAATATCCAAGAAGTACAAGTGTCAAAGCTTGGGGATGCCCCCGAGGCACCCCTTCTTCATCGGCAAAAATCAGGTCACCTTTCAAAACACTATATTTTTATTGCTTTATGCACTATGCGTTTTTCTTGGAGCGTCAGTTGTTTTAGTTTTCATTACTAGTTTAGTTTAGTTTGCTGCAATAAATGGTTAGATCACGTCATGTTTCTTTTGGAGGAGATGAACTCGCTTTTCATTTGCCAAGAACACTCAGTTTTTCACTCTTATCGTTCACCAAGTGTTCTTCTTTTTCTGCTACTGCTTTTGGTTTTCGTTTTTTGCCTTGATTTGTGTTCAGACCTTGTCATATCTTTTCATCAAGGTGTATTTTTGCCTCTGATCTTTATTGGTTTTCATCAAAAGAGGTGTCTTTAAAAATTTCAAATGGTGTTGGAAAAGAGAAAAAGCTTTGTGAAAAATAGTGGTACAAGAAGGAGCTTGTGTAGACTGCGGCTTAGGCTTTTTCATATCATGCTTAATGTCTTTTTGATAGTATGCTTAGAGGTTTTGCTGTAGCATGACTTGTCTCAAATAACCGAGATTGCTTAATGACCCTTTGAAAAAATCATGCGTTGTTTATATTATATGGAAGTGTTATTTTGGTTTTCTCCTTGATGCTTTATTTGGGTTGACTTGGCGCATGCTCACACATGTTAGACTCTTACAAAGTCGCCAATAGCCTCTATGATCATTTAGTTTTTGACTTTTGATGCTATCTTATGCTTCTTTTAATGTCGATTTGTCGCTCTGCATGATTATGGCCATTATTGCTCTCTTAGTTGGTCGCTCCCAGTCTTTTGCTAGCCCTCGCCTTGTACTGAGTATGAGCTCTACTCGTGCATCCAACTCCTAAAAACCAAGTTTTCCATTGTGTCCACTATAAATTCCTATGCATGGTATTTGTAAGCCATTCCAAGTAAATTTTCATGTGCTACCTTTCAAAAACCCTCAAAAAATACTTCTCATTTTGTGACACTGTTTTCAGCTCATGGGGACGTAGTGGTCGGATTTGCTATCTTCCATATTGCTTATTCCAAAAAGAAAAAAAAAGAGAAAAAAAGAAAGAAAAAAGGCACTCCTCCATGGAATGTGAATGTTGGTGGGCACCCAATGGAATCGGTTAGCCATGGTTTGAGAAAGGAAAAAAGGTGGGGAGGAGTGCCAAGCTTTATAAAAGAGCACAAAAGTGCCAATCTCTCTCTCAAAAACTTGCTTCATTTTTGTATGGAAGATAGTAAGAACCCCATTGCCAGTCATTGACAAAGACAACCACCTCTCAAAACCAATTTTTATCTCTCTGTTTTACAAATAAAAAGCTCTACCACATGTTTAATCACTGCTTCCCTCTGCGAAGGGCCTTTCTTTTACTTTTATGTTGAGTCTCCACCTTCTATCTTTATGCACCATTAAGAGAGCATAGTTGTCATTCTTAGTTTAATATGCATTGTCCCAAAGTTCATTGATTGATTCATATTGTTGGTTTCACTTGTTCTTAAATTATTTGTATCTAGTCGCCCTCTTAAACTTGAAGGTGTCCTATGCATTTATGTTTTGCTCTCTTTGAAGGACAAGCTGAAAACCATTTGTATGTTTTTCCTTATGATTTGAACACACATTTGACTTTCATTGTTTCATTTTCATGATCTTTTGTTTGTGTTCATTTGCATGTTTACAACATGGTTGCTAAGTTCTTATTGTCATGATTATATCTTCATGCCCATGTTTTAAGTTCTTATGATCCCAGCTCACAAATGCTTACATATATCATCAAGATTGTGTAGGCGCATGTCACCTCAAAAATTATTTCTTTTGTTATCACTTACCTACTCGAGGACGAGCAGGAGTTAAGCTTGGGGATGCTGATACGTCTCCAACGTATCTATAATTTTTGATGCTCCATGCTTGTTTTTACACCATTTGCCTATTGTTTCGTTACACTTCGTGGCACTTTTATGCATTTTCCGGAACTAACCTATTAACAAGTGCCACAGTGCCAGTTCCCTGTTTTCTGATGTTTTTGTGTTTCAGAAGTGATACACAGGAAATATTCTCGGAATTGGACGAAACAAAAGCCAGAAGTCTTATTTTTCCCGGGAGCATCCAGACATCCGAAGAGAGGAAGGAGAGGGGCCACAGGCCCCCCTCACACAGGGCTGGCGCGGCCCAGGCCCTGGCCGCGCCGCCCCTGTGTGAGGAGGCCCTGGCAGCCCTCTGACATCGCCCCTTCGCCTATAAGAAGCCTCGGGACGGAAAACCCTAAGGGAGTCGGTAATTTTCCAGAAAGAGTTCCGCAGTTCCGCCGCCGCCGCCGCCGACAAATTTCGGGGGACAGAAGTCTCTGTTCCGGCACCCTGCCGGGACGGGAAGTGCCCCCAGAGCCATCTCCATCGATCTCCATCGCCGTCTCCGCCGTCTCCATCGACCTCACTGCCATCTCCATCAACCTTGCTGTCTCCTATGATGAGGAGGGAGTAGTTCATCCTCGGGGCTGAGGGCTCTACCGGTAGCTATGTGGTTCACCTCTCTCTCCAATGATGTGATCTTTATGTGATCGTGAGCTTTGTATCATGTTGAACAAGTAGATGTTATTATTCAGATATTATGCTACTCCTATGCTTAATTATTATAGTGTACTCTAGTGATGTTATTAAAGTAATCTATTCCTCCTGCCATGGTGTAACGGTGATAGTGCGTGCATCGTGGTGGTACTAAGTTTAGGCTATGATTGTGATCTCTTGTGGATTATGAGAGTAATTATTACTATGATAGTATTGAGTGATCTATTCCTCCTTTCATGGTGTAATGTTGACAGTGTGTGCACCGTGTTAGTACTTGGTCTAAGTCGCAATGATTTCTATCTTGAGTTGTGATCTGATTTGGATATCTCTATGAGTGGTGTTTGTCAAGTACTTGATGAACTTTAAGGGGTGCTTCTGTATCCACTACACAATGATTAGTGTTATTCAATAGGAGAGTAATTCAGAGTACCATAGTGGAGAGAAGTTATTTATTTGTTCATTCATGTTATATTGTTGGGAGTGTGTCCACTAGTGAAAGTATGATCCCTAGGCCTTGTTTCCAAGCATTGCACACCGTTTACTTGCTGTTTTGTTACTTGTTTGCTCGCAGCGATATTTATTTCACATCACGTTTGCTACTTATAATCATCTATACCACTTGTATTTCAGTATCTCTTCGCCGAACTAGTGCACCTATACATCTGACAAGTGTATTGGGTGTGTTGGGGACACAAGAGACTTTCTATATCGTAATTGCAGGGTTGTTTGAGAGGGATAGCTTTGACCTCTTCCTCCCTGAGTTCGATAAACCTTGGGTGATCCACTTAAGGGAAACTTGCCGCTGTTCTACAAACCTCTGCACTTGGAGGCCCAACAAGTGTCTACAAGAATAGAAGTGCGTAGACATCATGGAAACAAGGGAAATAACATAAGTATCAACTCTAAATATGAAATATATCAATGAATAACAGTAAATTATGATACAAAATAGTGATGCAAAATGGACGTATCACCCCACAACGGTCATCTCTCCCTTATAAACCCCCACAACGGCCATCCCTCATGTCAATAGGTTCTGCCTCTCTCTTCTTTGTTTCTGCCTCTCTCTTCTTTGTTTACATACACTTGATCCATTGCCATGGCTTCCACGTCTCGGACGTCGACCGAAAGGGGAAGGGGAAGGGGAAGGGGAAGGGGCGGCCGGGGTGGTGGATCATCATCATTGCCACCACCACCACCGTCAACACTGCCATTGATCATAGAGAAGTTCTTCATCACCATCTATGAAGACCCTTTGGCCAAGAAGGTACGTACACGTTCCCACATATATGATGCATGTGATTAATTATGTGCATGTTCTAAAAAACCTTTAATTACAAACTATCAGCGCCCGATCTCTTTGCAGGCACTCCCACAAAAGTTTGTAGACTATCTTGATGGCCAGGAGCCCGCAAAGGTGTATCTGCGAGCAGCTGACTGTGGTCCTCGTCTCTGAACCGTGGAGGTCCTATTTGACAGACAAGGCCGGATGTACCTCGACAAGGGCTGGGAGAATTTTGCCAACGCGCACGGTGTGGATTTCGGCTGCTTCCTACACTTCAAATATGAAGGCGATTATGTGCTCACAGTGAAGGTTTTCGACGGAATAACGTGCAGGAAGTACTACTACACGGACGACGAAGATACTGACGATGAAAGCGACGACGACATGAAGCCATGCATCTAAGGGGATTATGACCACGAATATATATGTAGCTTCATATGCATCGATTTAGAGATCTAGCTATTTTATATATATTATGCATGTAAAAATAATAGGGAATCGCAATTTCCACCATGATTTGAGCACCACAGCCTCCAAACGATGCCGATGCCGATATCGGCATGGTCAGAACGGCTATGCATGCTCACCGCCGCTGCTAGGTCACCGTCGGGATGCACCCTCAATCCTGTCCCCTCATTTGATCACTGACACACCAGAGATACCGCTGAGGCCAATGACGAACGTACATGCTGATGCCAATGCCGAACATGCACGCCGCTGTGGGCATAGCCACGCCGCCCCGCTATGCTGGACGCCACAGACCACCGCGAGGTCTTTCCCTTCACCACCACACTCCCCTAGCACCCATCTATACACGCCAGAAAGGAGAGACACTAGTTTTCTCTACATTGCTCGCGTTCATGTCCGACACCATCAGTCAAAGTGTTGAGGTCGTCGTCGATGTCCTCGACCATTTCTTCTCTTCTTTGCATGGTTAAACGTGTCTAGTTCATATCTATCTAATGCGTCTGGTCTCGCCTCATGCAGTTCTTTGTGGACGTAGATCTCATCTCGGCACCCCGCAGGCCACCTCCTCCGTGCCATCGCTGTAGAGCTCCGTTTAAAAATCTAATCCTACCCGTGTATTGCCCCTTGTATCAGCGTCATGGCCCCACTTGTCATTCGATATACCGAAGCCCCACTCGTCCGCGTTTTGGTCAGGGATACAGCGATGCTTACGGTCAAACAAAGATGGATGCTCTGATATGTCTTTGCAGGCTCTACGTGGCCCCACTAGTCAGTAGTTAACGGTCAAAGGTGTGGACCCGTCGGGCAACCGGCCATTCCAGCACTTGTGACGGTTTCAGACAAGGGCTTGGACAAAACTGAGGAAAAACTAAGGAGCTGGGGAAAACTGAGTATAACTAAGGACCCGAGAGCACGAAAATAGAAATCCCTTAGAAGAATGTTGTCTTGTTTGTTCAACTAACACATACCAAAATTGGCATATGTAGTGGTTGCTATAGTAATCCGTCCAGACAGAATATCCCTATGAAAGATCAAATCTTGTCATAGTCAACTCATTAAACATAATCATAAACAGTTTAATGATATGTCGACTATTTCATAGATGTTAAACATCCATGTCTGTCTTTATAGATCCTAACACGTTCATTAGGCTTCATGCCTTTTGAGGGTCTTCCAAGTTCAGAAACTTGGTTTCTCGTGTATGGAACTATCACGGATTTTATGGCTTCTAGCCATTTGTCGGAGTCAGGGCCCATCATCGCTTCTTTGCATGTAGTCTATTCATCATTGTCAAACAATAATGATCTGTTCTCAAATCTAACTATTTGATTGTTATCCGACTCACGCGGTTCAATAGGAACTTAGATCTATGTGACCACAACCTTTGAGGTACGACAACCATGCGCATTGTGGCCGCCTCCGGGACACTTCCCAGCGCTGCGCTACTCAGCACATATAGCTTAGGTTCAATAACCCAATCAAAGTTCTATTGTCCTCCCACTTAACTTTTTAAGAAAAATTCCTTCTCAAGAAACTTGACGTTTTTCAGCGACAAACACTTTTGTCTTCGGTGTTCTGGAGGAATACCCAATAGTTACTTTGGGATAACCTACAAAGACGTATTTATCCGACTTTGGTTGTAAACATTTTATATATGCCTAGCATACCAAAATTTTAGAAAAGACAACTCGGGTTTTATCCCATGCCATAGCTCATATGGTGTCATTTCAACGGATCATGATGGCGCTCTTTTCAGTGTAAAAGCGGTAGTCTCTAAAGCTTTGTCCTTCAAATATAATGGCGGTTTTATAGATGACACCTTTGATCCAACGATGTCAAACAAAGTTTGATTTTATCTCTCGAACACTCCATACTCCTATGGTGTTTCGGGAAATACAAGTCTATGGAACAATTTCAACTTTTAGGTGTTTGCTAAACTTGTAACTCAAATATCTTCCTTTATGATCAAATCATAAATTCTTTATTCTCTTGTTACAATGATTTTCCACTTCATCTAGAAATACTTTGAACATTTTTCAAATATTTCATACTTCTTCCTTATCAAGTAAATATACACATATATCTACTCAAATTCTTGGTTAAAGTAAATGAAGTTCAAAGATCCACCACACTCGGCTACGCATAATGGACAATATACATCAACACGTAGAACGTCCAATAAGTTAGTCGTCGTTCTTCTTTGGCCTATGAACGGAGTTTTAATCATCTCTAGGAAATTCTCACAAGTGTCAATTGATTCAAAATCAAAAAGCTCCAGAATTCCATCAATATGGAGTTCCTTCATGTTTTCTTTCCAATATGATTTAAATGGTGGAGTCACTCATAAGTGATCTTCTAATCATTTGTCTTAAGACATTTTTAGCATCAGTGTTATGGATGTGATTTCTCCAACAAGATAAGCGTTCATTCATCTTTTATGAATGCGGTAATAATTTGAACAACTATTGTTCTCATAATACCTGTACAAAATAACAATTATTAAAACAAATCTTGAAGGCTAGGTTTAATTCCAACGAAACACAATAACACTTTATTTGTTTTCGATGAGAATCATCCCATATTCATTTGCTAGTTAATTAGGCCATTGTAGTTCTTGTATTGCGTTGTTCTGTATGACAGTTCATACCAACCAATTTAGTATCAAATACCCAAGAACCACATTGTTTTAACAAGCAACGAATACACCCATAACATGTATATCTTCTATATACCTGAGCTAGACATTTCCGGTCTTTTCTTTTCCGCCAGAATAAATTTTAGATTCTCTTTTAGCAATTCTTTTCCTTTCTAGAAGAATCTATCAACATCAATAGTGGCGCCATTCACATGGCACATAGTTCAAGGCATGATTAGTCAAACACTAATACCCTTGGACTCACACTTTGAAGTAGATCACCATAATCACATATTTGGCGTTCTTCCAAATTCCATTCTTTAGTAATCTATTAATGTAGTAAACATTTTACCGACATCTTGTATTCATCATATCATGACAACTTTCATGATCAAGCTACTATAGCTCATAAGGATGAATTGTGAGTATAATGCTAGTTCCCAAAACCTTTTTTAGGAGATCTAGATGGCTAGCTTCTCTAATCTTCGCAAATTCTCATACAATATGAGACCATGTGTCTTACTAAATTATACTCTATCACATTGCAACCAAACATTGTTTCAGATATCAAAATATCTTCCACACATGATAGTTTATGAAACAATCCTTTCAGCTCCTAGATAACCTTGATACTAAAAACAACTTTTATATATCAAGGATCATGGAGGCAAGTGTGATACTTAGATCCTAACACTGGAATTGTTACTCTTGATTTAATACTACTTATTAAATTTTATCGAGTAACCAAGGTTTGCTAAAAGTTAGCAATAGGACTTTAAACATTAGATTGACATTCAAACAATATGATACCAGTTCGTAAAGTTAACATCCAGAATTCTATAGTTCTATTATCTCAATTATAGCTAATCGCAAGGTAGTAAACGGATGACAATGCCTACAACAAACTATACAAATTCACTTTGATTTAGTTCATGATAAATTGAGTTCTATAATTCAAAATTACTAAGTGAACTCCCACTTAAAAACAACATCCCTCTTAGTTTTCTTAAGTGATTACACGAACCAAATTCACTATACCGGAACCGATCATCATGTGCAACGGCATAGTTTTAAAGGCGAACATCACCATGTTCATCATATCAACCATATGATTCATGCTTAACCTTTCGGTTCGTGTTCCGAGGCCATGTCTGTACATGCTAGGCTCACCAAGTAGAACCATAGCACTTGCGTGTGTAAAACTGTCTTACACCCGTCGTATGTGAACGTAGAGTCTGTCACACCCGGTCATCACGTGGTGTCTCGAAACGATGAACTTTCTTGACGGTGCATGCTATGGAAGAACACATTTTTATCTTGATATTTCTGTGAGAGGGATCATCTTATAATGCTACCGCACGATCAAATCTAAGCAAAATAAGATGCATAAAAGGATAAACATCACATGCATATATAATATGATATGATATGGTCCTTCATACATTCGATCTCCATCTTGTGCGTCATGGCATGATCTCCATCATTCCACCGGCGCAGCACCAAGGTCTATGGCGCGCCACCTTGATTGTCTTCCTCCATTACAATATATCGCTTGGATATATATATTCGGCACGCAGGCCATAAAATGAAAAAGACAACCATATGGCTCCTGCCGGTTGTTTATAACTTACAAAAAGGATCATTGCATACAATTTGTAACATAAATAATTTAACCATATCACATCACATGCCCTGCAAAAACAAGTTAGACGCTTCTAATTTGTCTTGCATATTTTACGTGGTTTAGGGCTTTCTAGGAAGAACCGTTCTTACCTACGAACATGTAACCACAACGGTGATAAAAATATTATTAACAACTCTTTATAAAATAGATCATAACTATAGTGGGAGAAACGTGTACCCGCAAAGTCACATATGCCGAAGCATGTCAAG
This sequence comes from Dactylis glomerata, assembly GCA_007115705.1. Lineage (NCBI taxonomy): Eukaryota > Viridiplantae > Streptophyta > Magnoliopsida > Poales > Poaceae > Dactylis > Dactylis glomerata. The sequence continues at coordinate 1,289,497 of QXEO01001637.1, read as the reverse complement.
TGTGGGACAAGTCTCGTGAATGCGGTCACGTAATGTTAGTCTCCCGCAGCTTCAATCCCACTATGCCACTATGATCCAAAATACAAAAAATAGCAATAACATGATCATCAACACCCACATCTCCATGTGTTCTAATCGTACATACCAACTACGCATAGAGATGGCTCTGATACCACTGATGGGTTCGTAGCATAGAAAACAAAAAAAATTCCTACGCATGAACACAAAACTAGTCAAGATCATCTACGAGATGGAAGCAACGATTAACTAACCCTCAAAGACTGGTAGCGGGAATTACGTTCCCGCACAAACGTTGTCGATGGAGACTCGACGAAGACGCACGTAGTCGACGTAGTCGTTCAATTGACGTAGTCGACGTAGTGGTTCACTTGACGATCTCGAGATCGTGTACACGGCGCCACAACCGGCGGCGCCTCCGTACTCGGTCACACGTACGGCTTGTCGTCGTCTCCTCCACGCCCTCGGTCCAGCGGGGCAGCGGAAGAAGGGATCCGCCGGACACTCCAACACTCACTTCTCCAACTGTGTGAATCTCGAACTAACAATCCGGCAGAGCTTCGCTAAGCCAAGATGGATTTGGGGTAGCAACTTTGGGAGGAAGGGAGGGGATCAAGAAGTGTGTGAAGAGGGAGAAGAGGGGTCCTTTTATAGAAGAGGAAGGGGGCAGCCCCCTAGGGGGGTGGCCGGCCAAGGAGAGCCTCTCCTCCTCTTCATGGTCCTCTTCATTGTGGTAACCCCCTCTTCATGGTGGTAACCCCCTCATCAATATGAGGTAACCCCCCATTTAATTTTGCATGATATTCATGCTAATTAAAATTCACACTAATTGAATTAATAAACCATTTTTATTTCTTTAATATTTGTTAAATCAATCAATTAACAAACATTAACAAATACCCCCTTGAGTAATTTCAATATACCGAAATAGTTTCGATGCTTTTCTGAAACAACCCTCATGCTGTCCTGTAATTCGATCGGAGTATCGTATCCACTCAAAAACGACGGCGAACCTTAAGTGTGTCACCCTACGGTTCGTGAATAACGTGGACATGATCGAGACTCCTCTCCGATCAATAATCATCAGCGGGATCTGGAAATCCATGATGACTCCCACTTACTCAACGATGAACTAGTGATCGTGTGAACCAATAACGAACATAGTTAATTTCTTTTGTCTCGCGATATTATTACTTGTCCGAGATCCAATCATTTGGTATCAACCATACCTAGTTCGATCTCATTCCCGACAAGTCTCTTTACTCGTTCCATGATAATGCATTCCCGTGACCTAGTCACATGCTTGCAATCGATTCCAATGCAATATCACCGAGAAGGGCCCAGAGAATATCTTCCCATCATCGGGTCAGACAAATTCCACTCTTGATCCATGAGCCTCAACTAATACTTTCAGAATACCCAAATCAACCTTTATAATCACCCTATTATGGTGTAACGTTTGATATCATCAAAGTATCCTTCCGGTATCAGTGATTAACATGATCTCATGGTCTAAGGATTAGAACTACTTCGTATGAGTTTGATATAGCAATGAAACTTGATGACTTGATCGTATTGCTATTCGTACTATGGGTGTGAGTGTTCATCACATTATTCTTATAATGATATGACCTCGTTATTAACAACATCCAATGTTCATGATCAGGAAACCTTGATCATCAGTTAATCAATGAGCTAGTATAAAAGAGAAGCTTTACTAGGAACCTTTTGGTTTATTAATCACACAAGTATTAATGTTTCCGATTAATACAATTCTAGCATGAGAAATAAACATTTATCATAAACATAGAATATGATAATAACCACTTTATTATTGCCTCTCGGGCATATTCCCTTCAGAGTCGCCTATGGGCCACCTAGTCGCTGCATGTCTTCATCTTTGTGGGCTTGCCTAGTTGGTATTCTCCCATCATAGCCACTATCGAGTCAGCCCTAAACACCACCCATGCATGGCCTCTCTCTGCTACATCAGCTTGATGGTTGGTACGTCTAGACCCACACAGTTGCTCCACATCTTGCTCCCATCATTAGAACTTGACCAAAGCCTCAACCTACGCATGGGGGATCATGTTCGTCTCTGCGCCGAACGTGCTAGTGGCCACCTTGCGGATGGACATCTCGGCGTGGTTCACCTTGATTGCGATGATGAGGATTAGGCACTCATTTGACTTGTCCCCCTTGCCGGAGACACGATTGTGCTGCAATCTAGAGAGGTCCACCCCGCAAAAGTTCATTGCCACAACCAGCTGGACGTTTTTGAGACGTCTATCTGCAATAAGATATGTTCTCGTGCTATCATAGAAATCACCCAATTCAGCCCTGTAGAATGGTTTTGTGTTTTACATAAAAATCTCACTTTTATGGCACATTCTTCTCCTCTCAAAGTGGCACTAAGAAGCTCCATTCCGTTAACCTGTCTTCCTTGATTCGCAACAAAAATCCATAACTGAAGAAAAATGTTTCCCTATAAGCAGGGGCGTACGCAGAGGGTGGTCTGGGTGGGCCGTGGCCCACACTTGATTTGAGATTTTGTTAGTAGTACCCCTATTCCGCCATGTAGAATTGGGCCTAGTTGGATTTTTTTGGAGGTGTGCCCACCCTCCATTTTTTCCCTTTGTCTGCCACTGCCTATAATCATGAATACTTCTTCTACGTTTTTATACGAAACAATGCCAACATTGAGATTGGACATTACATTCCGACTAAAAAACCATCATTGAAGAAAAAAACATCGAAAGGTAGGAGGCGCAAACTCAAGCAACCATAGTTTAAAAAATTCGATGTCGCTAGATATTTCTTTAACCAAAATTAGAAACATTAACATTGCATAAATGTGGTCGAGGACAGATACAATAGATTCTGATTTAGTAAAGCAAAAAGAATCTGTCCAATTTTTGTCAAATCTAGCATTTTGGCCAAACTAATTCCTCGCATTTTTTTTATTAGAAATGGGGTCACCTGGCCTCTGCAGCAATTGATGCACACGGCCATTTATTAAAACTCAGGGTTTAGAGTACCAAATTATTACAAAGGATTACAGTCTGACGGATCACTCAAGGATCACTCAAAGTGGATACATGGATCATCCAGCGGAACTCAGGAAGTAGAAAAAACCTATGCATTTTCTATCCGACTAGTATACAACCAGCCACCCTGGCTGAAGATTACCCGAACGACCGCCATCAATCGAGTACATCCAATATCCATAAGTCCCCTTTGGTCCTCTAGCAGGAGAAGAGACCAACTATTGATCCAGTGCATAGTCTTGTGAATAACCTGCAAAAATTGAGCATGACTTGCTTGGTTAAAAATAACATCATTACGACAATTCCAAATTGCCCACATCAAAGGACAAACACCTATTCGAATTCGAGCCATGATTTTCTTATCAATTCCATTTAGCCAATTGCCAAACATATTTTTAATATTAGTGGGAGGAGGTGTATTGAAAGTGAAGTGAACTACTCTCCAAATAAGTGTAGCAAAGGGACACTTAATAAACAAATGCTCAATAGACTCCTCTGAATCGTAGAAAGCACATTTTTTTACATCCAGTCCACTTCCTCTTTGCTAAATTATCTTTTGTAAGCAAGACCTTTTTATGAAGAAATCACATAAAAATCTTAATCTTTAGTGGCACTTTAATTTTCCATAGATATTTATGAAGGAACCTAGTGTGTCCATTCATGAGATCTGTATATAAGGATTTGACCGAAAAAATTCCGGATTCAGTTAGGTGCCATATAAAGCTATCTGAGTCGTCAGTTAAGTTAACTTCCATTAGCCTCTCAACCAACTGCAACCACGTTGTCCATCTATCCCCGAACAACACCCGTCTAAATCCAATATTCAACGGTTGTTGATTTAAGATTTCTGCAACAGTAACATTCTTGTGACTCACAATAGAATACAAGGATGGATACTGATTCATCAAAGGGGTCCGTTTTAGCCAAGGGTCTTCCCAAAACCGTGTGCTCAATCCATCTCCAATGACAAATGAGCCACATTGAAAGAAAACATCCTTGCCTCGCAAAATTCCTTTCCAAAAAGGAGAATCTATAGGCTTGGCTTGAACTTGGGATAAGGTTTTTGTTTTTAGGTATTTATTATGAATTAGCTTCTGCCACATCCCTTTCTCATTCAAGAGTTTAAACAGCCATTTACTAAGAAGACAAGAGTTTTTAATATCTAAGACCTCAATTCCCAATCCGCCTTTGGTCCTTAGGCCTACAAATAATGTTCCATCTTGTTAACCTTGTAACTAATTCCTCACGTGATCCTTGGATGAAACTATTTTCATAATCTGACACCTAGATTCGACACCTATCGAGAATGGAGTCAAATTAGTGTAGGTTAGTGTCAAGAATGGTCGGTGCCAAAGCAGCTAGCGCCATTGCAAGGTAGACACTAATAAGTTTGGCGCCAAACTCATTTTCTTGTTTTCTGGACGATTTGTTGGCCCCGACCTGCATATCTTTAGCTTCAACTTTGTTCGCCCCAAACTTAGGAGTCAGATTTCAAAATAGTTTCGTAGAGAGATCAGATATATTGTTAGTTTGTTTAAAAGGTTTGATTTCACAAAAAATACACGAAATGTGGATCAATATTAAAAGTTTTCAGATCAGTCACGTGTACACAACCACAGAACTGCACGCTAGCGCAATTCTAGAGATACAAGCTCACTCACTTATTAGCGATACCAGCAACAAAAGCACGATACACATCAGCGATGCCAACCCAGAGCGTGAGATCCCTGCAAATCAGGCCTTTGGCGGAGCCATGCCGGCGACGACCTTCTTGACGGCCGGCCTCGCCATGAGGCTCTCCCACCAGGCCTTGACATGCGGGTACGAGTCGAAGAGCGCCGCGTGGGGCGTCGCCATGAAGTAGGAGGTGTAGGGGACGTGGTTGAGGTCCGCGAAGCTGATGAAGTCCCCGGCCAGGTACTTGTGCTGGGACAGGCGCGCCTCGTACACCTCCAGCACCTTCTTCATCTTCTCGAGGCTCTCGGTCACGACCTTGTCGTCGGTGGGGATGCCGCGCATCAGCGGGTTGACGATGCACTCGTACACGACTGGCGACAGGGCCGGGTTATAGGTGTGCGCGTCCACCTCCGTCCACACGTCCACCATGGCCGCCTCCTTCAGGTTGCCTTCCCTCAGCAGGTCGATCTCGTCCGTCTTGTATTTGCGGAGCACATACTTTGAGATCGCGCGTGACTCTGAAAACAGAGATGTAAAACGTGAGGAGGGAAGACACATAACCCACAGTGATTCTGAGAAGGTCGAATTTCATAACTGAATAAAAGGGGCAAAGTAATCGTACCCCAGAGAAGCAGATCCCCGTCCTGGAAAGCAGGTATTTGGCCGAATGGCTGCAAGAAAATAAGGGATCAGCACCAAAATGGTAGTCGAGATCTAGAAAAGAAATGAAGCAGGGGATGGAGGATAGGCCACGTACGTTTCTTGCGAGGTGCTCGGGGCTCTTGTGCTCGAGGACCGTGAAGTCGATGTTGACGACCTCATACTCGGCGCCCACCTCCTCCAGGAAGACCAGCACCCGCGCCACGTTCGCCGACATCGCCGGCCCGAAAACCTTCACCGGCGCCATTTCTCTGTGCTGATGCTGAAGTCTAGAGAGATCGATCAGGGTGTGTTGTGTCTGCGTATCTATCTGCCTGCGTGCGAGCGGTGTGCAGCATGATGTCAACAACGTCTCCTTTCATAGGGCATCTTCCCGTTTCCGCCATTGGTTGGTGGGAAGTGTGGACGCGATTCGTGGCCTTCTCTCGAAGGTGGATGAGGAGGAGACCATCGTGAGGTCAGTGGTGAGCCCTCTGTCAATGAATGCATTGTCTGCTGACGTCAGCGGTGAAGTAGTGCTGACTACTAGTAGCGGGTGCTACTGCTTTCTAGCGTGTCTGGGAACAGGCGAACTTTCTGCTTCCTGGGGCCTGTTGGATTTGGGAGCAGCGATTTGGACATGTCGCCCGACGTTGGCCGTGAAGTTTACGTCACCACCGATAATGGCGCGGAGGTAGGATTGCATAATTTTGCAAGTTAAGGGTTGCCGATTAGAGCAAAAAAAAAATCTTGGTACCGTTGGTGAAGAGGGGCTACTCGCGAGAATAAAGGTATCTCCACCAGGCCAATCTAAACGGATATCACACGAACACGTCTGTACGGACCGAAAAAAAAAGGAAAAAACCACCCTAGTGGCGCGACCCAAACAGACAGGCGGAAGCGGGCCGACCCATTCCTGGCCCAAATCTAGAAGCGAACTGGGTCAGCGCGGACAGTCGAGCAGTCCGTGCACGCGTCCGCGCGTGCCTTTTCGGGTCCTCCCTTGGCCCACCTGGCAGCCACCTCGCGTCGACCCGTCTTCTTCACCGCGGTACTGGCCAGTCTGCGCCGCCGCTTCGGCCTCGTCCAGCGCATCGTCAGTATGCATTGATGTAGCGCATGACCATTATCGTCGGCCATCAATGCCCGACACCTCGATGACCACGCTGGGCGGCATGCGGCCAGCGCCTCTCGGCCAGAGCCTTTATAGGGCAGGTCCCGGCACGCCATGGCCACACAACAAGCCGCCGTAGCCACCACCTCCTATCCCACGCACGCCATGACTGGCCGTTGGCCCTTCAGCCGGAAGACCAAGAACGACCACGAGGCGCCGGGCTCGGGGTCGCACGATCGCCGTCGGATGGCGCCATCGCCTCTGCCACGTCCAGCGCCGACACCGCCGGCCTCCTCCTCACCGGAGCGCGTCCAGGCCACCGGACAACCGCGTCTATGTCCCTGTTCGTCTAGCCCGCCGGCCGTACGCGCATGACAAGGTCGTCCCATGGCCGAACGTGAACTTGCCGGCGCGGTGGCATCTCAACAGCCGCCGCATTACCGTTCCGCCTGTCCCGCGTGAAGGGCAGGAACGCGTGCGGGAGATACCCCGGCGGCGAGCCCTCCTGCCAATGAGCCTGCGGGGGACCCCGCCTTCGCGATCACATCCCTCAACTGGGACACCTTTGCCCGGTGGGAATGGCACCTAGACCGGCGCACCGGCTACCTCGGTGATGCCGACTGGGACCATAACTGGGCGCCGGCCACATCCTCGGACGACGACGAGGACGAGGACGACAACGAGGAGGACAACATCCACAAGCACGACGACCACGGATGCGTCGGCGTCCAGGACCAGCAGCCTCCTCATGTCAGCGGCGAGGTCTCCGACCAGATCTAGAATGGCCGGGTGGTCCACGATGACATGGACAGCATGATCAATCATGCCGTCTACCACTACTTCTAGGCGGCCGACCGCGGCGAGGCCTACGTCATGCCGCCCGAGCTCACCGAGGAGGAGCAGCTCGCGGTTGCTATCTTCATCAGCCAGAAGGAGGAAAGGAGTGCGTTCCCAGGGTTCGAGGACGCCCTGGCCCTCTCGGTGGCGCCGCCGCCACCGCCTGGGCCACCACCGCTGCAGTCGCCATGGACTCCACCGACGAGGCCACGCCGTGAGGCCAGGATGGAGCCCTGGGATGCATGGCCTGGAGCTACGCCTGCGTGGCCAGCGGCCACGCCGCCGATCCTAGGCTGGGCCCCAGGGACGCCGACTCCACCGCTAGGACCTCCACCGCCGCTAATGGCGGACTGGCCTTGGCCGTAGGCGCCGTTCAACGATCTCTCCTACGATGACAATGACGACGCTTAGACCCTGCTGGCACCTCCGCAACCCTAGTTTAGGCTAGGATTTTATGTTTTTATATATTTTCCTATTTTTTCTTTTTTAATATGTAAAATATATTATTAATACAAAAAGAACCCCGCTCGTCAGGAAAAAAGAGCGTCAGGCTATTAGGTTGATCTTCGACCTATCCGAACAGGTACGATTTTAGTGTGCACAATCCAATTCATACAGACCAATTTAAATCGATTCGGACACTGAAATAGATGAGACGCACCACTCCATCAACTACCGCGTCCCTTTTTCTCGATCCATCTCCTTCCTCCGGCAGCCTCTGCTCTGTTGACGTTGACAGCGCGGCTACACAACGACAGTGAGCATGTGCGCGCTAACCTTTCCAGCGCGGGAGGAGGAACTTAATTTGATGCGTTTGTCATCTAGCTAGTGTGCTGGCTGGACTGCTGGCCACTCAGGAAAATCCGGATGCCTGGGTTCTTCACAACGCAGCGCGACAGTTCACGTACACGGCTCGAACTTCACGAATCATTGACAAATTCAAGCTATGGATCATAGCAGAGCAGGTGCAACTGGTGTTTTCGAATGTTATGTGACAGAGTAGGCTACCCGGGTTAAAAATAAATTTTTACAATAGCGAGATTTTTTGTTCTGGCAAAGCCAAAGAAAATGAGGAGCCTTATACTGAAATTTATCTTCGTCTTCCATTCGAGGGCGCGCAAGGACGTGGTGGCAGGCGCGAGCCCAGTGGACGGACGCAGTTTTGCACTGCGTTTCAGCTCTTGGAACAGGCTCTCACAGGCGACCCGGAGGACATTCCGATACCGGGCGCACATGGAGATCGTTGGGATCCCTCCGATCGCCTGGAACCTGGACACGGTGCGCTCCTTGTTGGGGCCGTCCTCGTGGGTGGAGCGGCTCAGTGTGGAGACAGCGACGCGCTCTGATTTGGGGCGTTTTAGAGTCACAGCTTGGACGGACTGTTAGAGATATATGTCGGTTAGGTTTAAGGATAGATTAGGTAGAGATATTACTTGTCTTCTACTCCAAGTCTACTACCTGTACGTCTATATATACTCGCCCCCGAGGCTCAATAAAACATCCATCATATTCCGCCATACCTCTCTCCCTCTACCCTTCAACATGGTATCAGAGCGGCGCCGAACCTTGACCTAGCCGCCGCCCCGCTTCCGCACCGCGCCGCCCCCGGGGAGGTCGATCTCCATGATCTCCGCCGGGGGCCGCGCCGCCCGTATTAGGGTTCGTCCGCCGATCGGTTGATCGGCTGCCCTACGTCTTTTTCTCGCCGGTCGCTTGACCGGCGTTTTCTTTTTGGTTTACCGATCTTAGATCGGATTGCGTCGCCCACCGCCGCCGTCACCACGCGCCTCTACTCCAACCTCGGCGTCGATCTCGCACCGGCGACCACCCATACGCCGGCTATCGCGGCCGACGCGCTGGCGCCGTCGCCGCTTCGGTCGGCTCTTGCCGGCTGTCGCGGTCCCTCGGTCGGCTGCGGCGCCTACCTCCATAGGCTGTCGCGGTCGTCTCGCCGGCGCCAACTCCGCACCGGTCGGCTCGCCTTCACCAACCGCGCGACAACGTCGGACGCGTCATCCGAGGGACGCCTCGGTGCGTCACTGCCGGCTCCTCGCCTGCGCGGACTCCATCGCCGGTCCGTCTTCGCCGTCATCGCCAAGGACTTCACCGACAACGACGCCACGGGTTCCGATCTGTGTGTCGTCGTCAAGGACTCGGCAAACAGCGCCGCCGTCGGTCTGATCAACCGATCTGGCGCTCGTCTCCGCCAAGTACGTCCCTGAGCACGCGCCTACCACCGTTCGAGCATCGGGCTGCCGCTGCGTCGCCCCTTCGGGCCGTAGCGTCGCCGCCTTTGGTCCCCGCCGCCGGCTACCAACGTGCCTTCTCCAGCATGTACGTCGCTGGTGGTTCTCACGCCGCTGCACCGACTCGCGCCCTGCAGCCGCGCCGTCCCATCGGGCTGTTGCGTCGCTGCACGCGGTCATCGTCGTCACCTCGCGAGGACGTCGCTGGCTTCCACCGCGCTACCTCCCTCGGCGCGGGTTGTCGCCGTCCGCGCATGGTCTTCGTCGCGCCGCTGGGTTCTTCCTCGCCTACTTCGAGCACCGCCGCCGCATCTCCACAGGTAACCTGCATGGCCCTCCTGGCCGTCGCAGGTCCCGCCGACTACCTCTTCGCCTGTCTAGGCATCCAGCATGGCCACTTTTGGTCGTTGCTGGTTCGCCGCCTTCTACGTCTACGTCCAGTTTCTACTGGTCCCGTTCTTCGCACGCCCGGTACTGGCAACACCGGCGCGTGCATTCGTCCCCGACGCGCTCCCGAGTCTGGCAAGCTTGGTCGCAGCGCCTCGTCCCCGTGTTCGTCTTCGCGTACTCAGTTTTGGCACAACCGGAGTATGCCTTCGTCCCCGACGTGCGCCTGGTTCTGGCACAGCCATGGCCGCACCTCGTCCTCGACGGCTCGGACTGCATCGACTTCGGCATCGCTCTCCCCGACGACTGCCTCGACGCGTCTCCGTCCTTCTACGGCGCCCTACGCGCCTGCGGCTTCATCTGCGTGTACCTCGTCATCGGCACTCGCCACGACATCGACCACGGCGACCCCTAGCACGGCTACCTCGACCAAGGTTGCAGCACCCACCGCTCTCGGCTTCCTCGACATCGGCACAAGGGCTACCACCTCGCCTGAGCACTCGTCGGCTTCCTCTCCAGTCCAAGCATCCGCGCCGCGACATCGACCACGACGCTCCCGCTCCGACTGCGGGGGGGTGTCAGCCTTCTGGGTCTACTTCGGTTTATCTCCAGTCTGACCGTCCACGTCGTTCATGTTGTTCACGACGCTCCCGCTACGACTGCGGGGGGGTGTTAGAGATATATGTCGGTTAGGTTTAAGGATAGATTAGGTAGAGATATTACTTGTCTTCTACTCCAAGTCTACTACCTGTACGTCTATATATACTCGCCCCCGAGGCTCAATAAAACATCCATCATATTCCGCCATACCTCTCTCCCTCTACCCTTCAACACGGACAACCCAGCCTCGCTGCCAAGGTCCAAGCTCATGTGGGTGGAGGAGCCCCCTTTGTATGGGGATGAGGATGAGGATCTGCTTGCGCGGCCAGATGCTATCATCCCTGAAGAAGTGGCCTTCCTGGAGTTCACTGCCACTGTCCTCCTGGTGCGGCTAGAGGACACTAACCCCTCGCTGGACTGGCCGGCGCCGGGCGCTGGTCCGGATGACCGTGATGATGGTGATGATGGCCATGGCCATGGCGCAAGGGGCAATCAGGGCTCTGGCGGTGGTGGTCTTGGGCCAGGTGGCCGTGGTGATGTGGGCGGTCTTCCAGGGCCGCCCGACCCGGTTGGCTCTCATCGCCGATCTGAGTGGGGGTCCGTGCAATTCTTTGGACATCATGGAATTGTAGGAATGATGTTATTTTTAACAATGCCAATCATGCTCAATTTTTCCAGGTTATACACAAGGCTATGTATTGGATCAACCTGTGGTCTTTCCTCCTACCGGAGGATCAGCCGGTTCATATGGATTCTGGATGCGCTCGCTTGATGGGGGTCGTTCAGGCTATCTTCTGTCAGGATGGCTGGCAGCGTACTAATAAAATACAAGATGCATAGTATAGTTTTGTATTCTTTTTTCTGTTGTCTTATTCATATTGCCACTTTGGGTGATGCATGACTTGTAAAACTAATTACTGAGACCATTTAGATTCTATTAAATAAATGGTCGTGTGCATCATTTTGATGTAGAGGACGGAAAGACTCGATTTCAAAAAAAAAGAGAAAGGGTGTGTGTGTTTGCATGCTATTCGCAAGGAGGGTATAATCTTATAATTAGCCTCTACCTTCTATAAAAGTATGACAAGCATTTTTATATGCTCTCGAAAGAAAACTTCTCCAATGTGGTGCTATTCGGGATTGAGCGAGAGAGGACATGCACTTGCGTAACTGGAAGAAAAAAGGGAAGTGTGAAGTGACAAGCCCAGACCTGCACTGCGCAGTAAGAATGAAGGTGTTAATAGGGGTGGGTTTCAGCGGGAGTGACCGAGTTTCTCTCGCTGTTTCTCGTTGGAGCGTGCTTGCTCTTGTCATCTTCACGGTTGTGGTAGCTCGTGCAGTCGTCACTCTCCTCTTGCACCTAGTAGCTCTCTTCGAACTTGGCTTAGCGGAAATGGGCGATTTGGCCGTTTCTAGCGGGTCTAGCCGTGGATGTTTTGTGATTCGCTGGCCTGGCTCACCGACTCATGCAGGCAACCAAACACTTTTTCTAGAAACCGAACAACGGAGTACTCTGCAATAAAAGCACCGATAGAACAACAAGTTGCACCGTGATACAATTTTTTTGAAAATGAGGTGGACTGGTACAAGTAGTTGATATGAGATTAACACTTGCCAAATGGAAGCTAGTCGAGGAGAGACTGCAAAAACGCCTTAGTAGTTGGAAAGGTAAATTGTTGTTCCTGGAAGGAAGACTGATACTCATTAATTCGGTACTATCTAATATGGTACTACATATGATATCATTCTTTCTCTTACCTAAAGGAGTCTTACACAAACTGGATTATTACCGATCTAGATTCTTTTGGCAAGGGGATAGCGAGGAAAAAAAATACCGATTGGCTAAATGGAGTGTCGTGTGCTCTCCTAAAGACTAGGGTGGGCTTGGTATTCATGACCTTGAGATCAAAAATACAGCCTTACTGGGGAAGTGGTTTTTTAAGCTACTTACTGAGGAGGGGACTTGGCAAACCAAATATATTGGTCAAAAAGCTTTATCTCAGGTTCTTTGGAAACCGGGGGATTCGCATTTTTGGGCTGGACTTATGGCAACGAAGAAGTTTTTCTTTGGTCTGGGTTCCTTTTCGATTAAGGATGGTTCGGAGGTACGGTTCTGGGAAGATAAATGGCTCGGTAATGCCACTCTTCGGGAATAGTATCCGGCCTTATATAGCATTATGCGTCATAAAGGTGATACTATCACCAAAGTATTGGAGACTTCTCCACCCGTGGTGATGTTTAGAAGGGATTTGTCTGGGCAAAGACTTGTAGCTTGGAACGCCTTACTTCAGCGTTTGGCAAATATCCAACTACAAGATGGGCACGATGAATTCCGGTGGAACCTACATGGAAATGGTAATTTTTCAGTAGCTTCCATGTACAATGCTCTTATTTTACCCGATGTGCCAATCAATAAACTTAGCAATGATAAGCTCTGGAAGTTAAAGATTCCATTACGGATAAAGGTATTTGGATGGTACCTACGTAAAGGAGTTGTTTTAACAAAAGATAATCTTGCAAAGCGGAATTGGCATGGAAGTAAGAAGTGTGTTTTTTGTCATCAGGATGAAACAATTAACCACTTTTTTCCATTGTTGTTTCGCTAGATCTATATGGACAGTCATCCAAGTAGCTTCAACCTTGTTTCCACCATGCAGTATTACCAATATATTTGGAAATTGGCTAAATGGAATTGAAAATAGGTTTAAAAAGCATATCAGGGTGGGAGCGATTGCCTTTATGGCTATGTTGATAAAGTGTTTAACAATAAAAACTCTTCCATTTTGCAGGTTATCTATAGAGCTACTGGTACACTCCGTTTGTGGTCGTCTCTGCAGCGTCCACATGATCGCGACCTTTATATGTAGGTCTGTGCACGACTGGAAGCTTCGGCGAGGGATACTTTTTCCCAACATGGATGGCCGCATAGCTTACGGATTAGTGCTTCTATTTAGGCGATATTACAGTTGCTCAACATGATATGTAATTTTGCCTTCTTTCTTTTAGTTGAGACTTGTTTTGGGCTGTGTGCATCCTTATGCAGAGGCCAGGTGTAAGCTTATGACTATTAAGTAATAAAGCACTCTTTATCGAAAAAATGTGGATGACAAGTACTCAAATGAGTCGAAATCAGTAAGGTAGTGGCCACACCCGCTCCGACACACCGTGGTATGCTTGTTGATTAGCCCCTAAAAATCTGAGCGACTCTATTCGAAAGAACTTAGTAGAGATAGGTCACCTACATACCATAAAAGGTTCTTTGCTTCATTGTTATTGCCAATTAGTTTCTTATGTGTTCATCTCCCCTAGTATTGTCAGGCACAAGTGGTCTGGATCCAAGAGGACTTTGAGGTGCTTCAGGGAGGTCAAAACGCTAAACCTACGGGATGAATTGTTATGGAGAAAGCCTATGGGCTCACATGGCAACAAATTGTAGATCTCTGGGTGGGGAAAGATCAAAACAACCGCTTCACTGTGACCAATCGGGCTGAACCACCTGGTTTCCGTAAGTCTAGTCCATAAAATAATCCCGTAAGTGTAGCATTGCTCCAGGGAGGCTGGCGAAAACGACCATACATGGCGGAAAACCCGCGTGTGCGCTTGTGGAACGATGGACCTAGTGATTATGGCATGTCTCGTTTTCCCTAGCCGCATCATCAATTTTTATTTTCTTGCCCACTAGCCGAGTTAGAGTGGTGGGGGTTTTTCTGGGATGGAAGATGATCCGCTTGTTTAGGATGTAAACTACGATGGAAGCGGATGAAGTTGTTAATTTCATCCTTATTTTGGTGAAGATGCATTGGTTCAGTACGCTTTGCGATGCCCAGTTTCAGTGATGAATATGTTTCCTCCTGTCATAAGCCCTAAAGATGCCAAAGTCAGTGCATGAAACAAGCTCATATGGAGTCAAATCAAGGACAGAGGAAGGATATCAGAATGGATTGCACACTCAATGTTGCAGGCAGATGCAGAGACAAATTTATATTTTTATGATAGTGACTGGATGCATAGAATGGAGATGATGATATAGTTAAGCCTGAAGTTGTCAAATATCGCAATGATCATAATGAGCCACTAATTATGAAGGATGTAGAAGACGATGTTATGCTTGTAGGTGAAGATTTAAAGCTTTCAAAGGAACAAAAGGAAATTCTCAAGTATAGGTTCAATGAATTTAATCCTAAAGTGGCTATGGACATGCTAGAATTTAAGTTGGAATGATATATGCTAATGCCAATGAGTGCTATTTCAGCTTGTAGCATCAGGAATAGAGTGAACGTGAGGAAAACAAGAAAAAATGCAGTTACAATCGGTGTTGTTTAACTCAGTTTCCTAAGGAAGCAAAAAAGAATAAAAAATAGCAGGACATATGCTATAATTGTGAGAACCCATAACTACACCTGTCAGAAATTTTTGTAGCTCAAGGCATTGACTGCTCCATTTCTTACACAATATTTCATCAAATCCAAAGTGACTTAAGCATGTTCCCAAATAGGTGCGTGTTGAGCAGTGCTTGAAAGGAGACACTCACACAGTATATATAAGATTTTGGTTTTCAAATTTCAAAATTTTCAAATAAATTCAAGATTTTTTACTCGCTTGGATTATTTACCGAGTGGCTCAGGAAACCCGGTTACCCGTAGGTAACCATATTTACCGATGAGTAACCAGATCGTTGGGGTCTTTGGGAGGCCTCGGAGTCCCCGCGCGTGTGACCTGGAGGCAGTTCACAGTTCCACACCCATGTTAGGCCCTGTTTGGAACACAGGATAGGAAAAACATAGGTATAGGAAAATTATAGGAATTGAGATGTCAAGCTTCACAATTCCTATGGGACTCTAAACTGCAGGAATCTTAAAAGAGTAGCCATTTGGATTGTAGGATAGGAATAGCATAGAAAACCGTCCGAGTTTTAAACAGCTAGCGTCATGGAGCACCCGATCATCACCAGGTTGTATACCAAAATTTGAGTACTGCATACGCAAATAAAACTAGATCTGACTAGCCATGCGCGCATGCAAGACACGGCAGAGCTAGCAATCTTCATTCAACCAGTTAACAGCCGGTAGCGGGAGCTTTGTTTGTCGCTGGCACCGCTCTCGTATTGCAGGCTGCTGCGTCCTCTCACCCTTGTGCGGGCGTGCCGGCAGTTATTTTTCGAGTTAGCTAGCCAAAGAATGGCGGTGGGCGTCTCAATTCCTCAAAGCACTACAGTTTCACAAGCCAGGAAAATTCCCATTGGATCAGATCAGATGTTTTTTTTCCTGTGAATTGTGAAGCATAGGAACTCAATCCTATGGAATTCCTTTTCCTATTCCTATGTTCCAAAGGGCACAAAGGAATTTTTACCTATAGAATTCCTATCCTTTGAAATTCCCGTAAGAATCCCATGTTCCAAACGGCCCCTTAAGCAATTCGTCCTGTGCCTGTAGAAACCTTGCTTTCCGTTGGATGAGAGGGTGATGTCATGCTGACGCATCCATCTCGCCAGGTATTCAGACCTTTCCTCCTACCTAGCCCATGACATCGTCACCTGCGCAGCATTAGTCACAGTACTACTCAGCTCGAACACTTAATTAATCAACTGAAGAATCACTTTTTGACGCGTTTGACCGACTATAAGTACTGCCCTGCCAATCCACAACTACTACTCAGTTCTCACCATCATCTCCTTCCCGCCCTTCTCAAATCTCACCCAGCCGGCCACTTCTTCCACCAATCAATGGATGTCAACAGCGACGCCAAGGTCGCTAACAGTTCCGGCGGCGCTGCGCCAAGGAGGCCGCACTGGAGACACCGGGACCGCTCAGCCACGGCGGTGTACCTCGTCCACCCGAACGAGTTCCGCGCCGTCGTGCACCAGCTCACCGGCGCCGCTCCTCCGCCCTCGCAACAACCTGCCCACGGCCGGCATCCTGGTGGTAACAGCAATGCAGATAAGGCGGCGCCAATGGCAGTGGAGGCGGTAAAGAGCAGGAGCAGCAGCATGGAGCAGCGGACACTGGCTCAGATGCACAACGACTGCATGACATGGGCCGACGAATACTAGCGAAGCTTAGCTTACCATTAATCTTGTATGAAAATTATTTGCATAATAAGCGTGGTGAATAATGGAACTGTTTCACTTGCCTAGCGATGGCTACGAGCGAGAGACGCTTCACTGCGTCAGTTAAATACAGTGGCGTTCCAGTGCACCGTATCTTAGGTTGTTCAAAATTCATCCTTCCACAAGATTGAATGCCGAAAATTTGTCAAAAATTTCACAGGAACAAAATCATGAAGACATCTCCAATGCACAGTTTCACATACTGCAGAATTAAAGTTGATACCCATGAAAAGGGAAGATGAGAACAATTTTTTAAGAGAAAGAATGGATGGTTGACATGTTTGTGAACAAGTTTTGTGAAAAAAGTTGAGGCAAAAGAGTAGATACAGTCCTCTGTTTCAGCCTAGAACAGAGAACCCTCCCTAGGAAAAATTGCATACAATCCAAAATTTTATTTCCAAGTTCATACAGAAATCTCAAATGGATGAGGGCACCCTAGAATCAAGTTTGTCAGTCAGCTTCAGCAAGCATTCACGATCGTACTGTCCCAGTCTGACCGTGTACAGAAGGATTGTTGCTTCATCCATCGACTCTTGTTTGACCCATCTAGTATTACTTCGTCCAGCACGACGTTGGAAAAAGAATCACTACCACCGAAAATACCAATCCGCTGAGCTGCCTGAAGCCCTCTAGGCACCAGAGGCAACAACAGAACTCTGAGACAGGGGATGCGGCGCCGACGGCCCTGAATTGCTGAATCATTCGCTCCAGCGAGGCATTAGGCCGGGATATCAGGGATGATTGATGAAATGCGGATGTACTACGGCTGCATGCAGGGTGCGGATAGATGGCGGCGGTTGATCGGATTCAGGATGAGACGTCGGCGTTTGCTTCGGTCGACGAGCAGGCGGCGGCGCCCGCGTGGGGCGAGAGGACGCATGCCATACGTATTTTGCCACCGAAGGTCAGCAGAGCAAACGAAACAAGAGCATATTACATTTTCCCTTTCGCCGCAAATACAAATCTCGAACAAGCATCGGCAAAGCACTACCGTGCTAATTTTACATCAGAGAATATATTGCTGCTCCTGCGCTCCAAGAAGACCAGCGCAGCTAATTGGGTCCCCAGCACACTAGGTGCATGACGTTCTCGGATTTCTCCGCCCTCCTCACCATCTTGGCCTTCTCCGTCGACTCGGTCAGGCCACCGGAGAGCCGCCTGGCTTGCGGACGGTGAGCGGCTCCTGACGCCGGCTGCTTCACAGCGCCAACAGTCGGCACGGCGGTCTTGGACGCCGCCGGCTGCATCCTCGCCCTCACCACTGCCTGCCCCGCTCTCAGGAACAACCTGCTCGCGTGTCTCAGGCTCATCGGTTGGAAAAATATCGAGGTACTTCTGAAGTTAGTCGGTGGACTAGCTTCTCTGTATTCAAGCAGTATTTATACGGGATCACTGGCTGCATAGGAGTAGCATGGATCAAAACCATCAAATAGTTCAGTCTAGAATGATCACTTCCGCACGCAGCATCGACATGTACGGTTTTCTCTTCCCGTGTGCTGCAAATGCGTGGACGGTTTTGGCCGCTGGTGAACAACCAAATCAGTGTTCTGCGCAGTGGGTTTTCAGTAACTGAAACGGCCAGCTTGTGAAAGAGAGCAGCAAATCGTGGTTGGCGCGTCGGCGAAGGAATCTGACGGGACTGAAACTTTGGGCTCGCCGGCCGTCGTACGAGGCTTATGTGGTGCTTGGATTGCACATAACTACGATACTTAGAATTTTTGGCATTTCAGAATTAAACTCATGCTGGATAACTGAGACATCAAATCAAAATTAATGTGACATAAATGAGAATGCCAAACACTGGTATTATTATTAACACCGTCACAAATATGATTCACAGATTTATTTAAAAAATCTGAAAGTGAAAAGCGGAACAAACCTCCGCACATAGCCTTTTCTAATAAATTGTCTATGCTTGGAAATGACTACCTTATTCGATTCTAAAACAATCTTAAACCCATCTCTGCAAAGAAAAAATCCGCTAACAAGATTCTTGTTCATAGTAGAGACATGCTGCACGTTCCTCAGCTGCAAGATCTTCCCCCAAGTGAACTTCAGATCTACCGTATTAACACCACGAATAGAGGCATATGTCACATTCCCCATTAGGATGGAAGAATCCCGTGCGGCCTGGTAAAAAGTGAATATAGAGATGTCAGCACACACATGAACGTTAGCATCCATATCAATCCACCAATAAGGAGATTGAAATACTGAAAGAACAGTAAATAATTTACCATTCCCATCAGTATTGCCAGCGGTCACCATGTTGACAATCTTGGCCTTTTTCCCTCTGCGGTCTACGCGGTCTAGGCGGTTCTTGGAAAAGTGGCCGGGCTCTCCACAAGTGAAACAAGTCAGATCACTTCTGCCCCTATTCGGCTTCTTCTTCTTGAAGGTTGTAGTCTTTATAGGCTTGTTAAAGGAGGGTTTGAAGTTCCCTTTGTTCTTGCATGAGGGTTTACCTTTCTCCACAAAGTTAGCAGTAGCATGACCCTCTCCTTTCTCAGTAGTGTCCTTAGCCCGAGCCTTATCCTCAATATCAAGGGACGCTATCAGATTTTCAACTGATATCTCATGTCTCTTGTGTTTGAGAGCTCTGGCGAAGTTCCTCCATGAAGGGGGCAACTTAGCAAACCCGCTATAAACTTGTCGGGTAAGGCACACTTAAGGAGTTCGAGCTCTTTGGCAATGCACTGTATCTCATGAGCTTGTTGAACAACAGGAAGGACCTTGGTCATCTTAAAATCATGAAAGCTCTCCATGATATATATTTCACTGCCAGCATCTGCGGCACCAAACTTAACGTCCAGTGTGTCTCAGAGCTCCTTCCTGTCATTTATGTGCATGAACACATCACACAGACGGTCAGCAAGAATGCTCAGAATGCATCCCACAAAGACAGTATTGGCTTCCTCGAACTTTTTCTAATCCTCGCCAGACATAGTTCCTTTAGGTTTGTCTTTACTAATCTGGAACACTTTCATTGTGGTCAGCCAAAGCTCAGCCTTATACTGCCACCTCTTAAAGTGAACATCGGTAAACTTATCCGGCCTCACGCATCGGTAAAACCAGGCATTGATAATTCAGGAAATTGCCTTCAATTAGGTTTTTGGATTGTTGGATAAGTAGACATAATTTCCATGATTAATTCTAGAATATTAAACATGACAATGCTAGCTACTACCATATGTAACTCGAACATACTAGATGCACTAAATAACAAGATTAATAAAAACAAGCAGCAGCTAAATATGTACTCGCAGAACATGATAAATAACCAAACAGGAACATGTCGCACGTACCTTTCATTTGCAGATGTAGTCGCAGCAGTTACATTGTTGATGACAACGTTAGAGAAGACTGGTCGAAGCAGACGGTGATGAAAACGGCGGTAGGCAGCACCGCCTGACTTAGAAGGAAGACGGCCCGTGATGAAGAAAGCGAGCAGTCGCGCAGAGCGCTTCCCAAAAACCTAATTTGCCCTCTCCCATACAGGATCGCAAAGGCGAGTGGTTCTGGAGACCTGCTCTCCCGTTCGCTGGTGCACGCCGGCGCTCGGGATGAGATAGACAACGGTGGCGGCGCAAGTAGCGAGATGCAAAACCTAGATTGGTTTTCAGATGTGTGCGGTGGTAGCTAGGCAAGAGTTTATATAGGCGCGCAGAGGAGAAACTCTAGCATCATGAGCCACACCCACGTCGCACACCCGAGTAGGTTACAACAACCCATGATCCGGGAGCGACCCGAACCGGCTAGCTGTGACGCATCCGTCAAAGACTTGGTCAAACGCTCGGTTTTCCCGTGCAGCAAAAAAATAAGCTCGGCTTCGAGGTTCAATTCTGTAAACCGCGGTGCGCGCGTCATGTCATGTCGAGTCGAGTCAAGATGAGCGAGCGAGGAGGAGGAGGATGGGGAGCGCGTGTATGACACTTCTCTTCTCACTCACTTACCAAGTGGTACAACACCTCACCTTATATGTTGGTCTACATCCCTCCCAACTTTCCATGTGGGACTAAACTTAGCTCCCACATCTTGCCTTTGCGTGGCCAAAAACTTAGGTTGCATGTCACATGGGCTTTGAGATTTCTAAGAATTTCTAAAATCTAATATGGACTCATAGCAAAAGGCCCAATATTTCAACACTTTGGACATGCCTAGACCTTTTTACACAGGTCATGCCCTGGAGATGGCTTAAGGCCTATGGCTGGTAAACGCAGGCTGAAAGCCCACATCGGCATGCCGCCGGCGTCACGGTCGCCTTCCAATCAAGAGGAAATTGCACGTTCCACCAGGTACTGGTCTCAGCGTTGCGCAGATCACCAGCTCGACGTCTTTTTTGCAGCTTCCACCATGTTTTGGTCTAGTGCAGTGGCGGAGGTACAGACCAATTGCTGGGCGGGCCAGTTGCAGCAAATTATTATTTTGTTCAAAATTTAGACCCTTATTAGGCCGGCCCAGCTAGGAAAATGAAATTGTGACCAAATCTTGGGCGGGCCACGGCCCAGGTCGGCCCCAACGTAGCTCCGCCACTGGTCTAGTGCGTTGGAGACTGGTCTAACTTAATCATTAGTCTCCAATTGACAGCAATCTAGACACTAGGTCCCACACCACTAGGTCAAACTAGCCACAAATGCAAGTGGGTAGTCAATCAGCGGTGGACTTCTCGCTGATGAGGGATTTAGGGCATCTCCAGCGGTCGGTTACATGAGGTTCTCGTCAACGAAAAAATTTAGGATGTACGTAGATAATATTGTAATGCACAACTGTGTAAATTTTAAAATGAAACATGTTGTATTTTGAGCTCAGCATAAATAACAAATCTTGATTTTGACCTCGATGAACAGTGATGAACAGTGATCTAGATTTCCTCGTTTTGTGAGATTTTGTTATTTTTACCAAGGGCAAATTACAATGGATTGCAATCTGAAAATTTATATACTCATAGGATACAACATTGTCTATCTCCATGTATTTTTTAATATTTTTTGAAACTTTTAAAATTAAAAGTTTTGAAGTTTGAAAAAAAATCGGACTACATGTATCCTGGGCTAACTTTGAGGTTTTCGATCTCTGTTGTCCTTTTTTATGTGGAGACACCATGTCAAAAAGACTCTTCAGGTTAAATATACTCAAACACCATGCAGTGGTTGGCCGACCAGATTCCTGGGAGCATGAACTGTTAGCGACACTAATGATTTGGTTAGACAATGTGCAACGAATTAGATCAAAACAGGGTGAAAGCTGAAAAAAATATCGAACTAGTGAACTGTGCAACTCTAGGAGCAATACCAGATGGAATGTTCAATTTCCTCTCAGATCGGAGCAGCAGGAGTAGCCTCATGTGCCGTGAGGGCTGCTGGGTGAATAATGGGCGAGAATAGATGCGCAGATCGTTGCCCAACCTGATGCATAGCTCATGGTCCAACCTGATACACGTGCCCTTTAGAAATTGTGAGGGGAGTTTAGTTTCCAGCCAGAATTTGACAAGCTAAAGTTTGGCAATTTGGTATAAGTTTGGTTTTTGGTACACTTAATCATCTACTAGTATTCGAAAATAAATCAGACCCGAGCCAGGAAATCATAAATTTGCACTTCTGCAGAAGTTCAGAAACCAATGTCTGTGCGATGTTTTGATACAAATATTGTAACAGACGCGCCAGTAGCTAAGAAATCATAAACATCGGGATCATGATTCTGGGCATCTGGCCTCATTCTCAAAAGTAGATTTATACCAATAAGTTAATATTTTCTTCTGCATGAACCAGTTTATATATGTCTTTATTCCCAAAAGAACTGAATAGAGGAGCTAGCAGTTCATCATCTCCGTTATTTTCAGCAAAGGACAAAGAAAAGATCAATTCATCCCTTGGGCTGCGTCTCCTTCTTCATCCTCTGACGTCACCCGCAGCATTGTGAGAGCCGACGCGTCCTTATTGAACATCTTCTCCCTTATCAGCATGTACTCCGGCCATGTCACGGCACGGAACGCAGCTTTCTCCCCGCGACGGACCGCCGCGTCGAGCGGAGCAACCTTCATGTCCTTTGGCGGGCCGAGAAAGTATGGCACGGAGACGCGCTCGTGATCCCGGTTGACGACGGCACGGTGAAACACGTTATGGAAGCGGCCATTGGTGAGGACGTTGAAGAGGTCGCCGACGACGACGGCGAGCGCCCCGGGCATCGCCGGCACGGTCACCCACCGCTCAGGCCCTCGCCGGAGCAGCTGCAGCCCCGGCACGAGGCTCTGCATGATGAACGTGAAGAAGCCCGAGTCCGTGTGCGCCGCCAGCCCGATCGCGCGGTCCGGTTCTGGGCACTTGGGGTACCTGCAAGAAGATGACACAGCGTTATTAGTGTGTCATTACCTTGGCGTCAGTGGCATAAAGTTGGTTGATTAAGCTTAGGTAGTGTGGTTCACATGTTCAGGTGCATGGTGGCCGTCATGGTGTCGCGGATCTCACGCTCCACCTCGCCGCCGGCGATCTGGTCGGCGGTAAGCCCAAGCGCCTTGTAGAACATGTCCAGCACCTTGTCACCGAGAGCCCTCATCTCCTTGTGGAACTCCTCCATCACATCGCTGGGTACAGTACAACGCGCATCACCGCATCAGCAGTGCACTCACGGAGATCGATCGATATGCATGGATGTGTAGGAGACTAGTACGTACCAGAAGCGCAGGTAGTCGTCGCTGCCGTCGGGCCAGACCCGCCGGAACTCCGAGCGGACCTCATCGGCGGCGAAGGTGTAGCCCTCGGACCACATCAGCTTGGAGAAGTAGAGCGCGTAGGGCGGCACTCCGTAGCCGTTCTTAAAGCCTCGGCCGCGCGCGGCTTGCTCCTTCTCCGTAGCCGGGCGCGCGAACAGGCGCTTGATCTCCTCCTCTACGCGCGCCAGGACCTCGACCGGCACGCCATGGCCGACGAGCAGGAACCCGCCCCACTCCTCCGCCGCCCGCGCCACGGCGGCGATGGTACCGTCCGTGGCGTCGGCCATGTCAACCACCGGTACCGTATCGTGCCCTGCCGACTCGGAGACCACCGGATAGTCCTTCTGCTCCGTCCACACGTGCGACTCCGGAACGGACTTCGCCGCGAGGAAGTCGAAGGTGGTGGCGGCGGCACTCTTGACGGACGCCATGCTCGTTTTGCTGTGTTTTTTTTTTTTTTTGAGGGATGCTCGTTTTGCTGATCTGGTGTGACAGCACGGGCTTTTGGATGCATATAAATACACAGAGCGATAAGCAATTCCATGTGAGGCTAGCATGCTTGCCCCACAATGTATTCCACGTTTTTGTTCATAAAAGAGGAAATCCACGTCACAAAAGATAGCCTTCAACAAAAAGCCAATCGGCCACAAACGTTTTATGCAAGTAATTAAACTGGCATTAGATAAGTATATATCTTTCTTTTGCGGGGCATTAAATAAGTATATCAAAGAGCATAAATGAATATGGTAATTCGGCGTCGAATATGGCTCCAAATCCGTTTCAATGTATCTATATCCGATTGTAAAGATCTAGCGGATAAGGATATAGGATATCCGGTGTTAAAGTGCGCACAGATACGATATATAATATGGTATAGTAAATAACATGCGGATGTACATTATCCAAAATTTAATTAAGATCTTCTAAATATTTGCAACCGGATATTCTGATTTTCGAGTCAAATATATCCAAGGCCAATCTAAAATATATATAGTAGTTATTGACTTACCGAATTCATTTGGCGAGCATGTTTTGCTCTAATTTTTCTCACGAGTAGACAAATGGTTCAACTATTTAGTTTATATTTCTATCATCTCGTCAATATTTGGATATTAGCCTAAATTATGTCTCAATTTTCTTAACTAATTACTTATGCAAGGCTGAAAGGTTAAATCCCCGTCATGTTTTGCTATGACTATAGTATTTATTTGTCATTTTTATTTTTTGCCCGAGTCCACCATGTTACCCATTCGAATCCATGGTCAAATATATCCCCACTTAAATCCGCTACTGAGCAATATCCGCTCTGATCCAAATCTGAGAAAGAAATGGTAAAGGATAGTGTGTAGATACATGTGTATCTAGAAAAAAGTTGAGACATCTTATTTGGGGGAGAGAATAAAATTCATGTATGAACTATATGTCAAACCCTCGCGTATGATCAACCTTCTTTCAAATTCTCACCCTAACAGTTTCTGTTATGCATTTTCAGGTCACGAAATATTTTTCAAGAGTACGTATTTCACAATTTTAAAGGATCTACTAGAGATAATTTTAGTTCCCGTTCCGCTTGCCCTGGAGCTGGTGTCCAAAACCTAGTGGGCGGCGGCGTATAGACAGGCCCGTCAATGGCCAGGTTCGAGTTGCTCGATCAAAAAAGGTCCCCCAACATCCAGGGGCCCCCAAATTTGCGCAGCGCATTAGTAATTTGGTTTGCTGTTTTCTCGTGCGACCAGGCCCAGCAGGCCACGATCGATTCTCTCACGCGTTGATCAGCAGGGTTATCGATCAGTTCCGCACTCGATCATCCCCCGAGATTGGTACGCTTCATCTGTACTTGCGTTGTGCCCAGCCTGGCTCACTCGCCGCTGATCCTTGCGCCGGCCTTGTCCTGTAGAGTGGAGACAGGGCAGGGCTCCAGCGCAGAGGGACAAAAATCGCTTGTGCCTTCCTTCCCACTTCGCCATTTTGGCATGCCGATCGGCAATTCAGTGATGTGAATCACAACCCAGCCCTGAGGTTCACGCATCAAGGTAAGATCGCTGCAAGCCTGCTGCCTGGCGCCTGCAACCCATCGACTAAATATTTTGCTAATTTATTAATTCAAATATAGGGCAAATCATGAGAAAGACAATGCGTCAATTGGGTGCTGAAAAGAAGAAGAAAAGACAGAGATTAGAAGCAGTAACTCAGTCTCGAAAGGGGCACTCTTGATAGATTATCATAAAAGAGTCTCAAATAAATTCTAAAATTCAAATTCCAAATGCTAATGTTGATGGTGGTCATGGTGATACCCAATAGATGATGCTTTTTGGCAGATTTTGAGGTTCATTTATTACTTTAGTGCTCTTTATGATTTTAGAATGAATACTTGATGTTTTTCTAAACATTGTACATAATAACATATTTTAAATGTCTATAATAAATTAAATATATAATTTTATTTTACTAGTTATTGAGCTTGAACAAAATTTAGAGCCCCATTTTATAAGTCACCCAAGGGCCCCAAATCTGGGTATAGGAAATCAATCCGGTGGAGGACGTCCCAGTACGGTGCCGCATAGTGCCTGGCCCGAGAACTATGTTAGGCCGAATGCGATGGCGACAAGTCTAGGACCTTCATGGTTTGTACAACTAATCTTAAGTCATACAAATGTACTACCTGGATATGGATACATGTTTTTTTTCGCGAATAGAACTCTGGCATTAAAAAAAACATCGAACAATACAAAGCATCTTAAGAAAAATAAAAATTGCATCGAGATCTTTGAGAAGCCCTTCATCTTTAAACTCCAGACCGTGTCGACGGCGCACCACCGCTGCTTCCCGAATCGGCCTAACGTTGTTGGTTGCAGACGGGAAGTCGCCGAACGGATCAAGAAGACCACTCACACGCTAGTGGAACTTGTGGACACGCTCACCTTGATCACCGTACTTAGCAACACGCGATTTAAGATAATGAAAAACGGATTAAGGGAACAATGACGGTCACTTGCGAGCGTAGCGCGTCATATTTCCCAACGTGGCCTGTGGTGAACCTCGTTAGAAAAGTAGGGTTTTGGCAGCGATTTTTTCTTTTGCCAAAATAAAGGTGTACTCCCTCCTCTTTATAAAACATGTCACTAAAATAGATATATCTAAATATATTAATATCTTGATACATACATACTAGCTACATGTTTTATAAAACGAATGGAGTATCATTCTTTGCGCTGTCCTCCTCTCCACCACCGAGTCCTGTCCGCATTAAAAAAGAGTAATGCGGGGTCTTTTTGCAAAAGAAAAAAACACCGCAAATAAACGGTGTATGGCAAGGAGGGAGTATTGTGGTCTAAATTGCTACACCGGCATGTACAACGCCCCTCACCAATGCCCACCGTTGGCCCCTAATCCATCTTTCGTTACTCCCTCCGATCCATAATACTCTTCGTTAACATGGATGTATCTAGATACATTTTAGTTGTAGATACATCCGTATTAGCGAAGAGTAATATGGGTCGGAGGGAGTACAGTAAATTGCGCATTCCTGATTTACGTGGATGGATTTTACTCTATATATCCGATACGTTGAAAATTCTCAACTCAAATGGCATGTCAATCTCCCTGCGTTGAAAACCAAAGTATCAGTTCTACTGCGCTGTACCAAGGAAGGTATGATTCCCCCTAATTTGTCCCGGCTATTACATATGGATCTGTCTAGGGAGTATGAGTATGAACTCACCTTACTATCTGTCCTGTTCTACAGCAAACAAGACACACAGGGCAACCTATATATGATCCATTTATCATGTGGCAGCGTAACTCTCCCACCGGCCAAGCATAGAGCTGATCGTCCCTCCGCCTTGCCGGTGAGCAAACTCCGTCACAGCCTTTCGCACGCAAGCATCCCATGCCCTGGCTATTTCCTTGATTGACCGCGGTTCCGGGATGTCAGCGAGGACGTGCCGGAGCGCCACATCCAACGAGACTGAGATGGCACTGGAATTCTTCCTGCAGGTAGCCGCAGCTATTGTGAAACAGGACCAGATTTGGACATCCTGATGATCAGTTAGTAAACAAGCATGAAAAGGCCAACTAACCTTAGCACCTCATCTCCTCCGTCATTAATAAGCACCGGAGAGCTACTTGGATAATCTGGGGGCACAAATAACTTTGCGGGAAAGACAAGAGACTGCATCAGGCAGAGAATCAGTCAGTAGACTCGTACACACAGGATGTGGTGTAAAGTGCAGGAAGTGTCTGAACACTGAAAGGCAAGTACCGTTTCAGATGTTGCAAAGAGTGATTTCACGGTAGGTGAAATGGACACGGCGTTGTATGACAGTTTCAACGTTGTCCCGCCACCGCAGGAGGCAATCCCATCCGTTTCACAGTCACCAGACATGCTGATCACTGTATCGATGAGTGTGCTGTTAATAGATTTGATCTCTTCCAACAGAGCATCATTAGCATTCTGCCAAGAAATGTTCAAAGTATGTTACACTGTCATGAAGTGATGAAAAACAGAAAATGAATTGTAATCCGATAGAAGAGAGCAAATGGCACTGGGTTGGCAACTTAAGAACCTAATGCTCAATCGTGTTACCTGTGTTCTCTGCCTCTTGAAGCTTATTTCGCTGCTCGATCCAGAGTCCAAGGCGTCGCACTCAAATGACATGCAACTGCTATCAATACTTCCCGATAGTAGCGATTCAGAACATGATGCTGTATTACTGAATACACGCTTCATTTTGTTCACAGTATTAGATCCACCAAACTGCTGTTGTTGGGAGGATCTGCAATCCAAAATTGTGCCAATTTTCCCTTGTGGTACAATGTCACTGATGCTAAGGACAGACCAAATTGCATTAGCTGAGCTGCGTAGCGCTGCTGGTGATGAAGACCTCATCTGATGTTACATACGAAATAAGCACGGAACTGTCAGTATAATGGATTGCAAGAAATCATGAACTGTCACTGACCTGAGCAATCTGGTAAACATACCGCATCAAGTAGGCGATCGATGGGCTTCTTAGTAACCGATGTTCTGTCCCCACCTCGCGCCTGATCCTCTGCTTGACCAGCTGCTATCTCTGTCTGAATAGATGAAGCTGACGTCGGTTTAGTAGGAGTGACTTGGTTAGAACTTTTTGCTTTTGGTACAGCTGCTGCTGCATTATCATGCAACAAGAAGGCAGATATACTGTCAACGTCCTCTGAGAATGTTGACATCACGGGAGCACAGGGTGTATGTGGTGCTAACCCCCCTGGCTTGGTGAGGGGGTCAAGCATTCCTGGTGAACTGATCAAGGAAGGACTTGTTGTTCCTAACAAGTGGTTGTGATTGTTATGTTGATGAGCTGGTGGTGTTCTAGCCATAGTTGTTTGCCTTGACTGCAAAATGTTTGCATCTGCAGGTTGCTTTTGCTGTCTACTACAATGGCAAAAGATTAAACATATTAAATAAAGAGCATTACAGATTACACACATATCTCATGGTAATTTCCAAAAAATGGGGATGAGAGCGAACAGAATTGTTAGCGATGTTGGTTACCACAAAACATTAAACAAAAAAGAAAATTACTTCAGGGAGAAATCCACAAAACATTAATTGTTAGCGATGTTGGTTACCACAAAACATTAATTACTTCATGTTATTAAGGATGACATGTTCTGTTGATTCAGAAGCTAGAGTGACAGTCTGAGCTATCCTTTCTTAGCATTTTATTTTTGATATTTCGGAGGAAATACATAGAATTGCACAAACAAAAGATTTTAATTTAATATGTCCAATTTGTCCAAGCTATAGCTTTCACCAACCTTTTAGCACCAGTGATTGGGGATACATTGCCAGTAAGATTGACGACTTCAGACTGCTGACCACAGTTCTGCAACTGATATCCTATATTCATCTTTGCATCGTGAGTTTTAGTCCTCTTGATAAAACCCAGCAAATTCTGTATGTGTTTTTCGTACTTGGGGAGCTCCAGCCTTAAACCCTCGTGAACATCACTTTTCCTCAACTGCAAGAAATTCAGTATCATTCTGATTTGTTTCTTGAGAACAGCTCTTAGTTTCAATTCTTTAGCTTTCGATCCAGGTAGTGCCGACAATTGTTCCTGTATAGAGATAGAACAAAGGGTGTAAGTTACAGAGATTCACAGCAAACTATCAATGGATGAAGATTTATCTCTAGAAAAAGGACAGATGACCTCTGTTAGTACTGGGACACGAATCCTCTGCTCCAGTTCAATAAACTGCGAATAATAAGCATCCTTCCAAGACTTGATCTGAAATGGAATATTGCAGTAATACGATTAGGCTGACGTTCAAATTTAACAAAACAATCACCCACAACTCAATAATGTAATTATGTCTAGTAATGCTTGTGTGTTGAAATACAAGGTCAATAAAACCAGCCCCGCTATATTATATCTACAAGAACCTTAAATGGCTAAATTGGATTTACGCAACAATGTTTGCATAACTAATGGTATTAGGACATAACAATAAGTACATAAATATGAACAGTTAATATAAATACATAAAAGAGCGGATTCTCACCTGGCAAAACATTTTCTCTATGAGGTCATATTCTCTAGCGCTTTCCATGGTAGCTGAAATAGCAGAAACTGTATCTTGTGAAAGATAAACAAGGCAAAGGAAAACATTGAATAAAGTTATATGACATTGAATTTTTTTTAAGGATAAATCAGCAGTCAGTACCTGGAATATGAGAGTTCTGACAGACCAAAGTGCTTTGTTGAGCACCACTAATCTGTTGTATAGTTTGAGTCATAGGTTCAGGTTCACATGCCTTTAACGACGAGTGTAGTAGATCTGTCAGCCTAGCATCCTGGTGGTTATTCCGACCGCCAAGCTGACTGACCTGCATCTTAGAAGCATCAGCTTGTTGTGCTTCAAGGATTTGGTACCTTTGAAAGTCCATCTCTTGTTGGTTGGCTCCCAAAGTTTTCTGATTCATCCGTGTGAGCTGCTGCTTACCAATGTCACTATCATTTTTGCCAAGTAGGTGACTCTGCTGAGAATTTGGTTGAATAGCTGGTTTTGACACACTCGTTGGGCTGCAATCTAAGAAGTTTATATCCTGCAATTGCCTCGATGGGTATTGTCCCTTACACTGACTGGCTCCTAACTGCATCGGCCGCGGGCTGGACTGAACACCTGGCCCTATTGTGGCAAGCCCTGTGCGGGGTTGAAAGTTCAGACATCGGTCCGTAGTGGCCATCATGCCAGGGTGCTTTTTCTCAATCTCAGCATGCGTGTTTGGTTTGCAAGGGTCAACCATGTGCTGGTTTTGCACTAGCCCTGAAGTTTTAGGTGCCATAGGCTGAGAAGTTGGCCTTGGATTAGCCATCATCACCGCATCTGGCATTACAGAAGAATTGCCTCCCTGCAAAGCCCGAGGTGCATTAGTCCGTTGCAATTGGCTACGTGACTGCATTTGTCGCTGTTGCATTTCACTTCTTCTTTTCCCCATCAAGAGCAACTTGTTTGATATATTTCTCATGTAATCTTCCTGGACAAGTTCAAATTAAAAATAACCCACGAGACACAGGAATGGACCAGATTCAAATGTAAGCCAAGTAAAAAAGAAACATCTAGCGCATAACTGCGGCTTCCTAACATTACTTCAGCGAGTTGACAAATTAACTAGTAGCAGAAACATATAAATGTATGCATAACCCGCAAATGCTAGATTCTCCTGGTCTGAAACATAACAGGAAAAGGCTAATAGACTGGTGCAACGAACCATGACAGGGTAAACACACCTTACTGTTGGTCCCACTGAATGCCTCCTCCTCAAATTTGGTAACAAAACCTTGGGCCTCCTGGGAATAAGGCTCATACCTAGGCTGGTAAAATGATGCCAACTTGGTAGTTCTGAACAAAATTAGAAAGAAATGGGGTTAAGATCATACATCAACGCAGAAGCTTGTATTATAACCTGCTCTGATCTAGCCTGCTCTAGTCTGGCCCTCCATTGCCCTGCTAATGCTATGGAAGATCTGGGAGTCAAGGAATACAAGAATCTTCAGGAATGATATTAGAACAGCTACCCAAACTCTCTCCTCTGTAATTCAGGAACTATCTCTCTGGCTCTTTCGTTTCAAAGATCGAGACCAAAAGGAGGCCACCAGATCATGGCGCGACCACCTACTGCATGTAACTCTGAAATCTAAACAATTTGGAATGAAATTCAGGTGGGGAGTCTTTCAGCCCCCCCCCCCCCCCCCCCCCCCCCCCCCGTTTGAAAGTTTCAAAATAAATAAACAAATAAATAAATATAACAACACTCTGAGGTCAAGTTCTGTATTTGCGATCCGGCCACCACAATTAACCATTAGTACCAATAAAATCATTCATGACGATGCACAAAAAATACATTAAAATTTTAACACGGCAGCAGGTAGCCTAGTTTTTTCCCCAGATTTTGAATTAACAAAGACTCGCATCCATATAAAAAGGTGTGTCGACATCTGGCTGAGAGCCTGCTGCCTGCTGGTCGATCGAACTAAGCACGGACACACAAATGCAGCCTGCTGCTTGCCAGCCTTAAATCGCAAGCAAGAACGGCCGTGAAATGGCAACAGATAGTCGATCAAAACCGGTAGCCCCAGAGGCCTTGCTTGAACCCCCGTCTGCTGAGCGGAAACCCTAAGCCCTGAACAAACCCGTTAAATTCCATTCGACCCAACGCAACAACGGGGAAGAGTATCGATCCGTACGGATCCTCCAGAGATTCGAACTACTGGGCAATCGATCGCGAGCGGAACTGCGGAGGAAAATCGCGGTACGCGGACAATGGGAGGAGGGGGAAGGGAGGAGTGGTGCTTACAGCTTCTGGCGCATGGCGGAGCGGAAGCCGGGCTTCTCCTCCGCGATCCAGTGGCGGTGGCCTCCTCCGCCTCCGCCTGCGCTCCCGCCGGCGGCGGCCATCGGAACCCCTCGCGGCGGCGGTGGCGTGTGGAGGGATTGGTGGGGCGGACGCGGTCGCTTTCTTGCAGAGTCGGAATGAGGCGGTATGTGGGCTCGCGTGAGGCTGTGGCCTGTATGTGTGGGCCCAGCAGGTAGCTTCAGTGAGAAGATTTCCGTGTTGACCGTGATC
Source organism: Dactylis glomerata (assembly GCA_007115705.1). Classification (NCBI taxonomy): domain Eukaryota; kingdom Viridiplantae; phylum Streptophyta; class Magnoliopsida; order Poales; family Poaceae; genus Dactylis; species Dactylis glomerata. Next base: position 1,257,008 of record QXEO01001637.1, on the reverse strand, counting down.
AACGACAGTAATGCTAATTATCTGTAAGTTGAGAAAGTAATCATTCAAGTCGTTGTAGTATAGTGGTAAGTATTCCCGCCTGTCACGCGGGTGACCCGGGTTCGATCCCCGGCAACGGCGTACTTTTTGCTAACTTTTGCATATTCTCTCTAATCCGCTGAATTATTTTGACTGATAATAGTCCCTAAGGAAAGTTGCAATATCTAACATAGCACAAAAATGTTACTCCCTAAGGAGTACAACATCAAAGAAACTAGAAAGATACCCGCACGTTACAGCGGGTAGGGTAAAAGACACGTAGTCATTGTCTACATAAATTTGCAAGAATACATTGGTCACAATGGTCAGAGAACAACGGTATCATCTAAATTTAATTATTTGGAAGGTTCATATCTTAAAGAAAAACAAAACATATTATTTCAGCAAAAAGATACCTTAGCCAGTTGCTACCAAATAATATGACCACAAATATCTAGATGTGTAAACAATCTTTTGTAACTTCTTGGTGTAACAAAAAATTCTGGTTGTAAAAACTAATATAATATGGGCATATGTGACAAATGAAATCCAATGGTACCCATCAAATGCAGTAAATAAATCTGTTGTCAAACATAATGATCTCACTGTACACCTTTTGACATTGTTGAAGAGGTGAACGGTTTCCAGCAGCAACTAAAGATCTCTCACCGAAATTTGTTGTGCTTTGAAGGTATGATATACTCGTATATTGTAACAGAAAGAAAAAGGCACACCCTTTGTAGATCTGTAATCCAAACACTTTATCAGCATAGTCATATCAATAAAATAAAAGCGAACATATATATTATCAAACATATCTGGTAGGCAATATAAACCACCTCGTAAGAGCACTATACCTTCCTGTCTTTGCTAATTCAGATCAAAGCAGCAACCTGAACAACCGGATTAGAATTAAGAGTTGAACCTGTAGGCCATATGCACCTTTTACCGCTAAAATATAGACATACTAACATGATGTGCTGCTCTTGGATCGGTGGACAATGTAAGGTCAAGAATTGGGCAGGCGGATTCCAAACAGGAAACGGTCTTACGACCTACCCATGTAGGAGACCAAAATCACACGGATTATATTAGATAATACAGGAAATAAGATCAAAGGAACGGACAATTAAAAAATCTATAAATCACTTAGTACCTGCGTTGGGGCAGAAGAGTATTAAGATAGGGCTAAGCAAGCGCCATGAGAAAAGGCAGGCTCGACGGGTAGATTGCCACGATTGTGGTAGGTATCTGATGCACCGATGTACAGGCAAAGGCGTGCTCCTCGATCATGGTCATGTAGGCAGATAAAACGATGCATCTGAGGAAGAGATAGCTCACTAGCACCGATCCCTCCAAGTGAAGATGACGTGAATAGAAGAAGTGGAGAGGGTTTTCCATTAATTGGTTACTCTCATTTGGAGGAGACGAAGAGGAAGGTACTAATGGAGTAGATGAAGCGGGCATAGTCGGAGTGAGACCTGTGCGAATAAGCTCTCAGGGGAAAAGTAAAATATTTTTTTTGTGACATTTGTAGATGACCGTGACCAATTAGCGACTTAGTACGAACACAACTGACAGAACTGAATGGATGGTTGGAGATCAAAATCAAATGGTTGTGATTGTCTGATGATGTGGCTATCTTGCATGTTAAGATAGACAAATTAAATGATCCTCTAGTGGGATTTTGCTTTATAAGAAGTATAGATACTGTATCATCAAATGGAAATTTTTCCTGTTTCTGATTTTAATAAAAGAAAACACTACATGGTTTATTGTGCAACAAAATAAAAGATGACAACGCCTTTGTCTCTCGTATGCATATGCCCCATTTATTTGAAAATGCTAAAATCTTTTAAAGGAAAATGTGGCGTGAGCATATTTGCATCCTATGTGCTCATGAAGTCGTTTAAAGTTTGGTATTGAAATAAGCCTTTATGCGAGGATTTTTCCAAGGCTACAAAAAGGCAGTTTATTCATGGAACTTTGCGTGAACATGTAGAACATACAGATATAAAGGCATTTTTTTTCCTGATTTCATAAGATTTTGCAATTTTATTAGGTTAAGGGGGCATATGCATCTAGGATTAAAAGTTCACACCCTTTGTTCCTTTAATTTAAAGAGAACTTTTTTATATAAAGCTCATGGATAGCCTTTTGTAAGATAACGGCCCCCTCCATTTTCTCTATAGGGACCTGGCAAAAATACCCTCCTAGAAGGTTATACTATGCTGAGAGCAATGGAATATATGTATAGTAGGTACTGGTAAAAAAATAGGAGAAAATACTCCAAGATACACTAAACTTTAAAATTGGAATCCATATGTCTCTACTTTTATAAAGAGATGTAAAATTCACCGGAAATGCACTTTTTGATCATGGGTGCATATGCTCCCTTTATCCAGAAACAAATTTCAAAATATTTAAAAATTATAAAGAAATTTTTGCATGTACATATCCACATTCAATGTACCCACGCAAAGTTTCGTGAAAAGTGACTTTTTTGTGGCCTGTGTAAGAAAACACGTAGCGAAAAGCCTTGTTTTAGTAGCAAATTTATTATTTTACACATGTCAAATAAGTTTTTGTTTTTTCTTCAAATGACTTCACGAGCACAAAGGATGTGAATATGTATGCACAAAATTTGTGTTTGGATTAGTTTGACAATTTTAAATATGTTAAAAATTATTATAAATAATTATGTCACATAAGTCACTTCCAAAAGTCAAATGAGCCTATATATTATTGGATCATTTTTACATCGGGCCATTGGATAGCGCACGGAGTTGGGACGAAAATAAATTGATGTGTAGTCCTTTAGTTTGGATGCAGGAGTGTCAAGCAAGTCATGCTCAAATAATGCTTGCATTTCTAAAATCAAGATGAATGCCAATTTGATTCTCCCTCAAATTGATGAGTATATTCAGTTAAGGGTCCTCCTCAACAACATTCATCTTCATGAGGAGATTGAAGACGTAATTGTTTGGAACCTCACAGCTAGTAGCGAGTACTCTACCACTTCGGCATATCCTGTACAATTTTTTGGGGCCACGACCACAAATATGAACAAGTTGGCATGGAAGGGATGGACCGCTCCAAAACTAAAACTATTTGCATAGTTGACTATCTGCAATAGGCTTTGTAGTTTGTACGTCCCATCGTCTTGAGAACGGAGTGCGGAGCAACTGCGACCTTCACCCGGTTTGCAAGCAAACTCAAGAGAGAGGGTGTCCCACCTCTTCTCCCATTGCCGATATACCAAGAGGTTTGGGGTGTTGGTCAAGGATGAGCTTGGGATCCCGTTAAGTAGGACAATTGAGTGGACTTTGGAACACACAACCAAGTCTTGGTGGATGAAGATGGTTTCCTCGATGAGGACTAGCCGCAAAGCCATCCGCTCACCATGCTTATTAGTTGGACAATATGTTCCCCTAAAAAAGGTTGAAAATATATAAAGTGCCAACACGAGGGTCTTCCGCAACAAGTCCGCTCCGCCGCCTACCTTACTTGCGACAATTAATGGCGAGGCGCGGCATTGGGTCTTCGCCGGGGCGTAGCATCTGGGTGTTGTAAATAGTTGGAGAGAAATCACCCGTGATGTACTTGGTTTTTCTTTTCTTGTCATAAACCCTCTTTCTTATCAATGACTAGTAAGTTTGCATGTACAACGCACGACCCAACATGACGTGGATTTAACACTCAAAAGAAGTATTCTTGTATTCTCATAAAGGAAACCAAGCACCTGATTTTTGTATTCTCAAGCAAGCTGTTAAAGTTGTCCCTTACATTATACACAATGTTGCGGAAGGAAGAGCCTCTATAGAAAGTTTAAAAATCAAGAGCATTTTGGAATAAAAAAACTACCTTATACTATTGAACAATAGCATCAAAGTAAAGGTAGTCAACTCAAATTAATTATATGCTACGCCATAACAAAAAGCATGCAAGAAAAAAATTAGCGCATAGAACTTATCTGAACCTGAATATATGCTATTACTTACGGTACATTTGTTGTTTGCAAATTTCCTACTTATTTCTTAAGTCCAAGATAGTTGCTTAACCATTGGGTGCGTGGAGAATGATGTGCCACTTGATCATGTGTATTACTCCGGTAGTTCCTACACACCAGATTCATTTACTTTTTACTAAAGTGAGATAACTAAGGATAGACAACTCCTTTCTTGCTAATTCTTAGGTAAATCAGTAAGTTTAGTGAAGAATCTGTAAGGTTCTAAAACTAAATATCTCTATGAAAATTTTGGACAGTACTTTTCAAATTTCATATGCATGCATATGAAAATAGAATTCTGATTGTACAATCTAAATAAATATAAAGAAATTAGTTGCCTAAATATAGAGTTGCATCTAATGGTCGTTGCTCTCACCTTCATGGTCAAGAATAAAATGTGCTTGACCAAAAAAAGAAGCATATATTGTCACAGTTGTCTTTCCATCAGGACGTGCCTCAAGACGAAGGTCTTCCATTACTGTAAAATAGGAGTACAAAAGCAAGCCTTTAAGATTCAATATCGGATAATTTCCAGTCATAGTACTCAATGTTCATCCTGCAGTTTTGAGATAGTAAGTGACATATAAAAATATGTTATGACAAAGCAAGAATGGTATAATTGCAAAGGAAAATCATGCATAACCAAAACAATACTGAGCAAATAGTTGTTCTTTGCCTTCTCCAACGACATCGAATCCTGGCCATTTTTTGTGCTAGAAAGCCATATACGAACCTAGCAAAAATATGGAAGGATGTGATAGCGGTTGCATTGCCTCATATGCATCCTGTAAAAAAGTAGTTGTTCTTCTATTGATGTTCTTGCTAAGAATGAAATTGCAGAATACACCATGTAATTGATAATGCAAAATACAGCTGATTTCATAAATGGAATTGTGCATCTCATGCATATGATCTGAAATTGTGCATCTCCTACATATGAAGTGCATCTCCTACATACGGCCAGCCTGCGGCCCAAATAAGATGCTGTTGTATGTCCTCAAGCCACAGACGCATGCCATTGGAGGGCCGCCCCGCGCGCCCTCCATCCAACGTCGACACTTGCCCTTGAGACATCGCTGCCCTACTCTCCCTCAGGTCCGCACGCCCATAAGACACTGCTGCGCCTGTCGTGGAAGCTACCACGCACAAAAGGACCATTAGATGGTGGAGTGTCCGGCGTGGCGCGAGGGTTGAGGGGAGGAGTCGTGGCGGCGCGGTGAGAGTGAGGACATAGATGAGAAGGTGGTGATGAATGGCAGGGACCAACGCAATTGGGATTCAACGGAATTGAGGGGGAGAAATTTGTGGGCTCTTAATTATCAATTAAGACGAAAAAATTTGAGGTATTATTTCCTTTGTTAACGTTGGAGACTGGACGTGGAAATTTTCATCTTCCATTAACTGGAGCATTGGATGAAAATAATGGAAGGTACTCCCTCTATACCGGATTATTGGACAATTATATATTTTAAGACAAACTTTAATTATTAATTTTAGTCAAGAAAATATGAGATATTTGACATAAAAATTATACCATTGGAAAGTTCTTTTGAATATGAATCCTATGGTATAATTTTTATATAATATATCTTATATTTTCTTAACTAAAATTAAAGGTCAAAGTTTGTCTCGAAGTGCATAATTGCCTTATAATTCAATATGGAGGGAGTAGTAAATTAGTTGGAGCAATTAACGGAGCATTAATTAGTTACATTGTTAGAAGGACTAGCATTGTGCGTGCTTTGCTACGAACAAAAGCACATCACTATCCTGAGAACTTCTCGAAAAATTCTAGTGTTATAAAGTTGTGTGATTTCGATAAAATAATCTTGTTTCTATGAGAACCCATATATATATATGTGTTCGTGTTTTCTTAATCTACACCTACGCATGATTATAATGTATTTTGCTTATTGTATAATGTATATTTTACATGAAGCCCTTGATGGCTCCATATGTGTGGATGGTTGTAATTGACTATTTTATCTCTTGATGGCCCCACATATGACATATATGGATGGTATAGTTGTTTATTCAAACCCTTTGTAATATATTGGTCCCACCTATACTATAAAATATTTATGGAAGAGTGAACTCACCATCAACTCAAAACTTTATAAGTAGGAAAGATTAGTATACGGTTTTGTGTTGAGTTGAGCTCAACATTGGAGTAATCTGAACGTTTAATCAACTTCACTGTACGGCGAAGATTAATTGTATCAAAACAAGTTTGTGCATTTATAAGTAGTAGAGATTGGAGGCAAATCTTCTGCCTCCCCTTCACAAAACAAAACTGGTTGCAGAGAATTCTTGAGCCGTTAGGCTGGAAAGATGACATTATATGGTTCTGAATTATTTCCAGACGTATGCTTTCATGGAGACCGTGAGTCAAGGGTTGTACCAGCATCGCACCCGAAAGCTCACGCAAACGGAGGAGAGGGGACGCGACCACTCAACTGCGCAAAGACGAAGGTAGATCTTAGTTCTTGTACAAGCCGAGTTCATGGATCCAGCCACGTACATGAACTGGTGCTTGAAAATTAACAAATCTAGCCACCTAAGAAGCTCTAGCTAGATTGCAACTAAGATTTACTACTAGTTAGCTAGTTGTTGGGTCCCCAGTTGCTGAGGTACATGACACTAGTCGAAAAATGGACATCAATACCGGTTCCAGAGGGCCATTTGTACCGGAAATCAAACCGGTACAAAATATTCGGGACAAAAGCCCCCCCCCCCCCTCTTTGGTACCGGTTCCTTACAAACCGGTATTAAAGGGGCCTCCACGTTGGCTCCCAGGAGAGTGCAGGGCTAGGGACCTTTGGTACCGGTTTGTAACACGAACCGGTACCAAAAGAATTCAGGATTTAGAGTTTTAGGAGGGGTTTAGGGGTATCGGACCATTTCATTATACGAGGATCGCGTCGATGCGTCAGAAACGCGTTTGGATTTAGGAGTACATGAAGATCAAGGTAATACATATCAACTTGGTGCATATAATATAACACATGTAATTGCATAAGATCGCAAATTAAGTAGTACATGCATGAAGATCGATCTTCATGCATAGTGGTACTCTCCGAGGCATACTATCTATTACATGTAGCATAGTGGTACTCTCCGAGTCAAACTATATATTACATGTAGATCTTTATTCATAGTGGTACTCTGCGAAGTTAGGTATGACGTCCCGAAGAAAAAATCCCGCCAATTCCTCGCCAATTGCTTTGAAGCGGTGCTCGATTGGGAGCCTGTCACGCTTTCTTGCCAACTGTAAAAGAATGAGATTCAAATGAATACATGAGCTATGTATATATATATATATATATATATCAAATCACAATCAAACAATTATGACTGAAACTTAGCACAAGTTATGGTAACAAAATAAATTTGTGAATATTGTTTTCGTATCACTCTATTCCTTTGATTATTCGTTCTCTCGCTGACAATCTTATGGATGTTCTCGCAAACATAGTATCCACATAGATTAGTCCCCTCAGGTTGTTTCGAGCATTTCTGTACAAGAATATAATTCAATCAAATAATAATCAAGTATGATAAAGGTGTGTGGACCTAGGTAGTACTACTTACTTTGTTCGCACGCCATATCAGCTTCGGTTTCCATTCACCGGTCGGATCTTCCTGGATGAACGTTTGCCATACGCTGCCCGACAAAAGAAAATGCATAAAAGAGTTATTAATTTGTTGATATCAGGAAATTAACGAAAAAACCGATAAGAATTAAAATTACCTTTTGAGCATATCAAAAGCCGACTTGTATAGTATAGGCTCTTTGGTTAGTGAGTCATAGACTTCAACATCTCCATCGTACATTTTAAAGACGATAAGAATAAAGTGGAACCTGCGCACGTTTAAATATGCAGTGTCATAGATATAAGTTATCAGTTAAAATTTTAACATATGGTGAGCAAAATAGAATGTGTTATAAGATAGTTACACTTACTTGAAGTTGTAAGGCCAAAGTATTATCTTTTTGTCACGTTGTCGCTTCAAAAACCTTAGCAAAGTCTCTGATGTATCCTTGTTAAAGATGGGATCTTCTATGGTTTTTTCATGCATTGTATCTGGGTCAATGAACCCAATATCCGTGATTTCATCCCTTTTGCATTCGAGCTTCTTCGATCTGCATAATATAGCGCACAAAAGATTAAATTGAGGATAATTTGCAGACAATGAATGAGCTGAGCTAAAGACTTCTTAAATTATATTAATAAATCACTTACAGACAATAGCAACTGATGATAGATTTGTCGATGGCCCGGAGATTGTATAACTGAAAAAGTTCGAGGAAGTCAACGCTCACAGAGTATTCTTGGAAGTAGTGCTCATCCTTAACTCGCACCATGATACAGTCAATCCCTCTCTTTGTGGCATTAGTGTACCACGCATTCAAATTACGCATACATGTTGGTAGCGACCTGATATTCTCGACCAGATCTTTCCCTTGAACAAATTGATATACTACTTCAGCGATGGGGTAATCCATTGTGTTTTGTCGAGAACTTTCAACGGCCTTCTCGTCAAACACCTTGAGCGATGGGGACCGATTGAACGGGTTGTTCTCCGAGCTGGTACACTTGTTTCCTAGTTTTCGCCGAGACCACCGATTGATCGGGTTTTTTCACCTCCACCATAGCGTCATACGACTTTTCAATAGAACACCTATAGTCAGATGGCGGCGATGGTGGAGGGTCATATAGATTCTCAACGGTACGAATAACTTTCACCGGATCTAGAGTCTTCTCAAAAGGTATCTCTGGCACTTTCTTAGCAAAATGTTTTGCCACCTCGGACTTAGAGATTTCGCTGCACTCCTCGATAGTTCTTTCCCAAGGTAACTTCTCAATAGGCAGCAGTGGTTTCTCCTTTCTAGTTCTCTTCCTAGGCGGCGTACCGTTCCGCTTAAAAAATGCAGTCTTACGCGGAGGATCTCGAGATGGTGGACTCGCGCTGGGATCCCTCTCCGGTAGGTGTGGACTTTGCTGCTCATGTGGACTGCTACCAGGCGGAGTCGATGGCCATTGCTGCTCATGTGGAATTTGCTGCTCATGTGGACTGCTACGAGGAGGAGTCGGTGGCCTTGGCAAAAGGACGATGTATTTCTTGGACCATATGGCGAAACCGCGCTTGACATCGGCCAGTGTCTTCTCTTCGTCACCTCCAGGAAAATCAAGCTCCATTGTTTCAAAACCCGGAACAACGTCATCCACCCCGACACGAACACAGCCAGCTGGAATGGGCATATGATGGTGCGTTGCTCCATCTTCATTTGGGTAAACATAGCCGACCGCCACCTTAACGGACACGTTCCTCATTTGCACATGTAGCTCGCAATCTGTCTTCTCCGTGACATAATCCACGGGGTAGCTTCCTGCACATTCAAGATGCGAGGAACCCACACTGCTTCTTCGCTGAGATGGGGCGGCATCGGCTTGAGGATCTTGTATAAACAGCGGCTGATCAGGTGCCCTCTGATTTTTCTCAAGCACCTCCACCCTATTTATCAATTCCGCTAACTTGTCTAAGTCCTGCTTCTTCTTTCTCGAACGGCTTCTATAAGTGTCAGCGCACTCCGGCCATGCTTCCTTCATGGTGACACCTGGGAGGGCTCGTATCCGTCCAACGTGTTCTGCATTCCCAAGAGCGAGTGTCAGCTCGTCATTCTCTCTATCGGGAATGTACTCTCCCTTTCTAACTTTTTCAATTGCATCTATAAGCTGCGTCGTGATTGCATTAACTTTTTCCTTCCATTTTCCCTTTGCAACGATCTGCCCTGTCTTTGGGTCCAACCCTGCCCCATGCGCGAACAACCAGAACTTGGACCGGTCGGGCCAGTCCCATGTCTGTGGAGTGATTCCTGCCTCCATCAGTTTAGCTTCAAATGCTCTCCACTTTGGAATGGCAGTCTTGTAGCCACCTGACCCCAAATGATGGAAATGTTCCTTCTTTGAAGCATTTTTCATATTTGCGACTGATCGGGACACAGCAGTAGAAGATTTCTTATAGCTCTTAAATGCAGGCTAGTGATCTTTTATCTTCACTAGACTTCCAGTGAATACTGGATCTTTATCTGCATATCTGGCCCATAAATTTTTCTTCCAGGTCTGGAATTGTGTGGCCATCCTCTTAAGAGTCCATTCCTTGACTTTCTTCTTCTGGCCTTCCGTCATGTCTTCCGGTAGGCTAAAGTGTGTCAGTAGACTGTCCCAAAGAAAAAGCTTTAGAGTATCATTGACATAACTAGCTTCAGCCCTCGTGTTCTTCGGCTTATGCCACTCTACAATGCTGATCGGTACATGGTCCCTAACAAGAACTCCAGCTTGGTTTATGAATTTACGGCAGTGCTCTTTGGGCTCCACCGGTTGACCACTAGCCTTAAATGCGGTGAGGGCTAACCTACCCTCGCCCTTTAGACGTTGCGTCGGGCCTCGTTGCTTTTTAACAGATTTGCTCGATGATCCAGAAGGCTAAAAGAAAAATGATTCGTTAATAAGTGTAATACAAATAAATCAATGCATCAAGTGATGAACATATAGCCTTGATATACACCTCGCCGGAGTTTGTTAAGGACACTTCGTTGTCTCTTCTTTCTTCAGACTCAAGTCCCTCACCGACATCGTTCAAAAATTGTGAGCCGAAATCATCGTCATCTCCATCGGGTTCTCCATTGGGTTCCGGTCCACGGGCACTCTCAAATATCATTTTCTACACCATTTCTTCTCGCTCCTCATCTCGGATGAAGGTGTCGTCCTCCATAGCTCAATGTCACTGCAAAATTAAGTGCAATTATTTTGTTTTTATTAATGGACAAGATATATGTATAGGATGACAAGAATGTCTTATAGAACACTTGTACCATGTATACTATAGAAGAACTCGGACATATATGGAAGGGGACCACATGGAATTGAGGATTAAAACCATGAGAACAACTAGTGGTAAATCTAGATTTCAAGGTCAAGAAAATACACATGCATAAGACACACGGTTAAGGTGAGACGAATTCACAACACAACAACATCATTATCTCGAGAAACAAGTAAGCATGTCAGATTCATAGTTTCACTTGAAGACCAAAGTCCCAATATCTAAAATTAATTATAAATCAATGGAGCTATCTTCTTAAATGAAATTGTGCTAACCCTAGCGATTGCCACAGTAAATTTTTAAAGGAAGAAAAACACATATGCATCCATTTCCATAGTTGTGTGGCAACCAAAGTGATTGCCAATTTTAGTGATTTTGAATTTTGACCACGTCTATGCCCTCCTCTAGCACTCTTTCCCTATTATATGCAAAACCAAGCTCTATTTAAATATTTTCAAGAGATACATCAGAGGATAGAGCAAATATGTTCAACAAGATGCAATGCACGAAAACGATATGGAGATCTTACAACAAGATAAGTAGAAAATAATGTGAGTTGTCATACTAAAGCCACCAAACTATACCATCTAATTCTTGAAATGAAAGGAAAAGGTTCACTTGTTGCACTTTCTATGATGATGATTTCTATTCAAAACAAAATACTCACAAATATATGAAGTAGTGAAGGAGGTGTAAAACAAGTTGAGGAATAAAAGGTTAACAGATTAGACAAATAATCCATAAGACTTTTCTGGTTACAACACTACCAACTACTGCTAGAAACAACGAAAGATTGTGCAATCTAAGAACCAAACAAAATCAGCCCAGCACTTCGGCCATTCTTAAACATCAGGGAGGCGCAGCCCCAGCCCCAGCGCCATTCTTAAGCTAAGTATCCACTCTCTACATGTTATACCACATGGCATATCCATGATGCAAAGTGCAAGCTAGCCTGCAAGGCTGCTAGCCCAACAACAGTTCATGCTTTCACAGACACACACACACACATAGTATTATGCATATACCAAAGATATAAAATATTTTTCAGCAAAATTGATCCAGCAGCTGCAAATCAAGATGGCATACATGAATATACAAAGATCGAACCTGTACTAGAGGATCACATTGAAAAAACAACATCAATGCATTCACTACTGCTCTAAATAACATAAAATCTAACAAAAAATTCTAACTATTTTTGCAGGGGCCGGCCGGGGCGGTGCAGAGGAGTGCTCACCCTGCGCGCGCGGGCGGCGTCTCGGGCGGCGGCGGGGGCGGCGTCTCGGGCGGCGGCGGGGGGCGGCGTCTTGGGCGGCGGCGGGGGGCGGCGTCTTGGGCGGCGGCCGCGCGGTCTCAGTCGGCGGCGGCGCGGCTAGGGCGGCGCGCGCGGCTAGGGTGGCGCGCGCGGCGGCTAGGGCGGTGGCGGCGGCTAGGGCTTGGGCGCGCGGCGACGGCGACAGCGCGGGAAGTTTAACTTGCAAGTCTGCGTGTGTTTTTCCGCCGGTGGCGTGGGAGAAAAAGGCCTAAGGGCCTTTGGTACCGGTTCCTGTTACGAACCGGTACTAAAGGTCACCTTTAGTACCGGTTCGTAACAGGAACCGGTACCAAAGATATTTACGGAAATCCTTTTCGCGCTATTAACCTTTCGTACCGGTTCTTTCCACCAACCGGTACCAAAGGTTTTTTCTTTTTCTTTTGATTTTCCTGTTGCTGTTTCTTTTAATTTTTCTGTTGCTTTTCGTTGGATTTTTCTTTTGCTGTTTCTTTTGATTTTCGTTTCATTTTTATTTTGCCGTTTCTATTGATTTTTCTTTTGCAGTTTCTTTTGATTTTCATTTGATTTTTCTTTTGCAGTTTCTTTTGATTTTTGTTTGATTAGTTATATTTGATTAGATATATTTGATTTTCTATTTTCTTTTGATTAGATATATTTGATTTTATTTTTGATTAGTTATATTTGATTAGTTATATTTAATTTTCTATTTTCTTTTGATTAGTTATATTTGATTTTCTTTTTGATTAGTTATATTTGATTTTTCTGTTGCAGTTTCTATTAATCATATGTTCGCTTAATAATTAAGTGTCGGTTGGCGCGGCGGCACGCTGCGTCCGTGAGAGGAAAAGGGCGGGAAGAAAAGGGCGAAAAGAAAAAGGCGGAAAGAAAAAGGGCGGGAAAACGATTGAACAGGAAAAGAAGTACATATCTCAACTGAAAATTAAGATACATGGCCAGATTAAGTCACAATCGGCCGAGCTTGTTTTCGAATGTTGGAGTGATTCAGTCATAGTCGTGCCTAGCCCTATAAACATCGCCACTGTAGTCGTCGTAGTCGCCGGTGTCATCGTCGCTGGCATCGGGGTCGCGGTAGTCGAACCTCGACTAGTGAGCACGCGTGGGCTGAGACTGAGGGTAGCGCAGGCGAGGGCCACGGTAGGCCATGACGCTCTGGAGAGTCCGGCCGCGCCACCATAGCCGACGGCCGGCCTCGTTGAAGTTCGAACGAGGCGAGCCGTCCTCCTCGTGCCTGGCAAGCGCACTCTCACGCCGATTGATGAAGAAGGCGTCCCAAGTCGGGCTGTAGTCGGGATGCCACTGAGGATTCCTCCGCTGCTCTGGCGTGAGCTCGAAGTAGTAGTGGTTCGTGATGGCCATCTGGCGCGCCACACCTACAGGGACAGGAGGGACCGGTACGCCTCCGACGCTCAGCATCCAGCCGGTGGGGACGCGGTAGCCCGGCGGGCAGGGGTAGTTTGAGGCGCAGAGCGCCTCCGCCTCCCGGGGGGTTAGAGATATGATGGAAGCCATGGAAGAGAGTGATGAGGTTTGCAGATATGAGTCTAGATGTGATATGTAAATGGAGGCCAAGCCTACATATATATAGTGAAAAATGGCGGGAAGACGGAGGCGGGAAGCGGTGGAAAGCGCGGGAAGAAAATAGGCGGGAACGCAGTGGCGGGGGGAACCATCTAACCTTTAGTCCCGGCTGGTGGGTACAACCGGGACTAAAGGTGGTTTTTGTGTCATCTAACAAAACTGTCGGTGGGATAAGGACGTGTGGGTAACCTTTAGTCCCGGTTGGTGGGTGCAACCGAGACTAAAGATGTCAGCAGGATAAGGACGCATGGGTGGATGCACTGCTCGATGAGATAAGGACGCGTGGGTGGACACATGATGCCCCTGTCGGAGGAACAAGACAAAGTAGAAGCGGTGGAAAGCGCGGGAAGAAAATAGGCGGGAACGCAGTGGCGCGGGGAACCATCTAACCTTTAGTCCCGGCTGGTGGGTACAACCGGGACTAAAGATGGTTTTTTTGTCATCTAACAAAACTGTCGGTGGGATAAGGACGTGTGGATAACCTTTAGTCCCGGTTGGTGGGTGCAACCGAGACTAAAGATGTCGGCAGGATAAGGACGTGTGGGTGGATGCACTGCTCGATGAGATAAGGACGCGTGGGTGGACGCACGATGCCCCGGTCGGAGGAACAAGACAAAGTAGAAGCGGTGCCGTGCTTATAAAAGGATCATCGATACGCCATCAAGCAGCTCAACAAGCCAACCTAGAAGGTAGGGAGAGTTTCATCCCCATGGATGGAGGACAGGGTTGGGAAATCTCCCATGGCGGAGTTTCTCGAAGATGTCGTTGGTGCTCACGCCCTACGGCATCTTCGGAAGCTCCGCCTCGGAAAAATTTCCCTCATACAATAACATCATTACACAAAAATCCATATTGAGATACACAAGTTATGATCCCTATCTAGTCTTCTGAGTTTTCTTCTTGTGTTTCCCTTTCTTCTGATTGCGACGCAGCCATGGACAATCTTCATTATTTAAAATGATGCTTGGGTCAGTTTTCACCTTGAAGGGTGGAATATCATCAAACTTATTATAATCTTCTGACATGTTTGTCTTGTCCTCTACTCCCACGATGTTTCTTTTTCCTGAAAGAACTATGTGGCGCTTTGGCTCATCGTATGATGTGTCCTCTTGCCTTTCTTTTCTTTTTTTCGGTTTGGTAGACATGTCCTTCACATAAAAAACCTGAGCCACTTCACTGGCTAGGACGAATGGTTCGGTGTCGTACCCTAGATTCTTGAGATCCACTGTAGTCATTCCGTACTGCGGGTCTACCTGTACCCCGTTTTTCAGGTTGAACCATTTGCACCGGAACAAAGGGACCTTGAAATTAGGTCCATAGTCAAGTTCCCATATCTCCTCTATGTACCCATAATATGTGACCTTCTTCCCATTGTCCTCTGCTGCATCAAAGCGGACACCACTGTTTTGGTTGGTGCTCTTTTTATCTTGGGCGAATGTGTAAAATGTATTCCCATTTATCTCGTACCCTTGAAATGTCGATATAGTCGAAGATGGTTGCTTGGCCAACAAGTATAGCTGTTCTTCATCAGTGACATTCATGAGACGTGTTTGCAACCAACCGCCGAAAGTCTTCATGTGTTCTCCATCAATCCAATCTTCACGTTGCTCTGGGTATTCAGAGCGTAAAATATTCTTGTGTTCCACTTTGTATGGAGCCACCAAGCTGGAATTATGTAGAATTGTGTAGTGTGCTTGAGTGAAAGAATATCCATCCATACACATTGTTGCTTTCTTTCCTAGAGTGCATTTTCCACGCAGTCTCCCCTCATAGCGCGATTCAGGAACACCGATCGGCTTAAGGTCAGGAATAAAGTCAACACAAAACTCAATGACCTCCTCTGTTTCATAGCCCTTGGAGATGCTTCCTTCTGGCCTAGCACGGTTATGAACGTATTTCTTTAAGACTCCCATGAATCTCTCAAAGGGGAACATGTTGTGTAGAAATACAGGACCGAGAACACTAATCTCTTCGACCAGGTGAACGAGGAGATGAGTCATAATATTGAAGAAGGATGGTGGGAACACCAACTCAAAGCTGACTAGACATTGCACCACATCCTTCTGTAAATTTTGTAGAGTTAGTGGATTGATCACCTTCTGAGAAATTGCATTGAGGAACGCACATAGCTTCACAATGGGTACTCGAACATTTTCCGATAGAAGCCCCCTCAATGCAACCGGAAGTAATTGTGTCATAATCACGTGGCAGTCATGAGACTTTAGATTTTGAAACTTTTTCTCTGACATGTTTATTATTCCCTTTATATTCGATGAGAAGCCAGACGGGACCTTGATGCTACTCAGGACTTCAAAAAAGATCTCCTTCTCTTCTTTGGTAAGAGCGTAGCTGGCAGTACCTTGATACTTCTCTGGATTCAGGTTGTTTCCTTCGTGGATACATTGCTGGTCGTGCCGTGCATCCGGTGTATCTTTTGTCTTCCCATACACACCCAAGAAGTTTAGCAGGTTCACGCAAAGATTTTTCGTCACGTGCATCACGTCGATTGCAGAGTGAACCTCTAGGATTTTCCAGTAGGGTAGCTCCCAAAATATAGACATCTTCTTCCACATGGGTACATGTCCGTCAACATCATGCGGAACAGATTGTCCGCCAGGACCCTTTCCAAAGATCACTTTTAAATCCTTGACCATATCATATATAACATCCCCAGTAGGGCGGGTAGGATTCATTCGGTCTTCTGCCTCACCTCTGAAATGCTTTCCTCTCTTTCTTACTTGATGTTGTTTTGGAAGAAATCGACGATGCCCCATGTACACATTCTTGTTTCTCAAATATATACTGTCAGTCTCACCTAAACAGTGTGTGCATGCATTGTATCCCTTGTTTGACTGTCCTGAAATGTTACTAAGAGCAGGCCAATCATTGATGGTTACAAACAACAACGCTCGTAGGTTAAATTCCTTTTGTTCGTGCTCATCCCAAATAGGTACACCTTCTTCACGCCACAACTGTAAAAGTTCTTCAACCAATGGCCTCAGGTACACATCAATGTCGTTGCCGGGTTGCCTCGGGCCTTGGATGAGCACTGGCATCATAATGAACTTTCGCTTCATGCACAACCAAGGAGGAAGGTTATAGATACATAGAGTCACTGGCCAGGTGCTATGACTGCAGCTCTGCTCCCCGAAAGGATTAAAGCCATCTGTACTTAGACCAAATCTTAAGTTCCTTGCATCATCTGAAAATGACTTGTACTTTCTATCGATTTTTCTCCACTGCGACCCGTCAGCGGGGTGTCTCAGCATCACATCTTTCTTACGGTCCTCTTTGTGCCATCGCAACAACTTGGCATGCTCTTTGTTTTGGAACAAACGTTTCAACCGTGGTATTATAGGAGCATACCACATCACCTTCGCAGGAACCTTCTTCCTGTGGGTGGACTCGCCCTCAACATCGCCAGGGTCATCTCGCCTGATCTTATACCTCAATGCACCACATACCGGGCATGCATTCAAATTCTCGTACTCCCCGCGGTAGAGGATGCAGTCATTGATGCATGCATGTATCTTCTGCACCTCTAATCCTAGAGGGCAGACAACCTTCTTTGCTTCGTACGTACTAGAGGGCAATACGTTCTCCCCTGGAAGCATCTTCTTTATTATTTTCAGCAACTTTTCAAATCCCTTGTCAGATGTACCATTCTCTGCCTTCCATTGCAGCAATTCCAGTGTGGTACCCAGTTTTTTCTGGCCATCTTCGCAATTTGGGTACAACAGTTTGTTGTGATCCTCTAATATTTTCTCCAACTTCAACCTCTCCTTTTCACTTCCGCAGTTTATCTTCGCATCAAGAATGGCCCGACCCAAATCGTCATCGGGGTCATCAAAAATGGGCTCATCAAAAATGGGCTCTTCTTCAGCTTCGTCTTCCCCCATACTACTATCACCATCTTCAGTGAACATAGGATAGTTGTCACTATCCTCTTCTTCTTCGTTGCCTTCCATTATAATCCCTCTTTCTCCGTGCTTGGTCCAACAATTATAGCCGGGCATGAAACCATTCTCAAGCAGGTGGAAGTGAAGGGTCTTTGAGGTAGAGTAATCCTTCGTATTCCTACAGGAACTACATGGACAATAAATGAAACCATTCGACCGCCTGTTTGCCTCCGCCACGTTGAGAAAATAATGCATGCCAGTAATGAAGTCGGGATGGCATCGGTCACCGTACATCCATTGTCGATTCATCTGCATTATATAAGTATATCAAAAATCATTAATTACACAACATCATGGATATATGAGTGACCAACTTAATTAATATTCAAGTTCATCACATAAAACTAAGTTTTTTTATTAAAAAAAAGAGGCTCACCGAGGTGGTACAGTGCCGGCTAGGGGAAGACGCTGGCGATCGACGACGGTGGGGACGGGGACGATACTAAAACCTACAAATCATACTTTAATTTGAGCTCAATTGCATACAAAAAGAATGAAATCCCTAACTTAGGCATTTCATCAAACACCTTGCTAGCACTAGAAAAATAATACGAGTTAAACTAGCAAAGAAATGAGCTAAATTAGGAACGCCGGAAGAAAGGATGATATTGCTAACCCTTAGATAGATGGGTGCCGTCAATCTTGATAAAATGGTGGAGAGAAATGAAGATTATTGGAGTGTGAGAGGTGCAAAATATTTGGAAATGTGAGAGAGGAGAAGGAGAAGGGAAAATGAGATGCAGGGATCGGGCGCCTGAAGAAATAGGGCAGGGGCCCTTTAGTACCGGTTCTTCAGATGAACCGGTACTAAAGGTTCAGCTCTGGCCCCACCTCCGCCTCAAAATTTGACTAAAACCCTTTCGTACCGGTTCGTAGTATGAACCGGTACAAAAGGCCCTCAACGAACCGGTATTGATGTTGCTCGGCCGGCTGGGCAAGTGAACCGGTACTAATGAGCCCTTTAGTACCGGTTCATACGGGAACCGGTACTAAAGGCTTAGACCGATGCCCATTTTTCTACTAGTGTGACTGTCCGGAGCTCCTCCTCTTGCTCCTGCCTCGCTTTCCTCCTCGCGGCGGCACCACCGGCCGCGGGCACCGCCTTGCTCTTGCCGCATGCACCACTTCCGGCCGCCGCAGTTGTACCAGTACTGGCACGCTGCTGGGCTGACCGGAGCGCGTGGTTCCAGCGGCACACCCCGGCATGCCGGTCCTTGAGCGCCTCGACGGTGCCCGCGCCCATGCTCATCGCCGCCGCCCACGAGGACTCCATCGCCTTTCCGGTGCCGCTCGCCATCCGACTAACTGTATTGATCGATGTTGTGTCTTGTGACACTTGTGTGTTTGGTATTCTGCGAGATGCCGGTGTTCGTCGTGGTGGTTTTATAGGAAATGCCCGGCCGGCGCCGTAAGAGCATGTCTAACAGATCTTCTAAAAGGGCCAACCCCGTAAAATAACCGTCGAAATACGGGGTAGGGCTCTATCCGGCTGTCTAGCAGACCTCGTAAAACAGGCACCCGCGTCGTTTTTTTACAGTTTCGGCTAAGGGGTGGCTTCTGGCCCCCTACTTGTGTGGGGCGGGAGAGGAAATACAGGGCAAACCCCTCATCCCATTTCAGCTAGGGCGCGCAGACATTTCAGAATTTCCACCCGTTTTCCCCCGCGCCGCCGCTATAGCCACCCATGCGCCGCCGCTGGAAACAGAATATTCCATAGGATTCTGTTTTACGGGGTGGGGATACGGGGTCTGCTAGCTCGGACGAGTTTTCGGCCGGTGAAAAGTGAATACAGGACTCTCTACTCACGTTTTACGAGACAGAAAAATAAGGGATCTGTTAGACATGCTGTAACCGTCGCTACCTCGTACATACGGGCGCGCGCATGGTTTATGGACTCGTGGGCGGAAACCGGGTGCAGGATTCAGCCGGCTTCTGGCATCTCAGGTTGCTTTTCGCGGTGGCCGAGGTTGGGAAATGCGGCGTGCCGCTTTTTTAGAAAAAGAGGGCCTCGCCCCGGTTCCATTAAGAAACCACCACAGCACAGGTTTTACAGTTCTCAGAGAGCATGCTAAAGTGCAGCCTCAGACAAAGGTTCATGCACCACTTATTACAAACCACCACCAAATAAAACACCATCCATACACAGCCTACAAGCTGCCTAACCAATTCATGAACCTGACAGAAGAACGCAGCATCAGGACTTGATCACCTTGAAGCTCTCCCCATCGCCAATCAGCATCAGACCATTGGCCACCAGGGTCCTCGCCAAGTCCCCAGCTGTGATCTTCAAATCAGCACCTTCCAGCTGATTGTGGAGGATCACCTCCTGTTCTGTCTTCGCTTTCTTCTCCGGAGTTAACCAGGATCCGGCCACAACAGCGGCGGAGGGGCACACACCACCCCATCCAGATACCTCACCCAGCGATCCAGCCTCTCTTTTTCTGCCCCTGTGAGCAGAATGCCCCACAGAGCAAGGGTGCAGGCTAATCTCCTCCAGATTACCTGCATTCCAAACCAGATATCACGTTTGAAATACATGTCATTCCTGGTTAGCCAGATCACCCAAAGCAGACCAGCATGGAGCATATTAAGAGCACTATGGTCACTCTTCATATTCCAAAACTTAGCAAGAGAGTTGATATCAACTACTGTTGACATATTCTCAGTACAGAGCTTAAGCTCAGACCAAGCAACCTTAGCAACCACACAATCAAAAAACAGATGGTTACAAGTTTCTGGTTCATTACAAAAAGCACAAGTCAAATCATCTACTGTTTGCCTTTTAACCAAATTATCTCTAGTGAGATTCTTGTTATGCACCAGTAACCACAGAAAGAAATGTATCTTTGGAGGAAGTTTAAGCTTCCAAACAGAGTGCACATGCATTGGGATAATCCCTCTAAAGTTGATTATAGCATACATAGATTTGACAGTAAACACTCCATTAGGCTCAAATTTCCAAACCAAAGTATCACTTTCAGAGGAAAGCTGCAAAGTTTGAGCAATTTGTAGAATTTCCAACCATTGCAACATCAATTTATGATCAAAACATCTTCTGAACGTAATTTTCAAGTTAGTACCATCCCAAAGTTCAGAGATGGAACAATTTTGCTCATTGGCAAGACAATACACTTCCCAGTATTGAATGGCTAAACTGGAAGTTCCAAACCATTGATCCTCCCAGAACTTAACCTTCTTACCATCACCCACCTTCCACTGGTACCCAATCTGTGCAGCTTTAGCAGCCCAAAGAACTCCTTTCCAAAAAGGAGAAGCACCAGCAGGAGGGCAGGAGAAGATATTTGGGTCATTAACATTATATTTGTGGTCAATAATTTGTTTCCACAGTTTATTGTCATTCAAATGGTATCTCTTAATCCAAGAAGCAAGTAAACACATGTTCATATCAGCCAGATTAGGTATCCCCAATCCCCCAAAATCTTTCTTTTGTGAAACCAAGCCCCAATTAGCTAAATGATATCTATGATGTCCCTCATAATCATCCCAAAGGCAATGAGCCATCTGAGAATTAATCAAAGTAATAGCCCATTTGGGAAATTTAATAACACTCAGCAAATAAAGAGGAATGCTAGCTAACACACTTCTAACCAGTTCTAGCCTGGCAGCGTGATTTAATAATCTACCTCTCCAGCCAGCAGCTTTTTTCAGCAACTTATCTACAATAGGTTGCACATCCTCTTTTCTCAGCTTTGTATAGTGCAAAGGAACCCCAAGATACTTCAAGGGGAGCTGCCCTAGCTTACAACAAAGAGACTGAGAGACTAGTTGAGCATCCTGCTCTTCAACATTAATGGCAATGAGATCACATTTATGAAAGTTGATCCTCATACCAGACATTTGTTCAAAGCAGGACAATAGCCATTTTAAATTTATAGCAGAAGACAAATCATTTTTAAGAAAAAGCAAGGTATCATCTGCATATTGCAGACTAATCACCCCAGTACTTGTCATATTCTGCATGAGACCACTAATGTGCCCATGGTTAGCAGCTTTAATAAGCATTCTGGTAAAGACATCAGCCATAAAATTAAAAAGGATAGGAGAGATGGGATCTCCTTGCCTGACCCCTTTCCCAGTTAAGAAGAAATCACTATTAACATCATTAATCCTAACACCCACAGAACCTTTATGCAGAAGAGATTTAAGAGTTCTAATCCATCTGGGGCTAAAGCCCCTATTCTCTAACATTGCAAACATAAATTCTTTGTTCACTTTGTCATAGGCTTTCTCATAGTCTAGCTTAAAAATAAAGCCAGATTGGGAACTATGAGCCACATCATGAATAATTTCATGAGCAGCCACCACACTTTCTAAGATGTACCTTCCTTTTATAAAAGCAGTCTGATTTGGAGCAATCAAATCCTCACTAACAAAGCCCAACCTATTGGTTGCACACTTTGAGAAAATTTTGAAACTGCAGTTTGTTAAGGCAATAGGCCTGAATTTCTGTATAGTTATAGCATCAGCCTCTTTTGGGATCAAAGTCAACAAGGAAAAGTTTAATCTATACAGATCCAAATCATCATTGTTCCAGTCATCAAACATCAGCAGCAAATCTTGTTTAATTAAATTCCAAAAATGTTGATAGAACAGGAAAGAAAAGCCATCAGGGCCTGGTGCACCTTCAGCATAAGAGCCAAAGACTGCATCCTTAACCTCCTGCTCAGAATTTTTTTCATCCAACATTCTATTTTGAGCATCAGTCACCTTCTCAGATGCATCCCAGAAGTCATTAGTTAGACTAATATCTAACTTTTCATCATAACCAAACAAGCTCTTATAATAATCCACAGCTAAAGCCAACATACCTCTGGTATCTTCCACAGTTCCATTATCACCTTCCAGCTTCATAATCTGCTTCTTCCTCCTCCTCTGATTGGCTACAGCATGAAAATAAGCAGTATTACGATCACCTTCCAAAATGTTTCTTTCCCTAGATCTTTGTCTTGCTTTAATTTCCTCATTCTTCCAAATATTAGTTAGCTCAGAGGAAATTTGTTTCATTCTATTCTTAGAAATGGGAGACAGAGTTTGTGATTCAGAGATAATATCTAACATATCATACTCAGCAACTAAATGTTGCTTTTTCTTCCTTTGTTCAGATTCTAGATTAGCATTCCAACCTTTAAGTTTTTTCCTTAAATTCCTAATCTTGAACTGCCATCTATCAATGGCCTTCACACAATTACAAGGAGCTGACCAGGTTTCCATAACCATTTGATCAAAACCCTCCACTTGCAACCACCATTTCTCAAAACGAAAATGCTTATTACTAGGTGCTTTTAAAGCACCAGTGTCTAAAACCAGGGGAGTATGATCACTCCCTAATCTTGCCTTGGTTGTTACATTGCAAGCAGGGAACAACTGTTCCCAACAAATAGAGACAAAAACCCTATCAAGTAAGGCCATAACCAAATTATCTTGATTATTTCCCCAGGTAAATTGTCTACTAGAGCATTTAATCTCAATTAAAGCAAACTTATTAATCCAATCATTAAACATATTAGCCCAATGTTGGTTAATATTACCATTATTCTTTTCTTTACTTTCTCGAATAAGATTGAAATCTCCACCTACTAAAGTAGGACCATTCCAACTAGCATATATGTTATGCAATTCATTGATAAATTCCAGTTTATGTTCCTCATAAGCTGAACCATAAACTGAAATAAACCTCCAAGACACATTATCAGCCTTATTTTTAATTAAAACAACAACTGAAAATGTATGGATGTCACATCTAACAATATCAAACAAGTCTTTATTGATTCCTACTAGAATTCCACCAGCAGTGCCTTTAGCAGGCAACCAGTTCCAGGTATATTTTCCACTTGGATCTAGCTGCTGCAATTGAATATAGGTAAACTCCTCTTTCTTGGTTTCAGAGAACCCTATAATATCAGGACATGTCTCTCTAATGAGATCATGCACCCTAACAAGCTTATCAGGTCTATTCAGACCTCTGGAGTTCCAAATAAGAGCAACTACCATGATTTTATTTAAAGACTAGCTTCTTCCTGCTCCTATTCTTATAGGAAACATCAGTCCAAGGTTCCTCATAATCATTCTCCTCACTAATGTGAGTTCCATCATCTTCATACTGATTATTATCAGCAGACCCTACCAGCTCTTCCACTGAAAGACTAATGTCTTGTGGAAGAAACATATCAGGGTGATCATGATGAAATTTGTCTAGCCTTCCTAATTCTATGTTTTTCAGACAATGAATGTTTTCTTTAACAGAAATTTGAGAAGTACCCAGGCTAATGCCTGCAGTACTTGCTTTGTCTGTCAAATCATCATCATCTAAAGCAGCAAAGGAATTAGAGAAGCCATGAACATTTTTACCTTGTGGGATTTCCAGGTTTTTGGCTTTCTTGAGAGCTTGCGCTTTTTCAATAGCAGATTTCCCATCTCTTGCAATCCTGCTACTCATTCTAGTAGCCATCACTGGTCCCCACACTTTCTTCTTTTCTTGAACAATGGGAATACTGGGAGGCTTCATAATTTGAGTATTCAGCACCACATTCTCATCCTCCTCAGAGTCTTCATCAAATTCTTCTATTAAATGTCTTCCAACATTATCTTCCACAGATCTCATAACTGCAGTCACCCCAACATCCTTGTCAGGCATTTTTTCCTCCAACACCTTGGCTCTAACACTTCTCTCAAGCACTGGAATATCAATTGTCTTGGCACTCATCACATTTTTTCCACCACTTGTTGCACAAACATCACCACCAGCATCAGTGTCCATGACAGTTGCTTCAGACTTGCTAAACTTTTCAACTTCCTTCTGGAAGTCAACCTCAGCATCATCATCCTCATCCACAGCAACTGCATCATCACCAGCATCATCATCATTACCATTGTTTTCCACACCAGCCAGCTCTTCCTCCACATCAAAAGAGATAAGGAAGAAACTTTGCTCAAACTCAAACAATTTGTTTGATGGAATCTTCTCACAATCCCTGGGAGACACCTTGATTCTGATTTTCTTGTATAGACTCTTGAAGATGACAGGCCAATCAACATCAACAAGCACTCCAATAGCAGAAGCCACTTGGGCAATTACCCTCCATGTCAAGTACTTACAAGGAATGCCTTCAACATTGACCCAAACCTCTCTAAACTCCTCAAAGGGTTCAGCTTCACCTTCCCAGTTGATGAAAGAAACATTCACACCTTTCTTCTTGAGGTTAACAGATGGATATTCCACCAGGTCCTTGATTCTTTTGCTGGGAGGGAATCTGACAAGGAACTTTTTATCTGACAGCTTCCTTATTTGCCAAAACCACTTCACTTTCCACATCTCATTAAAATTCTGCTCTAGCTCCTTCTCAGAAATTTCTCCCTCATTGACCACCACTATCCCCATATTATCCATGTTCAACCACTGAACAGCAGCTGGACCTTCAACCTCAACATGGAAGAAGCCCAAACCAGAATTTGCACTTCCCCAGAACTGAGCTGTAGGCATAGATCCATACCACAGGGGACAAGCATCCATATAATGGCCAACTTTTCCACACATGAAACATCTCTTCAGTCTGGAACATAGACCCACATAATGGCCTGGTTCACCACAGTTAAAGCACACCACATCTTTGAACTTAGGATCCAAAGGTGGAAGAGAATTACTCTCAGATTTCTCAATCATTTTCTTACTAGCATCACCACCTGAAACCTGCTGCTTTTTCTTTGAATTCTTTGCAGGCTGCTGCTGAGCTTGCTGAGAAGTCACAGGGACTCCAGAACTACTGTTACTGGCAGTCCCAGTTTGAGCACTCCCACCAAACCCTTGAGGCAACTGCATCATCTGCCCTATTCCAGGTTGAGCAAAAAACTGTTGCCATTGTCCTAAAGGAACATTCCACAGACCGGGAGTAACCATGGGGAACATCCCCTGCTGTGTCATACCCGCTTGTGAAAGAAATCCACTCGGATTCTCAACAATAGGGAATACCTGATTCAGAGCTGATGCTTGACCCTGACCTTGAGCTTGCGTAGCCGCCACTGGCTGCCCTTGCTTCTGTCCCTGAGCCGAAGTAGCCTTCCCAGTTCCTCTTCCCGCACCACCACGACCACCTCCTCTTCCACCGCCAGCCATCCTCACGGTGTCAGCGAAGGAGGCCCTCCCAGTCTTCTCACTCCACAGATCTCTGGAGAAACTGATCTCAGTTGGGATTGGAAGCCTCTCTCTCCCAACTGGGAAGCAATCCTCCTGCGAGAATGCTTTACTCAGGACCAGATCCTTCCTAACCCACACCAATCGCCCAGAGGAAACCCTAGCTGGAGGCTTTGGTCGCCATGGCGGAGCTCTCGGTGGTGGAGAGAACTGCTGGATCGGCCTAGAAAGCGCTTCCCCCTCTCTTATCCTCTTTGTCTCGTTCGAAGGCGCCTTCCCGGTACCCGCCTTCATCCAAGCCGCTCCGATCTCGACAGGTGTCGAACATCGGCGATCAGCGCTCTTGGGCGACGGCGTGTCAAGCCTTCTTCGAAACAGCACCACATCCTTCCTCGCCGGCGACGATGGGATCTCCCTCACCGGCGAAATTGCAACTTCTGGCCGCACCATCTTCAACACCGGCTCATCCACCACCACCCCAGCCCTCCTCCACCCAGGGGTAGGCCTGGCCGGGGAAAAAACTATTGAGCTCCAGGATGAGCTCGCGTGCAGAGGCATGGCGACGGAGGAGCTGCTAAGTCCCGCAGAGCCATGCGCATCACCTCCGCATTTGGCACCGCCTGAACGCGCAGCCCACGCTCCTCGGACGGATCCGCCCAGATCCGAATCACCACCGCTTCTGCAGCCCCCGGCTCGCCGGAGTTTCTCGCCCGCTCCAACAGCCGCATCGCGGTCGATTCTCTGATCTCGAGCAGCCTAACGATCCGGAACTGCTCGTTCCTCTTCACCACCAACACCGCCCCTCGCCTCCTCGCTTCCACCGACAAGGCCCAGAGCTCCGAAGGATTTCTGGGCATCACCGAGATCTGGGCCGCCATCGCCACTGGCGCGCCCGCCTCCTCTCCTATCAGCGCCAGCGCCCCTACCGCCGCCACGGGGTTTGAAGCAGAAGGGGTGGCCGTCGACGCAGCTAGCTCCAGCAGCGCCGCCGCGCCACGATCTGCCTCCAACCTCGCCGGCGACGGAAACTGATAGTAGCATGACGTCTCCATCCCCCTCCGAGAACCTCGCCGCGAGCGCCTCAACCACCTCAGAAGGAACGCGGGGCGAGAGCCGCACCCGCGCAGGCCGTGCTCGCTCGCGGTGGCCTGCGGCGTGCCGCTTGTGTCACAACTTGTGGCTCAGAAGTTGTTGTGACACTAGTGTGCTGTCACTGTGCTGAAGTCAGTGTGCTGCCTGCCTATCCACTCGCTGTGACTGAGAATCGGCACTTTTACTGTAAGGTACGCATCGCTCAATGATTCCGATGCATGAAACGAAAGAACGACCTGTGTATGTACTTTGACAATCTCTCACCGACGAAAATCATACAAATGGTTATCTCTACTAATAATATGGTTTGAGAACGTGATGGTTACAAAACCGTGGTAGGTAAAAAAAAACCTTGGTACGTCAAAATAAACCGGATCTAATCTCGTAGGTAAAAAAAAAACCACTCCTCCCGATTTCTTCCTCGCACGGGAGCACCCAAGCCCGAATCCCCCGCCGACGATCCCATCGCTACGCCGCCCGAACCCCCTCTTCCTACTTTGACTCCATGGCGGCGGCCGGAGTCCAGAACGGCGGCGACCAGGACGGCGGACATGCGGCGACTAGGACCTGAGCGGCGGGCTGGCGGCGATAGCAGCTGAAGGCATCGCGCGAGAGAGAGAGAAATAAGAGGGCCGGAGGAGAGGAGCCGAGCCACCCAGCAGCAACGCCAGCGCGGGCCACTCCTTCTCGCCGCGGCCGGTCCCGAGCGGCGAGCCGGCGGCGCTGTCCTATAGGACTTCACCGAAATCGAAAAAGACAGCGGCGCAAGATCTGGGCCGCGTCGGAGAAGACCATCCCGACCTTAACGAGCACGGCGACGACTCGAGGACCTGGGGGTGGTCGGATGCTTGGGCGTCGGATCGAAGTGCCTCCGCGTATGCGGCTAGAACTGCGGTGGCTAGAGGCGGGCGGAGCGGTGGTTGCTAGGGGCGGGCGGAGCGGCGGTTTCTGGGGGCGGGCCGGACCGGCGGTTGCTGGAGGCGTCCAGACCGGCGGTGGCTGGAGGCGGCCGGAGCATGGAGGCAGTAGGCGGCGGCGTGAAATGCACGCTTGGGAGAGCGAGGGGATCCAGAGCTGGGCATCCCGAGCGTGGCGTTCTGCGGCGGCAAAAAAGGCGTGGCTCATGGGCTGCGACGTCGTCCACGCCGCTCAGGTCGCCCACCAGCTGATGGCGCGGCTCGCCTCCATGGGCACCTGCGTGCTCAGGATCCCCAGA
The DNA here is from genome assembly GCA_007115705.1 of Dactylis glomerata. Taxonomy (NCBI): domain Eukaryota; kingdom Viridiplantae; phylum Streptophyta; class Magnoliopsida; order Poales; family Poaceae; genus Dactylis; species Dactylis glomerata. The sequence goes on along the minus strand of QXEO01001637.1, from coordinate 1,228,802 downwards.
CGTAACGAGGAGCGCATCAAGCTGTGCGACATTGTCCATGCTATCTATCGTTACCTACCCGCTCCCCAAGACGAAGCTCAGGCTCTGTTACCTCTGGGCCTCTTATTCCTCTGCTGAACAAAACTAAATTAACCATTTTAACTGCAATTTCCCCCTGAATTTTATTTCATGCAGAGAACGACAATAGTACTAAGATCCAGTTAATCTGCCGATTGTCTGGTTGCTAGGATAAAGAGCAAGATGTTATCACTTTTGCCTGAAATCGAGTTCTTGTGTGTGCATACACCGATCGAGACCATAAATGATTGTGAGGGTGCCGGCAAGATGTTACAAGTTACTACCTTGTTCAGCCAGCCAGACAAGGATTACAAGACAAAGCTTGTTTTCCAGTATTTCATAGTGTGTTATTTTCATTCCGTGCTAAAAATCATCATTGTGTTGGGGTAAGCACGTTGTTTCATCAATCAAGTTAGACTCCGCTGGGTATATTTCAATTGCATTCATCACGTTTTTTTGTAGTTCAAAACCAGAGTGGAGATGCTAGAGTTTTCGTAGCTTTCTGAGCTATGATGAGAGGTCAAGGGGAGACCCTGCCAGGTTTGAGGAAATGACAAGAATTTTGTTCGTCAACTGATCTACAACAAACTACTATCAGGATTTGATAAAACATTGTTTTCTCTTCAGTTCTTTTCGTTTCTAAACAGCAAAAGTTACCCGTTTGAAGTTGATATTTCTAAGCTATATTTGTTTAAAATTATTTTCCCTGTAGAAGGGAAATCTCTCTTGGACATTCTTATGGAAGATCCTCTTATATCACCTTGATACGTGATAAGAGTTGTTATACTTCTGGTTCATAACATGGATAGTAATAGGGTGTGAGGGAAATTGAGAGTAAAAGGGATGACACAGAATTGTCCAAATTGTGCTATTACATTTCGTGCAATTCACGTCTTATTAATGAAACAATGCATTTGCATGAGTAGAAAAACAGATTTATCAATAATTAAGCACTTAAGCACCAAAGCTAATAAAATTAATATCTTAAGAAAAGGATCAAAAGTAAAATAGACCTTGAGTTGAGTTGGTTAATATTGCAACTTTCATATTCAGCTTATGTACTTCCTTACAAAATAGAAAAATTTCAGTCAAAACATTGTTTAAATTGAGGGTAGATTTCCATGGTGACATGTGCATATAACAGCTACCGTAAAAATTCCTAAAAACATCAACGAGCCATCATGACAGTTCAAAGTTAATTCAAAGCTTTTTAGGTTTGACTACGGATTTACACAAACCCCCCTAAAGTTTAGAACTTCTCAAATGTAACTCATTTTTAGTGGTAACATATGCCATGCAGGCCTGACAAAGGGCCAGACACGTCAGATTCTCACTTAATGAGCGTCAAGTAACAGATTAGTGCTTTTACAAAACTATTACTGAATACATGGTGCATTTTGCAGAAAAAATCTGGTGATTTTTTGAAACCTTAGCACCAATTGTGATGGCTTTTTTATAATTTACTCCCTTGAACAGCTAAGGCAAAGCTGTGCAAGAGAGTGCGCAGTGGCTATGCTAATATATTCGTGCTAGCTTGCGGGTGGCTTACGAGTGACTGGTTTCATGTGAAGTAATAGAGAGGGATGGTGTGTTGCACTGCTAGCGCCTTTGAGAACACGTAATGTTGGAGGCTTGGAGCTGCTCTGTACTATCGGCCGACAAAAAAAAAGTGGCTGAATCAGCAACCAGGTCGAGGAGGAGCTACGCACGGCCTGGCAGGGGAGACGCGGAAGACATAGGGCACGTTTGATTGTAGCCCAAAATTGCCCCACCAAATTTTTGATTGACCTTTTGGTTGCTCATAAGTTGGCCAACATTGGCTAGAAAATTGAACTAGATTGGCTAAAGAGCCATCGGCATGCTAAAATTTTAGCAACCATCCAAACAAAGACTAAAGTTTTGGCCATGATCAAAATATTGGTAGAGAAAGTTTTGGCCATGATCAAAATATTGGTAGGGCAAGTTTTGGCCACAATCCAAATATGCCCATAGAGTAGATGGGTAGCGCGTGGGCCGACGACACCATGAGTTGGTTTGGTGACAACGTGGCCGACACGCGGTAGTTAATACCAAAAGATTTGGTGACAACGTGACCGTGGTGATCTCGGTGCCGACGATACCATGTTTTAGTTAATACCAGTGCAACGTAATGGTAACTTTGCTTGATTTAAATGAAACTTATAAGTCAGATTATATCTCTCACACCCGACACTTCTAAAGACTTCCATCCATAAGGCAGTCAAATTTTCGTTCGCCGCCGCGAAGATGACCATGATCATTCTTGCACATGTTGTGGCATTGCCTTTCAAGCTCTACTATGACAGGAGCAAGATGGAGAGCAGTTGTGTGGGCCCAACTGTGTTGGCCGTCAAGCTGGTGCTGTAGAGAGAGGTCATATCATAGGTGGTGTTGAGTATAACTTGGTGATAAACCCGTAGCAACGCACGGGTATTTTGCTAGTAGTGGTATACACCAGACTAGGCTTGTGTTGTCGTGCTTTCTGCACACAGGCAGGCCTCATACTAATCTGGCGACAGAAAGTTCAGTCGAGTTCTGCGGACGGAACGTGCCGGAAATTTCTCACCCTCTTAGCAAGTGTGATTAAACTAACAATCCTCGATTTTAAAACGCAATTTAATCACACGTACGTGTGAGCTGCAGATAATCCTCACATCTTATCGAAAAAAGATAATCCTCACATGCTCTTGTGGTGACGGCGAGAGCGGGGGTACGGGAGACGCGGACGGGCACTTTGTTAGGGGCATTTATCAAAGTGCTCTAAAAAAACTCTAATTTTGGGCATTTTGAGGTAAAATGCCCTTGATTGATATAAATTTAGGGCATTTTGTCAAAGTACCCTTAAAGCTTAGAGCTTTCGGGGCATTTTTTCAAAGTGCCCTAAAATGTACATATATATTAGGACATTTTTTAGAAATACCCTAAAAGCTATATATCTTTTAGAGCACTTTATAAAAATGCCTTAAAAACTAAGTAGATTTTAGGGCACTTTAACAAAATGCCCTAAAAGCTACTCCCTCCGGCCCGCGGTGGACGTTTTGCAGAAACAACCCACACATAATACCGACAAGCCCCACCGTCCGGCTCCCCCTCCCGACCAAACCCCACTCCCCATTCTTCCTCGATTCCCCACTCTCTGCGACGCTCGATCCGCCCGAGCTTCACGCCGCCTCGCTCCGCCGCCGCATCGCTCCGCCCCACGCTGCCGCACGTTGCTTCTCCCACGGCGGTCTGCCGCTGCCTCGTCTCCCTCCTAGTTCTGCTTCGCTTAGATCAGACCGACGTTCAAGATCGGGATTTTCTGCTCGATCTGCTCTGCGGCGGCGCTCCGGGCCGTCGACCGTGACCGCAGCGGCAGCATCGACGAGTGGGAGCTGCAGGACGCGCTCTCCGTTCCTGGTGGACAAGCAGGCGGCGGTCCCCTGGCTGGGCATCCCGGAGTACGAGTGGTGGTCGGGGGCGCTCCACGGGGTCTCCTACCTGGGGCCGGGGACCAAGTTCTCGCCGCACGTGCCCGGCGCCACCAGCTTCCCGCAGCCCATCCTCACCGCCACCTCCTTCAACGCATCCCTCTTCCGCGCCATCGGCCAGGTCAGTGTCAGTCAGTCCTGCCATGTTCTGTTCGGTTTCCACTGCCAAGGAAAATATGCGATCTTTCTTCGTCTCCTCCACCGCGCCGCATTGCGATTCCTTTCCTTGGTATTTCCGTAGCAGCGCCAGCGCCGTATCAGCTTGGAATCTTGCATTTACTTACGATCTAGCTCGGCGTACAATATACTAGGAGTATGCATGCGTTTTTGCTTCTTCGTGGCAACGGAGTAGTACTGCTCTAATATTAGGTTGAAAATTATGCAAGATTATGTTGCCCATGAGTTTTGTATGTGCGCATGACAAATTGATGCATGAGTTCTGTATGTGCGCATAGCTATGTTCCTGATCTGAGCGCTCATGATATGTTGCCTAAAATTATGCTTTTGCAGATATATTTATAAACTGCATTCAGTTGATGTTGATTACTAAATCTGTTGGGATGCATATTCTACCCTTTGTCATTAGTTAACTGTCATATCCCAATAACATTTAGTAGCTGCTCACTTTTTGCTAGTTGAGCTGATAAAATTTAGTTGTCACTCTGTTGTTCTTTTTCATGGGGTAAAAACGGGAGGACTATGTGGTGTTAAAGCTAATTAACTGTTCAGTTAAGCTAGTTAACTGCAGTAGGATGATTGTACAATAGAACCTCAAGGCAAAACAAACTGCAAGCTCATGGTAGCCACCACTGACCACCTTTGCGCTTGTCTCTTTTTTTAAGGGTCTATCCTTGTGTTACAAATGAATGGAGCTGTAACATATGGATCATTTAACTAACAGAGCATGAGCATTTACACAGAACACAACAATATCTCCTCTTGCCTCTTGTTCTTTTGCACTTTTCCATATCTTTTTCACGGTTCTGACAGTTGTACTTAGAAATTTAGCCACAAGCTCTTTATCTTTCTTCACAATTTCTCTATCAGTGCTTAGTATTTTCAGTGCAAGATATGCCCCAAATTTTTGCGTCTCTGGCAGATCAGCATGGCTAGGGCGATCAAAACCTGCAACAAGAGTAGTTTAATTAATATATGCATGCTCATGATAATTAACAACAAAATAACTTATGCATGCTGCAGATCATGGTATTGCATCTAACTTAGATCTAGAACCCACTCTGTACTAACTGCAAAGTTTTAATGATCTGTTTTTGTTGCAACACTGCTGACTGGTTTGTCTTCTGGCTTGGTTGCAGAACACATAGACAATGGTTTGGCTAATTTTGTTTCTGGTAGTCCTAGAAGGCCTGAACCAGATAGACTTCTTACTGTGGCGTCTTTGTTTACTCTTGTAGTTTGAAGTAGCATGGGCACTCACAAACATTGCGTCGGGCACATCAGATAATACAAAGGTTGTGATTGATCATGGGGCAGTTCCAATATTTGTGACGCCACAACCAGCATTTGAACAGGTTTGTGTACGCAGTTTCAGTTCCATTCAACTATATTTTTGGTAGGTAATAGAAGTTCCTTGACATGCTTTTATTTTGTATCATGCAGAGCTTCAAAATGGAGTATGTGAGGGAGAACTTCTCATGGCAGCACTACTACTGGTACCTCACCAGTGATGGTATCGAGTTCCTGTGAACCTTCCTCAACCTGCCATCTAAGATTGTGCCCAACACCCTAAAGAAGTCTGCGGCATTTTGTAGCCAGGTATTAAAATCTCAACTTTGCACTAAGTGTGTTTCATTTGAATTTGCACTTAGTTAGCAGTATTACACAAGTTTTTAGACAGCAAATAACAGTACAAAATTATTCTACTCCCTCCGACCACTATTACCTATCGCTCATGTAGATGTATCTACGATACCAGGGTGTGGAAAACCAGACGCTGCAGGCCATTGTTTCCACGATACCAGGGGCCTAGTGCTTCATGTCAAGGTCAGCTGATGAGCATCCTAGATCTTGCGGGTGCGCAACCTGCACACCAGGAGGAGACACCTGTGTTACGTGTGCCCTGCATCCGCGGGGCCGTGATTATCTTATGTACTCCACAAAGCGGTCCGCTTGATTATTTCGAAGGAGCTCGTGTATACCATGAAGTTTAGAGATCGTCCTAATGTCAGAAATTAGTGATTTTTGTTCGTTTCCATGATCCTAGCCAGTAAAGTTGCGGTTCAGCTGGTCGTTCTGTGGAAACTGGCAAGGAAGAAAGGGCACTGCTATGAAAAATTGAAGGCCTGATCCACGCACATGGCTGGAGCTAAATCGATCGATGATCCCATCAGTGCTGCCTGCTAGAGAGATAGGAAAATATTTATCATGCCAATTCAGCAAAGTGCGAAGCGACAGGAACTAAGATTTCAGAAAATAATAGCCATGCACAATTCGCAATCAGAGCAACGGCCGGGCACTACTTGCAGCCAATTCAAAGCGTTCATGGTATATATGGTGTTCCCTCTCAAGGCAATCACAGAAGCAGATCTGCAGATGGACAAGGGGTAGCAGTAAACTCAAGTTACTGAATTTTTCATCATCGTCGTCGTGGTATATTACAATGGGCAAGCAACCAACCAAGTTTCAGAGCATGGTTGTTGGAGCGAACACACCTATAGCTACACTACTAGTTGGGTCCCCAGCAGCTGAGGTACATCACCGTCCTCAGCCCCTCCACGGCCTTCTCCGCCCTCCTCCGCTCCGCCACCGCCGTGGGTGAGGCAGGCAGCTGCTTCTCGGCGCCGCGGACGTTGGCCTTGGCTGCCCGGTGGATGGAATGCAGCGCGTAGTTCCAGCGGCAGAGCCCGGCCTGGTCCTTGAGCGCCTCCACGGCGCCCAGGCTCATCGCTACTGTCCACGACGCCTTCGCCGCAGCCGCCATATCTCCTGTTGAGTTGCTGCCATGATGGAGCTAGACCAATCTCTGAAGATTGTCGGAATCCCCGATCTCTGAAATTTGAAGAACTGAAGTGGGTATGATTATGTTGGTGTGACGAGAGTGGGAGTGGTACGGGGGGTCAGAGCATCACTAGCAGAGCGAGGCAAACCCTTAAAATAACCGCTTTTTTTTAAGGGTTTAGGCATTTTAAGGCGCAGATCAGTACCCCTAAACCTGTAAAACCGTAAAAAAAATTAGGGGTTGGACCCGTGTTTTGGTTCTTGACCTGCACTAGTGGGGGTTGGCTAGAGTATTCCCAGGCCATCCGTATACACACGAATTTTTGCCCGCGAGTGAACATTCCTGCTCGTCCCGCCTGCCGCCGCCGTCGCCCCTGCTCCCCCCCGCCGCCGCCCAACCCCCCGCCACTCCGTCGTCGCCCGCCGTGCCCCGTCGCGCGCCCGCAGCGCCGCTGCTGCCCCTCATTGGGCCGCCACCACCGTCCCCGCGCCTCGCCTCGATTCGGCGGCGGCCACTGTCCCCGCGCCTCGCCGTCGGGCCTGCTCGCCCCGCCGCCCCGCCTGCTTGCCTGGCCGTGCCCCGCCGCCCCGCATCAGGCCGCCGCCGTCGCCCCTGCTCCTCCTCGCCGCCGCCCACGGTTCGATTCGGCGGCGGTCGTCGTTGCCGCGCCTCGCCGTCGCTGCAGCGTGGCCGGTCGGTGCCCCTACCGCCGCCACCGTCACCGCCCCGCCCGCCGCCGCCGGTGCCCGCCGTAGTAGAAGGTACGAATTCGTGCCCGCCGCCCCGCGCGCCGCGCCCCGCCGCCCCGCATATGGTGATGCACCAACTTGCAATTACAAAGTCAATAACAATGAGTACACAAAGGGATACTATCTCGCTGATGGTATTTATCCTGAATGGGCAACTCTTGTGAAGTCCATTAAAGAGAAACATGGGCAGCCATTGACCAGAAAAGAGGCTACTTTTACCAAGGCACAAGAGGCAGCACGCAAGGACATTGAGAGAGCTTTCGGTATTTTGCAAGCGCAGTTTGCCATAGTTCGGGGTCCAGCTCGTTTTTGGGACAAAAAAACCCTAGAGAACACCATGAAATGTTGTGTGATTCTACACAACATGATCATTGAGGATAAGAGAGGTTTAAACTTGCCATATTTTTATGACAATGTTGGTATCCGAGTGCAACCGGAAAAAAACCCGAATCGACTAGAAGCTTTTCTTCAAACCCATAGAGAAATTGAGGATGCCAACACTCATCACCAGCTCCTTCATGATTTGGTTGAGCACCACTGGCAGTTGGATGGACGTCGCCAACGCCGTTGATCTACTTTTCATTTACTATTTCATTGTTGTTATTTGATTTGAACAATTGTTGTATTTGCAAGAAACATTGTTGTAATAACTAGAATGATTATTCTGTGATGGAAACTATTATTTTCTGTTGTAATAATAACTACAATGATTTTATCTTCAATCTTTTGTAGCAAGTTGTATGATTATTGTGATGAAACAGAAAACCTAGTTTTGAGGGTCTAAAACAGCCGGCGCGGATCAGTGCCCTCAAACCCAACCCTTATAACAGAATATTCTGTTATACGGGTTAGGTATGAGGGTACTGATCTGCGCCGGCTGTTTTAGACCCTCAAAACACGTTTTTCTCAATCCTTAAACATGGTATAAAGATCCATGTTATAAGATCTCTGCTAGTGATGCTCTTATATATGTGAAGGCGAGAGCAAAACAGCTGGCTGCGGGTGCTGGTTTCCCAGGATACCGGGTGCTTCGGAGCTGCTCCACGCATCTCGCTCCCAGTTGTCCAGCTTCAGTGGCTGCCCCCCTCGGCCACTCGGCTCGCCAGTTCTATCCGCGGTAGAGCGGTCGACTGAGATGCGATAGCAGTGTTGGCTCCCAACTCTTAACGATGCAAGGTATAATAAAACGGTTTTGTTAATTTTCCGTTAGCTGAGAATTAGCTTAGTGCTCAGTTAAATTTGTAGCTATCAGATTGATTATTCAAAGATTCGTGCGACTGGATCGTTTTTTCTGGGCATGGATCGTCCGAATGGGCTGAAGAGGCTGCATCTTTTTGGGCTGCTTTTCTTAGTGCGGTGTCCACTAGGCCTAAAGCCTTTTATCAGATTTGTGTGTCCCATGTTGTTTTTATGTAACGAGCTGAGTTGTTTTTTTGTCTTTTGTGGATTATGTGGGTGTTTTTACCTGTATATATATCCATTTTAAATTGTTTAATTTTATATTTATGACTATGTTAGTGGGGTTGTAACTTAGATTTTGTTTCTCAGTTATAAGTGGAGCTGCAAGTGAGATATTTTTTTTTTGTAAGGGGAGTTGCAACCAAAAATTTTCTAGTTACAAAAAAAAAACAAGCAGATTTGCAAATGAGATTTTTTCAGTTGCATGTATGGTTGTAAGTAAGAGTTAAAATTTTGTAATTACAAGCGGGTTTACAACTGAGATTTTTTTAGTTGCATGTAGTGTTGCAATTGAGATTTATCTAATTGCAAGTGAGGTTGTAACTAAGATTTATGATTTCAGATCTCGGTTGCAAGTGAGGTTCCAACTGAAATTTATCTAGTTGCAAGTGTGGTTGCAACTAAAATTTATAGTTCCAAGTCTCAGTTGCAAGTGAGATTGCAACTAAGATTTTTCTCTAGTTTCAAGTGGGGTTGCAATTGGAATTTATCATGTTATAAGTTGTAACTGAGTTTTCCAATTACAAGTGAGGTTGCAAGTGATACATATTTTCGGTTACACACGCAACTCGACAATTTTTTTTTGTTGATTGCATGGTTTAATTGTACTAATGCTTATTATTTGTACTAAACATTTTCACTTCATTGTAGATCATTTCTTATAATACATGAAAATTGTTATGATGCGTAAACCATTTAACAAACAATTTATGCAAATGTTCTACAAATACATATTTATTATTAAAAAAATCCTACTGCGGTTATCGCTCCATTCTGACAAAGCAATTGATGTTATTTTTTAAAAATTATTTGTGACATTTCACTGAAATGAATTTAATTATCTAGTTAGGAGCAAACGAAAGATCACATTCCTGCGTTTAAGAATTTATGCTACCAAGATGTACAAGTACTATAATCTACTTGTGTCTATTTTTGTACTTTGTAATATCCTGATACAGCATTTCTCATATAGAAGTCTAACTCATATCCTAGTAGAGATGTCTAGAGTGAATTTGGCGAAATTAGTTATGACAAATATGATACCCCTCCCTCCCAGTTCTCCCTCCCAGTTCATGCGGCACCCACACGTTTTAAGGATTTTTTTTTTGCAAAACCCAGTTCAGAAACATACGGTCACAAATCCGTGCATACATTCTATCCAGCTTCAGCATGCAGGATGCAAAATCTGTTGTCGTAAAGTCCAGTCGAGGCACGCAGCGAATCTTCTCTTCCTCTTGGCGGGTGATTATACTAACAATTCTCGATTTTGCACGCACGGGCCGGGTTTGTTGCATATCCTTCCCACATGCTCTATACATGGCAGCGAGAGCGAGGACACAAGAGACGCGGACTAGTGGGGAAAACCAAAGGCTGGAGGCCATGGTTTCCAGGATACTATAGGGCCTAATGCATCCTGGCGCATGGCAATGTTCGACTGTATATTTCTGTATAGTTTCTGTACATGTATTCTGTAATCTGTGCGTACCTCTTGGTACCTCTATATAATGAGGTAGGCCACGCCCTAGAGCGTTGTGCCAGTTCCACCCAAAACATCCCGTGTCTCTCTGTTTAACATGGTATCAGACTAGGTCATCTTTTCCTCCTTCTAGACGCCGCCCTCAACCCTAGCCTGGCTGCCGCTGCCATGAGCTCCTCCATCGACACCCCGCCTACCACCACCGCCCCACCGCCCTCGACCAACCTGCCCACCAACACCACCACTACCTCGCCGCCCCCCGCTGCCGTCTCGGGTGATCTGCCGCCCTCGATCCCACTCCCGCTCTCGGGGGTGCCGGCGGCCGGCTACTCGAGGCCTCAGGCCACATCTCGGCCTCTGTACCTTGGTGCCTCTCAGTGGTCCGGTGGATTTTTTCCGCCAACGCCACCGCAGTTCACCCCGCCCTATGGGCTGCTGCCGGCGGCCTCGCCCTCCATGACCAGCTTCCTCCCGGAGCTCGTCAACTACATCGGCCCTCCTCTAGCCGCGTCGTTCCCCTCTTCGATGGGTGGCTGGAATGCCGCCCCGCGTGAGGCCCCCGCCATCCTGCACAGCGTCCTGACGTTCCGGAGCGCCAAGACAGTGCTGTCCCGGGTGCCTACCAGCTGACTCACCTCATCACCGTTCGGCTTACACCGGATAATTACCTGTACTGGCGTGCCCAGATTCTGCCGCTCCTTTGCAGCCGTCACCTGGACGGCTTCATCGATAGGAGCACCCCTGCCCGCCACGCACAGTCGCGGCCTACACTACTGAAGGTACGAGGGTCGCTGTGGCCAATCCCCTCTACCGCGCCTGGGTCTCTCAGGATCAGGCAATCGTGTCCGCGCTGCAGTCCTCGCTTACAGAGGGGGTGGCCGGACTCGTCCTCTTCGCCAACAGCGCCCAGGACATCTGGAGCACACTCGAGCACAACTTCTCGCAGCAGTCTACGGCGCGCTCTACGGCTCTGCGTCGCCAACTCAGCGAGTGCAAGAAGCTCGACTCCTCTGCGCACGACTACTACAACAAGGTCAAGACGCTCTCGGACACGCTGACGTCCATCAAACAGACGCTCCGTGATGCGGAATTCACGGAGTACGTTTTGGCCGGCCTCGACAGCGACTACGACAACCTCGTCGAGACGGTGAACAACTGCGACAACCCCATGCCACCACGTGACCTTTACTCCCGCCTCATGTACACTGAGCAGCGCATCGAGGCGCGACGTACTGCTCCAGTTATTGTCGACTCTGCGGCTCATGCGGCCTACCGCGGCGCCCCTAGTGGCAGCCGTGCCCCTGCACCCTGCCCGCCCTCTGGCCCGCCTGCTGGTGGCGCTGGTCAGTGGCAGCCACAACAGCCTCCTCCGCCCGCCAACACCGGCGGATGCCAGCGTCCCACTTGCCAGCTCTGTGGCATACTCGGGCACCTCGCGTCTCGGTGCCATCGTCGCTTCAAATGTGACTTCCTCGGCATCGGCAATGACGGGCGTGGCAACGAGAAACAAGCTGCTATCGCCGACAACTACTCCGGCCACACTCCATCTTACCTAGTTGATGCTCCCTGGTACTTTGACACCGGTGCCACGGATCACCTGACTAGTGAGATGGGCAAACTCAACTCGCAGGAGCCCTACCGTGGGCATGACAAGGTCCGCACCGCTGATGGCTCAGGTATGCCCATCACTCATGTTGGCCAGGCGTCTCTCCTCTCTAGCACCTCCGGTCGTCTTCACCTTCATAATGTCCTTTGTGTTCCTCGTGTCACTCGCAATTTACTATCTGTTCGTAAGTTTACTTATGATAATGATGTTTTTTGTGTGTTTCATCCGTTTCATCTTCTCATTAAGGACCGAGTCACGTGGGAGGTTCTGCTTAGAGGTCGGGTCCATCAGGGCCTGTATGCATTGGAGGCGCCGTCGGTCCCGGAGGTCTTCAGTGGTGTGCATGTGTCGTCTGCTCATTGGCATGCGCGCCTTGGTCATCCTGCGTCTCCTATAGTGAGCCAAGTTCTTCGTCGTCATGAGCTCCCTATATCGTCTAGTAATAAAAGTCCAGCAGTTTGTGATGCTTGTCAGCAGGGAAAAAGTCATCAACAACCTTTTGTTTCATCCACCAGAGTAGTCAATAAACCTCTTGAGCTTGTTTATTCAGATGTATGGGGCCCTACCCAAACCTCTGTCAGTGGTCACACATACTATGTCAGTTTCATTGATGCCTATAATCATTTTACATGGCTCTATTTGCTTAAGAATAAAGCTGGTGTGTTCAATGTTTTTGTTCAGTTCCAATTACACGTCGGGCGACTTCTCCAGCATAAGATCACTCATGTTCAGTCGGATGGGGGGGGGGGGTGAATATCTCAACCTCAATACTTTCTTTACCAAACTGGGAATTTCGCATCGTGTGTCTTGTCCTCATACGCATCAGCAAAACGGTGCGATTGAGCACAAGCACCGTCACATCGTTGAGACTGGCCTCACTCTTCTTGCTCATGCCGCTGTGCCTTTTCGCTTTTGGAGCGATGCTTTTTCCACTGCCTGCTTTTTGATCAACAGAACATCCACTAGAGTGCTAAATATGAAAACACCTCTTGAGCTTTTGTTTAAGGAACTTCCCGACTACACGTTTTTCAAAGTTTTTGGTTGTGCTTGCTGGCCTCATCTAAGGCCCTACAATAACCGTAAACTTGAATTTCATTCCAAAAAGTGTGTTTTTCTTGGTTACAGCGCACTCCACAAAGGCTACAAGTGTCTACACGTTCCTAGCAATCGTGTCTATATTTCTCACGATGTTATCTTTGATGAGAATCTGTTTCCCTTCTCAAATATGCCATTGTCTACATCTGCACCACCCACAAATTCTACTCCCGTTAGTCGAGGCCAATTTGATGATGCTGCATATTCGCATGTATTATTGCCTAATCATGGTGCAGGTACTGGTCATTGATGTCTACACACGCTTCTGTTCTTGTAGACAGTGTTGGGCCGCTAAGTGCAGAGGTTTGTAGAGCAGCAGCAAGTTTCCCTTAAGTGGATCACTGATACGTCTCCAACGTATCTATAATTTTTGATGCTCCATGCTTGTTTTTACACCATTTGCCTACTGTTTCGTTACACTTCGTGGCACTTTTATGCATTTTCCGGAACTAACCTATTAACAACTTGCCACAGTGCCAGTTCCCTGTTTTCTGCTGTTTTTGTGTTTCAGAAGTGATACACAGGAAATATTCTCGGAATTGGACGAAACAAGTTCCTGAAGTCTTATTTTACCCGGAAGCTTCCAGAGATCCGAAGGAGAGTAGGAGGGAGGCCACCAGGGCCCCACACGCAGGGCTGGCGCGGCCAGGGCCTGGGCCACGCCACCCTGGCGTGAGGGCGCCTGGGCCCTCCTCTGACATCGCCCCTTCGCCTATAAAGACCCCCCGATGGGAAAAACCTAAGTACCCGATCAATTTTCCAGAAACACATCGCGATCCGCCGCCGTCGTTGACCCGAGATCGGGAGGGTCCAGAAGCTCTTCCCGGCACCCTACCGGAGAGGGGAATCACCACCGGAGGTCTTCTTCATCGCCATGCTTGCCTCCGGAGCGATGAGTGAGTAGTCTACCTTGGACTATGGGTCCATAGCAGTAGCTAGATGGTTGTCTTCTCCACCATGTGCTTCATGTTTAGATCTCATGAGCTGCCCTACATGATTGAGATCACCGTTATGTAATTCTACATGTTTGGTTTGTTGGGATCTGATGAATATTGGTGTTTATGATTGAGTTGCTGTACTGAATATTATCTTTTGTTATCTCTATGTTGTTTATGATCTTCCATGCTCTCCGTTGTTAGTAGCTATCTTGGCCGAGTAGTTGCTAGTGACTCCAAGAGGGGGTATTTATGCTCGATAGTGGGTTCATGCCTCTATTTAACCTGGAGGAGTGACAGAAACCTCTAAGGTTGTAGATGTGCTGTTGCTACTAGGGAGAAAACAACATTCATATGCTCAAGGGCATATGCTTTGTTTACATTACACACTTTGCTTAATGCAATTATCTGTTGTTCGCAACTTAATACTTGTGGAGTTCTCGAATTGATTCGCCACAAGTGGATTATTAGTCATAGATGCAGTTGGATGGCGGTCTATGTATTTTGTTGTAATGCCAGAGTAAATCTCATAGTGATCTTCTTGACATATCACGTTTATCTTTATTCTATCAATTGCCCAACTGTAATTTGTTTACCCAGCATGTGTTATTTATCTTATGGAGAGACACCACTAGTGAACTGTGGACCCCGGTCCTATTTCCATCATATTGCTATCACCTGTTTACTTTACTCGCACTATTTACTTTACGCGCATACTTTTACTGTTTTCCACTCGATACGCTCATAACCTTTGTTTCAAGCAAACCGGTGAGATTGACAACCTCATTGTAAGTTGGGAGCAAAGTACTTGGTTGTGTGTGTGCAGGTTCCACGTTGCAGCTAGCAAGCAAAGCTTGGACGAGGCGCCATATATAAATTGTCCGAAGCTGTCGCAAACTAGCAAGCATCACCTTCAGTCGTTTGTCTCTCCTCTCCAAGAACGATAAACCTTGGTTTCTTAACTGAGGGAAAACCAGCTGCTATACTCATCACACCTTCCTCTTGGGGTTCCCAACGGGCTGGTCATTCACCACGCACAAGGACTGACTGTCAACTAGGCAATCAGCTGTTTTTCTGGCGCCGTTGCCGGGGAGGAAGTTGAAGTCTTCTGCGAGGGAAGTTTTTCGCACACACATCCTTTACTTTGTTATTGTTTTGCTTTACTTTATTTATTTTACCTGCATCGTTTTATATCAAAAAACCCAAAAAAAATTAGAATCCTTGGTAGTTGTTTTTACTTGTTTACTTTCGTTTTGCTGAAATGGCTAATACTGAAAACACCAAGTTGTGTGACTTCACTAGCACGAACAATAGTGATTTTATCTGCACTCCTATTGCACCACCTGCTCCTGCTGCAAACTTTTATGAGATTAAGTCTGCTTTATTGAACCTTGTTATGAAGGAGCAATTTTCTGGTGCTAGTACTGAAGATGTTGCAGCTCATCTCAACAATTTTGTTGAGCTATGTGAGATGCAGAAATATAAGGATGTAGAAAGTGATATTATTAAGCTCAAGTTGTTTCCTTTTTCTTTGAGAGGAAAAGCTAAAGATTGGTTGCTGTCTTTGACTAAGAATAGTATTGATTCATGGGCTAAGTGTAAGGATGCTTTTATTGGTAGATACTATCCTCCTGCTAAGATTATATCTCTGCGTAGCAATATTATGAAGTTTACTTAGTTTGATAATGAACATGTTGCTCAAGCTTGGGAAAGAATGAAATCTATGATAAAGAATTGCCCCACTCATGGACTGACTACTTGGATGATTGTCCAAACTTTTTATGCAGGACTGAATTTTTCTTCGAGGAACCTACTTGATTCAGCTGCTGGAGGCACTTTTATGTCCCTTACCTTGGGCGCCGCAACAAAGCTACTCGACAACATGATGGTAAATTATTCCGAATGGCACACCGAGAGAGCTCCACAAGGTAAGAAGGTAAATTCTGTTGAGGAAACCTCTTCCTTGAATGATAAGATTGATACCATTATGGCTATGCTTGCTAATGATAGAACTCATGTTGATCCTAATAATGTTCCTTTGGTCTCTCTGGTTGCTCAAGAAGAGCATGTTGATGTGAATTTCATTAGAAACAATAATTTTAACAACAATGCTTATAGGAACAATTTTGCTAGTAACAATTATAGGCCGTATCCTTCTACCAATGGTAATGGTTATGGTAATTCCTACAACAACACTAGGGCCGCGCCATCCGAGCTTGAGGTAATGCTCAAGGACTTCATCGGTAAGCAAACTGCTTTTAACAAGTCTGTTGAGGAAAAGTTAGGCAAAATTGATATTCTTGCTTCTAAAGTTGATAGCCTTGCTCATGATGTTGAACTTCTGAAATTAAAAGTGTTGCCTAATGATGTGAAAGAGAACAATGTTTTTGCTATTGCTAATGCTATTCAAGTTGAAATTGATGAAAATATTAGATTGTTAGCGGAATTGCATGCCAGGTGGAAAAAAGAAGATGAGATGGCTAGAGAGATGAAGGTATGTACCATTACTACCTCTAATGATGTTGCTCCTAATGCTAGCAATCCTCTTACTTTGATTGGTGTAGAGAAAACTCCCACTCCTTGTGTTAAAAAAGCCTAAAACTGCCAAAAGTTTTTCTCAAAAGAGTGCTGAAATTTTTCGGAGTGTAGGAGATGATAGCTCTACTTCTTTTAATGATTTTGATGTTGATGGCTGCAATATATCTGAAGTTATTTTGTTATTGCAAAAGCTTGCTTTGACTCCCAATGCTAGTTCTTTAAATATTGCTTTTACTAAGCATATTACCAATGCTCTTATGAAAATTAGGGATGAAAAGTTGAAGCAAAAAGCCTTTGTTCCCAAGAACTTAGAAGATGGTTGGGAACCCATCATTGATATGCATGTTAATGGTTATGATTGCCATGCTTTATGTGATCTAGGTGCTAGTATTTCTATCATGCCTAGAAAGATTTATGACATGCTTGATTTACCACCGCTTGAAAAGTGTTATTTTGATGTTCCTATTGCTGATGTTGCTAAGAAGAAACCTTTGGGAAGGATTAATGATGTTCTTATTGTGGTTAACAATAACCTTGTTCCCATTGATTTTCTTGTTATGGACGTTGAATGCCATGCTTCATGTCCTATTATTTTGGGAAGACCCTTTCTCCGAACTATAGGTGCCATCATTGATATGAGGGAAGGCACCATCAAATATCAATTTCCACTCAAGAAAGGTATGGAACACTTCCCTAGGAAAAGAAAGAAATTACTTTTTGACTCTATTCTTAGAGCAAATTATGAGCTTGATGTTTCATCACTTGATGTTACTTGATTCGCAATTTTCTGCGCCTAGCTCAAAGGCGTTAAAGAAAAGCACTCTTGGGAGATAACCCAATGTTTCTATTTTCTATACTTTTTCTTTTATTTGAGTCTTGTAAGTCATTACTACTGTAATTACCGCTCCTTATCTTGTTTATTTTGTTTTTGTGCCAAGAGAAGCCTCTAATTCGAGTGAGGTAAAGATTTGGGGATGTTGCTGTCCTGAAACTGTTTTCGGTGCTGCACCGTAAAAATTCGTATAAATTCTCTGTATATCTTTTGGACCTGCGATTTCTTGTGCATATGCCCCAGGTTATATCCAAACTTTCTTTAGTTGAACACTTTTTGATTTGAGCAACAGAAAACCCCTCAAAAATTCGACCTTTGTCAGCTGTTCAGTTTTGACAGATTTCTGCCAATATTTGTGTTTGCTACTTTATCGCTTTCTTTTGAGTTCTTTTGATCATGGAACTCTTGTGGGAGGTTGCTACAGTAGTACTTGCTATATATGTGGTGGTTTTGAGTTGAAACCTGAAGCAAAAAGAGGTTGATTATATGCTATGATTACACTAATGTTGCTAATAGATTTGTGTTTAGTTTTGTATGAAGGAAGTTTTCAAGTGTAGGGATTGGAGAATGATGAGATGAGTTGAAGAATGGACAAAAGCTCAAGCTTGGGGATGCCCATGCATCACCCCAAGAAATATCCAAGAAGTACAAGCGTCAAAGCTTAGGGATGCCCCCGAGGCACCCCTTCTTCATCGGCAAAAATCAGGTCACCTTTCAAAACACTATATTTTTATTGCTTCATGCACTATGTGTTTTTCTTGGAGCATTAGTTGTTTTAGTTTTCTTAGTTGGTTTAGTTTGTTTTCTACAATAAATGGATGGACCCCAACAAATTTCTTTTGGAGAAGTTGCCTTGCTTTTCATTTGCCAAGAACACTCCGTTTTCACTCTTATCTTTCATCGAGTGTTCTTCTTTTTCCGCTACTGCTTTTGGTTTTCATTTTCACCTTGATTTGCGTTCAGACCTTGTCATATCTTTTCATCAAGGTGTATTTTTGCCTCTGATCTTTATTGGTTTTCATCAAAAGAGGTGTCTTTTAAAAAATTTCAAATGGTGTTGGAAAAGAGAAAAAGCTTTGTGCAAAAAAGTGGTACAAGAAGGAGCTTGTGTAGACTGCGGCTTAGGCTTTTTCATGTCATGCTTGATGTCTTTTTGATGGTACGCTTAGTGGTTTTGCTGTAGCATGACTTGTCTCAAATAATTGAGATTGCTTAATGAGCCTTTGAAAAAATCATGCGTTGTTTTTATTGTATGGAAGCATTATTTTGGTTTTCTCCTTGATGCTTTATTTGGGTTGACTTGGCGCATGCTCACACATGTTAGAGTCTTACAAAGTCGCCAATAGCCTCTATGATCATTTAGTTTTTGACTTTTGATGCCATCTTATGCTTCTTTTAATGTCGCTTTGTCGCTTTGCATGATTATGGCCATTATTGCTCTCTTAGTTGGTCGCTCCCAGTCTTTTGCTAGCCCTCGCCTTGTGCTGAGTATGAGCTCTACTCGTGCATCCAACTCCTAAAAGCCAAAGTTTTCCAAAGTTTCCACCATACATACCTACTAGCAATTTGCTATTCCAAGTAAATTTGACTTGCTTTTATTTTCTCTTCAAATTAAACTCTTACCAGTGTTATGCGAAATTCGGTCAGTAAAGCTCTCACGAACCGAAAGGCACACTTTACTTTTCCTGTTCTTAAAAATTTGACATTGTGGTCTCTTATGTTGAGTTGTTATGCTTGCAAGTTGTAAGTTGGAAACTAGCCCAGCCATGCAGTCATGGGCAAGCTTTCAACATTGCACTTCTTATTTGAGTTGATATCGTGATCTTTTGTTTATGGATGCCCGCGGTGTGAAATGAATTGGGAATCTTGTGGGGATCATGGAGTTTTTATATGTGTTAGGGAAACGCCGGGCCGCTAATCTAAGCCATGCATAATTCATGGTGGAAATTTGCAGCATACCCATGGTGAACATTCAACGACACATCTCACAATAGAAAGCTAAACAAATGGAAAATAAAAGAGATGTCGAGGTGTTCATTGTCTGCTTGTCCTGTCATTTTGGTGTGGGGTTGTTCCATGTCATCGGGCATGAAGGTACCCCATTGGCGGTTCTCAATGATATGCATATATTTACAATGACAAGAGCCTTGCTTGGGACTCTAAGTAAAGTAGCATGAGGTTTGGGTACTCGTATTCACGGGGCACGAGGTTTTCAACTTATGATTTGTCAAGCATATGCATCATAATTGTTCTCGCATTAACTTTAACCATTCAAGATGCTTATGATGGGGGCAATGAGAGCTCAAAGCCGGTAAGTACCATAATTTTTGAAGGTTATAAAACTTGCAATCACTGCTTCCCTCTGCGAAGGGCCTTTCTTCTACTTTTATGTTGAGTCACCACCTTCTATCTTTATGCACCATAAGAGAGCATAGTTGTCATTCTTAGTGTAATATGCATTGTCCCAAAGTTCATTCATTGATTCATATTGTTGGTTTCACTTGTTCTCAAATTATTTGTATCTAGTCGCCCTCTTAAACTTGAAGGTGTCCTATGCATTTATGTTTTGCTCTCTTTGAAGGACAAGCTGAAAACTATTTGTATGTTTTTCCTTATGATTTGAACACACGTTTGACTTTCATTGTTTCATTTTCATGATCTTTTGTTTGTGTTCATTTGCATGTTTACAACATGGTTTCTAAGTTTCTTATTGTCAAGATTATATCTTCATGCCCATGTTTTAAGTTCTTATGATCCCAGCTCACAAATGCTTACATATATGATCAAGATTGTGTAGGTGCATGTCACCTCAAAAATTATTCTTTTGTTATCACTTACCTACCCGAGGACGAGCAGGAGTTAAGCTTGGGGATGCTTGATACGTCTCCAACGTATCTATAATTTTTGATGCTCCATGCTTGTTTTTACACCATTTGCCTACTATTTTGTTACACTTCGTGGCACTTTTATGCATTTTCCAGAACTAACCAATTAACAAGTTGCCACAGTGCCAGTTCCCTGTTTTCTGCTGTTTTTGTGTTTCAGAAGTGATACACAGGAAATATTCTCGGAATTGGACGAAACAAGTTCCTGAAGTCTTATTTTACCCGGAAGCTTCCAGAGATCCGAAGGAGAGTAGGAGGGAGGCCACCAGGGCCCCACACGCAGGGCTGGCGCGGCCAGGGCCTCGGCCGTGCCACCCTGGCGTGAGGGCGCCTGGGCCCTCCTCTGACATCGCCCCTTCGCCTATAAAGACCCCCCAACGGGAAAAACCTAAGTACCCGATCAATTTTCCAGAAACACATCGCGATCCGCCGCCGTCGTCGACCCGAGATCAGGAGGGTCCAGAAGCTCTTCCCGGCACCCTGCAGGAGAGGGGAATCGCCACCGGAGGTCTTCTTCATCGCCATGATTGCCTCCAGAGCGATGAGTGAGTAGTCTACCTTGGACTATGGGTCCATAGCAGTAGCTAGATGGTTGTCTTCTCCACTATGTGCTTCATGTTTAGATGTCATGAGCTGCCCTACATGATTGAGATCACCGTTATGTAATTCTACATGTTTGGTTTGTTGGGATCCGATGAATATTGGTGTTTATGATTGAGTTGCTGTACTGAATATTATCTTTTGTTATCTCTATGTTGTTTATGATCTTGCATGCTCTCTGTTGTTAGTAGCTATCTTGGCCGAGTAGTTGCTAGTGACTCCAAAAGGGGGTATTTATGCTCGATAGTGGGTTCATGCCTCTATTTAACCTGGGGGAGTGACAGAAACCTCTAAGGTTGTAGATGTGCTGTTGCTACTATGGAGAAAACAACATTCATATGCTCAAGGGCATATGCTTTGTTTACATTACACACTTTGCTTAATGCAATTATCTGTTGTTCGCAACTTAATACTTGTGGAGTTCTCGGATTGATTCGCCACAAGTGGATTATTAGTCATAGATGCAGTTGGATGGCGGTCTATGTAGTTTGTTGTAATGCCCAGAGTAAATCTCATAGTGATCTTCTTGACATATCACGTTTATCTTTATTCTATCAATTGCCCAACTGTAATTTGTTTACCCAGCATGTGTTATTTATCTTATGGAGAGACACCACTAGTGAAGTGTGGACCCCGGTCCTATTTCCATCGTATTGCTATCACCTGATTACTTTACTCGCACTGTTTACTTTACTCGCATACTTTTACTGTTTTCCACTCGATACGCTCATAACCTTTGTTTCAAGCAAACCGGTGAGATGGACAACCTCATCGTAAGTTGGGAGCAAAGTACTTGGTTGTGTGTGTGCAGGTTCCACGTTGCAGCTAGCAAGCAAAGCTTGGACGAGGCGCTATATATTAATTGTCCGAAGCTGTCGCAAACTAGCAAGCATCACCTTCAGTCGTTTGTCTCTCCTCTCCAAGAACGATAAACCTTGGTTTCTTAACTGAGGGAAAACCAGCTGCTATACTCATCACACCTTCCTCTTGGGGTTCCCAACGGGCTGGTCATTCACCACGCATAAGGACTGACTGTCAACTAGGCAATCAATCACCCAAGGTTTATCGAACTCAGGGAGGAGGAGGTCAAAGCTATCCCTCTCAAACAACCCTGCAATTACGATACAGAAAGTCTCTTGTGTCCCCAACACACCCAATACACTTGTCAGATGTATAGGTGCACTAGTTCGGCGAAGAGATAGTGAAATACAAGTAGTAGTGATGATTATAAGTAGTAAATGTAATCTAAAATAAATATCGCTGCGAGCAAACATGTAACAAAATTGAAAGTAAACGATGTCCAATGCTTGGAAACAAGGCCTAGGGATCATACTTTCACTAGTTGACACACTCCCAACAAATATAACATAATTGAACCAATAGATACTATCATCAATATGCAACTCAAAACAATTCTCCAATGGAAAATAAACACTAATCATGCGTAGGGCTACGAAGCACTGCTCAAAGTCCGTATTTTCCCAAACTAGATTGTCCCACACTATCACCATGAATGCACTAGATGGTTCCAACAAACACCAACAATTCATAGATACATTAACCAAAAAGATACACATGATGCGCACACTAGTCACCTTCACACCATGATACAAGGTATCTCCGGAGATTACAATAATAAAGCACGGGAGTAGCATAATATCTGAATAATAGCATCTACCAATTCAACTAGATACAAAGCTCACGATCACATAAAGATCACATCATGGGAGAGAGAGGTGAACCACATAGCTACCGGTAGAGCCCTCAGCCCTGGGTGTTGGGGATATACCAAATAGGTATACCAGCGACGTAGTCCTAAATCAGCAAGCCAGGGTGGCCCATCAGGGGTGGTATGGCGGATTTGCCATACCGGGCGGCCCAGTTGCTGAAGTTGTCATGGCGGTACTGGATGCAGGCGCTCATGGCGGATCCTTAGACAGGCCCATGGCAAATTACTGACAACAGGCCCATGGCAGATCCGGAGACGGCCCATGGCGGGTTATCTTGGCGTACACGCATAGGACTTAGTCTAGGACTCCAAGTTGTATCCGCTCTGGTACCAACGTGTAGCCCACGCCAGGCGCCTTTATAAGCCCGGCGTGGAGCAGCCCTTGAGGCAGGTTCTAGTCATACGGCCAATCGCATAGCGAAACAGCCAACCTCATCATTGTAACCGAGCACTTGTTGCCATATAGTGAATTATAGCAGCACGTAGGATCTCGCCACCGTCGCGGGATCTGAAGCTAGGTAAACTCGTGCTACCACCGTCCCGGATCGCTCCTCCGTGTTCACCCCCTTCCACAAACCGCCATACCCCTACCTCTATGGCAGATCTGTTGACGAAACCATGACAGTTGGCGCCCACCGTGGGGCTTAGCGCGTCTGGAGCGCGGATCCAGGCGGGATCCTCCTTTGCAGGCATTGGCGACACCGTCGCCATCGGGCGCGTCCTCTATGATTCCGGCTTCCCCATCATCCCAGCGGATAACCTCTGGGTGCCGGCTAGAGAAGACCCTGCTTGATTCACCGTCGTTCCGATTGGAGATATTCATATCTTCATTGGAGAGACAAACCCTACCCCCGCTACGGAAACCAATTTCCGGCGGATCGGTATGGCTGAAATCCCCAAACGGACCGCTTTCGAGCTGGAGACGGAGGAGGACTCATCTGACCTGGAACTTTCCAAGTTGCCCAGATCGGATCTGAAAAATAATCCCACCCAGCCCGCCCTAGGGGTAGAGGAAGTGGGGGAAGACCGCTGTGAATCCGCCATGAGTAATCTGGCGTTAGAGACACCACGGTACTGCCTTGTTGCGTTCGCAGGCATCACTTCGGGATCTACCTCCAATGGAGGAGAAGATAGCCCAGGTGAATCCATCCTTGAGGCACTTAACAAAAGTGGTGAATTGGATGACTGGGACAGCAAGGGCTATGATTCTGACCATTACAACGCCGCCATGAGAAAAATCGAGGCGGAGTTGGAGCAGCAGGCACTTGAAGAACAGCAAGCTGCGGCCAAGCAGGTGTTCGTAACCAATAAAGGAGATGATGCTGGGCAGACAACTGATGATCCGCCATCTCAGGCAGTCCACGACGGAGATGCTGGCAAAGAGCAGGGCAACCCGCCACCAGCTGCCGATCCCGCCACGGAGCAACTTCCTGAGATTCATGGCGGACCCAGGCCTCTGCAACCCGCCATCCCCGAGGACCAGCACCCGGAAGACTTCACGACCCCGCTGGACAAGGTCGTCTACGGAACTCTAGCAGATCCAATCACCCCTGACTATGTCAGAGATGTGAATGATCTCGAGAAGAAGAGGCGAGCACTCCTCAAGGAAGCAAAGCGAGTCGAGAAGATGGGCCAGCAGCTTGATGGCGATATTGCTAAAGCTCAAGACATGCTCAAGCGCGCAAGGAACATGGAGGAGAAGTATGTTACTCTCATCCAGAACCAGATAACCAAGGGAGGCGACCCGCAGCTGGTACGAAACCTTGAGTTCACCGTACCAACAGCGGAAACTCTGGCCAAGATGTACATCAAGAATCCGCCATACGTGGATAAAAACCGCGATGAAGTCAGGGCTACGCCCATCGAAAATATCGTGGCTGCAAAGGAGCTATTGGAGCATAATAAGAGCCCAGCAGCCCTAGAAACGGCGGTGAAACTGATGACCAAAGCATTAGTGCAGCAGGAGAAGGCTACATCATCACGATGGCTCGAATCTGATCCCGCGCTATGCAGGTCCAGCACTGCCTCTAAGGCTCGGGGGGCTGGCAACCATGGTACGCGCCCTGACAACGAATCTCATACCGGATCCTCAGAAATCCGAAGAAGAGAAGCTCGCAACCAGGCGAACGCCATCCCAATATCCTCCGATGACAAACCAAATGGCAAAGGCCCACAGAGAAATCCATCGCCACCCCGCAAGAACTACCCTGCCTATGGATACCACCAAGACAATGCTACCCCTCGCCATAAGACCAACATGCCGCCACCAAAGTATAAGACGTTTGAAGTCCCAAAGGGAGGGATCGTCATACGCGACAATGATGGCAAGCGAGGACGAAGCCGTGACGCTGGACGCAGAGACGATCTGCCACGACGGGAAACCAGCAGAGACGGCGGATCCAAGAGAAGGGACCGATCTCGCCATGACGACGGCGCGCACCATGGCGGCGACAAGGACAAACATCGCTCCACTCGCCACCACGATGACAAAGGGCAAGGCTCCCGCCGCCATGACGACGATCCATCTCCACGAAGAATAGAAGGAAGCCGTCGTAGCTGCAAAGATCAGTCGCAGGACGGCGAGAGTAAACGACGATGTGACCCTTTGCCATCCCCACCAGGGAGCCCCCATGGCGACTGCGGTGGTGGTGGCGGACCAGCAAGGTCACGCAACTCTCGCAAGGATCCGCCGAACCAGAAGCCCTACGACGCCCGTACCCATCTAAACGAGATTGCCAAGTCTCAAACAGCCTTCTTCCTCGGCCCAAAGTGTTTTGGACAACGGATTCGTGATGAGCCCATCCCGCATGGATTCAAGATCGAGAAAAATATCCGCCAGTACAATGGAGTCGATCGGCCTTTAACTTGGCTACAAGACTACTTCAACGCAGTACAATTCCCCGGGGGATCACCCAATGTTGCTGTCCGCTATTTGCCCCTGATGCTATCCGGCACTGCGAGGCAGTGGATCAACGACTTGGCAGAAAACTCCATCCAAACCTGGTTTGATATGCAAACTGCGTTCACCGAAAATTTCGAAGGGACTTACAAGAGACCCCATAACATTGGTGACCTCCAACGGTGCCGACGGGCCGACGACGAGACCTCCCAAACTTTCCTTGCACGATGGCTAGATATGAAGAACTCTTGTGAAGGGGTTACTGACGAATCCGCCATCCTCGCGTTTATTGACAGTTTGGAGAGAGGCCAGCTGCTGCGCCATCGCCTGTTGCGGGAAAGGAACAAAGGGAAACTAACCCTAAATTCCATGATCACCATTGAAAGCAACTACGAGGCCGCCGCCGACGACGCCCGCGAATCTCTGAAGGCTTCCGCCATCCAGAACACTGGAAAGCGGAATAGCAGCAACAAACGGAAAAATCCGCCAGAAGAGCAGCAGGCTCCGGACATGGTGGCCACAACCTTCGCTGACAAGGGGCAAAATGGCCAGCGCGGCAGAGGACGCGGTACTAGCAGTGGCCAGCCGCGGAGTTCTGCAACTCCCGCTTCGGCGCCATCCGCCCCCGTGTCTTACGATGAATACCGCGATATGCCATGTTTCGCCCATCGTGACGCCTCGGGAAAGTGCAATCACACCAACCGGAACTGTAAGTTTGTCAACGACCTTAAGGCGGATCAAGAGGCTGGCTTCAAGCACAGCCGGCGACAACGGCCTCGCGGCAAAGGGAAAGCGGACAAGGATAAGGAGTCTAGGGATGGCACTGACATGGACGAAGACCCTGCGCCCAAACCCGCCGAAAAGGCAGAGGGTGGCGCTGGCAAGGGCAACCCAATCAAGGACAAAAAAGGTGCCTTTCACACATTCCTTGGACCCCCCACGGCCAAGGCACAGAGAGCTGCTATGCGCTCCCTCAACGCCACCGTACCCAAAAGCCGCCAGTATGTCCGATAGTCCGAAGTACCGGTGCACTGGAGCCGCGATGATCATCCAGAGCACATCCCAGATGGATATTACGCCATGGTGGTATGCCCTGTAATCCATGGCTATGAGTTCTCCAAATGCTTAATGGATGGCGGCAGCAGCCTGAACATCATGTACGTGGAAACTTTGATGAAGGTCGGCCTCACCAAGACCCAACTCCGCCATAGCGCGGTCACCTTTTATGGGGTGGTTCCTGGTCGCCAAGCCAAGTCCCTCGGGTCCATCACACTCAAGGTTGCCTTCGGTAGCGAGGAAAATTACCGAGAAGAGCCTATAACCTTTGAGGTAGTCCCGTTCAAGAGCACATACCACGTGATCTTCGGTCGCCCTGCCTTCCACAGCTTCCATGCCAGGCCATGTTACATCTACAATCAGCTGAAGATGCCAGGCCCGGATGGCATAATCACCGTTTATGGCAGTCTCAGAAAGGCAAAGGAGTGCGAGGAAGGAGAAGCCGCCTTCGCAGAAGCAGTGTTCTTCGGTGAGGAGTTCAAAGAAATTCATGCCGCTACGGACCCCGCGGAGATGCCGGCATCCAAGCAGGAGATTTCCGCCTCCCCGCCCACCTTCAAGCCTACGGTCGACACAAAATAGGTGGAACTTGTCGCTGGCGATGCCGCCAAGACCACCTCCATTGGGACAAACTTGTCCCCTAAATAGGAAAGCGCGCTCGTCGAGTTCCTCCGTGAGAACCGGGACATCTTCGCATGGCAGCCATCAGACATGACGGGTGTACCCAGGGAACTCGCCGAGCACGCTCTGCAGATAATTCCTGGCTCCAAGCCATTAAGACAAGCCATGAGACGCTTCGGAGATGAAAAGCACCGCGCCATAGCAAAGGAAATTTCCAACCTGTTGAAAGCAGGCTTCATCAAGGAAGTGATCCATACCAAGTGGGTGGCAAATCCGGTGCTAGTTCCTAAGAAAAACACAAAAGTTCTGCGCATGTGTGTAGATTACACTGGCCTGAACAAAGCGTGTCCAAAAGACCCTTTTCCCTTGCCTCGCATCGACCAAGTCATTGACTCGACGGCGGGATCGGAGCTGCTGTGTTTCTTAGATGCCTACTCGGGATACCACCAGATCAAGATGAAAAAGTCCGATCAGCTCGCTACGTCGTTCGTAACACCTTATGGCACATATTGCTATGTCACAATGCCATTCGGTCTGAAAAACGCAGGAGCAACGTATCAGCGCACTATGCAAAAGTGCCTGGCGGATCAAATCGGACGAAACATCCACGCATACGTGGACGACATAGCGGTTATGTCTAAAAAGCAAGATGGCCTTATAGCGGATTTGCAAGAGACCTTTGACAATCTTAGGAAGTACAACATGATGCTTAACCCCACGAAGTGTGTCTTCGGGGTGTCAGCTGGACAACTTCTAGGATTCATCGTCTCCCACCGCGAAATTGAGGTTAACCCGGAGAAGATCAAGGCAATCCTCGACATTTCCCGGCCCATAGATCTAAAAGATGTACAACGACTCACAGGCTGCGTGGCAGCAGTGAGCAGGTTCATCAGTCGTCTTGGCGAGAAGGCTTTGCCACTCTACAAGCTGATGAAGAAATTAGACGAATTCGTCTGGACTGACATGGTAGACGCTGCACTTAAGGATCTGAAGAGAGTGTTATCCACTGCACCAGTCCTGGCGGCTCCCGAAGACCAAGAACCCATGTTACTATACATGGCGGCAACTAACAGGGTGGTCAGCATCGTTATGGTGGTAGAACGTAAGGAGGAAGCTCAGGAGTATGGCGTACAGCGACCAGTCTACTATGTCAGTGAGGTCCTGACGGAATCCAAGCAGCGCTACCCTCACTACCAAAAATTGGCATACGGAGTTTTCCTAGCTTCTCGTAAGTTGAGGCATTACTTCTATGACCATAAGATCACAGTGGTGAGCAAAGCCCCCCTGAAAGACATCATCAACAACAATGACGCAACAGGACGAGTTGCAAAGTGGGGCATTGAATTGGCCTCTTTCGACATCGACTATAAGCCTCACACCGCCATCAAGTCTCAGGCTTTGGCGGAATTTATGGCGGATTGGAAGGAAGCGCAGGAAACTACGCCCGTCCCAGAACCAGAGCATTGGGTGATGCACTTTGATGGCTCAAAGTTGCTACACGGCTCGGGGGCTGGAGTGACACTCAAATCTCCCAAGGGAGATGAGCTAAGCTATGTTCTCCAGATCCACTTCCCCACCACCAACAACATCGCGGAATATGAAGCTTTACTGCACGGGCTACGTGTCGCAAAGGAGATCGGCATACAACACATCATGTGTTGTGGAGACTCTGACCTTGTGGCTCAGCAGGTAGCTGGCACATATAAAGCTCGGAACGAAGTTATGGCGGCATATAGAGACGAAGTGGATGAGATGGCCAAAAATTTCCTCGGCTATGACATAAAGCACGTACGACGAGAAGATAACATGGCGGCTGAT